>OY720148.1:26387754-27589304 GCA_963082955.1 Cheilosia grossa
TTGCTTAATGTCGTCTTGCTCTCTCTCCTTTAGAATAATTTAAAAAAAAAAGTCGGTCAATGAAGTATTCTGTTGGAGAAGGAAGCCTAATTAACGTACTCACACCCCCAAATATCTACACGAGACGGTGCTTCAACAGGTAGTTGTATATAGGTGTCCTTAAGCTGTTTGACTGGTACAGAGTATATCCATCAATGAGTAGGGGACACTCTCTCTACATAATTATGAATTTGCTACCACCACATAGCAAAATGCAGAAAAAATCGTAGAATAAGTGGAAGCAGGTCGAAAGAATACTTTTTACCTGAATACAACGACTGCTTGAGAAAAAAAGGGTACACAACACATTTTGTCTGTACCACTACATGCGGCTTGCTGCGTACGACAAACGATTGTGGTTTATACTCTGGTTTTTTCATAAAGCATTTTTAAAGTCGACTTGGAGTGAATGTCAGTATACTAGTATTCTCTCTCAACCATGCAGGTTGATCAGGGTAACCAACTTTGCTTTTGTAGAATTGGTTTAAAAAACAATTTTTTTAGTTCTTGCCATTGGTTATTGATTAAATGGTCTTTGTTATGGACATGAAAAAGAAATGTTTTATTCTATATCACGAAATTCAACCCTTTTGCTTTGCTACGACTTCGTTAATTACCATATTTTACGACTTTAAGTTTTATTGCCAGCACTTTTTAGGTAGAATATTTCACAGCAGATGGTCACACTAATTACTTAGGTTGGTTGTAGAGGGGATTGTTTACATTTTTTTCGCACGTATTTTTAAAGGCGACCTGGAGTTGGATTGCTATCAGTCGTTCATTACCATCAATTGACGAAGTAAAGGGTGTTCAGTGTCAGTGCGCGTGGCAAACAATTAAAAATAGTGAAAATTGAAAGTTGAAGTGCAGTTTGCATAGTTTAAGAACTCTAAATAAAATAATGGGAAAACATTATGTTAAATGTTTGGCGTGTGGGCGAGAGCAGAAAGAAAATGTTGGAGTTAAATATTTAAAATACCGGTTAATAGTGAGAGGTAAGCAATATAAGTTATAGATCGGGCAAGAATGAAATGAATTTATTTTTTGAAAATACATATGACTTTTCATGAAAATTCTAGAAATGTAACTAAAAAAATGCATTTTATAAAAGGATGGCAACAGAATATAAATGCCTTAATTGGCATTTTTACAGAAATAAAAGAAGAATGTATAAAGTTTCTTTTAACAAGAAATCTTAATCAAGATTGCTTGGAAAACACCTTTGCTGTTTTACGTAACCGAGGGGGAAATAACAAGTTGCTGACTACATTTCAATTCATCTGTTCATTTAATAAAAATAACAAAAAATGTACCAACAAACAAAAATATTTAAGTGTAGCACACATGTGAATATATATTAGATATAAAATGTGGAATAAGTTATATTACAAATTGATTTTGCTTTTTTTTTACGTCACACCCTGTACCACATTTTGAAATAGTTCGACTACGCTTCCATCCCTCTTTTACTAGAGCACTTTTAGTGCCGTCTATTTCTCGTGTATGTGTACTGCAAATTGTAAACTGACAAGAAACACGTGGAGAGTGTCCCTACTCATTAATGGATATACTCTGGCCTGGTACCATACATTTTCGACGTTCTGCATTGTGGTTTTGTTTTCTTGCAACTGAAATATTTTAGCAGAGCTGTTACAGGCCTTTTACTAACAGAGCGAAACTCAAAACTTGGATTAGAGGCTTAATTAGGGCAGCACAAAAATTAATGACTAAGCAAATCAAAAGCACATAAATCAGAGATATGAGATGTGGTTATTATTTTTATTGATTTTGATCCGTTTTTAGGATTTGCGTTAACAGTTTTCTATGAGCTTCTTAGAATAGAGATTTGTAATGCGATTTCTGGCTGAATGGCTTGAGCTACGAGGCTAGAAAAAAACACATAAATCAGGCATCAGTATGGCATATTAATTTTTTTTTTTAATTTTCGGCCGGTTTGACTAGGTGCTCTGCTGGCTTGACGTCAACTTGGCAGAGCACTTTTCAAGGTCGATTTTCTCCGAAATTGTTGGAGCACAAAAATCAAAAACTTAAATTAGCACATAATTCAGGGCTATTCAAAATTGATTTTTGAGATAGGTGCCAGAGGTAAAAAAAGTGCTCTGAGAGCGCCCAATCGAATACCACATTAGGCGTTTTTCTTTTTTAGTTCAGAGCTGAGCACTGAACTGAGCTTGAGCATTATGAGCGTGCTCTGAACCGAGTGCGCTCAGAGCATTCTGAAATTTTTTTGTTTTTCCTGTTTTTTTTTCTGTCAAATGTGACTGGAAGTGTGCTTGTACATGTGAAATCATCTTTTTCCTCAGGCTGCTCAGTCAATTTATTCTGAGCTCATAGAGCGCGCTCTGATCATCCTCTGAACGAAAAAAGAAACACAAATTTGAGCTTTGATGTATCTGAGCTAAAAAAGAAACACGAACTTTTTGTATAACAGTTCAGGTTCTGCTCTGAACTAAAAAAAAAACGGCTATGATTTATATATCTTATTACTTTGGCAATATGGGGGCGACTAATTGAATATCACCAAAATGGATTCAATTAACTGATAAGCATTTTGTATGGGGAATTCTTAACTGCATTTTACCAGTCTTAATGGCGACGTATCCCCACGGTTTTTTTTTTGTGCACATCTATGGCCCAGTACCTTTCGAATGATATAAGTTTCATTCTACTCATTTCTTCATAAATACTATTAAAGTGTACGGAAACTTCGGATGTTCACTTATATTAATATAATGATTCCGCTAGAATAGCAAATTCTCACTCTCACACTAGGCGTTTTTCTTTTTTAGTTCAGAGCTGAGCACTAAACTGAGCTCGAGCATTATGAGCGTGCTCTGAACCGAGTGCGCTCAGAGCATTCTGATATTTTTTTGTTTTTCCTGTTTTTTTTTCTGTCAAATGTGACTGGAAGTGTGCTTGTACATGTGAAATCATCTTTTTCCTCAGGCTGCTCAGTCAATTTATTCTGAGCTCATAGAGCGCGCTCTGATCATGCTCTGAACGAAAAAAGAAACACAAATTTGAGCTCTGATGTATCTGAGCTAAAAAAGAAACACGAAATTTTTGTATAACAGTTCAGGTTCTGCTCTGAACTAAAAAAGAAAAACGGCTACTATGAGGACGGCCACGGCAGTTCGGATCATCACAGATTTTGTCATTACAATTGATAAGCACAATCTTTAATATCGTAAGAATGTAAATCAAAGAACCAGGGGTGAACGAGCATTACGTGTGACGGGATTTGATTTTGTTTCTCTTCTGTTTAGCTCGTCCACGGAAGTGGCGATTCGACCCCAGTTCTGTCACACAGCCTAATGTCTAATGTATGTCGCACTTACCAGAGGCACGTTTAAGAAAAAGTTGGGTATTCAACTAATTCCTACAACAAAAAAAAGCTTTCTGTTTCTCCACCACCGCAGCGGCAAATTCAAATTGAAACAGAACAGACTTCAATTCAGTAATAAGTATATCCTTACAAAGGATCTATCCTTATTATTTTACACCCTTTATTGAGAAAGAAAATGACCAACGGACAACAATTATTGCTTTAATGAACCTAAGAACTCGATATTTTTTAACGTCAGTAATTCGCTTCTGAAAAATTAGAAACGTTTTCGATTTAAAGAAAAAAAATCTACAAAATGAAAACAACAAAAACCGAAAATGGAAATAAATTACAAACAATAAACCTTAGCGTTTATATCTTTTTCGTTTTTTTCTTCGCCTTAACCGCATTAATGCGGTCGGCCATTTGTTCGATTTCCTTATAATTAATCGGTTCATTCTGTCGCACATCCTTCTTCTTGTTGCTCTGTCTCTGTGCAATGTCCTGAACAATGCCACTCAACCGACTCCAGACAAAGTTGAGGAAATCCATGGCGAGATCCTGTTTGAAGAATGCTATTGCTACTAGGGCAACCAGAATCAGTGCGGATATTGAGTTTTGATTCAAATCACCTTCCACGCCACGAGGCTCTGTCTTGAAGTCGAGCTCCACAAAGACGGAACTTGTATTCGCAATAAATTGAGCGGCTGGAAGGGTAAACGAGTAGAGTTTGTCGGAAATGGTGGTTTTCAGCTCAACAAAGTAGGTTTTGCCGTCGAGTGGGATCCGCGGGAAGAACACCATGATGCCGGGATTATAACGACTCTTCGGATTGAGAGGGCTCTCGACGCGTTGCGAGTAGATAGGGCTATCGGCACTGCCCTTGCGGTACAGTTGAATGCGCAGCGATTTGTAGTGTTCGTTGAGTGATGCTGTTACACGAGCAGTCACATCAACAAAAGTAATGGGGGAGATGGCAATCAAATTGACATTGTGGATATCGGCGATGGTTAGGTCCACATGGCGCGATTCGGGTATGGATCGTTCAACATTCAAGTTGCCTGCCCCTTCTTTCGTGCGGATTGTGTAAGCACAACCGGGTTGGAGTCCTCGAATGCGGTATTGTCCGTTGTTTTCTGTGGTCGCCTCTTCCTGATGGTGCATGCATTTGTCGTCAGAGATCGCTTCGACATTCACTTGAGGGAATGGTTCACCGTTTAGCGAGGTGATTGTTCCAAACACTGAGTAGGCCACTCGTTTTCCGCTGCAATAAAATAATGGAAGTTTGTGACGCAAAGCGCATTTCCAATAGAATGGACATACTTACACCAGTTCAACGTTTATAGTTTCGCCGTCCTTGACATCAATCATCTTTGAGTTCGGTTCGAATTTGTACTCCTTCATCATTGGTCTCAGGAAGTACTGACTCGGTGAAAGTGAATGGAAGTTAATTGCCCCATTGTCGCCTGTTACCAGATTCTTTCGATAGCTCTCGGCTCCGCTCAGGGATAGAAGAACTCCACTCAATTTATTTCCCCCATCGTCCTTGACAGATACAACGATCTCGCACAGTTTGTGCGCACTAAACGACTGCGTTGCCTTGTTATAATCGGAGAAGACATACGACTCCTTCTCAGCAGTGATTTCATATGCCAAACTTTCATCAATCGGTCCGAACTTGAACTCACCCGTTGACGATGATTGCGTCGACTGTTCCGGCAATTCGGGATTTTGAGGGAACGCGAGAGTCACCTTAGCGTCACGAATCGAAGGGCTAATCTTTCCGTGAATGATGAGGCCCTTGGTTGCAATGAAATTGAAAGCAATGTCAATGCAGTCGTTACCTCCAACAAGTTCCTTTGATTCGGGCTTGAACAGCATAATGTCGCTTTGTGGCTTGATGGTGATGACCTCTTCTGGCTTAAGATATGTATCGTACCTTAGGGAGTGGTAGTTGTCGACTTTGTGACCCTCAGGTGTAAGTGTCACCAGTTCCTTGTTAGTTTTCGATTCGACTAACAATCGCAGGGATTCAACATTTTGCTCGGAGGACAACACACGCACACCAATCTTGTGAGCCGAAGCGGTGAACATGACTGGGTTCTTGTCGTATGTGTTGAATGTCTTTGGCAGATTTGACTCGTATAAGTGGCAGCTTTCTAGCTTTATACTGTACTCGCCGGCCTTGGCAACGCAGAAGGTGTTCACGCCAGACATGACTTTCATCACTTCCACTGAAGCCTTAGGTACATCGGTGGCGGTGAGGCCATAGTGCAGCTAAACGGTAAACTACAGTGAGTGCTCTTGTAGCAACGCAGAACCACTTACCAGTGTCCGGTGGCTTGATATGATAGAAACTTCGTATCCCTTGTGAATAAAAGGCGGAGCCGTCTCAGAAGCAGTGTTCACGTGAATCAGCACCATTGTCGATTCGAAACAAAGGCTTGATGGAGGGATGTTAAGTTCATAGGGGCCAGGGAGGATCTTCTTGAAGGAGTACTTTCCACCTTAAATTTGAATAAATAAACGCGTAATCAAGAGCTCTGGTGGAGATTATTTTTGAGGAGTAGGCAAAACATTTTTGGCTCCGGTAGGAATGTGAAAAAATGTCCATAAGCAAACAACATGAAACTGAGGATCCTAGCGCTTATAATGCAGACCCAGTCCTACAATTACTACTTACCGTCGGCGTTAACAGTTTGTTTCTGTCCCGTGGGCTGTCCAACTGAATCCAAACTCAACAGAGTCACCTCAGCACGAGTGCACGACTCAGGGGCATCGACCAAGCACTTAATTTCTCCATTTAGCGTTGCCCTCAACTGTGAGAATGTTATTCCTGAAATTGGTGATGCTTGGACTTCCAAGTTCTGATTGACCGGGAAGAATTGAATGCCACTGGACTTGTCCGCGTCCGTTGTGAGTACCTCAAGTGAGAACTTTCCATTTGGCAGGTATGTACACCAATCTCCGGTCTCTGCTTTCGATGAGACTGTGGTGTGGAAGGTTGAACCATGTTTCGTGATTCCCACAACGTACGACTTCTTTGAGATTACTTTGCCGCAAACTTTGAACCCTGAAGGAGTGATTTCGGGGAGTTTCAAGTCAGATAGTTGGACTTTGCTCAATTTTTCATCGAATTGAAGATTCTCGGCCTCAACTTGAATCGAGTACGATCCAGCTTTGATATTTTCAAGGGTGTAGCTTCCATCCACAGCTGTTGTAGCGATCACCTGACCATTCAACTTGACCGTGGCTTTGGCTATTCCCTGACCCCCAGGACTGGCAACTACTCTACCAGAAACACTGAAACCAGTGATTTGGAAAGTGTTCTTCATGATGAGGGTGTCCTTAATGACTTGCAATTCGAGTTCATCTGG
Source organism: Cheilosia grossa (assembly GCA_963082955.1). Taxonomy (NCBI): domain Eukaryota; kingdom Metazoa; phylum Arthropoda; class Insecta; order Diptera; family Syrphidae; genus Cheilosia; species Cheilosia grossa. The sequence continues at coordinate 26,394,517 of OY720148.1, forward strand.
CTTGATGTGCAGCTTCAGATTTTTGTTCTCAACGACAGTCTTGATGAGGTATTTGCCAGGTGCAACACCTTTGAACACATATTCTCCGTTTTTCTCCACCTGGGCGTAGCAAATCGAGGAAGTGATATACTGAGAAGAGGCCTTCTCCAATGAAACAACGTGTGCACCGTTGACACACTTTGAAAGCAGGGATTGCTGAAAAGAAGAACATCATCCACAGTTCACATAATAAATTGTATAGAAACTTACACCCTTTTGTTTGAATAAAGCCACACCTATTCCGGAAAAGTTCTCGCCATTGCTCTCCACTTTTCCGATAACGTCGAAACCAGATACTACAAGGGAATCCTCTGGCAGTTCGGTGTTTCCACTGACGACAACAACTGTGTGCTCAGACTTGGAAAAATGCCACTTTGGATGTGAAGCTCTTACAACATATTCGCCAGGAATGATAGGAGTAAACGAGAAGATTCCATTAATGTCAGTTGTAGTTTGCCGGATGTCAGTGCCATCTCTTGACTTCAACTCAACGGCAACACTCTTGGCTCCAGAACTGTGTCCGGCCAATGCAACTTTGCCGGTTATACCAAAACCTTTAAAAACAAAGTTCACATCCTTGCCCTGACTACAAGTGTCGGTCTTTCCATTGAAATTCAAAGGAACCTGCTCGGGTTCGAAGCTCCAGCCGGGTGGTGGAGAGATTTTCAGGATATATTCTCCTTTGTCGTAGACCGGAATGAAGTAGTAGCCATTTGATGGCGAACAATCAGTCTTGTCTTTTAGACTGCCTTGTTTGGTTAGTCTGGGAATGAGGATTTTAGGTTAATCGCATGTGTCTCGACGCTTCAATAAGATAAATTAATATCTTATCTCAGGCGGGCAGAGTACATCAGAGCTTTGTACTTACAATTTGATTTCAACTTTGGAGAAATCAATGTCTGCATGGCTTTTGATGAATCCTCCGCAACCCAACACTTCATTGGCGAATGTATATTCGGCAAGAGAAATTAATTTAATTAATAAAACGAGAATTATTTGCGGAAAAATTTTCATTTTTCCGTGCTAGTTAATTTTTCTTCCCGGGAATGAATATGAATGACGTGTGAGAGAACTTCTCTCGAGTCTTGACACTTCTTGACGTTTCGTGAAAGCCCATTGAACTGTATTTGGATGGGTCGATAATGGAGTTCGACCTCTTACGGTGGATATGAGAGATCAGATTTTCGGAGTGAGTGTCAAAAAAAATTCTCTCCGAAAACAATACATTTTTTCTAACTAGGTAAATATTTAAGGAAATATTATGCTGGGTACCTACCTACCTTTGGCCTTCCTGAGTAAATTTGTTTTTATGAAATTACTAGACTTCAGAATATATTTTTTTATAGGATCTACCTTTATTTTAAACCATAGAGAAATCGTACTCATGGTTTGCCTTTGCTTCAAACTGTAGTTCAACAAAGCAAACAAACAACAAAATATTGCGTTATAACCCAAGGCACCGACGATTTTTACCGAGATTTTCAAAGCTATGTACGACTTTTGAAGTGGCGCAAATAAGTGAGAAAGAGTTCTTATGAAAGTATTGTTCTGACTGATCTTTAATGTCGTTTTCCAGGTTGAGGCACCTAATTTCGAAGTTCTTTGCAATTTTGTACTTTCGTTGCCTATTTCTAATGCAAGCTTTGTGAGCTGGCGAGATAATGGCCCACTCTCTGCGTCCGCGCATCGGAATTCGGAATTCCAAATGAGCACTCACAAATAGGATATTCTGTTTCATGAAGAACAAATGGAGAGATTAGCGAAATCTGCTTTCAATGAAAGTATTGGAAGCAGAGCTCCTTGAAAAGTTGCTGGGAATTTAAGGATCTTTGCTAAACTGAATTTGTAAAAAATCAAATAGTTTCGAAAATAACTTCATCCGATAGGTACTGGAATTTAGAGTTTGGCTTTCGTGGAATTGCGTCTTTTTTATATAAAATACTTTGATGTGTATAACTAATCTTGCCTATCAATTAAAGTTAAAACGAAGACTGTTTAAAAATTGGACCGACCGTGTAGGCTACTGCATGGCCAGCCGAGGCAGCCATTTGAATGAAATTATTTTCCATTATTAACCGGAAGGATTGTACTTTCAAATAAAAGAAGAAATTTGAGAAAATATTCAGTAGTTTTTTTTTATAGCATTTTCAAAAAAAAAAAGTTATTTGCCGGACCCTTTATCTATACCTAGTTTCTACTGTTCCTTCTGTAGAATGAATTTTTGTTTACATTTTTATATTAAAATGGCTTAAAATATTTATTATTATTTATATTAAGTTATGTTCCTTCTTTAATTTTTACTTTTTAAACCTTATCGGCAAAATCCGAAAACTAAATACGTCAGTAAGCATTTACTTTGAAAAAGTTACGTAAAATGTACAGTTATAAATTCAGGGACTTTTACTTAAACCAAATATTACTTATTACAACAAATAAAATGTAAACTATAATAAAAACTTTTCTTCACTTCAAATGCAAAAATGTCCCTCCAGTTTGTTTTTAAGATCCGGCATCCCTAAATCAGAAGCAGTTTTCTTGAAATGGTTCATGTTCATTTTCAGGTTCATGATAAGAAGAGAGAAACAAATTTTGTATGATTGCAGCAGAAATGGCTCATGTCAAACAATAGCTTCTTTGCTTTTTTCCTTGCCACTAGGGTCAACCTTAGGCCGATACTACCGACTTTTGATTTTTTAGAGTAGGCATTGCATTGAACCCAATGATTGGAGGTGACCTTGACGTATTAGTTTTACTTATTCGCTATCTCACTCCAAGTATCAAATATTTTTTAACGAAGAATTGCACCTCAAAAAGCCATTAAGTTTTGACAGATCATAATATATTATCATCCCTCTAAGGAGTATTGTAAACAGGTATTCTTATCTGTTATTGCTGATCTATTTGCATCTAAAATATGTTTGTATTTATAACTGCCCCTTTTATTACGTCTTACAAAGCATATAAAGTGAAAGGTAATCTGAACTGGACATCTCTGTTTTTCTACGCATTTCAACTTCTATGCACAATAAATCGACTTTCAGCTTCGTATAGCCATCACAGGATTATCGCTTTCCCTCTGCTTAATAGCATTCCACTGCCCCGAAGAACGAATCATGTTTTTTTTATACAGGGCTCTGCTCAAATTGCAATACAACTAGGTAAATGCACACAGAGTGCACCGAGTTGCGCATATTGACGTGCCCCTAATTACACTTCTAAAGTATTAAGCGCCAGTCATTGCCCGTCAGGCATAAATCATTCGCACTTAAGACAGGTATTTCCTCGACCACTCAACGTGCACGATCAGTGCGTCCCTAAGTAAACCACTGTCATTATCAGACACCCAATTGTCTTCCATTTCCGGCCTGCGGGGCGATATGGCCCATTAATAGATACACAAGACGTACAACAAAGTTGACTGCCGCTTGATTCCGAAGTGCAATTGCTCATAACGAGTTAAATTGCTGGCGATCTGTCGCAGAGGCAGTCTTTGTTCTCTGTCCCTCGTTTCCATGGGCGCTCTGGCGTTAGCTCAGACTTCAAGTCAAAGTCAATGTTAAGGCTCCACGTAGATTGTAGATTCAAAACAGTTTACTGATTGCATAGCATCAGCGTTTTGCGAGTGAATCGTGTTCGGTCCATTAATGTGCCGATCGATAAGTCTAATGATAATATATTGTACTTGCGTAATTGCCCCCAAGTAGTGACCCGCCCGGCGCGGCGTGTCGTCGTTGGATATCTAATTAAAAGTGAAGCGATAAATCAATTAAAATAAAATCGAAGACGGCAATAGCTGCAGTTACTCGCTTTCAATTGCTGAATTGCGCGAATAAATGCAAATGACGTCAAAAGATTGGAATCGTCCCTTAGCTTCATACATTTGTTAAACGCAAAACGAAAGCAATTAATAAATGTTATGCGACGATGAGTGCTATTAACAATTAAAGCATTGACAAAGTTTACTAAGAAAATTGGAAGAAATGACGATTTTTTGGTCACAGTAACACGATAAATAAAATAGAGATTCAGACTCAATTACAGCCGAAAGTTTAACTTTACACTAATCGAATCGAATGTTTTCCGAAATCAATCAATCAATCCTTTCGAGTTTCTCATTTCAATTTTTTTGTAAAATTGGTTTATTTTTTACATTGGATTGCTGAACGAATTTTATTTTCGAAATCCGCTGACACAATTAATAAATGCTGTTGTTCATTCTACTTGTTCTATTTGTTGGTTCACGACAATTTATTTGAAATTCACCCAAAAACAAATGTCTTATACATATATTCCAAGTTTCGGGGGAATGGAGCTCATTATCAAATAACTAAAACGAGTCTCATTCTTCAACCAACTTTCTTTTTTTTTAAATTTCAAAGGTTAGCTTTTAATTGTTTAATTAAAGTTTTTTTTTCTAATTTCATTACAAAGCTAAGTATTTAGGTATTGGATACACATGTTTTTCTTACAAAATTTGACACAAAACCCAATTCGAAGGAAAAATATTAACGAAATCAAAACATTATCAAGTTCAACGTTTGTTCACTTTTTACTTGAGAATTTATTTATTGATCAAAAGAATCAGCCGGCAGACTTAAGCAAGTTTCAGTTTCGATAAAAAATTCTTCGTAGGATATCTTTTTCACTTTTAGTTGACAAGCTTTAGAGAAGACGATTCTATAATAAGCTTATGAGGTGTACAACGACATTGACCTTGTATGAATAGGTACTGGCTCGAGAGTGCTTATCGGAGCTAACGGAGGAAGATATCGAACAGTTGGAAAATAGCATCAACCAAATTCGAGTGAGCACCTGGTAAGTAAGGTGGTAAGCTTATACCCTAATCACACCGCACCGAAAACAGTTTTTTCGTTGAAAACTCTTCGATGCATTCAAAGCGAACACAAACTATAGTTTTTGTTTGACGTTTCAATCAGCTGTGAGACACGTGTATCGTGAGACTTCTGTATAAATTATTTTGGTTACAAATTTCGACCGCATTGATTAACAAATAAAATTAATTCTGAGCACTTGTGGAACATAGGTTTGTTTGACGTGCCTAGCACTAGTGCCCACTAATGCGCACTGAGAAATGTCAGCTGATTTCCACACCTGTTAAAAACCTTGCACAGCCCCAGACACTCGGCTACTATATCGAACGCAAAATATGTTGCCCTGAAGTCTGTCAGTATTTGAAATTGAAAAATATTTATCTTTTGGTGAACGAAGTGTGAAGATATAAAACTATTTTTTGTTTATTGTTGAAAATGAGTGATCTCAATTCTTTTGAATTCCAAATTTATTTGTATTTACCTTTATCACGATAAACAAGTAAATGACAGCAAGCGAAATGACAGCGCAACTGAGCACTGAATTCTTGCCCCGACAAATTAACTGGGGTAAGTTCAGGGCACAACTAGGGCGCCCTAGAAGTCATCTCAAACACAGGTTTTCCAGGGCGAGTTCAGTGCTATATCGAACACATTAGGGTTAAACCAGTGCGCACTAATGCGCACTAGGGACCACGTCAAACAAACCTAATGATTTTATGTTGTGAGTTGTCACATTTGTTCGGTCAGCTGTTCTGCTGAATTTCCTGAACATTGCAAAAGGTGTTTTGGTTTTAACAACCCAACACGATTGGAAGTCGTTTTCATATTGTTTCGTGGAAAACGGCTTTAAGCGACTCGTTTTGAAAACTGAAATATGCATGGGAAATCTTACGTTTTCGAGTGTTTTCGGTTCGCTGTGAATAGGGTCTTAGCAATTGTTTCCTTTGCCCTCTTCGTAAAGTGATAATGGGCACATTCAAAACCCTAGTTACGTCTTATAAGTCGACTAGATTAGTCTGTACCAGATGTACCATAAACGCAAAAACTAGATTGGCCGGTAACGTCACTTTTCCCATAACTGCATTTGAAAATCCAGCTGGTAGTTGATTTGGTATCTTTTGAAGTAAGTCATGCGGTCATTTGCTTCGGTGCTAAGGCTAATTCACATGATGTGCTGGAGACCAATTACAGTTATTACAAGAAATCCAACTAAAATGATTACACTAAAAATCCGAACATCCGTAAAAATTTTGTTATTCTACAACAACAGTAGAGTTTCATTTTACAAGTTCGCAAAAGCAATCGGATTTAAAAGCAAAATATGATTTTAAGAAATTGGAATTTGACTTGTATTAAATCACTTGTGTACCTACATATTGACATGTATGTCTCGAAAATTATTTTTATAATAATTGTGTTAATAACAACCCCAAAACTATAAAAATATCGGACACAGGCTTTCCTTTTTAATACTCCAATCCACATGAAACAGAAACAAATTTGACTGTACTAATTATGAGTGTGAAATTCCAAAATTAATTGATGACCAAACTGATGACTTGATTAGAGTCTCGTAAGCATAATAATCAGGACAGGCGGGACAAATGCAAACACTAAAAAGCGTTTAATTCGAAGACATAGTGTCTCGATTCGCAGCAGTACGAATGGCGTTGTGTGGCGTCGTTAAAATTGGGTGATCATGTTTTTCGTCTTGATGTTATCAGTAGAAGTCAATTTTAATAAGTTCATTAAATTTGGTACACCCTGGCTGGATTATTTTATAAAATTTCCTTAAAATAGCTGCGATAAGAGCTTCGAGTGGCAACATTATGGATGTGCATGGCACTTGATGTACTATTTTTATTTTTTTCGGCTTTGGGAATTTGGTTGCTTCTTTAAAAAATCATTAAAGATACAATCAACTGGGCATTTATTGCGATGCAATTATAATGCCCACAGAGGCTATCTGCTGTGGGCCAATCTTCTTCTTGAGCTGATAGAACTTTGTTCGCACTGTTCTAATTTAGTGATTCCTATTTTTTATTTTGTTTTTGATTCCAGACTGCGGGATTATACAGAAGCTGTTTATGGGTTTTCTTGGATTTTATAGGGTAGGAGAGATGTTATGTATGTAGTAGAATAAAATGTTGTTTTGTTGTGAACTAATTGAGCAGTTCAGTCAGCTGTTAAAGAAGTTAGTAATTTTTTTTAGCTGCGGACACACATGTGCATTTTAAAAGACTGTGGAGAAATCAATGGTTGTTTGTAGGTGCATTGTGAAGCCTCATCTATAAAGCGATGTAGCCTATAGAATTTGAGAACTAAGGAAGTCGGCTGTTTTCATATGAACTGCAGATACATACCCAATATCAAAGGTTGATTTACTGTTCATCGATTTCCAAAGGGTGAGAGCGCTTCTTAAAACCACTCGGAGCTGCCACGCAGTAAAATCGCTTATTTAATCAACCAACTTTCGTTTATAAACTACCAAGTGATACTGTTAATATAACTCCTACAGAGTTAGTGGATGAAAAATAACCGAGTTCACTTAATAAGAAACTCGGTTAAAAATTAGCTTTCATCAATTTTTCTCGGTTGTAAATAACAAACGTACTCTGTTGAATTTAACCAGCTGGTTGATATTTATCTAGAAACTTGGTTCTTAACAACTGATTAAATGTAGTAACAACGAATACTTGGTGTTTTTCGACAGAGACTTGGTTAATTTTAACCCATTTTTTTTTTTCCGAGAGCCAATTTTTGAGCGTGTTTGTAGTTTTGGGAAGGCATTTGGACTTGTGATTATGAATTGTCATGGAAAAGGGATCAAAGTGTAGAGACAGGACAGTTTTAGTGATAGTGCAGAACAGACTTAATCTCTTCTTTATTCCTACAGCTCCTAAAAACCGTTTGCAAAGAAGGTTTTACCTTCGGGATATTGTAAGAAACTGTCCAATCAACGCCATTCACCCTCCATCGGTAAAATAACTCTCTTTTTGTACTCAAATTTAGCATTAAGCCTCCTGTGTGACCGGTTCTCTGACGAAATGGTCAGGATGGTGTCAAATCTGGTAGCTCCTCTAGTTTCACAACTCCTTTTTGGCATGAAAGAAAAACAATCTAGTATACACCGTGGATTCGTCATCTGCCTTTTAAGGTTAGGCTTTTAGTCTAAGCTGTTAATTGCTATAGTGACTCACTACCTAGTCTGGAGGTTGTCAAATGCCCGGAAATTTCGTTCGCGACTGAGAAATAAAGCTTTTAGCTGGGTTGATATTCTTGGTACAGCCCCTATCCTTACTAGGCTTGGGAAATGCAATTTTCGCTGACGTATACGTACGTAACTACAGGAGATCGAATATCGCTACTCTTCTTCAACTGTCATTCGAAATTCTTCGTGAATACGGAGTGAATCCGATCCTGACACCGATTTCCTTTGTTGTACTGACAGAATCTTGACCAAATTAGTGGTATGTCCGGATGAAGCCCTATGATTGTGTGAAAAAGACCTTTCTGAGCCAAGCAAAGGCTTATTTTTATTGCTACACTGAATGGCGACGCATAGAGATGGCGAAGAGGGACTTATATGCTAAAGTAAACTGAAACACATGGAACTGGTGATACATTTTATTCATTCAACGGAAATCGCTTTGCTCAGCCGTAGAAGACACACATATTTTCCAAGAACTTAGCTAAATATCAACTCTTGGTAGTCACTAACCAAATTGACTATTTCTTCGTCATACTTTGCAGAATGAAAAAAATAAAGACGCTCTGTAAAATTCAGCAAACAACACACCGAACTCAGCATCAGTATATGTTCCAATGCCAATAAATTTGTGCCCTCATTTCAATAATTCCTTCCTGTTCCAAAAATCAATGAATAATTTAAAACCTCTGCAGAAAAAAACGCGTTGTGAAACCGGGAGCAACAATGCTGACTGGAATGTATGCTGTGATTTGTCGGGACTCCGTTCCAAAGGTCATACAATTGCACTCCTACTATAGGCTTATGTTACAAAAAACAACTGTCCAAAAAGCCCATCCGATCGACCACTATTTCACACCAATAAGCTATAATCTCATCCTATTTAAGAAGCATAATCAAAGTCATCTGACCTATTTCCTATATTTTATTGACAACTAGTTGTAGGTAATTGGTGACATTTTGCCCTTTTCGACACTCGTACACTATATACTATTAGCTTTGTTTGACGTGGGCCCTAGTGCGCACAGGTTTAACCCTTAAGTATTCGATATAGCACTGAACTCGCCCTGGTACTGAAAACCTGTGTTTGACATGACTTCTAGGGCGCCCTTGTTATGCCCTGAACTGACCCCAGGTAATTTGTCGGGGCAAGAATTCAGTGCTCAGTTGCGCTGTCATTTCGCTTGCTGTCATTTACTTGTTTATCGTGATAACGGTGAATACAAATAAATACGGGATTCAAAAGAATTGAGTTCACTCATTTTTAACAATAAACAAAAAATAGTTTTATGTCTTCACACTTCGTTCACCAAAAGATAAATATTTTTCAATGTTAAAAACTGACCAACTTCAGAGCAACATATTTTGCGTTATTGTGAGAACAAACCTACTTAAGTTATGAGTAGAACCTCCGTTCATTCTATGTTCATACTCATTTTATATTCATTTCCTTTGGCGTTTCTGATCTGACGCCATTTGGAGAGATTCATTTCGTCGGATGACGTCTTGTCATTTCATTTGCTAACAAAAAAATCCAAAACTGGGTAAAAATGTCCCAATTCTTCGGTTCGTAAGGCAATATCTTCAAAGCTTCCAATGCTGTAGCGAAAATATTCCTCTCCAATTCACCGACATCAATTTTCGTTCACGATCGACGACCAATTGCGGTGTGTATGCAATCGAAACTCAATATCATGCTGCACTTGACCCACGACACATTTGCTGTCCTTCAACAATTGCCAACAATTCCTGCAATCATCACGACCACAAAATTAAAATCAAGACCTACACAAACAGAAAGAATAAAAATGAACAATTTGTAGCGAATAATAACAAACACCGCCAGCCAGTGATCAATTGATCTCGATCATCAAATATGCAACGCAATTGATCGAACTGCTAGGGCAAATTGAAATCTGACCACACAATTGTTATTTCTACCCCGTTGCGTTTCTGACTTGCTGCACTGCGTCACTGACAGGAGGAAGGAGGAAAAACTGCACGCAATGCACTCATCTACACATATCGTACCTAGAGAACACCATCATGCACTTGGGGCAGTGTGTGGTTAGCCTTTAACCTAACCGCATGAAACAAATAAAGCAAATTTAATCAATTGGCTGGAAAGTCTCTGGAAACTGCTACAAAGAATGAGACTCATTAAAAACTAGTTTTCGCGATTTTTATGTGCTCAAAATCTCAGTGCATCTGTGCAAAGAAGTTAGCACAACAACAAGATCCGAGAACCCGCCTTTGAAGTAACCGCCATCTCACCAAGCCCAACGCCACCCAAGGGAACCAGTCAGTGTTTCACATGCATTCTCTCTCTCCCTCTCTCTATCTATCTATTGCCAAGTCAGTCTTTTAAAGTCGTTTTGAACGGACATTTTCTCACATTCAAGATGGATCTACGGCAAAAGAATAAACCTACCGAAAATTCATATCTACATCAAGAAGATACACAACGATGCGACCCCGCAGAAATGCACAAACATCACCCACCGCCACTATACCGGCACCACCCTCTATCCCGCCGCCCGCTTTCCACATTCCGCATCAAATTAAAATCACAACAATCTCGCTCTGGCTCTCGCCTCCCATGTCCCATCCCAAAACCCAATCCCAAAGTCGACGAAGAAGCAGAAAATCAAATTCAAAACATATGAAAGAAAATAATCCAAGAGAACAACAAAACCGACACAGAGCAGGCAATTCAAAAGTTTAAGATACCGCGCCGCTTGTTCGAGGATCGTTTTAGTTGTTCGCAGAACATTCTCCCGTTTGGACGTTTCGTTCCCGAGTTCGGAAGTGCCATAGATTAAAAAATGTCATGCAGTTGAAAAAAAATTATTAGAAGTACCCAACTTTAAAAGATATCGATCAATAGTGACGTGTGTATAGTGGTCACAAAAAAAAAGTAAAGAAAAAGATTTAGCGTCCCACAAGTTAGTTGTGCGATAAATTATAGGTCGACCATACATTTTATGTTGTTTTGAAGGCAGAGAAAGAAAAATAAATCTCGTTCGCAAAAAGATAAAGAAAAGTGTATAGTGGCATGCTAGTGATCGTGTTTGTGAAATGATAAATTTTATTAGATAGCCACACGGAGATACATTAACACAAAGGAACATAGTCTGCGTCTTCTCACACCTTAAATGAGCAAGATGACTGCCGAATCTTTAAAGCCGTTTATATCGCTGCCATCGGCAGAGAATTTCTCATCAGAAAAACCATCTACCAACAATCGAATCGCGATCGGATTGGGTGCATCATTTGTGGCTTTGTCGGTAGTACTCCTTGGATTCACGGTAAGTTTCTGATAGTCTAGTATGCTAATTGTTACATATTTGCACTGCTTCGGCAAAGATACTATCTACATTATGTGTTTGCAAAGATTAATTTTTTGTTTACTCTACTTAAACGTCCTAAGGTAGGTAGACGCCGATAAAGATGCTTTCAGTTGACAGTGGCAGCCGGGGTATAGAGATGCGGATTTTTGACCGTTTGGTGGTAAAGTCCATTATAGGGAGGGAGATAATCAAAAAAAAAAACTTTGTTGTCTGCAGCTACTTCAGATACGAGTGCCACGATTTGGTTTCTCTTATATGTTTTTTATGTCCAATTGACCGAATAATCTGGCCATGACGTAAATTTTCAAATATAGCCAGCCGAGAATAATCTTAAGAACATGCATTACGTTGGTCGTAATTTATGGAGTGGGTCTTGCCATAAAAAATGGAAATGCCATGCCAAGAAATCAGGCAAATACCACACTTCTCATATTTGACTAGTTGATTTGGAATTTTTCGTGGGTTTAGATTTTGAGTTTCGAAATAAAGGTAAAATGTCGTTGGGGGGCTATTTAGGTCACTACAACTTTTCACTGAATGCTGCTTACTACTAATTGTAAGAGATAGCAAGGGGTCGAATTTTAAAAGGCGTGCATAGTAAAGCTAAGATTGCACGTCATTTTTCGTGGCAAATTTTGACATGCTGACGTCACAAAAATTCACTCGTTCTATTGTCACTCGTGAGAGAACGCTGCGACAGCCGGACGCCTGACAGGCGATCACACGTAGTGAAAAATTTAGGACAAGTCATAATGAAAAATGACACGTGAAATCTTAGCTTTACTATACACGCCTTTTAAAATTCGATTCCTTGCTGTTGGGTGGGGCTACAGGGCGTGGAGTCAGTGATTTAATAGATCTATATTTAGCTTGTAAGCTATTGGTCTGCGAGGATTTTACACAAGATCAGAATGTTTAACAAACACTTGAAGATTTTCAAACCAATTTTTACAACACAAATAATGAAATCCATCAAAAGGTGGTATGTTTCACACTAGAGATGAAACAAATACACTCCCAGGTAGTTACTAACAGTGATTACAAAAAAGCAGTCACTACCTGTTAACGATTAACAAATTAACTGTGACTGCGCGTGCCTGAAACGCGAATTCGATTTTTTACTACTTTTCCTTTCATATTCCCATCTGTCATTACACCAGAATCACAATCACAGTTTATTATTACGAATCACGTCAAACAGAATCCACTCACAGTCTTCAACATCATACGAATCACAATCACGAATGAAAGAACTTACTCTTACTGAAAGTAAGACGTGTTTTTTTACTAGTACAAAAAATTACTTCCAATAAAAAGAAAGCAATAAAGAAAACCAATAAGAATTTGAATACATACTTGGAATTGAAAAGACTAATAATTAAAATTTGCAGTTAAAATTTGAGAGCGACAAGTGGCTTTTGTTTATTTGAAAATACATTATTTGTGTCCAGATTTTTTACAGATTTTTAAAATGATTGAAAAGAGAAGCACTGAAACTCTTTGATCCTACCATACGTCTAATTGCACATGGCAACTTATTCCACAACCTAATAGCGTGAACAAAAAACAAAAGGCTACTTTATAGGAAATGATAAATTGGGAGAATCATCTTTCCAGTTCTGGGAGAACTAGGAAATTGCAACTTATCTTATAAATAATTTGGTTTCTCTTGTGAACAGACAGTTTCGATAGTTTAGCAATTCTTGCAGCGAACATCCTAAAATGGACACACTAAACATTGAAATATGATCGAACTTCCTCAAATGATAAACATATCTAGCCAAAGCGTTGAAAGCGAGTTCTAACTTCCTATACGACATTGAAGCGAGGTTACTGTAAAGTAGACAGCTGTAGGTTGATTGAGGTATAAGCAAAGTGTTTACCAATTTCAACCGAATATTAATCGGAGTATAGTATCCACAACATAACGCAGTCCAAAATATATATATTTTTTTTTTGTCGTACAGATTACGTTGTTCTTTCAAAGCCTATTTTTATGAAATATAGTTCGAAAGGAAATTGAATTTGCGTAGGTTTTTTTTTCACAAAAGATTACATTTCTACTGAATAGAATGAGACAAAAGGAAGAATGCATTGGTCATTACATATTCTGTCCAACGCAAAAAGTTAAAGAAAGTAAAGAATGTATGTAATGATCGAAAATTGGGTGGGTTGAAAAAAACCCAGCAATTGCTTTTACTCAAAAGAAATGTCAAAATAGAGAAGCATTCTAGGTTTTATATGGATAAAAACTAAATTAAGTTAACACCAACTTTTGACATATTCAAAAAGGGGCTCCACTTACCTTTTACTAAGATCGGTATCAAGAAAACGTAGCAATTGCTACGAAAAATATAAGTCTGCCACTTTGCTGAATATTTTGTACGCATATTTATTTACGCAAAACAATCAAAGCTTTGCGAGTTTTCGATGTTTTGTTTATAAAAAGTTCAGTTACATTTTGTTTGAGCAGGAAAATCAACAAAATACCTATTACGATCGTGAAAATAGTAGCAATTATTGTTGTCACGAAGTATGGACTGTGGACTATTTTGCAAATGTTGCTTTTAGATGAAAATGTTAAGACACAATCCGCGTCATTTTTAGTGTCGAGGCGAAATAATTCATAGGGTATGTAGAAGATCCCGGCTTTTGAGTTAACATTTCAAAACAATGGCAATTCATAGTTCTTCTTTAAATGCTTAATTTGCTTGTATGTCCAATAGTGTTTCCATGAGCCGGTGATCGGATATAATTCCCTGTACCTGAAAATGAAACATCGCCCAGCTATTTAGCAAACAAAATTCATTTTTTCAGACGCAATAGGAATTATAGATGGGGTACATTTTTTCAATTTCATTACTTTTATTCAATTTATCACAAAATTCGTTAGAATTTTAGTGAAAATTCAAAAGTTCTAATTTACATGTCAGATTTGACAGGACCTTTCAATATTCGATGCTTTACAATTCGAACGGAAAGTTTCCCAACTTTACGATAACAATTGGTTCTGGTTAGTAACAGTTAACGACTGTTTACTTCTACAAAAAGACTTAAACGCTTTCTCTGAGTGGGGCTGCTCAAACGATTTAATTTTAAACAGCGACAAATGTGCTTGTATTAGTTTAAATAGAACTTTTCATTCTATTTTTCCACAATATTCTTTAAATGGTGATAGAATAAAAGTAGTTGGTGACCTCAAAGATATAGGTGTAATCTTTGATGCCAAGTTAAGTTTTCATTTACACGTTAACTATGTAGTTTCCAGGGCGAAGTTCATTAAAAGGAATGCTGATGCAGACTTCAAAGATCCTTACACTCTTAAGGCATTATTTTGCAGTATTGTGCGCCCTGTTTTGGAATATGGTTTCGTTGTCTGGGGTTCTACTACTGTTTTAAATGTATGCAGAATTGAAAGCGTTCTAAAGAAATTTTTGAGATTTGCTCTACGGTACTTGGTTCGTAATAATGGAGTTGAGGTTCATCATTCTTAACATTCAAAATGTCTTTTACTTCGATTTTAAGCTCTTGAATCAAGGAGAAAAATGTATAATGTTTCATTCGTGATATCTTATCTGAAAGTATTGATTGTGACAAGCTACTTATGTGTTTGAATTTGTATGCTCCTTCTAGATCTCTTAGATCAAGACCTCTTTTACATTGTATGGGCAACGTGAACCTATCTTCATTTGTATTAAATTGTTTAATCTGTTCTATTACGAGTTGGATATATTTTTGCCCAGAAATATTTTTCTTCTACGCCATATTTTAACATTTACGGCGCCCAGTTTCCAATATTTTAGGGTTATGTTTTTTTTTTCTTACTGTCTTTATCTGATAGGTACAGACAATTTGCTTTGTTTGGTTTTTATTAAACTGTGAGAGTATCGCCAATTTGAAAAGTTGTCGTTTTGTTATAACAAAATTCTATAGAAATCCCGATTTCCTGTTCCACTGAATACCACGTTGTTGTTCTTCTAATAATAAACTATTGATATAAGAAAACACGCAAGACCTTAGCTCAACCGCGGGAATGCTAAACTTTTTTTTTAACCTAAAATGCATTCTTGAGAGTTAAGTTATTGCTGTTTTTTAATATTTCGAAGACATTTGTGATAGAGTCTTTGATTTCGATCGGTTTCATATCTGCGATTAATTGTATCAATTCTGGTGTTCCCCCAAAGCTGGGGTGGAATTTAATGCCGTCTTCCTTTTTACCCGACTGGACACAGGGTTATGTGTTTCGTGCGTACCTATCCTATGTACGTTCCTACGTGATGCCCTGTAGCCCAAACGGCTTGACCGATTTTGAAGAGTGAGGTGTCATTAAATTTGTATTCTTTCCCGGGGTTTCATAGGCTAAACAAATAAACATAAAAATATAAATTTAAAAGAAAAACCAAACAAAAACAATTGTCACACAAATGTCAGTGAGAAATGTCAAGATATGGAATACACTGAGCTGTGAAATAAATGACTTTCTGATGTATTCACAATAGCGGTCTTGTGGAGTGTCTGTATTTAGTCATGAATTCATTTATTTTAATTGAAATATAATTTTTTTTTTACATAAGCATATCGAACACTCTATTTGCGCCCGACATGAAATAGAAGGGCTTTAAAGATTTTAATAAAGTGCTCTAGCCACACTCCTTAAACGCTGACAAATAAATATAATGCACACCATTCACAAAAGAAACAGTTTTCTTTTATTCTTATAAATAAATACTTTTTTGTAAATCCACATTTTAAACATTTCATCCAATTTTGAATTGTTTTATGGAAATTTAACTTTGTACATATTTTTAATCATTTGATAAAATTATAGTTTGCACCGTACTCACTAATAAGACATTTTAGACTCAACTTTAAATTTACGGAAGCTCACAGTTGTGGAATTTGTATGGAAAATATAGTCACTGTATATTACTAAAATTGAGAGTTGAAACTAAAAATGGTAAGGCCCATTGTATGGTCACATATCCATACAAGTGTCTTTATACAAGAAAATATTTTAAATAGACTTTAAGGCTTGATTTTGAAGAGTGAATTGTCATAAGTTTCGTATTCTTCCCCGGAGTGCCATCGCTAATATGACGTCATCGTGACTCCGAAACTTATAAGTCTTTATTAGAAGTATTTAGAACTTAACTAGTAGATTTTAAAATAAAATAATATTCAGCACTAGGGTGGTAAAAAACTCATTTACATTTCTCACAACAAATATTAGTTTGCACTCATTCTAACAGATGGCGCTAGTCGGCACATCATGTTATTGAACATTTCAATTAAAAGTTTATAATTGACGTTTACTAATAAACCTAACCTAGATTAAGTTATTATTATAAATAGGCACAAATGATATGCAACTGAGTGGTAGGCAAAAGTATTTAAATATTTATTGAAATTCGAAATGAGGCTGAGTGAAAACGTGGCTATAATTTATGACATTTTCTCACTATGTTTCGGGGAGTCATCGCATCTCATCTCCTGACAAGTTTACTCGCACTTTTCCTTTTCAAAAAACTAAAAAAAAACTTCAATGCTGAAAGAGTCTAAGCGCTAATAACGAACTCACAACAATACTAACGTACCTACTTACTCTCCGACTACATATTATTATACTTAAAATCTAGAAATCAAAAAGTGAATTTAAAAAAAAAAAAAAAAACAAAAAAAAAACGACTGACTGCATATTTTTTGTCAGATAGTGTAGGTAGTCTCCGATTGTCAATTAAAGTGTGATTTTTTAAGAGGCTTAGAACTTTAAAAAAAAAAAAAAAACACAAAAAATTCGAAAAAATGAATGAAATATTTATTTGAATCGATAGTTTGAACCTTGCAATTTAATGTTTAAAGATAATTTCATGCAAATGTTGACCGCGGCTGCGTCTCAGGTAGCCCATCCGCTGAGTCCAATTTTGGCATACTCTTTCACACATATCGGCCGGTATCTCACGAATGAATGCATGGATGTTGGCTTCCAGTGCGTCAATCGAAGCGGGCTTGTCCCTATACACATAAGCCTTGGCATACCCCCACAAAAAATAATCTAATGGTGTCAAATCATCTTTGAAGAAATATGGCCCAATAATGCCGCCGGCCCATAAACCGCACCAAACAGTGGCTTTTTCGGGATGCATTGGTAGCTGTTGCAATGCTTCTGGCTGATCTTCACTCCAAATGCGGCAATTTTGCTTATTTACGTACCCATTCAACCAAAAATGAGCCTCATCGCTGAACACAATTTTTCGATAAAAAAGCGGATCCTCGGCCAGCTTTCCAAGAGCCCATTCACCAAAAATTCGGCGTTGTGGTAGGTCGGCTGGCTTTAGTTCTTGCACCAGCTGTATCTTAAAAGACTTTACGCCCAAATCCTTCCGCAAAATTTTCCACGTAGTGCTGAAACAAAGGCTTAACTGCTGGGAACGGCGCCGAATCGACATTTCGCGGTCTTCTGTCACACTAGCTGATACGGCCGCAATATTTTCTTCACTACGCACAGTACGTAAACGTGTTTGTGGTTTAATGTCCAACAAAGTAAATTTGGTGCGAAATTTGGTCACAATCTTCCGAATAGACTGCTCAGAAGGTCGAGAATGCCGATCATAAAATGGAAGCAGCGCGCGATGAACATTTCGAACCGAGCACGAATTTTGATAGTAAAATTCAATAATTTGCAAGCGTTGTTCATTTGTAAGACGATCCATGGTTAAATTGCAAACCAAACTGAAGCTGTTTGACAGTGACACAAGGTACTAAACACACGTCAGCTGTCAAAACCAGTGTTGCCAAAACCAAACCAGCTAAAAAATCACCCTTTAGTTATACTAGAAAGTGTCTTGTTTAAGTGTTTTTAAATCCTTTTTACAGTCAGTCGGTTTTTTTTTTGTATTTTTTAAATTAACTTTTTTATTGGTATTATTAAAGCGAAGTTTCAGTCGTTATCCTCGTTACTACAACGAAAACGAACAACTATAGTGCCACAGTATATGTGTTAATGAAAACCTCTGTTGCAAAAATGTCCTTACCCCGTCAAAGGTTTTCTTTCACTACCGCATGTATTATTTTTTTAGGGATCTAAACAGGAAGCGTGTCACTTCCTTTAGGTTCACTAACAGAATTGATGAATTATGAAGGGAATTATTGTTCGAATTTTTATTTCAATAGTGGAATAGGCCCAAGTACTTTCAAGGGTTTCCCTGGCATTACCCACTATTCTGGGCAGAATTATCACAATAAATCTTGGAATTTTGCTAAAACTGCTTCTAAGTATAGTATGTACATTTTGTCAGCTGCTTGAGCTAAATTTCTTGTTAAAAATAGCCTAAAACACGTTTGAAATAAGTGTGCCACTTTTTTAAGGCCGCGGTGACACTTACTAAATTGGACATCATTGCATACCTACAGATTATCTCGCTGCCCACAGTCAATTCGAATTGATTACATTCAAGGTAACACGAACATTTGTGTAAAAAGAATATACGAAAATATTTAGTTTCCCAATGAACCAAATGCGGATTTATCCCCACGTAAATTAATACGAAATAAGTAAAATAAATATAAAAACGATTATCGTTCTCAATTATTGTTCACAATTTAATCAGCGCGAAAAAAAAAACGACTCTAATAAATCCCAAACTGAGACAGTTACTTAATTATAATTTGTTAATAACTAGTTAAACTGCACGTGCTAGTTACCGGCATGTTGCTGGCTGGTTCAACTAGCAAAATATTAGTTTCTTCTACTTCTAAACGCAAGGTAGATAGACGACTGTGGTATTCATGATTTCTCACTCCATGCAAAGAGATAAGTTCATCATATGTGATAAGATTCTTTTTTTATAAACAGAATCTTTCAAAGAAAAATCAAAAGTATAAAAACATTAGCAGAAGATGTCTCGATCTGTCAAGTTGAACACTTCACATGATTCTCCTCCGCACAGATTTAATTAGACGACTAACGGTGCTGAAGATCAAACTACCTACTTGTTTGTTAGTGGGTGGACTTGGACACTGTACGATTTGTGTATATGAACATCAAACGAATGACTTATGGCTTTTACTTTGCTGATATTGGACTTACTTACTGATGGACGTACATAAATAATCTGAAAGCAAACTCTAACAATGCAATCGTAATCAGAGCAATTGCCTGCTCAAATTCAGTAACTTGTACTTCAAGATAATGAACTGCGTTTTTTGATTGCACAATTCGTTTGAATAGAAATGTCATTGAAATTTGATTTATTTATAGTATGCAAAGTATAAATCAGAGATTGTATTCTGGAAATTTAATTTCTTATGAACACATTCAATTACGCGTGTTGTGTTTCGACGTTGTTTGTCACATGCCATGACGTCAACGGCAGACGGCAAGTGGTCGCTAAGTGGGTGTCATCCGCGCATACTGTTTCCCGTTTCGATTAAATTTAGGGGAATACTCGTTTTTTAACACGACCAAACCATAAATGCGAAGAGCTTCAGCTTTGTTCAAAAATTATGTACTTGTATATGAATTAAGTTTAAAGAAAATAAACAAGAACAAGACCGTTATACATTTTGTTACATAACAACTGTTGTTTGTAATATGCGTACATGAGTTTCGAATCTTATTCACTGTGCTCGTATTTTATTTCTTACATTTGCATGCAAGTCAAACTTATGACAAAACAACAGAAGGGACGTGCTATTATTTACTTTTTTCTGATTTGCTGTCAGTGACAGTGATGAGATTGTTTGCTCTCAAAATGTTGACCTACAGATAGATATTGATCAATTACGATTTGAGTTGATAGTTTAGCCCAAACAAAAAAGTGTTAAGCGAAGTCGGGACTCCATTAAAACTGTTTTCAGCTTAAATTTGATTTTAATAAATATATGTATTCGGCTTTTCGAACTCAAGATTTCAATCAGTTGTGACATAACGATGAACTTAAAAAAAGTCAATTTTAGAAACCAAAAATCCTCGCCGACTTATTTTTAACTGACAGTCCGTGGAAGAATACGAACAAATGACACCCCTAATCCTTAAAATTGGTCAAGCCATTTAGACTACAAGAGGTCAAAATGTAACGGATAGATAAGAGCGGAAAACAATCCTTCTGGGTCCAGTCGGGTAAAAAAATCTGTTTATCGGCTCCTGAGGCTTACAGCCCGAACGGTTAAATTGATTTGCTTGAGACTTCGTTTTTTGGTTTTTGTAAACCTACGCAGAGTTATTTTTTTCGTCGAAACTCGTCGATGCATTCACAGCGAACACCGACTAGTTTTCGTTTGACGTTTCAATCAGCTGTGAGACACTAGTCGTTAAACTTCGGTGCGAACTATTTTGCTTACAAATTTCGATCGCATTAAAATAAAATAAATTTAGTGCATTAATATAATATTAGCCCAACAATTGTGGAAAATGATTTTAAGTTGTGGGTCGTGACATTTGTTCGGTCAGCTATTCTGCTGAATATTGCAAAAGGTGTGTTTGTTTCAACACCTCAACGATTGGAAGTCGTTGTATGTATGGGAAAACATCTGTTTTCGATGAAGTTTTCGAGTGTTTCAGCGAAAACCCGGTTTTCGACTCGGTGTGAAGAGGTGTCTCAATCTTAACGGCTTAAAAATAAGGTTGAATATTTTTAAAGCACTTCTAACGATTTCAATGAGAATAACGCTAAAATTGTAAATTAAACTTACAGCACAATGCGTTGATCGTTCTTGGTTTGTCAGCGTAGCGACTTTCCGTGTCCCCAAAGATTAAGAGGAGCCAAATCGGTGTTTCTTTTGGTAGTACGTGGCGTCTTCCTGCTGAAACTACACATCCTTCCAAATTCATCCATCATTCAATCGGGGAACGAAAAATTCATTAATCGTGGTTTTATAGCGAATACCGTTATATCGGATGTAAGGTGGTGCAAGTGCTCCATAATTTTGGCTAGTGAAAATATTATTTGAAATTAAATTTCTAAAACTTGGTCACGCTTTTGAAGCGTCTTGTCATTACGATAAATTTGGAAAGACTACTGAACAAAAATGTCACACGCTGTTTGCAATCTGAAAATTGGTTTCAATGATAAAATCTGAAGTAATTACCTAATGGGACTGGTTTAGAAAAACAATCATAGCTATTTCTCACTAAGTCGCTTCGTTGTTTGTTTATTTACGATGCCAAACAACCAAAATATAGAACGTAACTAACAGGCCAAAAATATACTCAGCTATTTTTATATTCAATTTAATTACCTCTTGGACTTTTAAGTTTGTTGCTAGAAATGATACTAAAATAAAAACAACAATAAAGAAATACTGTGAATACTATAAATCTCTTTGATTTGCTTTCGTGTTTAGTCAAAATATCCTCCGAAGTTAAGTAAAAGTGGTATTTAAAGGGTGATTTCTTAACTGGTTTGGTTTTGGCAACACTGGTTTTGACAGCTGACGTGTGTTTAGTACCTTGTGTCACTGTCAAACAGCTTCAGTTTGGTTTGCAATTTAACCATGGATCGTCTTACAAATGAACAACGCTTGCAAATTATTGAATTTTACTATCAAAATTCGTGCTCGGTTCGAAATGTTCATCGCGCGCTGCTTCCATTTTATGATCGGCATTCTCGACCTTCTGAGCAGTCTATTCGGAAGATTGTGACCAAATTTCTCACCAAATTTACTTTGTTGGACATTAAACCACCAACACGTTTACGTACTGTGCGTAGTGAAGAAAATATTGCGGCCGTATCAGCTAGTGTGACAGAAGACCGCGAAATGTCGATTCGGCGCCGTTCCCAGCAGTTAGGCCTTTGTTACAGCACTACGTGGAAAATTTTGCGGAAGGATTTGGGCGTAAAGCCTTTTAAGATACAGCTGGTGCAAGAACTAAAGCCAGCCGACCTACCACAACGCCGAATTTTTGGTGAACGGGCTCTTGGAAAGCTGGCCGAGGATCCGCTTTTTTATCGAAAAATTGTGTTCAGCGATGAGGCTCATTTTTGGTTGAATGGGTACGTAAATAAGCAAAATTGCCGCATTTGGAGTGAAGATCAGCCAGAAGCATTGCAACAGCTACCAATGCATCCCGAAAAAGCCACTGTTTGGTGCGGTTTATGGGCCGGCGGCATTATTGGGCCATATTTCTTCAAAGATGATTTGACACCATTAGATTATTTTTTGTGGGGGTATGCCAAGGCTTATGTGTATAGGGACAAGCCCGCTTCGATTGACGCACTGGAAGCCAACATCCATGCATTCATTCGTGAGATACCGGCCGATATGTGTGAAAGAGTATGCCAAAATTGGACTCAGCGGATGGGCTACCTGAGACGCAGCCGCGGTCAACATTTGCATGAAATTATCTTTAAACATTAAATTGCAAGGTTCAAACTATCGATTCAAATAAATATTTCATTCATTTTTTCGAATTTTTTGTGTTTTTTTTTTTTAAAAAAAGTTCTAAACCTCTTAAAAAATCACCCTTTATATTAGCGGATATTATTAGGCCTATTCGGCGTAGATGGAACGCAATCGATCAAAAATTAAAAAAAAATACCACCATGTACTGATTAATTTGCCCTGCGCTTAAAGTTGAAAGATATGAGAAAAAGGAAAAATGTTCCCTGGTAAAACGGATACCCTATTTGGCATATAAAAAACTCAGATTGTTTCTTCGCCTGAAGATATTCCGCATGAAATATTCGACTATTTGGTAAAAAATGGAATCAAACAAGAAATCTTACCCACAACAAATAGTAGGCGCAAAAAAAGAACCCTACACCTAGATTCTCACAACCATTCGTTTTGTGTAAGTCTTTCACTTCTGGGACGAATGAAAGGGATCTACAATTTTATGCCGTGTCCAAGCGGCTAATTGAAAGACCTCTTTCATGGCAGTTATATACTCTCGGATGTTTGTTAGACGTTCGCGAGAGGTGACGCAGTGGAAAAAACCACAAGTTGGAATTTGGGTTTTATCGCTTAGTAGTCCAACACACTAACCACTAAGCCACTGCGCCAACAGTCAACTGTGATTACTTTCTTAATATCTTTTTTACTGTATGGATGGCTTTTTTAGACAGTGGGCCGTACTATAATAGTCATTTTTAACCTTCACCTTATAATAGGTATGTAATTTTGTATGAAAAATTATAAACCATTGTTGGGCCGAAAAATTCAACCCTGGGTCAATTCTCGTTCTGTGAAAAAGTGAAACGAAAATGTTTCCACTCTTTCACCACAATTTCGATTCTCGTTCTACGAAAATGTGAAACCAAGCTTCAAAAAATTTCATATGAATATCTTTTTGGAATGTTTTTAGTGAGAGTTTGAAAATTCAGAACCTAATTTCATACAGCCCAGTGTGCGATATTAAATTCACCGCGATAGTTTCACTTATTGAGCGAGAATCGCTTTTTTGTAGCTAGTGAAACGAAATCAATTCTTGAAAGCGAATATGGAAACGATTTATTCTATTCAGTCTTTCACAGAACCAGAATTGACCCCCTGGACACTAAAAATGATTATCATTTAATAATATTGCTGACTATTTTTCATAATTGTCCATTTAAACGACACAAATTTATATGCAAGGCATTATATTTTTGATGACAACTCAAAGACAATAAATAACTGCTTAGCCTTTATAAGTATTTAGTTATAAAGGTCCTTGAAAAAGGAGGGAATTTGCAATAATTACCTGATATGGAGGACAGCTACTTAGTTGCTAGATTAAGATAGTAAAAATGTTTATATATCTACTTCAAAAAAAAAACAGTGCTGATTAGAAATGTGCTGCCATTTCAATATTATTTACCACGGTATTTAACACTATTCTTTTGTTGCATGCGTGTTTTTTTTTATGGTATATCGCTTGTGATCATTAAGAAAAAAGGAGCCATGTCCAAGAAATAAAAATGAAAATAAAAGAAACCCGACCCCAGTAATTTTTATTTATTTTTTAATCGGGAAGAAATTGAAAATAAAGTGCGCGACTGGATCGCGCGAAACTTTATCGTTCATCAAAAGTTTAGTTTGTTGTTTTCTTATTTTATTAGGTAGGTAGGTAAAAATCTGAGAAGCAATCCTAGATAAAAGAAAAGTTTTATGAAAAATAGAGAAATAGGGTTAAATAAAACACACATTTGGGTTATTCATCTGATACGGCAGTATTTATGCCAAATTACAATCTGAGTTTTTATGAGTTGAAGCTCTCAGTAAGAAATAATTGTCGCAAGTTCTGGATAGAGAGTTGTAACTGTACTATTTTAAAACAAAGCAAAGTGTGGCAGGAGCTTCTGTTTTCTGATCTGTTAGATCATGCCTGCATTTTTAACTGGAATAGATTACAGACGCTGACCTAAGGTGTCCATGATTGGAAATAGGGTTTGTAGTAGAACGATATCTTTACATAGATAGTTATGTAAGAATTAATGGGATTTGTTTTTGAATTTGCATTAGTACATAGTTACGAACTGACTATCCCAATAGACGAGCTAAATTTTCGCTCCCATACAAAATTCTCTCCAAAATTTAGCTGAGCTTAATTTAAGCGAACCCATTTAGCTGATTGCTACGCAGCTCGAGCTAAATAATCAAACTTTTGTTTCAGAATGTACTTCCTGTATTAGTCAAGATTTAGCGCGCCCATTTAATGGGTCGCGAAATTTTCGCAAGCTAAATTTTGCTAAATTTTGACAGATCGTTGTTTTTTTGCGTTTTTGTATTGCGAAGAATGGGAGAAGTAAGCAGAGATGATTTTTTTGAAAAAATATCTCGACGAGGAGTACATAGAATGAACTGGATGAAATCAGAGAGTGTTGAATTTTTGAAGTAAGTTATTTTCCAAGAACAGCTGTTTTTTGCCACATTTATCCACAGCGCTCTCTTTGTCAAAATTAAGCTTGGACTTTATAGCTGATGTTTAGAGAGAAAGTTGGAGACCAGATAAAATTTAGCTTAACAGCGTACTCAGCTGTAAGCTCCAAGTGGAAGGAATTATTTTAAGTTGTATATTCAATATGGTTGAAAAAAATAAGAAGGGGGTAATTTTTGCGAAACAAACAAATTTGCGTAGCTGCAGTGAAGTTCCTCAACAACCATGCCTTAAAGAGCTATGGTAACTCTTTGTTGTAGTCAACAATAGCCTCGATTTGGGGATGACATCCAAAATATGGGTAAGCTTGCTAAGTTATGGAAGTAGGAAATAAATTTTCGGGTTTGGTACCAATATTTTCAAATTTAGTTTTCTCAGTGTGTTATTGCGTTTCTATATGAAGTGGGAAATTGAGATTATTTCAAATTATGCCGTCGATATCTTGTTTAGAATACTCATTTAATCGTTAATAATATGCATTTTGATCTAAATTGTTGCAGCGATTTTTGTAAAATCATGCAGACAAATCACTTAAAAATGTTGCCATGTTTAGTTTGAAAAATACTATTCAGCTAAAAAAATGGCTATAAGGCATTGTTCTGAATATAAGCATTACTTGGTTTTTAAATTTTTTTCCAAATTGAAAATGGGTTTTTTTGAGATATGAGGTGTTTCTAAAATTCGCGTTTTCGGTGATTCCAATTGAAAATGAAGGGCACAATAGTTTTGCAAACATGAATTTCACTCTACCTAACTATATTTTGGTAAGAATCCTTCTTGGCGTTTTCGGATAAACTAAAGAATTTTTCAAAAATCCTTTTTTTCGAAAATCCATTGTGCGATAATGTAGACCAAAATTAAGTTCGCTATTATATGCGACCATATTACCTTAGAAATGAATTTTGGTTCCCATCGTATGGACCGTTTTCGAGATACATATGTCCAAATTTAAAAAGTATCTACCGTTATTAGATTTCTTAGCCAAAAACTGAGTAGCAGTCATGTAAACCTCTTCTTATGCGCAAATATCAATTTTGGAAATCGTTAGAGCTGTTTTCGAACAACTCAAACTGGTACGAAAATGTTAAATGCGAAGTACCATTAATATTGAGGTGAGGAACTCCAAATCCGAAGTTTGAATAAAATCCGGGACCTCGAGACATACGCACAGACGAACAGACTGACAAACGGACAAAGTTTCGAGACCCACTTTTTCGAGTTCCTCTATCATAGTAATGTCAGAATTGATTAATATCTCGAGTTCGAAATTTTTTACGAATACAATATGTTACGGCAGACCATCGGCACAGTTACCCCCATGTCAAACTTAGCTTCGGAGCTACGACGAAGGTGTTGAAACACCCCACGTGCTACATTGATCGAATAGCAATAACACATATAATAAAACAAACGGACACATAACCGCGAGTAGGCCTAATTAGTTTTAAGTAGTTTTAAATAAAAAAAAAATACAAATAAAGAATTCAAGTTTTATAAAGTTTCTTGGAAATTAAACAAAAAAAGCAAATTTAAATATAGCTATAGATTTAAGGCCGAAAGGCATTAATTTTAAGGATATTGATAAGCTTAGAGCGCTCGCTTAGAGCCAGTAAGCTAGAATAAGAAAAATGTTAGTTTTAAATTAGATTTAATCGTTTTTGTCTAGGATGTAAGTTAAATGAAAGTTACAAATAAAAAAATTAATTTAAAAATGAAAAAAAAAAAATGCCTTATTAGAGAAAAGGATTTGCGGCAATAATACCAACACCGAACACGAATTGAAATATTAAAATACGATATTAAAACACAAGAAACATAGGTAGAAAAACATGATGGCCGACCGGCTTTACAAGATTCATTTGTTTTGCCAAATTTTTGCGTCTCGCCTCTTCTTGTTCTTCGTTTTCCCCTGTTTTTCAAATTGTCGCATATTCGTTAAGTTTTTTTTAAGTCATGTCCACTTTCCCATATCCCTTTCGATCGTAAAGATTGACGTCACTCAGTGCAATTATGTGCTCATGCACTTTTGATTTTATTGTTTTGTCAACTGCGTGTTAATATAATCTTGTTAATTTATTAATTTGTGTACGTTTGTAAGTTATTTTAGGGTAAATAATAAGTAGAATTTACAAGTTAAGTATTTATTTTGAATGAGGTTATCAATCACAATATCGGCCAGAGTGGTAGCGTTCGGTTGTAACACGAAGGAAGGGCAGGCCAACCTTTGTCAACTTCATCAGACATGTCGCGGGTTCTTGACGAACCACTGCTCTTGAGAGACGGTGGGAAAGGAAGTGCGGCTAGGGGAGAGTTAGTGTTGTGGGTTAGCTTTAAGTTATAATAGGCCCAGAGTAGGGTTTATTTGGAATTTTAGGTTACAGTAGATTTAGATTAGACTAATTTAAGTAAGATTCGTGTTGACTTTCCCGTTCTCTCTCCTTGTAATTTCTCTTTTTATTTTCTTGTCCATTTTGATCCGTCCGCAGTCGAATTAACGTAGCTTTCTTCCTTTTTTTTTTTTTTTTTGATTTGTTCGACTTTTTGGCACGAAACAAAATGTGTATTGAGTAGGTGGTGTATGGTGAGGGGGGCAAGAACTTCCCCCGTCCGACGAGCTGAGGCAAGCAACCGCAAGCGTGCCGCGCCCTCCTCACCTGCATCGAAGTTGCCTCAGTGGCCTACCCTAGCTCACAACAAATATCTTCCTCTTACTACCTAATCGAGGAAGTTAGAAAGTGTGATTCCAAATGAAGGATTTCAGTACAAATGGATCCAGCTGAAAATTTGTTTTCTCTATTTAATTTATAACAAAATAAAATTCGTGATAGTAAAGAGGACACCAGTATCTTACAAAAAGCACTTTGTTCCATAAATCCTTATTGCTCTGTTAAAAAGTAGAGCTACTAAAAATGGTTAATCTGCATTTTGTGCACCAAATTTAATGAAAAGAAATGTATCTATGGTGACTTTAGCACCTGTGTGTGTGACAGTACACTCTACTTGCTATTGTTGAATTACTTAGCGAGTATTCACAACATCACATCAATTTTGAACGGTCTGGGTATGATTTGACTACAATAACAAAGATGTAACTAAGATCAAAGTCTAATGGAATCTTTCATGTTTATAGACACCAATAAATCTGTGCCTGTAAATATTTGCAATACACATCGTAATTTGTGTCTGTTTTGATATACCTACGATTTCTTCTGACAGATTCCCCAAACAAAAATACAAAAAAAAACAAAAAACAAGTTCTCAAGTACATTCGATAGTTTTCCACTCAATATATCTCTGAAATAAATTATTTTCAAACTTGCCATATACAATTCCACTAAAATCATCCACTTGAGAGTAACCCAGTTTTCCGGCCCCTCTATCTGGAAACATCAAACAATATACAATAACCGTAAAATAGATACAATGAAGCACTACATTCACTGAACTTAAAATAACAGTCGGGTAAAATGAAATACTCGTACCTTCGAGTTGCGCAACTAAAACCCTTTATCTAACTTATCCACGTTATAAAGTCACACCGAAGCTACGCTCACCGATTGTTGTTGTTAAGATTACCGCGAAATACGATGGCACCTTGTTATCTATTCATTTCAACACGCTGTCGTCTTGTCTTATCTCTTGCACATGCCCTCCTTCGATAAGTTTACTCTGGCTGTGGTATAGTGGTGGCTGGTGGTCCATGTCGAGGAGATTATGAATTGCATCATCACCCGCTCACAACTAATTGCTTATTAAGTGTGCTACCAAGCCATCAGTGACATGTATCGGACAAAAGCCGTGACGATGCGTGAAACTCGACAACCCATCAGCATGACCCTACACAGAGTGATCATTGCCCTCATGCGGCTATGACTGCTCATTTGGTACGCACCATATGCACCCCGAGGGGGGACAAATCAAATCTCAGACGTTGTGTAGCCATTAATAAGCGAGAGTGCTATTATAATATAGGTGCTCATCGACTGAACAAAGCATTTTGTAGAGAGAGCACTGCAACTGGACATAGCCTCTTATATGGGGGCTCTTTGAGACACCGAGTGTAATCAAATTAAAATTGATCCAATAGGGAGCGGCTGCTACTCAGTTGGACGTTCATCGCTATTGAATTGAAAATTGCTGCTGGAAGCATTTCATTCGGACAAGTCGGGGAGAATTGATTTCTCTTAGTCGGTCGCCTTCGTTCTGTATGTCTGGGTTGAAGTGTAGTCATTTTCTAGGAAGTCAACGAGCATTTTTTTATTTTACATCCGGAAACTGCAAGGCAGACGATCACATGATGAAAGGCGCTCGGAAATGTCAACAAGCGTCTAAGAAATATGTCATCTGTTGTGGGGAAATTGGATTTTTCTTGTTAACAGGCCAGTGTGCGGAGGCCATTATTTGCACACAATGTATATAATGGAAGATTGAACTTGGTTAAATATAATATAAATATAATAAATTGCTTCCGTTGTATAGTTCCGTACCTCGCAGGTTAGGTTAGGTTAGGTTAGGTAAACGGGTAGGTAAAGCAGGTTGAACCCTGCAATACCTCACTTAGGTCCTTGTGGACCCATTGTGATGCCCTTTTAAGGGTTAACCATTGGTGTTGATTGGTGGTCTCCATCCTTCTCCTTCGTGGTTACCTGACGCTGTCTAGCCATCCCGATGTCCTCAGAAACCTGTAAAGATCAGACAGAGAGACATCAGAAAGTTCATGTACGTCATGAAAGTAATAACTTCCAAGTGTTCTGTTCCTCAAGTGACAGAGACTCGGGCAATGACAAAGGAAGTGAGGTGTGTCCTCGTGAACCTCATCGTCCTCGCAGCCTCTACATATGTCGTCATCCTTGAGATTTAATTTCATTAAGTGGTTACGCAGGAAGTTATGTCCAGTCAGAGCTCCCACTAACTTAGATAGCGATGACCTATCAAACTGTAGAAGTTTGTTGGTCCGACCTCTGTTATATTCTGGCCAAAGCTTCCGTGAGATTTCACAGGTTGTGAGTTCTTTCCACCTGTTGTTGGTTTTCATTCGAATTTTGTTTTCCACTCGCTCTCTAAGATTACAAAGTGGTGGCTTGATCGATTGAAGTGTTCTATCAAGATCCATTGCGGACCCCTTTCTAGCCAGTTCATCCGCCCTCTCATTGCCGGTTTTGTCTCTGTGTCCAGGGACCCAGCAGAGATTCGTTGTGTGCTGCGAGCAAAGAACCTTGAGCTCTTCACGGCAGCGGTGAACTAGTTTGGATTTAATTTCGTTAGCAGAAACTGCTTTTATAGCTGCCTGACTGTCAATGAAGATGGTAATATCACTACGAGGTATTGCCAATATTGACGCCTTACGGGCCGCTTCAGCGATAGCCAAAACCTCCGCTTGGAAGACACTGCTGCTATCAGGAAGTCTGATGGAGCAGTGTATATTTAGTTCCTCAGAGAATATGCCGGCACCGGTTCCACAGTCCATCTTTGAACCAGCTGTGAAGATGGTTATTGATTTTCTTTTGATGGGTTCATTTGTGTTCCATTCTTCCCTACTCGGGAAGGAGCAGGTGAATGGTCTGTCAAAGTCAAAACGGGGAGACATATAGTCAGAAGTAACACCGTTCCCTACGTATTTATCTAATATCTGTGCATGCCCAAAATTGCAAGGGTACCAAGTGTTAGTTTGGCTGATCCTTAAGGCACTTTTGGCAGCAGATTCCTCCATGTATAGGTCTAGAGGTGTTAGATTAAGAATCGCTTCTAGTCCAGCTGTAGGTGTGGTTCTCATAGCGCTGGTTGTCCCTATACATGCTATTCTGTGTATTTTAGTCATCGACTTAAGATTGGTCGCTTTGCTGGCGGCTTGCCACCAGACTACACTGCCATATGTCAGTATTGGTCGCACGATCGCTGTGTACATCCAGAGGATTATTTTGGGGTTAGGTCCCCAACTCCTACCAAAGACGCGGTTGCAAGCGTAGAAAGCATTCGCTGCTTTCTTGACTCTTTCATTGACATTCGGCTTCCAGTTAAGTTTCCTATCGAGGATAATTCCTAGGTATCTCGCACTATCTGCTACCTTTAGGGGTATTCCCTCCAGAGTTGGTGGCTCGAATCGCGGTATGATTCTTTTATTCGTGAACAAGACAAGTTCGGTTTTCTGCGGATTGACCCCAAGGCCGCATTGTTTTGTCCACGTACTTAACTCCCTAAGTGAGTTCCCTAACAGGTCGCTTATGGTCGATAGAAACTTTCCTTTGCCAAGAATTACTACATCATCTGCATACGCAGTTACCTTTACTCCCATGTTATTGAATTTCATAAGTATTTCATTAATGACAAGGACCCAGAGTAAAGGGGAGATGACTCCACCTTGTGGAGTGCCTCTCGAAGCAGTTACTTTAAGGTCAGTGTCACCTAATTTCGCGTTGATATTCCTTTCACCAAGTAGGCTCACGATTACATTTGTGAGGGATTGATCAACACTTGAGTTCTGAAGTGCTCTCTTCACTGCGCAAATCTTAACGTTATTGAAGGCTCCTTCAATGTCCAGAAACGCGGCCAGTGTGTATTCTTTGTCATTTAATGACTTCTCTATAGTGCTAACGACCTCATGCAGTGCTGTTTCCACTCCTTTGCCTTTTGTATAAGCATGTTGAGCCTTGGATATCACATTGTCATCCAGTCGGTCACGTATAAAGACGTTTAATAATTTTTCAAAGGTTTTGAGAATGAACGATGTCAGACTTATAGGCCTGAAGTCTTTGGCAGTAGTGTGGCTGGATTTCCCTGCCTTCGGAATGAAGACAACTTTGACTTCTCGCCAGGCTTTTGGAATGTAGCCGCACTCTAGACTGCGAATAAAAATTCTCTTAAGAACGGGTGTGATGATGGTCCTAGCTTTCTGGAGCATAATTGGAAAGATCCCGTCGCATCCAGGGGATTTGAACGGGGAGAATGTGTCAATTGCCCAGATTAGTTTTTCTTCAGTTATGAGTTCTCTTGGAACTGTCGTTAGTACGGTGTTATCTCTTGACTGGTTTGTCTGGTAGGTGGTACAGCCCGGAAAATGAGTCTGTAGTAACAGACTGAGAGTCTCTTCGCTAGATTGCGTCCACACTCCATTATTGTCTTTGAGATAACCTGGGACCGCAGATTCTTTGCATAGGATTCTTCTAAGTCTGGCTGATTCTGTAGTGGATTCAATATCATTACAGAACGTACGCCATGTTGCGCGTTTAGCACTAGTTATGGCCCTTTTGAATTTTCTCTGGCCGACTTTATAAGCATCCCAGTCATTCTGGGAATTAGTAGCTTTAGCCAAATTAAAAAGAGCTCTGGTTCCCCTTCTAATTTCAGCAAGGTCCTTCGTCCACCATGGTGGTACTTTCCTATTCTTTACTGTCCGTAAGGGACAGGCCTTTACGAATGCCTTTCTTAGGATTTCGTTTAGCATTATTGATGTTGCCTCAATTTCTTCTGGCGTCTCTGTTTCCTGCAGATTCAGTCTATGGTCATGTCTCGCTACTTCTGATAAGAAAGTTTCCCAATTGGTAAATCTAGGGTTCCTATATTTACTTAAAGGGGACATTTTCTCGTCAATGTGGAATTCTATGATTCTGTGGTCTGAGAAGGATGGTTCTGTCGAAACTTTCCAATCCCGCACAGTAAGGGTTTGTGAATTGCTAAAGAGAGTGATGTCTAAAACCTCTCGTCTGTTTCTTACTATTTATAAATGTTGGTTCGTTGCCTATATTAGCTATAAGCTATAAACTATACCTCGCAGGTTAGCTAGTCAATAGTCCGAGGGTATTACAAAGATTTTCTGTCTAAATTCAATAATATCAGTGTATAAGACGAATGCAACTTTATTGATGTTAGAGCATCGTAAATGATTCCTAAAGATTACTGTAAGTGGGCTTCCGACTAATTAAAGTAAAAGTAATATAAAGTACTGAATGCAACGGATTCATATATCACTATATGTCTATCTTCGCACAGTCATTCAGTTATGTCAGGTTATGTTCATTTAATTTTGTTCGAAACTGAACCTAGAACCTTTCGCTTCGGTGGTTTTGGATTAACATTTGTATTTGCATAGTTTTGTGGAAAAAGCAATCCGCGAAATAGAGCCACGGGAAATAAGGCCCTAAAATAAAAATTAAAAAAAGGCCCTAAAATTGCGCGTACACAAGAACAAAGCAACAACAGTTTGCTAAGTTTGGGATTGAATTTCACTATTTGGGGCCTTAATTCAATTCTTCAATTGGTTTCTAATTTCATAATGAAATCAGTCCAATGAATTAATACACCAACATTATTTTTGAGGTCTAATTTAATTTTTACTAAAAAAATGACACACGTCTGAAAAAATTGCGTCACAGAGTAACTGAAAACGCGATTTTTTAAGTTTTGATTGTTTTCAACGAGAGGCTTACATTTTAAATTAATGTATGCGAGTATAAGGAAAGCTGAACAAATTGAACGATTTATTTAAATTGTATGCCTCGCGTTGAAAACCATCAGCGGGTAACAGAATAGGGAAACAAATCGTGCGATTTTCAACACAAGGC
The DNA here is from genome assembly GCA_963082955.1 of Cheilosia grossa. Lineage (NCBI taxonomy): Eukaryota > Metazoa > Arthropoda > Insecta > Diptera > Syrphidae > Cheilosia > Cheilosia grossa. The sequence continues at coordinate 26,428,359 of OY720148.1, forward strand.
TTACATTTTACATTAATATAAGCGAGTACTAGAATAACAGCAAAATCGAGCATTGAAAACTATTATTTAAAAATACTAGGCACATCTCATAAGTTCCATTTTAATTCCATTATGAAAATTTACCACAATTTTGTGACGTTATTTTTGGGGCCTTATTTCAGTTCATTGGGGCGTAATTTCTATTTTAAAAATGGAACATATCGTGAACCCTTATTTAATTTTTACTTTTGGGGGCCATTTCCTGAGGTCTTATTCCGAGGAGCCTAATGCTGTAAAGAATGTCCCAAATTGCACACAAGTAGCGTAACTATAGGTCGGCAGGGTTGGCAGTCCACGTCCGCGAGCTCAGAAATAGCCTAAAATTTTTAGCAAAATTTTTTACCCAAGTATTAACCTACTTAAAGAATTATAATTTTTTTAAGTGCTTAAAATCAATTAGAGTGAGAAACTACTGAAGACCATATACGAATTCAAACTAATTATTATGATTTCAACACATTCAAAACAAAAAGATGTCGATCAATTTTAGAACGCATCCCTTTGTCTTTTTTTGAGGGAATTCCCTCATTTTGTTAACCAAGAAAATATTTTTTTTGTGGTGCTGCAGCTGGGGCGAGCTAGAAACGCTCTCAGTGTTAGGGCCATCCCGGATTAATAATTGGGCCATTTTTCTTCGAAAATGAGCAAGGAGTGGCCGTCGCATTATCAGCCGCAGAGCTGATGTCGTTTGGCCACCTCGGAGCTGCGATTTGACACCGTGGGACTATTATTTGTGGGGTGCCGTAAAAGATAAGTGTTACGCCGACAAGCCAGAGACAATTGACGCTTTAAATGACAATATTCGTGTAGCCATTGGTGAAATACAGCTGCACACAATCGATATTGTGCTTAAAAATTGGACCGATCGTGTAGGCTACTGCATGGCCAGCCGAGGCAGCCATTTGAATAAAATTATTTTCCATTACTAACCGGAAGGATTGTACTTTCAAATAAAAAAAGAAATTTGAGAAAATATTCAGTAGTTTTTTTTATAGCATTTTTAAAAAAAAAAAAGTTATTTGGCGGACCCTGTATGTTTCATTTATGGAAGGCTCTACTGTTATTTCGGTCAAGAAGAAGATCGATAACAACAGTTGATTATGTTATTGGTTTTTCATTGCAAAATTCTACAAACTATCGATGCAACCTCTAAAGCACTTCAGTCTAAAGCCACCGATCTTTCAAATGCCTAAAAACGTTTGAACATTTTTCTAGAAGAATCGAAAAGGTATCGGTATGAATTTGTTAGTTTAAAAATGGAAAGCAAATTATGGCTCGCCGAAAAGTAGCTCGTCAGAGATAGGTAAAACGCCTCTTTGACGAAATTTGCGAAGATGAGCGTCTCCACATTCCGGAAAGTTTGTTCACAGCGAACATATTTAACCGAGTATTTGAAATCATTATTAATCAACTGAAATCGCGTTTCCTTCCAATGAATGAAATTGTTTCTAATTTCATAGTTTTGCAACCTCCGACTTTGCAAATTTTAAATGACACTGATTTATTAAAAAAACGCTAGAATTTATTGAATGAATATAAGAAATGACATATCTTACTCATTTGTTAAGGATATTCTCAGTTTTCGGTCCACTTTCGAAATGTCCACGAAATAGAAAAGTATTCATGTATTAGAGAACTTGCTGATTTATTAATAATAAAGAATCATTTTATGTCGTACAGCTTTCCTGAAGTACTCGTATGTACAGCATTAATGTTATTTCTCATAATTTCCGATAATACACCTAGTGCTGAACGATCATTTTCGAATTTAAAATTAATAAAAACCTGTTTAAAAAACTCTTTGGGACAAGACAGGCTACGCAACTGGTCTATTCTGTCTATTGAAAATTCTTAAAACTTAAGAAAAACTTTTGCGTAACAGAAGGCTCTGAGAAAAGAGTTTTATTAATAAATATCTTAATAAAATTAAATTGTTACTTCGCTCTAAATATGTATAAACCTATGCATTAATTAGATATTTATTTTAGTTAAATATTATCAATGGTGTTGGGTAACTACTTGAGTGTTTTTTTTTAAAATTAAACTACAACGTGACGATTTTTACTGGGAATGCCCCATCCAACGAATTTGCCACTAGCCTCAGATGGTATTGTTACGCCACTGCATTTCCCGCCGATTGTTCGGTAAGTGTTCGTAACCACAGAAAAAAACAGCTGACAGCTTAGGGTTACTCAAAATGGAGCACTACGCAAAAGAAGAACGTGTTAACTTTCTCCAGTTAACGCAGTCTAAGGGAAGCTACCTCCAGACACATTTCAACTGGGTCGAGGTTTCACTTGCATTCGCTACTGCAAACCCGAATCGGAAATTATTCGGGACGAACTTCAACACTGTTACAAAATTGCATATTGCAAGGACATAATCAGAAAAAACAAAAGACAAAAAGAGTCTCTGTCAGTCGGTGACAGGTGGATTGAACATAAAAAGTGAATTTTAGACACGGAAAACTCCGTTTTTTTGTAAAATAAAATCTACCTACTACATATAACCGCTCCTTTTAGTCTGTGGCGAAAAACTTGGTTTATTTAATATCTTCTATCATCATCTAAAAAAGGGCAAGATTTACCTCTCGTGTTGAGCCTCTTCCCCATTTCACCAAGTTCTTCTTAGAAACGATTACACGAAGTGTGCGCAAGAACGAAAAGGTCCGAAACTTCTAAACTTTACGTCGCTCTAAACTCTAAAGAACAGTAACGGGCTATGATAATTAAGTTTGTTTGTATGTAAATTTTTTGTTTCGGTTTTGGCGATGATATGATGTTAGCTATTTCAATAGAAAGACGGGACGCGGCACACATCGAACAAAATACTGAAGAAAGCGATGTTTCAGAATCGCGTAGTCCTACGAAAAGCCACAAATTATGTTATAAAGATCTTTTTGTTAGCAAGCAGATTAAATCTCTCGCCCATACAAATGAATGCTGACCTTGGGAATTAAGTTCGTTATTTAGTCAAGACTGACAGCGTTGGGGCCAATTTACACACCAGAGTCATCCAAAGTTGAACCTTTGGGGTGGCCGTATTAAAAAATAAAAATAAATAAATAGTTGGGGAGCAGGTCCGCAAGGAGCATAGCTTCTCTAGCTTCTCTCAATCTTTCGTTTTGTGGGTTTTTTTTTTATTTTTGCGGCGAATAGAAGGGATCTACAATTTAATGCCGAGTTCAAACGGCAAAGAAAAAATCCTGTCTGTGTTTGAGGTAAATTCAACTCGTTTTAATTAAATTCAAAGATGCATCTATAAGCACACTGAAGTGCATAGCCTCCCACAAGCGGAGCTTTTCTTCTCCGATTTTATTGCATAATCTCCGATCTGATTAATCCGTTAATTAACAAGTGGGTGTCATTTTTTCTGTCGAGATACACACAGTCGATTGGTGTCGAATTTCTTTGTGTCTGCCCTCTTCACAATTATTTAGTGTCATGTCACGCTCACCATATAAAAATGTTAATTAAATTAAATTTACAACCGGGAAACTAAAAGTATGAAATTATTCCTATGACTTCATTTTCATATTATAAAATAATTATTACGTTATTTTCTTGCATTTTTTGCCAACGAATTAACGACAATTGAATCAACCGATTGGCTACATCATTTAACAATTCATTTTAATTGACGAATTGATATGTTGACAGTGCAATTACTTAATACATTTACGAGCAATATTCATTTAGGTTTTTCTCTTCCAGATATGGAACTCGATTCGCGTCTGCGAGCTGCAGAGAGAAGTCACCTCGTTGAATAACATCATTGGCAACATGCAAAAACGTTTGGGAATTCCCTATTTGGACGATCTAAACGAAATCGAAAATGGGGTAAGAAATTCTATTCAACTGTTTAATTATTTTTGACTTATACTTTTGAAATGTGTTGTTGGAGGAGGCAAAGCTTATATTCACCCACGCGCCTCATAACATGTTGCTTGACAGAATAAAGATGCTGAGGCGCATGTTTTAATTAATTGATATAGCTGGACAATTTCTCAGCGAGATGTGTATATTATATTTAGTTGCGCGCTCGACAACAGCACTACAATTAATTCGTTTTTAATTACATTTGAAAGTTGTGTGATGTGGTTTTATGACCAAAGCAACGGCCATTTGCGAGTGATTGATTGTATGTTGCGTGCAATGATTTTCGATTTGTCTTTTTGAGACGAATGAATTAAGTATAGAAACGCGTTAATTCACAGTTCTGAATAGAGTTTTCAATGCAATTAGAACATACTACGAAATATAGGAACGCAGTACGCACCGATTCACTTTAACCATGCATAAATACACACCTTATGAAGCTGCAACTAGCTTGAAGACACATTTTTGTCTTTAACATTTTTTGTAACGTACTAAGAGAAATGTATCAACGGGCACGGTAATGCCCAGCCATTGTTTCTGTACACCCCTCAGGCGATTTTCAACCCCCCTCTATCTTCAGTACTAATGAAGTCAGAAACAAGTTTGGAATATTTGCTAAGCTGATCAAGCACAGTCGCCCTAGAAAATTTCAAAATTTTTAGTGGTTCCTGAGACACGGAGCTTCAAAAATCACAAAAACCGTAACTGACTAACTGACTGACAGATCATCAAAATTATTGAGCACTACCCGACATCATAGAATCTTGTAAGTTTGCACAAGGGTAGGTCTTGTGGTGCAAGCAAAGAAATAAATCGAACATTTTAGGTTTCTCTATATCAGGGGGTGTGGTATCCACCCACTTTCACAGAATTTTGGCCAATTATATGGAGCACTTCCGATTGCTGTGAAATAATGAAATTTGGCAGAGCGGTAGAGCTAGAAAATCTAAGATTTTTTATTGAGGTGTTAATATTAAAAATGGCGATATTCATTGTCCCGATAATACTTTAGAATTTGATCCATTAGGTGTTCAAAGTTCAATGGAAGATTTTAGGAATGTGAATGACCCACTATAGTTTCAGAAAATGATTTAATGCACACATGACCAAAATTTAGACCAAAAAATAGTTTTCAAAATGGTCACTGATAGGCTTACTGGTAGTGAACAATTGGGTTGTAGGTACTGGAAAAAGTTTTCTTGTAAACATACTAAAAACCTAGGTCAGAATTAATAAAAGTGTATCTACTTTTAATGTAAACGTTTTAGCTTTTCATTGGCCTTTACAACTTCCAATAGAAGATGGAAGAACACCTAATTACAAACCTTTGTCCGATCAAGTCAAGTTTTAGGAAGACAGCTATCTGATGTAATACTTTTTATAATTGATGAAGTCTCCATGATTTCAAATGTCACCCTCATGTTCATTCATCTTCGGCTAACGAAAATCTTCGACACAAGCGATAAGGAAAACGAATGGTTTGGCAACAAACCTATTGTTGTTTTCTGTGACTTTCTGCAGTTACCACATGTAAGACAAAACTCACTATTTGAAAAGTTAACTTCTTCCGAAGTTGCAAAATGCGGAAAATATGAAGATGATTCATCTAGGACTGATGGACTAGAAAGAACAATTGTTTTAAAAATGTTTCTGAATGTTGTGCTATACCTCGAAATATAGACGTAAGTTTAGGTTTGGTCAACAGATCCATAGGAATAGTTAAGAAAATTGCATGGGGTGTTGATGACAAGAAAAATGTCAAGGGCTTGACCATTAAATTTAGTCATGTTATTGTTTATGATTTAGTGCCGAAAGTTGAAGTCCCAAATAGAGCTTTCGTCTATCGGAAACAGTTTCGTGTCTGCCTCGCATATGCAAATATTTAAAGAAGAACAAATTTGAATGATAACTGACTAAAATTTGGTGGGTTCACTGGTCAAGTTTTTAAAACCTTTCGAATTGGGCGTATAAAAAAATAACTTGCCAAGTAAACGCACCAAATTTTGTCTGGTTTGTCAGATGTTGTGTTGGGAACCAACATTAAGTAATAAAACGTCTCTCTTAATTTCTAGTTATTTCAGTATTGCTCTACTTTGAATACTTGGTATTAAGCCTTCATGAAGTATGAACTTGGCGTACTTTTAGATCTCAGTACTTTTCACGGCTGACTTGTTACATATAAGTTTTTATACATGTTTTGGGTCTGATTGTTTTTTTTTTTTCCCCAAAATGTTAATAGATTTTAGCATTACGAAAGTCGAACTCAAAAAAATGGGAGCCACAATTCGTCTACCTATGTGACTGGACGGATTTATTTTAAACTTTGTATTTGGAGCCTACGGGTTTGCAGTTAGGAACTTCTTTCTCTGTTCTCTCTTTGTTGCGGCTTAAAAAAGTAAATTTGATTTTATCAAAACACTTTCAATTAACATTGATATTTGAGTTCAGATAGACAAGGTTTACAGGACTGCAAGAAATGATACTTCTTTCGAAAAGTAATAGGTCATTTCTAACTTGAATATTCAGTTTTCTTGAATACCAGCCAGGGTCTTGGAAAATGCTGACTTAATTTACTTTGACAGATCCCTCCTACCAGGGATAGGCGTTAAACTTTTTTAGTTCAGAGAAGAACCTGAACTGTAACACAAAAACTTTGTGTTTCTTTCTTAGCTCAGACGCATCAGAGCTCGTGTGAGCTCAGAAAAAATTGACTGAGCAGGCTGAGTAAAAGGCTGATTACACATGATTTGACGGAAAAAAGCACAAATGGGAATTTTGCATTCGTCTATTATACTTTGTTTTACTGAGATAGAAATGAAAAAAATCTAACTTTGCGCCATAAAATATGCTTTCATTGTTTACATTTCGATATCCGGCGAAAATGACGAACTGAGCGGATTTTCGCCGCCAAAAAAGATGACACAGATGGCGTTTTTCATTGAAGGTCCAAGAGAATCGTCCCTAACTTTAGAATCGCTCTTCTTATAGCAATTCGTCGGAGCACTTTTGTTGCTACTTTCTTATCTAGTTTCTTCGGTAATTGTTCAGGTTTTAATGAATAAAATAAAAATATTTCAATCATAGCTTACATTACTTTTCCATAGTTTCGAATGGCAAGAGAAAAATTAATTTCTAATAACAAGACAAACATTTCAATCTGACGTTTACCAAATTTAGGTGGGTGAGTTCAGTGCAGTAATTTAAAGAATATCCCCGAATCTTCTGCCGTGAATTAATCAGGAAGTGCACTTTTTCAATGAAATATAGAAAGAGCAGTTCTAAATGTAGGTACCTCCATTTTTTTGTAAGTCATTAATTCCATAAAGGCCTAAACTACTTGAGCTAAGATTAGACGTGTCATTTTTCGTGTCAAATAACGGCACATAAATTCGCTCTTTTTATTGTCACTCGTGTGTCTCTCGTGAGAGTACGCTGCGACAGCCAGTGTGATCAGACGCTTGACAGACGATCACGCGTAGGTAGTGACACATTTAGGACAAGTGTTCACGTCATAATGACGTCGGCATGTCAAAATTTGACACGAAAAATAACACGCGTAATCTTAGGTAAACAATTCTCTGAAAATATCATTCTAAATAGGACAACTCTAGATAAGTCAGTAGAAATAATTCACATTTAGTTCTCTACTGGTTTTCCCAATCAGAATTATACATTTTACTCAATTGAATCGTTGAATCATCTGGCATATATTTTTTTTAAATAAATGTAAATCTTGTATCTCGGTTTGAATTCAATCTAACTGGTCGAATCTAAACCATTCGCAATTTAAAACAAAAAGCCTTACAAGTGACTGCTTTTTGTTACGACTTATATTTTAAGAATAGCTAAATATAATCTCCATTCAAATGTCTCAAGTGGCTTCTTCTAATTTTAGGCGAGACTGGAATTTATTTAAAGGCGGGGTTAAATGTTTTACTTATTGTATTTCTAAGAACAGCCGGCTTATATTTAATTCAAATCATTTAAGCAGATATTCACCTTGCCTAGCGGCAGAACGAGATCCACAAACAACTATGCTCTGAAATTGTATTTACCTGTTAAGCTGTTCCTATAAAAAAGGTGATTTTAAATGGCAAATAAATACAATCTAACATAATTGGCATAATGTTATTTTGGTAGCCAGTTTAATTGGCATTTCCCGTGTGATTACGCCTCATTATTGTAACCCCAAAAGCATTGCCATAGCAAATATACACCGATACAGATTCACATGTTAATCTCCCAAGGAGCCCAACTTCAAACGAAAATAACCAATTTGATTCCAAAAAAGAACAAACGACTTTTCGGTGACATGGTTACGGTCCACTTAGTTGAGTTCGGCATCAAAGGCCGCACCGCTTGCGTTGGCCACAGCACCAGAGCAGATCTCGGAAATCATTTCAACTACCATGAGCACTACAGCTACCGCCACTACGCAGAGAAGCGTGTTGATTTTCTTTCCGAAACATTATGTCTCAATTTAAATCAATAAGGTTACGGTTACGTGACGAAGTAATTTATGCAATTAAGCAAAATAAATTTGCGTGTAATGAGCGATTGAAATCACGCGGATAAAAAAAAAACTGAGCACATTCACGATTGATGGATTCGGATATGACACGGTTCCGCGGAATTGCTGAAGTACTAATAACGGAAAGCAAATATGTGCGAATGGCAATTATGTCTAAATAAGTGACATTTCAGATGGGTAATTTACCGGGGGTTTGGTTTCTAATTAAAGTTTGTTTAAGCGGAACTGAGATTTAAAGAAGTTTTATTTATTTTCAAAAAATAACACCTCCGATGGTGAATGTGTTAAATTTCTTATTATTACTGTACCTACCAAAAATGGAAGGGGAATATCTTTTTGAATGTTTTCTAGATCTTTGACAGTATAAACTTTCTCGTGTACGTCTACGTTGTAACGGAAAGACCTTTTGTTTTCCTACCAAAAATTGAGCTCGAATCAAATATGTAGTATATTACTGGATTCAGACAAAAGTTGAGGTGACAGGCGGAAAAACGGATTACGAGTGGGCCTCTCCGTATTTCTTGCTTCTGGTTCATATGTCACGTGGATTTGGACCGCTGCTTTATATTTTTCTCGTACGCCGAAGAGCAATTTTCATATTATTTCATTAATTTCAATTTGAAATAGAAATAACTATGTAAATATTTAAATGTACATCTTGTAAGTTCCTATTTTGTGCATCGCAGTGCTTTTTGATACACCGCACTTTTTTACGTTGTCTGGAGCGAAAACAAATAAGTCTGCTAGTTTTCCGAAAGGGTAACAGGCAACATATAATTGACCATGCGAAAAGCATGGATTTTCCAGACTAAGGCCGCAACCCTCGACGTTCTTGCGAATTGTTTAGAGAAATTTCTATCACCCGCGCTTGAAATTGAAACCGTTTAAAGTCAAATGACAAGTCGTTCGGGATGCGTAGAATCGAAACGTCTTCCCCTTTGGGTTTCGCCTTAAAAATTGTGGCTTCGATGACGTTGCTTATTAGTTTCTTCACCGCAAGTTGAGTACCATTTCAAAGACGTGATAGGTTGACATTATTCATGCGAATAATCCTGTTAAAACACGATAGATTTTGACACAATTTTTAAAATTAAATTGTTTCTTATTCTTACTTATTCCTTATCCTTGTGTTCACTACTGACCCACTTAACTCCTCTGTCTCACTCTCCCCTCTTCTTCTTTCAACTATTGACAACCTTCACCCCCCGCTTCTTCTTTCTTTTTTTCACGACCCTCCACTACAGCCCACACCTCCCGCTGGCCTCCCTTGTTATGATTTTCATAAAGCCAATTTCCGAAAAATAAATGAACACCTCAGCAAAGTCTCATTTGAGTTTGCCAATCTCCCTGTAAATGATGCCATCTCCTTGTTTTACAGAGAATTATTTGCTTCTATCTCCCTTTTTGTCCCTATTTCTCGGCCAAAACCCTTCTCTACATCCCCTCCATGGTACAATCGAAGACTCCGATCATTACGCAACAAGAGAAACAAATTATGGTCAGTTTTCCTTCGAAACAAGTCTTTTTCTGACTATTCCAACTATCTCGGCTCATACCTTCAATTCACTCAGGCCTATAACTCCCTCTATCAACGATATGTTGACAATGCGCAAGTCAACCTTATAAGCGACCCTAAATCTTTTTTCCGCTTCGTTAACTACAAGAAAAAATCTGACGGTTACCCTCCATCCCTCTCTTACGAAAATATATCTTCAAGTGATCCACACACCATTGCTAATTTTTTTGCCACCTTTTTTAAACAATCTTTTGCCGACAACTCCTTTGTTCCAGATCCCTTTTATTTCAACTACCTACCTGACTACTCCATTGGTCCCTTTCTCTCCCAAACTTTCGAACCTACTGTAATTGAAAATAAATTACAAAAACTTAATGATGAATACTCACCAGGCCCAGATGGTATACCCGCTATTTTTCTTAAGAAGTGCTCCCTCGTGCTCTCCTACCCCCTTTCGCACCTCTTTAAACTCTCGCTATCACAAGGCGACTTTCCTCATATATGGAAGTCCTCCTTCATAACGCCAATTCATAAAAAGGGATTAAAGAGCGAAGTTACTAATTATCGCCCGATAGCCAAACTTTCACATATACCCAAACTCCTGGAAAGTATTTTGTACGAATCCTTAAGCTTTCAATGCAAGTCTATAATTTCTCAAAACCAACATGGCTTTCTAAAAGGTAGATCAACCACCACAAACCTCGTTGAATTCACGTCCTCTGCGCTATCGGCCTTAGAAAGTGGTAAAGAAGTCGATGTTGTTGCAACCGATTTTAGTAAAGCTTTCGATAAGATATCCCACAAATTAATCCTTTTCAAATTGTCTGCCCTTGGTTTTGAACCAATACTGCTGAAATGGATATCCTCTTATCTGGAAAACCGTTTCTATAGCGTTCGCTTCAGGTCCGTCCTATCTGCCCCATTTCTGGCCACCTCTGGTGTACCACAAGGCAGTCATCTAGGTCCCCTTCTCTTCATCTTAACTATAAACGATTTGGAAAGGGTTATTAAACACTCCTCTATCTCTCTCTATGCCGACGACACCAAATTTTATAAACACATATCTTCATCACAGGACCCCTGCTTGCTACAACAAGATCTAGATTCCTTTTCTATTTGGTGTCTCAAAAACTGCCTAGAGCTAAATGTTGCGAAATGCCAATCCATCACCTTATCACGTAAGTACAACAAGTCGCCTCCCCGTCTTTACCTTCTTAATGATCAACCTATACCCATCGTACAGTCTCTTCGTGACCTTGGCATATTGTACGACCGGGAACTTAATTTCCGTTCGCATATTGACGAGATAATTCGTAAAGCCAATTCATCCCTTGCGTTTATTAAACGGTGGTCAAAGGAATTCTCTGATCCCTACGTAACCAGGTCTCTCTTCATCACTTTCGTCCGCCCCCTCCTCGAATACGCCAGCCAAGCATGGTCACCCTTTCAGCAAGTTCATGTAGCCAGAATCGAAAGCATACAACGACGTTTTCTTCGATTTGCCCTCCGCGGTCTGTCTGCCTCCCTATCATGACCGCCTCAAACTCATTAACCTGAATAGCCTTGAGGACCGGAGAGATGCTGCAGACATTCTCTTCATTCATCGCCTCCTCTCAGGCTCTATCGATTGCCCATCTCTTTACAACTCCATCTTCTTAAACACTAACCCTCGTAATTTAAGACACCCCCGTCTCTTCTATCTGCCAACCCACCGCACGTCCTACGGCTCCAACGAACCAATTTCCCGTATGCTACGGAAAGTAAACTCAAACATTTCCATTTTTGACTTCAACCGTAGCTCTTCCTCCATTAAACTTAGCCTCCTTCTCCATAAACCCTAGCTTTAACTCCTAGTTATAAGTCTTAGTTTTTAGTTCTAGTATTGTAAGTATTGTATTGTTTTTTTTTTTCTAGCTTGTATTAAGCCAAATAAATGGGACTTTTTTTGCCCCACCAAAATTGAAAAATTGAAAATTCAATTAGCTTGATTATTTGCTTGAGATGCAGCATGGCGCATAGCACCTTCCGTTCCTATACTGTACCTATATTTCGTTGGTATAAGAAAATGAAAATTTACTGATGAAAAAAGGACAGAGATTGAATCACTGAAGCACTTGCAGTCACTCGGATCAATATAACGATCGATTAGTGATTAGAAGAAAATATAACCCGCTATATTCAGAAAAAGGAGAGCAAAAAGCAGGTGTCACTATAATTCAATTCGTAAAGTAAACAAATTACGAAAAATATTTTCGTTGAAGAAATTCGAAATTAAATGAACACTGAATTGTCTCATGGGATTTTGTTATTATTTCTCAAATAAAAGGAAGACGTATATAAAAGGAAAAGTAATTGGTATTCCCCTGGCGTTCAAAATCAAACAGACGTTCCTCTATATCTAAAAATCAACGGTTACATAACTATGTTGAACATTGACAGATATAGCCTTTAAGAAAACTGAATGTTTAACATTTTAGTTGTGTAGCTCATATCACTTAAAACCGGCATAATATATTTACTTCTCGGTGAATGTCCATTGTAATGACTAGTAAGAAGTTGGTTTTGGTTTTTTTTTGAGAAAAATGCAAATGGCCATTAAAATAGTCACCAACTACTATTTTTAAGTATTTAAGTTAGTGTTCCTGATTCTTATTGTGAAAATAGTTGAAAATAGTCGTTAATGACTGTTTTCATTCTCTGAGTGCATTTTCAAATAAATGCAACTTCGTTAGTAAGTTTTTAAGCAAATTTTAATGTCACAAAAATATCAAATGTATGTAGTACATTGTTGTCTTCAGAACACCGAATCAGTGGACTTAGTAGATTTCTACTGAAACAGATGAAGAGGTCTAAGAGTGTCTCGGGGTCTTATTCGCAAGCGATGGAAAGCCAATCTGTTGTTAAGGATCAAATAAATGCCCTTATTGTGAATGTCCCTTGGCTCAAAAATTGTTAATATGGCCTTATTTATTTTTCCGACGTGTTGGCAGAAATGTTAAGTCAGCAGAATCACCTTGATTTCCACAATAAGTTCATTTCAAGTTGATCCCCAATTTTCATCATAGTTCCTTTGACCGTAACATATACATTTATTGTTAGTTAAAATATTTATAGTTCTACCTAACTTTTATAACGTACAAGCTTATAAACAAACAAATTTTGATTGTTGAATGGCCAGTCCATAGACATGTTTGGATTGTGTTAAGGGTTTGATTAAATTGAAAAGAATAAAAGAAAAATATACGTTATGGAACTAAGTATACTAAGATACTTAGCCTAAGTAGAAGACACAAATATCTAAATAAAAAAATAAAAAACACTAACAAATCCTTAATTAGTTGTCACTCTCTCAATGCATATACCAAATACAAATTTGTAATGAAAGAAAACTGGGTCGTTTGAAGTTTACGTTGTTTTCCGCTTTAAAACAGTAGCCCGTCAGTATTTTCGCAACATGTGTGAAACAAAACCGTCGATCGAATATCGATAAATCGTTTTGTGACAAATCGCACAAGGTCCAAGTTATTAGTTAGTCTTCGATTCAGTATTTGCCTTACTCTCCAACAAAATCAGATCATTTTTAATAAACCAATAACGAAATACGCATAGCATTGCGTACATCAAGACAGTCAAATATAATTGCCCTCTTAGTTCTCGATCTGTGATCCGCACATTTCTAAAATTTATTGCTTTTCCTATAAATACAAAAAAAAAAAAAAAAAAAAAATACATAAATAGTTGTGAACAACCTGTCCGAATCCGAATAGGCCTCTTCAAACCACCAGCGATAAATAAAATAAACTCACCACACATGTTAAACTATCAAACTAACAATAAATCAATCTTTCCGTCGGCGCCAATGAGAAAATAAATTAATTTGTTTGTGTATAAACAAAATGCTTGAATCGCCTATTAAATTAACACATCATAATATTTTATATCCATAATTATTCGCCTATTATCGTAAAAAAAAAACTTTGCGAAATTACACGTCGTCTCAAATAAAATGTGGCTTCTTGGAAACCTGTCACACAGATTTACGGATCAGCATACAGAAAATATTTTCAAATAATCTTTTTTTACGAAAGCGGTAATCGGTTGAAATGCTTTTATTGCATTTTTATAGCCCACGTCAGAAGTTACGGTATTTTATTTTCAAACACAGAAACATCCATTTCGTATTTATTTTATAAAATTTAAAATATAAATAGATTTAAGGATGTTTTGTGATGGATATTTTAATTGATTTTTAAGAAAAGAGATAAAAATAAACACTGACTTAATTTTATTGCCGTGGTAAATGATATTGTTGGCACTGGGTTATGACTTGGAAACAATAAATTAAACTAAAAAATGTAAGAAACATATACGTTGACCTGCTTAGATTGGAAAAGTAGAAATGGCTAATTAGCTTTCAGATCAAAGAACATCTGCTTCATCGTGTTGCAATTTGTCGTATTTATTGCGGGAAAAGAGAATGTTATAAAAGTTGTGCCTTGTAATTGGAAGTGAGAAAAGTGCCCGCCCTAAGTTTTGGCGGGATAATTATAACGAAAATTTCGGAAGCGTGGGTTTTTACAAGACTGCGTCTCATTCGACCGATAATAAATCGCTTGCCAGCAGGGCCCATTAATAATTAATAGTTGGCGCAACAGGTCCGTAGGGATCCAAGGCCTAGCTTCTCATAAGCATTCGTTTTGTGTCAGTTTCATTTTTGGAACGAATGGAAGGGATCTACAATTTTATGCCGATTCCAAACGGCTAATTGAGAAGCTCTAAAGACAGTTATACTCTCGGATGTTTGTCAAACGTTCGCGAGAGGTGGCGCAGTGGAAACCCCAAGTTGGAATTTGGGTTTTTGCGGAATTCGAACCTGGGACCCTTCGCTTAGTAGTCGAACACACTAACCACTAAGCCACTGCGCCTACAGGGCGCATTACAAACCTTTTGAAATCATAAACAACATTAAAAGCTACATAATACATATTTGCAACACAGCAATTCTGTTCGCCCCTAGCGAGGTATCCGTCAAACGGAATATTCACCGCAGCGCATGCTCTGTCGGAACAGCAAATCACATTCGAGGTATCGGTTTTCGAAAAAAAAAAAAAAACAATTCAAATGCGATGACGCATTGATTTCAGAGCCTCGTATTGTTTGCTACTTTCTTTGCGCTTGATTTTGTACTGGAAACACAAATTGAAGTTATAAATTAAAAAAATGGGTTGATACATTGTTTTTTCTTTTTATTGCTCTCATTTATTAACACTTCACTGCAAATCGTATATAAATTCCGCGAGGATATCGGAAAAAAGTCGTATAAAGCCAAAAATGTCACTCAAAAACGAACTTGATCGCACTGCAACGCAAAACACTAGAATGCATGACATTTGTATCGGAACAGTTCTCCGAACAGTTGTTCCGAAGAATACCTCGCAGCGAAACTCATCCGAATCGTATAAAATCGGACAATTTTCCGTTCCGACGGATACCTCGCTAGGGCCGATTAATCTATATATCCAACGTCGAATGTTTCATGCTGCAGTGAAAGACCTGTCTACAACTTGGATGTGATCCGGGGAATACGGCAAAGTCACAGAGAAACTGCAAGTTAATTTCTTGCCCAGGATGTGCTGATTTTACCGGAAATCCTCTCTCGCGCTGTTACGTTACAAAAACACCATAACATACAATTATAATATTCTAATAATCATACAATTTTGAAAATGCTCTGTTTTAAATTTTAAAAAGGTAAAAACAAAATTGCGCGCTCTCAATATTCAAATCAATAGGTGCAAAGTGTCAAAATTAATGGTAGCATCGTGGCGTTAACCGAAATGGGCGTTGTTGTGAAACTGTTCGAGTAACAAACAATTAATTAGCCCCATTGCTGTGCTTTTAGTTTTGAAATAATTAGTTCTTGGTTGATTAATAAGAAGAATATTCATTTAGTACTTCGATGCGATTTGTTGACTTCGTGCGTCCAGGCGAACGCATGGATAGTCTTAGCTTTAGACTGTCTGGGGATAAAGCATTAAAGGTGCGTCCAAAGTCAAATTTGGGCAGACATTTGCGTGATGGATTGTTTTCATCATTCTCATTTATCTCTTGTTGGATATCAGTATGGACTTAGAAAAAATGGGACTCTACCACCGCTTGATTGAAGAAGGAATACCTTCTTTGCAATAGTTACATCAGACGGTACGGTAGCAATCGATTTGTTTAGCTACGAAATGAAATGGCTTTCAGCAGGATGAGGCAATTGCAGTCAGTGATGTCATTCTGGAATTTTTATTGTTAGATCTAGCATTTGCGAAGACTTAAAAGCATTTTAAAGAAAAAAATGCCAAATGCTTTTCTAGCATTTTCTTGAATTCTTTGTAAAGGGTTATCCAATGAGAGGTGTTATTGTGAATGACCCGCTATTTCGGTAGCTGTCACTTTTGAAGCTTTTATTCTTTGAAATTTGATAAGAAGAAACTACGCCATCACTAAAAATGAAACGATACACGCCTCAACAACGCATTGAAATTATTAAAATTCACTACAAAAATGGTGAAAATCTTGCAGTCACAGTTCGCAAAACTAAAGCATTTTTTGGTCGTCGTGAAGCACCTTGTCGGACCGCAATACAGAAGAATAAAACCCGTGCACGTCGCTCAAGAACAACAGAGAATATTGCTGCTGTAGCCCAAAGTGTTGAAAAAACCCCAGGTTTGTCCATTCCTCGTCGTTCTTTGGAATCGAGAGATGATTTATGATTTTTTATGGTCGTAGTTGGATGGTATTTATCCAGACAACGTTTACTTTCAACAAGACGGTGGTACGTGCCACACAAGCAACGAAAGCATTGATCTTTTACGGGAAAAGTTTCCAGACCGTGTTATCTCTCGAAGAGGCGATCACAATTGCCCACCGAGATCTTGTGATTTAACACCTTGCGACTTCTTCCTTTGGGGCCACGTGAAAGATAAGGTCTACGCCAACAGCCCAGCGTCGATTCAAGACCTCAAAGATAAAATTCGGGAGGCTATCGAGGACATAGGGCAGCCACTTTGCGATTTGGTTATGGAAAATTTCATGAAAAGGATATGGTCCTGTATGCGTGCTCGTGGTGGCCATTTGGCTGATGTTGTTTTTCATTATTAACGGTATACCTTCCTCTTTATTATGAAATAAACATCCGATCATTTATCTCAAAAAATGGGTGTTGGAAAACCCTTTATTTTTCCATTTCTGCTCTTTTTTTACTGGAATTTTGGTCATTCGTGTACAATAAGATGGAATCAGCGTTGTGCTGAAGTACCCAATTGGGTATTTTGGTTCAAGTATTTTAGCTTTGGCTCAATGCTCCGAGCGAAAGAGAAATGGTTTAGATTTGTCTCAAAACTTAAACACACTTTTGTACTTTCTTCAAAAAAAAAAAAAAACTAATCAGGAAATGAGAATGAGTTAGATTTCTCGAATGAAAGTGTAATTTTTAGTTTTGAGTAGGTATCGTATTTTTTTTTAAAAAAGGCTGATGAAAATACATTTTATTTTATTTTTTATTTTTTCTTCAAACATTCTAGCATTTTGGCTTTTAAAATGTTGGCTATACTGATTATAGACATAGTGCATAATAGCCTCACCAGCATCCTCGTAATCCCTGCTGCATATACAGGGTCCGCCAAATAACTTCTTTTTTTTTTAAAATGCTATAAAAAAAAAAACTGCTGAATATTTTCTCAAATTTCTTTTTTTATTTAAAAGTACAATCCTTCCGGTTAATAATTTCATTCAAATGGCTGCCTCGGCTTGCCATGCAGTAGCCTACACGATCGGTCCAATTTTTAAGCACACTATCGATTGTGTGCAGCTATATTTCACCAATGGCTTCACGAATATTGTCCTTTAAAGCGTCAATTGTCTCTGGCTTGACGGCGTAACACTTATCTTTTACGGCTGTGGGAAAACGAGTCCCAGTTCCGGTTCTGGTTAGATTAGTTGACACCCTGAAAGTATGCTATGATATTTTTCTTTGTTTTTTTTTTAACGAAATGATTAGGATTTTATCGTTTTCGCTCAGTGGGAGATATAGACTAAATAGGACATAGCTAAAATTAGAACCAGGTGCAGAGTTTCGGAGTAGAGGGGATCTTCACCATACATGAAGAGTAGGCCAGCATTACTAGAAGGGGATAGCCTGGAGCAAATAGGATGGAGCTACTTCGCACGCATGTTGTAAATTGAATAGCTTTTACATAAGAGAACACGAACAACTATAAGGTGGAAGCGAAAAACGGTGAGGTGGATGACCAAAAAACCCGCAAGGGAGACAACCGCCGAGTCTATATAGCATAGACACACTCATTTTGACCGTCAGTTCGTGGTGTGGTTTTTGAGTCGAGAAGAGTGATCGGGAGTACACTTTTGACCCCATATCGTTTCGCTGACAATTTTCCCTTTTTTTTGTGGACGCGCAGTGACCAGTGTTCGGACGTATCGCAAGATGAAAAAAAAAAAAAAATACACAGATTGTGTCGCATAAATTATTGGCTAAATTAGCAAAGAAAGTGTTCTGACGGACTTGGTGCCAAAATAATCCTTCGCTCCGGAGGTACCCTCCATCTATTGATGCCCCGCGAAATTTCATGGCAAAGACAAAAAAAAAAAAAAAAAATCACATCAGTGCGATTTCCTCAATCTACGAATGGTTTGATAGTGAGCGAAGTGCAACAGCGGCAACAACAACTTCGACAGACGTATGGTACATCCAGCACTTAACGCCGAAAAGCGCAGCCACCTCATCTGAAAAATCCCGAATGTACTTCAACTAACCCAACAACAGCATCGGGTGTAGGAAGTATATGCTAACTTAGCACACCACCAAGACAACAGCATCTCCAGTGGTGACTTCGCAACAAAGAATATAACCGCCAGCAAAGTCATTAGGCGAACGAATCACCCTCGACGTAATCTACCGCCACCCCCCACCACGGGATACGACAACGGCAACTCCAACAATCATCAGCCAGGTCGTTCGATGTGGTCACTACAACCACCAACTCGGTGATACACGATCACCTTACAACCTCTTTGACAACTCCACGCAACAGCAGCAGCTCCAGCAACATCATTCGGACGCCGGCACGTGGGGCACGAAATGTCTTAATTTTGTCGGTAGTCTCGATCTAGTATATCTTAGAAATCAGGTGTTTTGATGTGTAAGTAAATTTGTTCATTTTATACAATTTTCAACACCTTTAGCAGTTTAGTTTTATTTAGTTGCGCTTTCCTGATACTCACATCTGGTTAATCATACAAATCGGCCGATAGATGGAATTCGAAAGCTCTATCTAGGTCTGTTGCGATTTTGTTTTGATAACTAGTGTGATATTCGCGGAGTTAGATAGAATCAATTGGCCAACCAATCATTGCTGGCCAATTTTTATTTTATCCAAAAGCTTTTTGTTGTTGGCACTTTGTCCAGTAGTTGGAAACCTAATACTTTCCACGACATCTGTTGCAAGCTCTCAGCAATAAAGCCGTATTGGATTCCCTAAACGATTTAACTCAGAAGCGCAATTTGTGAAATCCGCCTTTCTTAAGTGTCCGTAAGCAATGCTCATATAAGCAACGCATAGATGCACTGGCTGAAATTCACATTAAGCTGCAATAACTAGCTCCTTACCAGAGCAACTACACATCATCACGCCCTTCGGATATTGTACCGTTTATCAGCGGCTATTGTACCTTCAAGAAGGGTTGGTACTCCCTGACGTAAATTCGCATGATCCCCGTTAAACCAGTCCCATCCACCAAACATGTATTTCATTAGAAGAGATCAGCAATTTTTTTTTCTTGTATCCATATCAAACATACTTACATTTTTTTTTTTCACTTCAAATTTATTAAGCATTTGATAGCATTTTTTAACCTAGGTAAATTTAGGATAATTTTCTTTTAATATTTTTTGTTATCAAGTCCACTGAATTCACTGATTTAGATATTATCCATCTTCCTCATTTGAAGAATTATTTTCCCCTGTATCAGTCTATTTTTTTTTTTGTTTAATTGAGACTGCCAAGTCATCAAAAAAGCTATGTCCCAAAGGCCAAAGAAAGCCAGACAGCCGAAAGGTCTTTTCAGCGCAAATCAGAGGAGATATCTCCTACGTAGCCTTGGAAACGCCTCCCTTTTTGAGGAGAGTTCCAACCTTACCATGCCTAACCTACCAACCGAGAACACCAACCAAGTGGCGCAGGCGACTGACGGAGCGGCCTCTGCTGCTGTCGGCGAAAGCCAGCAGGCAAACAGCACCCTTGTGGGAAATATTTCCCATGCTGCGGCGAATGCCCCCCAAAGGCCGCTTCGACTGACTCCGGGAGAGTCAAGTGACGATGAAAGGCTTACGGATTACATCCGAGATGTAGTTACTGCGACTGTCGGGCTGAACAGAGCTGAAGATTTTCGAGTCCTGAGAGAAGAAATGGAAAGAGACCGTAATTGCCTTCGAAATGAAGTTGCCTCTATTGTTCGGGAAACTTTGGCGGCGGCCACCCCGGAAACTCGGCCCAACCTCATTCCCAATATGCCCCGTCAAAACCCCCCTCCCAGATATTCACCCCAACCACCACCTCCATACCGTACGCAAATTATACCTGCAGGTCAACCACCCGTTCCCGGCCGTAGTGATCGCGCTGACGATTTTCTCAGTCGTTTAGATAACCTGAATCTTGATGACGCTTCCACTGGTCCACGTGGTCAGCGACCTTCTCGGTCCAACTCGCGAGCTCACGACTTTCATAAATGGGGTATCATTTTTGATAACCGCAATATGACAGTGGACGATTTCCTCTTTAGACTGGACCGCCTGAAATTGTGCCACGAAGCCAGCTGGGAGGACATTTCCATGAATTTTCATCAGTTCATCAGAGGACAAGTTGAAAGCTGGTATTGGGTATATCTCAAGGCCAACCCAACGGTAAACTGGACTACCCTGCGCCTGTCTCTGATTGAACAATTCCGAAGCCTCGAATCAGATTCGGAATTATCTCGAAAGATGTACGATAGGCACCAGCTGCCTTCGGAATCGTTCGATGATTTCTACACTGCAATACAACAACTAAACAGTAGACTTCGAGTACCCAAGCCAGACAACGAGATCATTGAGCTTATTAAGCAAAATGTTAGGACGCGTATCGGGGAATTACTTCTTACTTTTCAGACCCGTAGTTTACCGGAAATGGTCTACGTGTGTCGGAACACGGAGAAGTATCTCAGTGACCATGACAACCGCAGACGCAATAATGCATTTGTTCCGCCTTTAAGAAGGAACGCTGTTTCCGAAGTAGAGGTAGACAGCTCTGAAAGAGTCGGTGAACAGTTCGCCAATGTAGAGGCCGTGCATCCTAGAAGAGAGACCCGCCGGTTTACTTGTTGGAACTGCAAAGCCATTGGTCACTCTTTCTATGATTGCCCTGATCCGCAGAGGCATTTGTTTTGTTTTAAATGTGGCCAGGAAGAGACTACCACTCCCCAGTGCCCCCGTTGTCAGGGAAACGAGATAAGGAGCAATTTAGCGTCTCGGGGGAATTGCTCGCAGAATCGGAACCCGGACTCCCACTAGATATCGCTTCCAGTAACCATTTAAAACCTACGACAAGCAGTAAGAACTTGCCGGACGGTTCGGAGGTAGACCCACTGCCTCGGGTACACATTTTAAACCAAACCACCCCACCTAATACAACCATAATAATACCCAGACCTACAATTTCCACCAAACTCCCACCTAAAACTTTACATGAAAGACTTGAACACTATTATGATGTCAGAAACAGGATTTTCGGCCGTCAAGCTGCACCCGTTTCCAGGCGAATCGAAAAATTGAGAGGCAGATTCAAGGCTAAGCGAAAAACATATAAGGCGATAGAATCCACCACCCTATGTACCTTGGACGATCCTCGTCCCTATGCGAGAGTCTCTCTTATGGGAGAACCTATATTAGGATTGCTCGATAGCGGGGCTAGCATTAGTTGTTTGGGAGAGGGTGGATTGGATTTCTTGCGCAAGCATAACATTTCTCCTTCAAAATTTTCCTCGGAAATCAAAACAGCTGATGGGAATTCGCAGCCGATAGTTGGCAAAATCACGGCCGAAATATCCTATAAAGGGGAATCCAAGTCTATCGAGCTCCTGATAGTTCCCGGTCTGCAACAACGTCTCTATCTAGGAGTGAATTTCTGGAAGGAATTTAAAATTGCCCCAAACCTCATCTCTGAACTATCGCAAGAATTAGGTCCTCCACAACATGATACGTGGGCGCATGATTTAACAGTAGAGGAGTCCAGAGCATTGAAACAAGCCGTCAGCCTGTTTCCGTCCTTTGCCACTATTGGTCTAGGAAAAACTTGGCGAGAGGAACATGTCATTGACACGGGGGATGCCGAACCAATTAAGCAACGTCACTACCCTGTATCTCCAGCGGTGCAGAAACTTCTATATGAGGAACTGGATCGTATGCTGGAAATGGGGGTAATCGAGGAAAGTACAAGCGCGTGGAACTCTCCGGTAGTCCTTATACGCAAACCAGGCAAAAATCGATTGTGTTTGGACTATCGGAAAGTTAACAGTGTCACAAAGAAAGATGCGTATCCTCTTCCTCATATAGAGGGTTTGCTAGGGCGTCTGTCAGAGACACACTTTATTTCAAGTGTAGATCTGAAAGACGCCTTTTGGCAGATACCGCTTGAAGAAGGATCAAGGCAGAAGACGGCGTTTACGGTTCCCGGCAGACCCTTATATCAGTTCAACGCTATGCCCTTTGGCCTTTGCAATGCGCCTCAACGCATGTGCAGATTGATGGACAAAGTGGTACCGCATGAACTGAGAGAAAATGTATTCGTGTATCTGGACGACTTACTCATAATCTCGCGCACATTTGCGGAACATATCAAAATGCTTAGTGTGGTAGCTAATAAGCTTAAGGACGCCGGACTTTCAATTAATGTGCAGAAATCGAAGTTCTGTTTTAAAGAACTAAAGTATCTTGGATACATTGTAGGGGAAGGATGTTTGAAAACAGATCCTTCGAAGATATCAGCTATAAACGACTTTCCTGTTCCCTCCTCAGCTCGCCAGGTAAGGCGATTTTTAGGATTAGCTGGGTGGTATAGGAGGTTTGTTAAAGATTTCTCTTCATTAGCCTCACCTCTTACCGACACCTTAAAAAAGGGGAAGAAATTTTGTTTTGATGACCGAGCTATCCACGCTTTCAACTCTATAAAAACAACTTTGACTTCGGCCCCCATTCTTTCGCATCCAGACTTCGAGAAAGAATTTATCATCCTCTGTGATGCCTCAGCATCGGGCATTGGATGTGTGTTGTGCCAGGCAGATGGGGAAGGTACCGAACGCCCAATATATTATTATTCACATAAACTTAATACGGCTCAACGCAACTATAGTGTTACGGAGCGAGAGTGTTTGGCAGCGGTAATGGGGGTTCAAAAATTTAGACCGTACGTAGAAGGTACCAGATTCAGAATTGTGACAGACCATGCGAGCTTGAGGTGGCTTATGAGTCAGAAGGATCTCAGTGGTCGTTTAGCCCGATGGAGCCTGAAATTACAAGGGTTCGATTTCAGTATTGAGCATCGAAAGGGTACGCAGAATGTTGTGCCGGACGCCCTATCTCGCGCATACGAGATAGATGCTCTGCAACTCGGCGAGCCTATGCTGAAGGATCCCTCCGATGTGCTCCATATCGATCTTGAAGACCCTAGTTTTAAATCTAGCGAATACTGCAAGATCATTGGCACCATCGAACAACAACAAGATCAGCTACCTGACCTTCGTGTCTCGAATAGTTTCGTATACAAGAGGCTCAAACATAGCACAGGTAATCCTTTGGAGGACGACCTCGCGTGGAAACTATGGGTTCCGGAGGAGCTGACGGAGCGCTTGATATCTTTGGCTCATCAGCCGCCTCGGGCTTCGCATGGGGGTATAGCCAAAACTTTATACCGACTACGACAGCGTTTTTTTTGGCCCAACATGGCAACACAGGTCAAATCTTTCATCATTGCGTGTGACACTTGTAAGACCTCAAAGGCCCCTAATACCATACTAAGACCACCTATGGGCAAGGCATTTGTGGTGGAAAGACCATTTCAAATGATCTATATCGACTTTCTTGGGCCATATCCACGATCGAAGTCCGGTAAGACGCACATAATCGTTGCTTTGGATCAACTCACGAAATTTGTTCTTATTCAACCGTTAGGGAAAGCGACATCGGATACGACGTTAAAGTTCCTCAAGGAACAAATTTTTTGTGTTTTCGGGGTACCAGAAACTATCTTGTCCGATAATGGTCGACAGTTTACCAGCAATGAGTTTTCCAAGGTCATGCAAGCGTATGGAATAAGTCACGTAAAGACAGCCTCCTATTCGCCGCAAGCAAATGCAAGTGAGAGGGTAAATCGGTCAATTCTGGCTGCTATCCGATCCTATATTGACCCGGACCAAAGAAATTGGGATGTCCTACTCCCCTCTATAGCATGTGCCCTTCGCACAACAATCCACTCAGCAATAGGATTATCTCCCTATGAGGCGTTATTTGGGCAACCTATGGTGGAACACGGTACAGACTATAAGCTGTTAGCCAACCTGAAATGTCTCAATAATTCCGAGACTAGATTACTCACGAAAGCGGATAGGATGAACATACTTCATTCGTACATTAAGCAATCGCTCGAAAAGGCACACGTAGGTTACGAAAACGCTTACAATACTCGATCCAAAAATGTAAAGTATGCGGTTGGAGATTTGATTTTTAGAAGGAATTTTGTGCTCAGCAACGCATCAAAGAAAATAAGTGCCAAATTAAGCCCAAAATTCGTAAAAATGCGAGTACGTCGGGTTGTGGGGAATAATTTGTATGAGTTGGAGGATCTTCAAACGCACAGGAATTTATCATTGCAAGGACTTAAGGAAATAACTATGTTCAGGCATCGTAAAAATATTTTTTTCTCTTCTCCCTTTGGGCTAGCTCATCTGTGCATGAGACAATTCCTTGCATGGGCGCGAGGTTTGATTCGCAGTTTCTTTTCTTCTTCTTTTAGCTCTTTGGAGAATTCGCTAAACGAATAAGCTTTGTGGGAAAACGAGTCCCAGTTCCGGTTCTGGTTAGATTAGTTGACACCCTGAAAGTATGCTATGATATTTTTCTTTGTTTTTTTTTTAACGAAATGATTAGGATTTTATCGTTTTCGCTCAGTGGGAGATATAGACTAAATAGGACATAGCTAAAATTAGAACCAGGTGCAGAGTTTCGGAGTAGAGGGGATCTTCACCATACATGAAGAGTAGGCCAGCATTACTAGAAGGGGATAGCCTGGAGCAAATAGGATGGAGCTACTTCGCACGCATGTTGTAAATTGAATAGCTTTTACATAAGAGAACACGAACAACTATAAGGTGGAAGCGAAAAACGGTGAGGTGGATGACCAAAAAACCCGCAAGGGAGACAACCGCCGAGTCTATATAGCATAGACACACTCATTTTGACCGTCAGTTCGTGGTGTGGTTTTTGAGTCGAGAAGAGTGATCGGGAGTACACTTTTGACCCCATATCGTTTCGCTGACAATTTTCCCTTTTTTTTGTGGACGCGCAGTGACCAGTGTTCGGACGTATCGCAAGATGAAAAAAAAAAAAAAATACACAGATTGTGTCGCATAAATTATTGGCTAAATTAGCAAAGAAAGTGTTCTGACGGACTTGGTGCCAAAATAATCCTTCGCTCCGGAGGTACCCTCCATCTATTGATGCCCCGCGAAATTTCATGGCAAAGACAAAAAAAAAAAAAAAAAATCACATCAGTGCGATTTCCTCAATCTACGAATGGTTTGATAGTGAGCGAAGTGCAACAGCGGCAACAACAACTTCGACAGACGTATGGTACATCCAGCACTTAACGCCGAAAAGCGCAGCCACCTCATCTGAAAAATCCCGAATGTACTTCAACTAACCCAACAACAGCATCGGGTGTAGGAAGTATATGCTAACTTAGCACACCACCAAGACAACAGCATCTCCAGTGGTGACTTCGCAACAAAGAATATAACCGCCAGCAAAGTCATTAGGCGAACGAATCACCCTCGACGTAATCTACCGCCACCCCCCACCACGGGATACGACAACGGCAACTCCAACAATCATCAGCCAGGTCGTTCGATGTGGTCACTACAACCACCAACTCGTTGATACACGATCACCTTACAACCTCTTTGACAACTCCACGCAACAGCAGCAGCTCCAGCAACATCATTCGGACGCCGAAAACTAGCGGCGAAAACCTCCCTTTTACAATCGTTACACGGCACCCCACAAATAATAGTCCAACGGTGTCAAATCGCAGCTCCGAGGTGACCAAACGACATCAGCTCTGCGGCTGATAATGCGATCTTCAAAAACAGGGCGCAAAACATCGAGTGTAGCTTCGGCTGTGTGGCACGTAGCGCCGTCCTGTTGAAACCAAATGTTGCCAATATCCTCCTCTTCAATTTTTTTGAATAAAAATTCGTTCACCATGGCCCCATAACGATCGCCATTGACTGTAACGGCCACGCCTTGCTCATTTTCGAAGAAAAATGGCCCAATTATGCCTCTGGACCAAATTTCGCACCAAACAGTGACTCGTTTTGGGTATATCGGCTTTTCAATGTATGCTTGCGGGTTTTCTGTGCCCCAATTGCGACAATTTTGCTTGTGTGCATACCCGCCAAGATGAAAATGAGCTTCATCTGAAAAGATGATTTTTTTTTGGCAAAATCGGCATCTTCTCTGAGTCGATTTTCAAAGTAATGTCGCAATATTTCCCAGCGTTGTTCAAGCGTATACACAACCATATTCGTTCAGCGGAAGGATAAAACTAATTATTTGTCAAATCAGACATGAGCTAAGTGTTACCATTCGCGAAATAAGCACTAGTTGAAAAAAAAAGTTAGATGGCGGACCCTTTACAAAAGTCAGTCTTTTAAATGAAGGTTTGACCTTCTCGCATATATATATTTATTTGAGAGATCAGACATTCTTATTGCGCCAAATATTATATTTGTAAAAAAAGCAGTAACATTTTCAAAGCGATTAATGTAGATGCGCACAATGTGTTTCGTAGAAAACCTCCATCTCCAAACTATCGGTTATCCATGTAAAAAAGGGTTTCATACTTAAGACTATTTTTGACGACTGGCAATGAACAAATTAACACCCAATACCATAAGCCTCAACAAAATAATCAATCATTGTTATCAGGTAAAACTTTCTGGCTTTATCTGTGCTGAATATCCTCGGAAATAGACCATTTTTCCTTCTCTCGTTTTAAAATAAAAGTTACGAAAGCAAATCCACTTATTTCGAACACAAAAAAAAAACTAACAAAAATGACATAACACTCTGAAAATATTCTCAATTCAATTAAGCGCATTGAGAATTGATTGATACATTTAGGTTCTAGAGCACAATCAAACGAATCTAAAGAAACATGAATTTCGCTGTTCATAATTCCCTTTTGTCCAAAATTGTGTTCGCGCGCTCGTTTGATTGTAAAATAAAATTCATTAAGTGTCAGGGCCCGGGTGGAACATTTCTATTAACCAAATTCAATCAGTTTTCGCTAAATTGGAGTAGCTGTCGTTGGATGGATGCTTTGACAGCGTGAAATGGACATGTTGGTGGCGGACACTCTGTACACATCATCCCACTCTGCCCTCAAAACGAATTTCAATTAAATTTTGCGCGCGAACATGTGTAGTGCCAACGCGTGTATAAATACGTGCTCAAAAGAACCTAACGATGCCGACGAGCGACGACACTCAGACACCGAGTGGCTGCATTTTGGAATAATAATTGTCTGACGCAGGGCCGTGCCTACCTACTCCACTAATTTCAATCTCCTTGCCTAGTGAAATACTTGGCATTTGCTGTTAACATATGTCGCGCGCACGGGAAGCGTATAAACAGAATCATTCATTCAATTCAAATTTCAAAGTGAGAGAATGTATTTCAGGATACTTGTTCGGATAGCGACTGAATAAAGGTCATCGTGGCGTGGGTGGGTGTAGTGCCGCAATCATCCGACGAGACTTAAGACTTCTCGAATGCAATTGGGTATGGGCGTTGAAATATTTATTAAAGCAGATTTTTGAGACTCCCATGAAGATGTGTCTGAATTTGTGTGCTTTATTGAATTAATGAAGAAAGGAAGTGCACAGGAAGTTGGCTGATATTTTATTTATAATTTAGAAGCTAGCATTTGAATAGAGTAGTTTTTTGAGCATAAATCAATGGCGGCATCCTTGAAGAGAACATTTTTTACTCGTAAGACGGGAGAGTGAAAACTGATTAAGTCAGGAGTGAATGAAATGTTTTAAATTAGTTTGCAAATGGGCTGGATGTGTCTTGGCATTCATATTGGAACCTGAATCTCGTTGCTATCCGTAATAGGGATGGGTAAATAGTGTATCGATTATAATATGGCTTATGCTAAGAGAAGAACTAGCCATCAGTTTAAAATGAGCCGATTCTAATGCTCAGTATAAATGCATAGTAAACTGAGTACCGATTGACATCAAAATTAACTGCGGCAACGAATATAGGAATTGCAAAAATCGCACTCTTCCTTTTTTGTGGTTCCTTCTTATACGACTAATCGCAAAATAAAAAAAGAAAAAGCAGCCCCAAATCTCGAGACAGATCCATTTATGCATTGTATTTAAATTGATGATCAAACTTGATTGCCTGAACGACATCATAGTTTATTTATAGCTCCATTAAATGTGTCCAAAATGATTTTTTTTTTTGCGGAAAACAATCCAATTGACTTTCAGAAGAATTTATTGCAAATGCGCATCTGTTTGCAGTCCAAAATTAGAATTTTTTTTCTCTTCGAATAGATAATTGCACCAAATTCGACTATCGATCCGATTGATTGAATGCGTTCTACAAAGAATTCTGACGCAAGCCCGAGACGAATGAAGCAAAAAACCCTCGATATAGATTCGCAATTGAAATGCAAATTTTAGTGAATGGTGATCGCGTGGACATCGACAATCTACATGGCTTTGGCACATTTTCAGGAATCCAACGGACGGTTTATTTACATTGAACTTTCGCAATAATGCAAAGTAAACCGTTTGCCGGGGTATACAGCTATAAGAGATGTGTTTTCTTTAAAATAAATCGGTCATATATTTCATCATCATCATCGCACCGGCAAATAAAATCGCGCGGCACAAGCACGCTTTTCAGAAGTGAATATGGCTGAGCTTATTTTAAAAATTTGAAATAAGAATAGAAGCAGAAGATTCTCTGTTTGCTTACTTCGTAAGTTGAGTTATTGCTGTTAACGAGCGATAATTGGCTGAAAGACATATAGCACACCTCTAAGGAATGTTAATTGGGTGTCAGTGGGAAAAGATGCGTTAGGTGAACGATAGACGAAAGTTGAGGTCATTTCGCAATTCAGAGTGAGGTTATCCAACCATGACGCAAAAGCAAAAACGTCAGAAGAAACGTCATTTGACATGTTAACAAATGGTTTTTTTTTTTTTGTTGTTGTTTTTGTTTTGTGTTGGGAATTCGCTGGAAGTAAACAATCATCGAAAGGCATTGCAGAGCTAGTACGTGAGGGATGCTTCTGCAATAGTGATGGACCTTAAGTCATCTAAAAAAACTCTCGGGGAACTGACATTCGCCATTCCGAATAAGATTGCACCTAGTCGTTCAACTAATCAGCAATTTATTTTTTAATTATTTAATGAATTTAAGAAATAAATCCGCGGTTTGTCAGATTTCTAATCTTGTTTTTTTTTTTTTGAAAACAATACCTGATTTCTTAGCCCTAGCTATATTTTATAGATCAAGGGGTTTTATCCGTCTCAATCTCCTGATTACATTGTCATTATTTAAAAAGTTCAGTTATTTCTGTGTTTATGTTGTGGAGAAGCCTACATCTGTGCTTCCGAGCAACCTTCTGAACCTCATCTGCAACTATTACAAGATTTAGATCTCTATGCAGATCGGCATTGCGGATGTACCAAGGTACATTAAGTATATTCCTAGGTACTTTATTTTGGAAAACCTGAATTTTTTTAAATTTTTTTGGCATGTGCATGCTCATAACTGGAGCTCCTAGGTCCATCCTGGTTTCAATACTTTCGTATATAGCAATATCTTATTATAGTTGGACAGGGATGAGTATCTCCCAATAAGCCAATATATTTACTGTATCGCATGTTCAACTCCTCTTTTTTTTTCTTTACGTCCGCTTTCCAACGCAATTTAGCGTCTAGCGTCATGCCTAGATATTTGGCTGTGTTTCAAGATTCCACCACATTGTTGTTAATGTAGACTGGAATATGTAGTACGTTTTATTGACTGACTTAAGGTCATTTAATTTAATCTGTCATTTCTTAGTCCATTTTGAAATATTTTTTATTGCTGTTTGAAGCTTTTTTGTTGCTATTTCAACAGTTGCTCCAACAGCAAGGACAGCTGTGTCATCTGCAAAAGTAGCTATGGTGGTTATGGTGACATTGTTCAACAGAGTTGCTCATGCAACAATATTCTAAATTCCTTTTGTTTAGGCAGTGCATTCTGTCATTCTGATTTCAAGCGTTTATTTATTACCAAATTATAAAGTTATAAAGAAATATGGGAAACTCAAGCATCTTTTAAACTTTTATAAGTTTCCATAAACGTTGCTGTGTCGTGGAACCCAAATTAAGGGTTCCTTGAACGAAGCCTTTAAGGTCAGCTCATTCGATATTTCTGGCACAAATTCGTTAATCATATTATCTGTGGCAATAGCTTTGATGGCAGCTTGGCTCTCAATAAATGTCTTTTGTGTGTTGTTTGATTTGAAGGCCTCGAGGATAGCAAATAGTTCCCGGAAGAAGGATTCTTAAATGCTAAGCAAATATAAAAGACAACGTTTCATTTTATCCGTCCGTCTTACCATTCTAATTTTTGACAATTGTGCTGCAGGCTGTTTTTGCGAATGACATCTTTAGAGTTATTTAATCTTGAGGGTTGTAAAGCCAGCACCTACTCTCTATTTTACTCAAATAAATCTTTTTTTTGCATTACCTTTGTTGTTTCAAAGAAATTACCTTCACCTCAATAAACAAATATTTTCCAATGCGCCACCCTAAGACTCCTCAGGTCGAGAAACATCACCAAATGGTGTATTCCTGGACCCAAGCGACTTAAAAAACAACACAAAAGCCGAATGAATTGGTCAGAACATTTTTGGAGCGCCGATTTAAAAAAAAAAAAACTCTTCATTTTGTAGCACTCCTAAAGGGGCAATAAATTCAGCTTAAAAGGCTGTGAACGCTAAAAGCTCTTCTCATGTTGGAAGAACGTGGACTGCAAATAAATGTCCGCAACAAAGTTGGGTGATGGTTTCTTCCTTAAGTTTATTTTTTTAGAATAATTGTGCATAGATAGATAATGTGCTGGGTTTGGAACTAGAACTTTTCTTAGCTCTAAGTGTGTACATAATATTATGAGTAAGGAGTAAATTATGTAGATCGTAGAACATTATTTTTGTGCTTAATGCTAATATGGTTAGTTAGAGAAACTGGGTGCGTGAACTTGGTTCTGGATGGCTAAGCAATAGTTCTAGAGTTCTTGATAAGAAATTTGAAAAGTTCTGTTTGTTAGTATTAGACAGTGATCCCAGATTGAGGAAACAACTTCGGAACATAAAGAAAAAAGTTAGAGAACATTGAAAAATTAAAAAAGAAGATATTTTTTGTTTCCATCAGTTTCGATCAAAAATTTAGAAAGTGGTCGAGAAACGCAACAACAAATTCTTAAACAACTAATTTCTAAGCCCAAACACAAACAAGCTAGAGCAAATTGAAATAAAGTGCACGACTGGGTCGAACGAAACTTTATCGTTGTTCAAAATTTGGTTGGTTGTTTTCTTATTTCATTAGATAGGTAGGTAAAGATCTGAGAAGCAATGCTAGATAAAAGAAACGGTTCCTTAAATAAAGGAAAAGTGTTAAATAAAATCCACTTTCTGCGCTATTCATCTGATATGGCAGTACGAGTACATATCAAAGAACAATGTAAGTTTTTAAAAGTTGAAGCTCTCAGTAACAGGCAATTGTCGCATGTTCTGGTTAGAGAGTTATTGAGCCTCCTGTATTATTTATAGGCTCTTATACATTTCAAGATTTTTGAGTAAAAGAACAAGCGTAGTACGATGGGTTCTCTTTTCTGATCTGCTATGCCATGTTTTATTTTTGACTGGAGTAGATAAGTGAGGCTTGTTTAAGATGTTTGTTAGAAGTTGGCCTCGTGAAAGACCGATATGTTTACATAGATATATAAAGGGTGGTTAAGCTTTTAGTTAGCTGTGTGGCAAGTGGCACCGTCCTGTTAAAAGCACATATCGTCCACATCCATATCTTCCAGTTCGGATCATAAAAAGTTCGTAATCATCTCACGATAGCGAACACCATTCACAGTAACTGCCTGACGATATGCATTTTGATTTGAACGCCCATTTTCATAATAGGCCTGAATAACTTTAACGCGTTGTTCGATTGTGTATCTTTCCATGGTTCAAATTGAATTAGTCTGAAATTGAGAAATGTTAAATGAAATGCAGAAAAAAACTTGATGTTTATGTGTGGTTCACATTCAACATCGGCCAACCACCCTTTATGGAAGAATTCATGGATTTGTTTTTGAATTTGGATAAGTAGTTAAAAAATGCCGACGGACGTGTCTGGAGTGCAAGAGAAGTGGGAGTTTCTGGTTGTGTAAGCAAGTCAGCGTTGCCGTTTGGCCCATTTACTGGCCAAATGGTTCCTTTTTGAAGCTCGGGACCCTTGGCCCCCACTTTTTGAAAAATAATCAAAATGGCCTCTTTTTCAGTTTAAGTAAGATTGTATTTTTCATTGAACGAACAAGAATGCAAACATATGAAAAAAAATGTTTCGTGATGAATAAATTTGTTTTTTGTTAAAAATATATATTTTTTTGTTCATCTGTTTTCTTTTTTTATTAGTTTTGTATGTGGTGGCGCCTTTTTTCGGCTCGGGCCCCTTTTAGTGCCCTTGTTGAAATTTTTCAGTGGCAACGCTGCTCCAAGTGACTGGAATTATTTTAAGATGCATATTCAATACCTATAGTTTAAAAAAGAAGAATAACAATATGTTTGCGTCGATGTTATTGCATATTTAATGGAAGTGTGGTATTGAGCTTTAAACAAATACATAGTCATAAAAAACTTATTTATTCGAAGTTCTTGAGAGAAACTAGGTATGAGATCTTAAAAGTATTAATTGAATTGAAAGTTAAGGGCGCAAAAATTTTAAAAACATCAATTTTACTCTAAGAATTCATTTTGTTGAAAATCGCTCTTACTGTTTTTCGGTAAACTCAAGAAAACTAAACTTTAAAAAAATAACTTTTTTTCAAAAACCCATTGTACGAAAATATCGACAAAAACTGAGATTGTAATTAAGTTAGAAATGACCGTATTACCTTACAAATGAATTTTATTTTACAATCGTATGGACCGTTTTCGAGATATGTATGTCCAATTTTGTTTGAAATAGTTATAGCCGTTTTCGAACAAGTCAAACTGGTATGAAAATTCTATATCGGAAGTACCATTAATATTGAGGTTACCTTGCAGAAAATAAACAGCGCCGAACTGTAGACCCCCAAACTCCAAATTCGAAGTTTGAACGAAACCCGGACAACCGTTTAGGCTGTAGGACTTTGGACATACGGACAGACAGACTGAGGAACAGAATTTTGCGACCCACTTTTTTGAGTTCCTCTATCATCGTAATGTCAGAATAGATTAACATCTCGAGTTCCAAATTGTGTACGAAAACAATATCTGTCTCTTACTACGTAATGGAGAAAGTTCAAAATGTGAATGCCGTAAAAACCCTGGGTCTAGAGTCTCAAAAACATTCGTTTGTGTAAGATGTTACTTTTGTGGCGATTGCAGTATGTTGAGAAGCTTCCTCAGAACAGTCATTTATTTCAAATGTACCGCCTAATTTGTGTTTCTTAGGGGTTTCTCGTTCGGTAGTCGAACAAATTTACCACTGATCCACTGTGCCGCGATGTTCAATCGCAAAATGGCTGGAAAATTAGACTTAAATCTTTATGCGGTTCACATGAAGACGCCATCAATGTCTTTTGACAGTTTTAAGCATCCTGGAACTGAATACACAGTCTGAGATAAGACCGTTTCAGAGTTTGCTTGTAATCTACAGGCAGAATGATTCATTTCATAAACGGAGGAAGGGTTTTCAAGTCAGTATATACCAACAGCAGCATAGTTCAATGAACCAACTTCTTAAACTACGACCGAATGCATTTACGTGTTTTACGTCAACTTTTCCACCAAAGATTCCTCATAAATCCAATCAATATTTATTTATAAGGTTACCCCATTACACTTACTCGTGCAAACTCAATTCGATTCTACGGTATTTCATACTCTCTTCTTACTCACTTGTACATGACTTGGCTGTTGGATACGTATACCCAACGCTATTCAAGAAAAATGCTTGCCATACCTCAATATCTGTTTTATCTTCTCGGCACAATCTCAAGGGAATATTAAGTGCTTCCAGTTTCTTTGTCCTTTTCTTTTATTGAGGTCAATACCGGATGGGATAGAGCACACCTCCTCGTCGGCTTTTGATGACCATTATACGACACCACCACTGCCTGAAATTTTCAAAACTCAAACGAAATCATCGCAAACGTCACAGGCATCAAAAACCAATAAAATCGCAAACTTTTTAATTTCACATAACTCTTAACTCCGCCTCCCAATGTTATACTTTGCATGTCTTTGAGCAGAGCATCTGAAAGATCCTGTGAAATTCCGTACACTTGAGTTCATACCGTACATATTGACGATATTGGGTGCTAACCCGTCTTCTTGCTTTAAATTTGTATGCATAACTCAATCAAGCTGGCCTCCCTCTTTCTCTCAAACACTTAAGCATAGTTTTCGTTCTGTTTTCTCATCCACAGTACAATACCCTTCTAGACCCCACACATACCCTGGGCGACGACGACGATGACGACGATTACGGCGAAAGCGAAAGATTTCACGAAGAAGATATGCCGGAGGACTATGGCGATGATGACATCCTCGTTGGCAGTGGCCAATACGATGACGATGATGACGATGACAATGACGATGATGATGATGACGATGGAATCAACTACGAAAATGGTTCTAATGAGTCCATAGGACCGAATGCGAAGAAACCGAATTCAGAAAGGTAGGTTAGCTCTTCTATTGAAAAGGTCCAAAGTGTCGCACGTTGACATGGCAATAAATCACCACTCAATTTCATTCTCACTGTGCCTGTTCTGTTATGCAGGAAAACCCGATCGATATCATCATCGTCGAACGGAATTCCAATCTACCAGGATTCATATGCACTGAAAAGAAACCGCACCGGGGGACCCGAGGACGAACGTATCGAACAGCATTTGCTGGCAAACAAGAGTCCGACACCCACTTTGCGGTACGATTGGAGTGAGAAATCGTAATTAACAAACAGAAATTTACAATGCTATATGCTATAGTCCGTAGTCTAGTAGTGTGTAGTAGAGTCAATGTTGAAAACGATTTGCGAGAGCGTCAAGAATACTTTTAATTATTGGTCTTTCTATTCCCATTTGAATCGTATGTACAGGCCCAGACCAGCGACTACGGAGAGTTCGAGCATTGAGGGACGTGGCCGATATCACAGCCCACCGAGTAATATGCTACGTTCGATGAATCCACCTAGGCACAGAGTCCATCGGCGGCTTAAGAACCAGCGCCTGTTGCGGCCATTGCTTAAAAGTGGTAAAATTCGAGGTAAATGAGAGGAAAGTGGCTATGAAAATCACTAACTTCTTTTAACGTTTGTAGGAAAGTCCCAGGCGATGACAGTCCTTCCTTACCAACATCCAGTGGCAGTGCACTACCACTTGAACAACACGATTTCCGGAAGACATGCCTTACATCCAGGTACGAGTCCTACTTTGAGTCTTGTGTTTACCAAACTAGTTTGTAGTTGAAAAGGCTGAACATGAAAGCGGATTTAACCGGTAAAAATCTACTGTGGAGAGTCATTTCCTCTGCCGGAAATAGGTATTGGTACCCAAGTTTTTTTGACCTTTACCTTATTCGCTTTCAGTTAGCTTTGCTTAGGCTGGTATTGAAATGCATTTCAATGACAGTGAAACATCAGAAGTCATGAAAGTAATAACTTCCAAGTATTCTGTTCCTCAAGTGGCAGAGATTCGGACAGTGACAAAGAAGGTGAGGTGTGTCCTCGTGGACTTATTCGTCTTCACATAAGCCTCTCCATATGTCGTCATTCTTGAAGTTATAACCCGTTTGAGCGCCTCCTAGCTTATATAGCAATGACATGTCAAACTCTAGAAGTTTGTTGGTCCGCACTATGTATTGTTCTGGCCAAGGCTGAGGTCGGAACTCGTAAGTTCTTTCCGCCTGTTGTTGTTTTTCATACGAATCTTGTTCTCCACTCGATCTATAAGATGGCAAACTGGTTCGTCTGCCACCATATCAAGTTCAGTAAACGTATCAAACCGTTCGGTCACTTTGAAAAATGGCGAAATATTTACCTATCAAATAGTTTATTTTGTTAATATTTTGTTTTGTTTTGTTTATTTGTTTCTCAACAAAGTACTCGGCCTTTTTTAGACATTTGAAATTTGAAATTATTAACATCATACAAATGAAATGAGCAACAATGATTGAAGAAAAATTATTAAATAAAGATAATACCGAAAAAAGCAAGTTCGAGCAATACAATTACAACTGGAAATAATTAAACAAAAAGGATTTTATTAATGGTATTGTCGTACTAATGTCAATCAAAGGCGCACAATCATTGTACAATAAGATTTAACCATTTAAAAAGGAGGATCTACCGTAATTAAGTGATTGAACGTTAAGACCTACAAGACTTAAAATATCAGGACTGTAAATCTCCCCAATAATTATTCTGTGGGGAAAAACAACTCCTGACATCTTTCTCCTAACCTTAAGAGACTCGAGTACAATTAGTTGTGATTGGGCTGAATAAGGGGATAAGTTATTAAAATCCGGCCAAAGAAGACGTTTGAAGGCAAACCTAAGAAACTTAACAACATGAGTATTGAAGTATGGACACCAAACAATAGCCGCATATTCAAACGACAAATATAAAGTTTTTAGCGCATAGGGGACGGTGAACACCCTAGTGTAACGTTTAAGCATACCCCATGCTCGATTGGCTTTATTTGTGATAAAGTGGTAAATGTAGGACAGCATACTATCTAACATAACACCTAAATCTTTTATCAATGGTACACGGGGAATAACATTACTGTCGAAGGAAAAAGCTTGAACGAAAGGCGAGGTACGACGGGAAACAGTAATGACCGAACATTTACCAAAGGTACAAGTAGTTTTTATAACACCAAAAAACAAAGTCTTGGAGATTTACATTCAATCTTTCAAAACTATTCGGATCATTGCATGAAGAGTATATTTTAAAATCATCGGCAAACATCAGGATATTGTAATGTGGAACAAATTTTGGCTACATTATTAACGAATAAAATAAATAAGAGTGGGCCTATGCGACTTCCTTGTGGGACACCGGATGTTACCATTATTTTTTTGGATAAGTGTCCTCGAAACCTTACAAATTAGTATCTGTTTCCTAAATACGATGATGGCCATCTAAGAAAAACTGTATGAAACCCTAAACGTTCAAGGCATCAACCTGAATACCCTTATATAATAACACTACTAGCATTAATAACAAAAAAGAGAAGATTTGTAACAGTGTATCTGTTTTTTACAAAACTATATTGGTTATTGAAAATTGACAAAAAATAAATTAACTTATCAGTCACCAACTTATCAAACAGTTTAGGGATGGACGATTGTTTGCAGATCCCTCTGTTGCTTTCAATATTTTTTTTTGGCGCAGTGACATAACTCCTCGGGACATAACTTCGGTGGGACATACGTCCACATTTTGAATATGGACTTATGTCCCTCCAAAGTGGGACATTTATTTGATAAAGTAACGATGAAAATAAACCACACATTTTTAACACATTAATTTGATAAAAATTAAAAGTATATTTTATTACTTTATGTTTCTGGGCGAATATGAGAAAACGAAAGGGCGAAAGGACACCTTTATTTTACTTTGTAAACCATATACCAGAGAGCTGAATGCTTAAGAGTCTGGCATCACTACTTTTAAGTTCAGCTAACATAAAAAATACATAATTATATAAAAACCGCTTTCATTTGTTTTTATTATGCTCTTAATACGGGAAATTTTCAATGTGCAACAGGCACAGCATCTCTTTAAAAACAAAACATATTAGATGGGAGATAATTCCGTACAGATTTGCTATGGTCCCACTTCGGTGGGACATAAGTCCATAATCGAAAAGTGGACTTATGCCCCGTAGAGTTATGTCCCTGTGGCATTATTTTTCCTACCGGATTTAAATATTTCTACCATAAAAGAATTTGTCCATAGGGAAGGAAAGATACCAGTCTTCAACGATACATTGAAAATATGGCAAAGTATGGAAGGTAAAGGAAGGGCGCACATTTTTAGAAAGCCTTCTGGAACACCATCGGGTCCAGGATTAAAATTTAGCGCCAAATTTCTAAGTTTACTCTGTGCCATATCTTCGGGAAAAGCAATGTGACTAGACATAGAGGAATGTTGGTGCGCCAAAATAAGGAAAAAAATGATCATCTAAAGGGTGATTTTTTAAGAGGTTTAGAACTTTTTTTAAAAAAAAAACACAAAAAATACGAAAAAATGAATGAAATATTTATTTGAATCGATAGTTTGAACCTTGCAATTTAATGTTTAAAGATAATTTCATGCAAATGTTGACCGCGGCTGCGTCTCAGGTAGCCCATCCGCTGAGTCCAATTTTGGCATACTCTTTCACACATATCGGCCGGTATCTCACGAATGAATGCATGGATGTTGGCTTCCAGTGCGTCAATCGAAGCGGGCTTGTCCCTATACACATTAGCCTTGGCATACCCCCACAAAAAATAATCTAATGGTGTCAAATCGCACGATCTAGGCGGCCAATTGACCGGCCCGAAACGTGAAATTAACTGTTCACCAAACTCGCCTCGCAATTGCGCCATTGTTTCGCGTGCTGTGTGGCATGTGGCACCGTCTTGTTGAAACCACATATCATGCAAGTCAAGAACTTCCATTTCGGGCAAAAAAAGTTTGTTATCATCGCTCGGTAGCGTTCACCATTGACAGTAACGCTGCGATTCGCATCATCTTTGAAGAAATATGGCCCAATAATGCCGCCGGCCCATAAACCGCACCAAACAGTGGCTTTTTCGGGATGCATTGGTAGCTGTTGCAATGCTTCTGGCTGATCTTTACTCCAAATGCGGCAATTTTGCTTATTTACGTACCCATTCAACCAAAAATGAGCCTCATCGCTGAACACAATTTTTCGATAAAAAAGCAGCGATGAACATTTCGAACCGAGCACGAATTTTGATAGTAAAATTCAATAATTTGCAAGCGTTGTTCATTTGTAAGACGATCCATGGTTAAATTGCAAACCTAACTGAAGCTGTTTGACAGTCACACAAGGTACTAAACACACGTCAGCTGTCAAAACCAGTGTTGCCAAAACCAAACCAGCTAAAAAATCACCCTTTATAACTGAATCGGGATTTGAATACACTGATTGAAAAAATGCTGCAAAACTATTGCAGATAATGCGGGGATCATCTATTGACTGGTCTTCATAGGAGTAAGAAGCCGGAAAACTATAGGTTTTCTTTTGTAAATTAACAAAATTCCAAACCTTTTTTGGCGATGATTTGATTTTTGATTCGACATCATTCATATAACGATGGCTAATAGTGATAAAGCGCTATCCCACATTTTTAACGAATTTCTTTTTAACGCTCGGCTTGACTGCTTTTTGTTCGCCATATTTCTCTCAAATTGTGTTCATCTCCTTGCACAGAAAGACGTTACATTCAAAATTTTTGAAAAATGCTCTATCCCCTTGCGGCAAACGTCAAATGTATAAAACCCTATCCTACATTTGTTCTACTGAAGCGACTGACTCCAAGAGATCAACTTCATAAAGTTAATGAACGAAAATATAAAAGGAATTTATTTATATATATATAGTGTGGGATAGAGTTTTTCTTGGTGATTCGTGTGCCTGTGGGGTCTTTGTTTCTCATTTTCGTTTTGATTAAATGTTTCTTATTAATAATGTGTGACCGAGGAAAAAAATGGTTCACCCTGCTTTGGCAAAAAGTAAGGATTGCAGTACATCAAAAGTATTGGATGTGAGTATTGAACGCCTTGAGCATAAACAATGTATTAAATAGACCGTCAGCTCTTCCAACTCAAGAGAATTTGCCTACAAGCTGTTTTCCGTGTTTCTATGTGCGAAAGTATGTGTGCCATGTTAAAGTAAATTAGACGCACGCATACACTTGCACATAGCAACCTGATAGATGACTGGCAGCTCTTTCTGTGGTGACATTGGAAAAAATTCAAATATTTCAAATAATTGGCCGTTTTCGGGACGTGTCAAGAAAACAGTGGATCATACCCATTTTATTTAGTACCAATTTATATTTCAATTTTATTAACACGAAAAAGGACTTCTTTTATTTTACCAAGGTAATCCATAGAGTACAGTATATTTACATTGTGATTGTTAACAATGGATATCGATGAAATATAAGAATCATTTTGCAAAAGTAAAATAAAGTCGGTGTATACAAATATTTATTTGCAATTTTACTGACAGCTATACATTTAAGTTTCCGTTCTTTTCCGTACAGTTTAAGGAAAATAAATTCATTTTCGTGGATTACATCTATAAGAAATTTTTGTTATTAAAGGGCGGACAAATTTAGAAAAAATAATATGAAAAAGTTGAAAAGAATATTTTTTTGTCAGCCATAGTAATTTTCTCGTTAGATTGGACAAAAGAAGTTATTTTCTAAATAAACATTGTTCATGGCTATTCAAGGCTGACTCAATTATTTTCATTAATTACGCTTGTTTGAAACTCTTTCCTATATTGAATTGTATGAAATTTTGTAATTTTTTTTGCATTTTTGTTTGCTGTTATGGCACGGAAAATTCATGAAAAAATTATAACTCAAAATTTTACCCACTCAGGAATGATCATATCTCTCCCCTGAACTCCAACATATTTAAAATTTTAGTATTCCTTATCAATTCTTCCCTTTGAATTGCCTTTTTCTGTCGACATTCTCCGGCGAAAAAATTGTTCGCCAAAAACAACAAACAAAAACAATAATTGTAGGTGCAAAAATTTACTATTTTATTCCTATTGTTGTGTGTATGGCAGCTGACAATTTGCCATTACACAGTCAGTCAGTTCAGCGATGTCAACCCACAAGCATCAATTGCCAGACATAACTTTATTGTACCATAACATCATTTCATCTGTCCTCATTGTAATTCATATTAGGTAATAAATTGTTAATTAAATAAGCTCGCGCATATTTAAAACCTACGAATGAATATTTCTCAGCTTATTCCTTTATTTATACGTTGATTACATTAGTTATTAACCATTTTGTAAAATAAATGTTTTCGTGGTGAAATAAAACAACAAATTTAAACTGTTGGAACGCATCCATCAGCTGATAGAAAATAACCAAATACCCTACTGTTAGTCACTGTGCTTAGCACTCTCTCTTTATTTTTCCCACGAAGCGTGGGCATTTTTCCCTTTTCACCGAACTCAAATATTTCTAAAAACTGCCTACAACCTGCATGTGAAAAATCAAGATAGAGGAAGAAATGAAAACGAAAACGATAAGCTTGAAGCTTAAAATGGAAAACAACACATTTTTACAATAGACATGCAGGCAGTGAAATTGCCACCTGGCATAAATGTATTTTCTATTTTCTACAATTTCACTGTTTACAATCTTGCTAATCATGTCTGTACAAATTATTGGTGGAACGAAAGTGAAGGAGATCTTTCAGCATCTTCATTCAAAACATGCATAATACTAATACATCATCTAACAAAATACTGTTTAGGAGATTCATTACCAATTACAATTAACTCAGATGGTTGTGCCTATTCGAACAGAAACCATTTCCTTTCTAATGCCCTTTCCAATTTTGCCATTTCACACAATAAGGAAATTGAGCAGAAATACCTCGAGAAGGGTCATAATCAAATGGAATGTGATAACGCGCACAGCAAAATCGAGAACGACTTAAGCAACGGTCAATAGTTGTTCCTTACGATTTAGTTAGAATAATAGTTAGATTGTATGATTGTATGTTAGAGAGTATGAAAAAAAGCTACCTTTCGAAGTAGAATACCTAAATCATATCTTTCCTAAGAACTTTGCCGACACAAAACTTATTTGTGAGCTTAAGACCTGGCCGAACTAAAAATGATCCGACGGTCCACCAGCCAAGAGCTCTTCAATACTTCCCTAATGGTGCCGTTCAGTTCAAAGTTGATTTTGATAATGAATATCTGGATTTGCCAGGAAGATTGAAGCAGATTGAGAAGGGTATTTATCCTGAAACATTACGCTCTTCCCGGTTAAAAATATCTTTCACGAAATGGACACATCTTCAGAATTTAAAATCAGCTATTCCCTCAAAATATCACTCATCTTATGATGACTTAGAGCACACTCTAAATGATAAATTTCCCGTTCTACCTGCGTTTAACTTACAAAATTTCTAACTATCCTTGTAAATTGTTTTGATTTGACTAAAATAATTTATTAACTGTTAATAAAAGAAGATTTAAAATAATTTGTTTTAATTCCAACATTGACTTTGTTCAAAAATATAACGCGGCTCCCTGAAATTACGCCAAAAAAATGTTTTGGAAAAAAGACCAAAATAATTAAGGCGTAA
Organism: Cheilosia grossa; assembly: GCA_963082955.1. NCBI lineage: Eukaryota > Metazoa > Arthropoda > Insecta > Diptera > Syrphidae > Cheilosia > Cheilosia grossa. Next base: position 26,471,341 of record OY720148.1, read on the forward strand.
TAATTTTGCCAAAAACTAAAAATGAAAATTCGCCAGAATGCCAGGAAATTAGGCCATGTTTTTGGAAAAATAGCCAAAAAATAAAATGGAAATTACGCCCGAAAAAGTTTATTCTTTTGGCATAATTTCCAAATTTGATTTGGAAATAAGACCAAAAAAGCTTCTTTTTTTTCGGCTTAATTTCCAGAATTTATTATGGAAAGATTCTTGAGGAAACGCGGAGGGGGGGGGGGGGGGCGGTCCAGCGCGTCAGGCGGCTGCGCGCGTTGCGGCAGGCTGCGTGCCATCGCGCGGTGAATTTAAAACAATTGAACTGTACAAAATATTATTTTATATAGTTTTTATAAACACCTGAAGGATATCTGCGACAACTTCACGACAACATTACGCGTGTTCGCACGTGCTACACCAGTGATCTTGAAATTAGGTAAAAGCATTTAAAGTACGACAAAACAACATAAAAAGAATGCAACTTTATGGAGCTTTTTACTAGAACAAAAAAAAACATTTTTGGCGTATTTTCCAAAATATTTGTTTTGGCTTTTTTTCATTTTCCTTTAATGGAAAAAATGCCCAAAACATTTATGGAAAAAAAGGCGAAATTTCGCGGCATTTGCGGCAAAATATTTGGGCGTTTTTTCCACCACAACTTTGTATGGAGATTTTTGGGCTTTTTTTCCATTTTCATTTTTTGGAGTAATTTCCTTTGGCGTCATTTCAGGGAGCCAAATATAACGCTATCCCACAATCCTCATTTTAATTATACTCTGCTAACCCAAATATAAATTGAAATGAATCGAAAAAAATTATTGTAGCCTTATATTCAAATAAACAGAATACAAATCTAGAAAAAAATGGAGTTGATTTATTTAAAACTTCTGTTGTACCCTTATTAAAACGTTAAACGTTCTCCTGCGCAAATTGCAATTTAGTTGTTTCTGCGGGATATAGGTTTCTCACCATAAGCTTATTAAGCTAATTAGGCATGGTGTATATAAGTTTTAAACTCGGTTCTGAGCTGTCGATATAAAGTATAGTCATCATTCGACATACTCGAGCGTCACTTCTTATAGGCTCTATTTTTAAGAATTTTGAGTCAGCGTTACATAACCATCCCAAGGACAAATACCATAAATAAAATTATTTATTTGCACAACTGGGACAAAACCAAAATTAAGTTATTTAAGAAGCGAGTTCTTCTATTCCTAGAGTTAAAAATGGACTCCAGTTAAAATTGTAAAGATGTTTTTAAAATCAAATTTGTAAGAAGTAGAAATATTTAAAACATCAAATTCTATATGACAAAAAAAAATATAATGAGGGGTGATAGGTTTCTTCAGGAACCAGCGGAGTTAGATTCCGAGTTTCATAACTATTATCGTTATAATTGGAGAATATGAGGTCCAACGAGCGATTCTGCTGGTTTTTAATTGGGTTTAGTTGAAAAAGTCGAATCGATTGAAAGCAGTCGATGATTTCGGCCTCAATGGATGATAAAGTATTGGCATGTGTAAGGTACGTACAATCAATATCTCAGGCAGTGCGATCAAGTTTGGTTAAAGTCATCAAAGACATAAAGTCTGTCAGAAGGGGATGTAAGATTTTCAACAAAGCGAATGGCATCCAAGTATCTAATCACTACTGAAAGCAGTGTTCTAGGAGGATATAGACAAACACGATGAACACTTTTGATCAAATTAATGCCGCAGATTTCGATATTCGACAAATCGTAAAGATTAAGTTTCTTAGGATTTAAATATTTTCTGATTGCTATAAGAACACAACCGTATCGTCAAAAATAACTATTTAGTATCAATACATCGTTTCAAATAAATGCGACTTAGTCAAGACATGGAGTAAAAATCTATTACAATTTGCTATGATTTAAATTGTAAATATATGTAATAGCTTCCGTTTATTTTCCCAACAGATCACAGTAAACTTCCACACGATGGTGATGTATATATTGGAGCACCACATCCCTGGGCCAGAACTCTCGGAATGGAGAAAGCTTTCGATTTGAATCATGGCGTCCTAACTGTCAAAGATTCTGGCTTATATTTTGTCTACGCACAGATTTACTACGACAATCGTTATGATCGCAATGGTTTCGTTATATATCACAATGTTCATCCATTCCTGCAGTGTGCTTTGTTTGTGCCGACAAACGCCAACAAGAGTAACACCTGCTACACGAGTGGTGTCATATTTTTGGAGGGTAATGACGAGTTACACCTGCGCGACATCCACCGAGATCGCGGAGTGATGCTTACTAATGCTAAGAGTTTCTTTGGTGTCATCAAACTGGGTGAGATTTAAGATGACCTTGAGTTTAGATGAGGCCAGTTTATTTCGGTGAAGAATCTTTATTTTATAACAGTAAACAGAAATGCTTAATCTCATCTACAGAAATGTTGATTTAAAATTTATAAAGCTGTGCTCGATTAAGAAAAAAAATTTGGATAGAAAAGTACAGAATTTCGAGCTAAATAAATCAGACACTTAATCGTAGAGCAAATTTGTTGTGGCAACCAAAAACAATAAACTTTGGAATTTTGAGAGATTTATCAAATTGTTGGTTTGATTTTACTCTTGAAGTTTCTGATCGAACACGGCTTTTTTAACGAACAAATGAAATGAAGAACAGGAAAATTCTAGAATTTAGTTTGTTTGTAGTTGCCAAATAGAAGGACTAAATCGGTTAACAGGAAAACGCCTATTCCAACCCAGGAATATAATATACTTTACATTTTATTTAGTCACTAAGATAATTTTTTTATATGTTTAAATTAAGTTTAACTGAAACAGAGATCTTTTAATTTTGGCTTATTAGTTGCGACCAATGTATGTGTATATATTTATTTTGTAAATATTCAATTTTATATGTATCTAATAAACGCAAAAATGTATACTTATAGTGTAAATTAAGTGTTTTATTTAAAAAAAAATAATTCCAGGTTTCAGACAGTAATAAATGTAATGAAAAGCTGTTCTGGTGGCTCCTCTCATAATTAACGTGCTAGTAGCTGCAGCTAGTTGACAAACTTCAATGATATCTGAACATAGTTCTTAGTGCAAACAAATGCACTGTCTTGGTGCAACAAGTAGCAAGAAATTTCCATTTCTTTCAGTTTTCCAAGAATTTTTCTAAAAATAAATGTCACCCAGCCCGAACAATTGAAATCCATTGGACTATAACTATTATAAAAAAAATTTATTAAAGATTTTTTTTTTTTTGAGTGCTGGCTGTGTCCCCTTTTGGTGATGTCGGCCCCCATGGATTTTCATTTAGTACTGATCAGGGTTACATAAATTTCCTTTGATACTGTTCACACTCATATCGGCGGAACCAATGCTAACGGTCCTTTTTCTGTTACAAAATTTGTAAAATGATACTTATTACATTTTACGTTTGAGAATGTACTAGATTTTGCAAGACTATGGACCAACCAAAAAATTATTGGGCCTTACCAATAAACATTTTAAGTTTCGACTCTAAATTTTAGTAGTTCACAATGGCTATATTTTCGATACAAAATTCACAATTGTGGGCTTCCGTAAATTTTAAGTCGAGACTAAAATTTGTTATTAGTCCAGCGCTATCTACTTGAAGTTAACTTATTCAATATGATCTCTTTTCTTCTTCCCCATTAAGGACGACCGTTTTCCTTTGTCTTTCAATGTGTCAAAAATTGGTAATTATTTTCAGAAATGCACAATCAATTTTTGAATGCCGATCGTCACTTCCAAAGTGATGCCAAGTTTGCCAGCCGTACAAGCATAAGCAAAATGGGTTTTCCTATTTTTTAAGTGCGACAAAAAAATCATCTGTCGGACAAATGTCATGAAAACATAGTTTTATTTAACAAACTAGCAATTTTTAAGTCATCTTATTTTCCATTGCCGAACTGTCCTTATTTCTTCATGAAAACTATGCTCATATTGATTAGTAATACATTTTTTAACCGATGTGTGTACAGGCGGTCAGTTAGAAATTACAAGACGAAACCTAACGGAGCTATTGCCCACGTAAGGCGCTTCCATGATTGATAAATTGGAATTTATTAATCGATGTACCCCGACAGAGGAGTAGACACCAAAAGAAAAATGATTGATAAATATTTCCATATATTTCAAGGCTTCAAATAAAAATCCTAAAAATGTCAATGAAAATTCTCCAAATTCTTCAGAGTATTGCTCCGGAAACTCCTCTCAGCACAAACCATCTGGTTCACCTATAGTAATTTTTTCATTAATTTCCTGTATCGAAAGTATCTACTACCAGCAGCAGATATTTTGATATGGTCGAACTTACATTTTGATGACACTTCGATATCGACGTGTGTTCGTGTATACGGCATACAGTGGAAAAGACATTTTGCGCATGAACTGGCGCCCACGTCCATTTCACGTCCGTGCAATAAACCTACCCAACAGAGGCTACTATCCTTCAAAATATTTCCTTATGCTCCCCCACAAATACCCATTAAGCGCGTACGTGCGCTACCAGTATATCTTTGTCAGCTAACAATAACAACAATGCGAATCTAAAAAAAAAAAACAAAATGTACGCTCTTTACGAGTAGAGGTTAGGTGAGAGGCAGTGCAGAGAAAAGCTCTATAAAGGATTATGGATAAGGAAAAGTCACTGCGCAGAAGAGATTTTCCCACAAGAGGCCATCATTGTTGTTTACTCATATTTTCATATCACCAAACACTTAAATCGGATGCCGAATAATGTACGAGCACACCACCTGTTACGTGCCCTTCGTCTAATCTATGTTCTGCCTATAAGCCGTAGATGCTTAATGCTGCTGATAAGGGAATATGCCGAACGAAGGGGATATTGAATTAACTTCATCAAATAAAAACGGAATTTCTGCCTGCAGTGGAAGATATGGCAACGTTGTTCACCTCACGGCTCCATTCTTCTCTCAAGGACTTCTTTCTCATCCTACCCCTTGACATAAATTAATTTCATTTGGACCAATGATATCTTTGAAGGAGATTTCCCTCGAAATGTAGGTATAAATTGTTATAGTCTTAAGGGGCATCATGAGGAGTATGACATACAAGACAAATTATTCAAGGACTATCTTGTCCTTTAATATAATCACGAAATGAAATAAAGTTCGCTATTCTTCTGCAATTTCTAGTCAGAGATTACAACTCTACGACAGGAAAGGGAAATAAATTATAATTTATGACTATTGTGATCCCTCTTACACTGTGCACAAGAGATGTGCAAGACAGTTATTAAGGAAATAAAAATAAATAATACTGAAGTTCCTGATAAGGTAAAGAATGAATCAAATGTGTAGTTTCGTGGCTTACATTAAGCGGTTCCCTGCTTTCGGTTTGAATTGAATTTGAGCTTGTATTACTTTTGCAAAGTTCAGCAACATACGTGCGTCACTATTACGCACATAATGTGCATACACGGGTGCATCCACATGTGGTGTAAGCGTGGGTAGTAGGGATTTAAATACAAACGAGTGATGACGCAACTGCAGGTGAAAAGTTTTTTGTCAAAGAAGTATGTGCACACTGTGGCGTATACGTAACCTTTTTTAGGTAGTTGATTGTACCTAGAATTCTTTTGAGCTCTGAAGTACGTTGTACATGTATGTCAGCTAAAATGAAAAGGATCATAGATATTACAAATACCAAGGGGGTTGGGTTCGTGTTACAGCAACTAAAACTAAAATTTATGTAAGGAAGCCTGGTTTCTTGTCTTTTGTTTTAAGTTAAATTGAATTATTGACGCTTACTACCTCACGTAAAGGGTTTTAGTAATTAAAATTAAGATGGCTTCAGAGTCGTTGTTGTGGGTATTACATTTTGTTCCAAGCTTGTTTGTACGAGTAGTTTTGCAACACAAATAGTAAACGCAAGAGTCAATGAATAAGAAGTCTTAGTAGAGAAGAAGAAGGCAGCTTGCCATAATGGATTATTGTTTGCTTTCACAATGTTGGAATCAATGGTTTTCTCATGAAGCCGTTCGCATTTTAAGTTGCGAAACATATGAAATTGCATTGCCAAAAGGCGGCAAGCTGCAAAAATCTTCGTTATTCCATTTCATTTCGGGTACTGAATGATGTTTTCGAGTCGGAGAAATTCAGAACAGATACGTTCGTAGGTTCGGAAGGATGGAAAGTCACCTTCTGCCAACAAAGGATAAGTGACGTTCAAGACATAATGGAAAACAGCTTATCCAAGTGGCAGAAAACTACATGGAAACGTTTTAAAACAGAAGTAGCAGTATCGAAAAAAAATCAGATATCTACTCACATATTAAACATATAGAAAGTGGTCAATAGGAAAGACTCTTGCGGCTCAAAAGGGGGCAAACGAAGTGCCATACAAGAGTGATATTGTAATCCTAACAAGTGGCAAATATCCTCCCAATATTAGTTAACTCATGGAGTCTGCTCTAACTGGGTTATCCTCTGGGCAAGACCCAGAAGAAAAAGATGTATCTCAATAACCTCTCAAAGTTGGAGGTGATTTTAAATCTACCCACTCCAGTGTGATACATTTGTAGCATGCGTAGCATGGCGGCCAAAGGAGCCCTCCGTCTCAAGGAGGCAAAAACCTAGAAGCTAAAAGGTTTTTGACACAACGTTTACTTTTTTCTGACTGCACGACTTTTAAATTTCTATTACTCAAATAACACTTGGGCCAAGGTCAGGCAATAAGCGGCAGAGCTACAAAAAGTTGGGCGGCAAAAAAAATATAAAGCATATGAAAATTGTTTGTTGTGGACACATAGATTCTGAACGGCTCTTCTGCCCCCTCCCGCTAACGACGTGGCCTGGCCTTAGCCCTAGACAGTACAAAAATGAAAAATACCATGAGCCATATGAGCCAAAAGTTCCTTAAATATTTCAATTCAATTCAATTCGTTTGTTAAATGATTTGTACGTTAAGATATGATCTTTAATAGTACTTTACACATCAGTTAAAATAATTAAAAAATACTTAAATCTAAACCTAGTAACAATATATAACTAAATCTAACTACAACCAAGCAAACCTTTAGCAAACACAGAAATATGGTCACATCTAATTATGCCATAGAATAACGCACTTGCAATTTTCGCTGTGATGAAGAGTCCAGACTGCTATAAACCACCTCAGCATATGTTGTGAGGGGTAGGACTAGATACAGTACCAGCTTTCGTCATGTTTCCTGAGGGCTAAAGTAAGCACTGATCCACAATTTGCGCAGACATCCATAGATACGACCCACTACCATGTTTGTGTGACTGTAGCCGGACAAATTTCGGTTGAGAATATAGCCCAGACTATAGTGACTCGTCCACAGCTTTAATTTTGTTATTATTAAGGTAAACAGCGGGAAGGAGGCAAAGGTCGGAATTATTTTTTGAAATGCGTATTATTTGAGATTTTAATGCTTTTAGAAGCAGCCGATTAGCTACACTCTCTATTTCGTTCCGAAAGTCAATCCTATTCGAAATTGCCTTTAAGTTGGTACTTCGAAAAATATTACTTTCGAAACGAGATACAGAGTAGAGCCCCAGGTTGTAATATGCTTTAAGTCGTCATTAATGAGAAGATCCATGGCCGAAAAGTAGCGATGTGAGTCTTGAGATGAATATTGAAGCAGAAGGTAATCTCAATGGTGAAAGAATAAATAAGACTACGACTCGAAGAGAGGACACACGTTTTGGAAAACAGAAAAAGAGCCATTTGTATGGTGATATGCAGACTTGTAATCACACAAAACTAACTGAATTAAAAGGACAACAGTTAGTGCATTCAAAAGGCGCCGCATCGATCCCATAAGCATGTAGTTTCACCAAATGGGCTACATGCCAAGCTCTCTCAAATAAATGCAAGATACGGTGACCATATTTTAAAATTCTAAATAATGAACAATAGAACAAGATAAAAATTTCGGAATAGATTGAAATCATACATTTTTTTTTCATTTGATATATTGGTCTAAAAACCTTAAATAGAATACATTTTTAGTACTAAATTAATTGTTTGCTCGTTCAGCAAGTTAAGGTACTTTAGCATTATCATTTTGTTCATTGAACTTTGAGTTTCGTAATGTTTAATGAAATACAGAACAAATAATGAACAACTTCTTAAATACAGATCATTCGTATACAAAATAATCCATAGTGAACATCGTCTTCGAATACAGATCTGTGTACTATAGTGTAAGATCACGAACGCAACAAACTGCGCTTCATCTGGGCTATGAATAGAATGGTCCCACTTAAAGGTTAGGTAAGCGAATCAAATAACCATCAGAGTATCTAGCCAGTCTTGCAGAAGTTTTCATGACGCAACTAATATTGCCTTCCGGTTTCCATGTACATGGAGAAACAGAGTTGGTTGGAATTGGATAACTGTCAGTGGTTCATATGCAGCTAAAACCCTTTTTACACCGAGCCAAGAACCGGGTTTTCACGAAAACACTGGAAAACTTCATCGAAAACAAATGTTTTCCCATAAATATTTCAGTTCTCAAAACGAGTCGTTTAAATTCGTTTTCCACGAAAGCACTTTGAAAACGACTTCCAATCGTTGGATTGTTGAAACAAACACACCTTTTGCAATATTCAGCAAACTCAGCAGAATAGCTGACGGAAAAAATGTCAAAGCTCACGACTTAAAATCATTTTCCACAGTTAATTGATGGGCTAATGCGCTACATTAAATTTTTATTTGTTTATTAATGCGACCGAGATTTGTAAGCCAAATAGTTTGCACTGAAGTTTAACGACTAGTGTCTCACAGCTAATTGAAACGCCAAACGCAAACTAGTTGTTGTTCGGTGTGAAAAGGGTATAAGACGTGTTAAGAATCTTCTGTCAGAAGGAATGTACTTGGTGCTAAGTCTAAATTGTCGGCATTTGGTTCTGTATTTGCGACAATTCTTCCGTATGTTGCTATTAAGAAACAGGAAAAAGAAAATAGGTGGCGCAACAGGCCCGTAGGGTCCTTAGGCCCAGTTTCTCACAGCCATTCGTTTGGCGTGAGTTTTACATTTTTGGAACGAATGGAAGGGATCTACAATTTTAAGTCGAGTGCAAACGGCTTACTAAAAAGTTCTTTCATGACAGTTATACTCTCTTCTTTTCGGGTTGGGCATAAAAACTTCAATCCAGTTTGGCATCACTAGCCGTAAGACTTCCTCTCCTACCCTGCGCTATTCAATTTCTCGATCGACCCGCTGTTTTCTTCCATTTTAAGCTAATGGATTTTTATTTTAGCTCGTAGATGATAAAAAAAATTACTATTGTAATGAGTTCAGTATTATATGACTTCCTAGTTTTGAGAACTATTTTTCATTTTTGAAATGATTTATTTTCAAATCCAGCATTATGAGCTTTTTATTTAGACTCAATGCGTATAGCCTTTTTTAGCAAAATATTTCCTTTTTTTTTATTTCTTGTTTGGAACTATTTTCTTTCAGTTTTCAGTACAATAGAGAAATGTCAAAAAGCCAATCTGATGACAATTCCCTCATTTAATAGTAAGAAAGGTAGGTAAATTCTTGCTCTTGTGACAATTGCCATAACTGCACTTTGACCATCAGACATAGAACGGGAATCATCTGTGGAAGGTATGTTTTCTGAACCACAGAGGTCACTTCTGTGTCCATCAGACGGCTACTTTGCGTCATTTTCTCGCTAAACGTTGACCAAAGTTCTTTTGTGCTGAGATTGGTTCAGCGTACAATTTTGTACAATTTTGATCCATTACTCGGACACATAATATTACGTCCAAATATTCCATCCCAGGGGTTGCTGTCTTTGGAGTTCACAACGACTGACTCCATGGTATTCATGTCATAGGGTGAAACACATAAAACCTCCCACAAACAACTTTAATCTTCAAGATGCCATCTCGGCTAAACTACAAAAAGGCTATTGCTGTCGTGGTCGACAGCGCATCTCCTACTCCTGCAAATAACATTAACTGGCAAGCCACTAACATTTGCCATTACGTAAAAGCCAAATATGTACTTAAAGAATCTTAATTACCTTGCGTACCTCAGGTTCAGGAAAACGCGTAATTAGAACAAGTTTAGTGTCTTAACTGCATTTGATCTGCAAAAAGCAATAAGTCAACAACTTTCTTAATAAAGTGTAAGACCAACAGAACTCCCCATCGCTGCAATACCTGTGAAAAACTTCTCAATTTCCTACCACAACATAATGCCGACAAAACTATACCCACCAACAGGTGGGGCCAATGCTCTCTCACCCCACCATGCGCACACGATACAGAAAAACAATTGTGTGTTCCCCGAATTAGGCGTAAGTGTTCTCTGCCATCCCACAGGAATTTACAGCAATTTCCTCGAAAATCAAATAACAATCTGTTGCTGATTTTATCCATCACAGCAACAGACACATTTTTTCCCCACATTTTCCCAATATAACCGAAAACGTTCTAAATCTTCCCTGGAGCCGAAAAAATGCCTAAAAAACAACCAATATCGACCTTGCCCTTCAGACATTTTGCGCACGCATATTGATTGCGCAAAGCTCTGTCATGAATCACTTGCAGAGCTTTCATCTGTGCTCTTTGTGTCTCCTACTCGAAAAGTTGTACGCCAGCCTGGTATAAAAGCATACGCCACAGTTAACACAAAAGACTCCGAAGTTGTCGTTCGTCCTGAAAAATCAACCAAAAAATTCCAAAAATGCTATAAAATCTAGACAGAAAATATTAATCCAATTACATCCACAATAAAATAGACGTTCGAAGCGAAATTTCGCATTTGTAGTGATAGTTTTTAAAGACCGTTCGGCAACAAAGTGATGAACAGGAAATAAAAAGCAACAGACAAATATTAAAGTGTTTTCGGTATTCAAAATTGAACAGTGCTTAAGGATTAGGTAAGAAAATTTAATTTGTTCACCCACCCCACCGACATATCCTTCGACTTTGTCTGTATCCATGTATATCCATTTTTCAATTACAACAACTATTTGCTGAGATAATTAAGATAATTAAAGTGCAAATAAAAGCCCCCACATATGCGTATACATATTTTGGCCAGCAAAATTAACATCCTGGCCATGGAAAGTGGAAAACAAACCCCAATCTCCCCCACAGTCTGACAGCAGAATCGCTCATTTATGTGCAAGTATACATTTTGTATGAGATCAAAACCAAAAGTTCGCACAAAGTATCTGCAGATATAAAAAAAAAAAGAATCTGTATCTGTTTTGGTGTATTTTTTTTGCATTATATTCAAATTTAGTATGGAAAAGTGTTTACCTCTCATGGGGAATATACTTGTACTGTTGAAGATGTTACCTAAACAGCGGAACTCTCTCTCTCTCCCTCTGGGACGCTAAGTGGAAAATATTTACGCAGGATATGTCCTGGAATTCATCTACATTGACATTTATACATTCTCGAAAAATGTATAGATTTTCGCATAGGTATATCTAGGTCCTTGCTTGAACTTTTCGCCATAAATCATGTTAATCGAACAATGGTTTATAGGTAGACGGTTTTTCGCACAAAGTTTTGCAAACATTTTAAGTAAGATAGATCGGTTGGACAATATTTTCAAAAGGTATTCGCAATTAATAAGAAATTTTATTCAAATGTGATACATATAGGCAAGGGGATGTGAGGAAAATTGCAAAGTTTCGGGCAACCTCCTGTGGAACAGTGACAGATTTATTTACCTAGACTCTGAGCAGATTTAGTGAACAATGAAGCAGAATTTTATATATTATGCCTGAAGGCAAACACTCTCGAGGTGAGATTGTTCATTTGGAGGATGAAAGGTTTCGGAAATGAAAAAAAAATGTCAAACAGAATGTAGGAAAACTTTTTAACTGAATGGTTTTTGAAAACGTTGTAAATCCTTTCAAGGCGACCCAAAATTGAATATTGGTATTTAGTCTGTTAAACTTTATGGTGTGAATTTAAAACAATTTGCATTATTATTATTAGTATTATTTTCGACAAAAATGTCGGTTTCGAGCTGTCAATCTATGGTGAGAAACTTCAGAAAACATCTATCTCTCGCAATGATGTCAGTTCGATGCTGTGCCTGTCGGCTTGAGGTATAATGTCGTTTAAATTATTAACAAATGAGCCTTAATATCAATCAAACTGAGTATGACTACTAGAAACGGACATAAAAAAATTCATTTCGCAAAGAAGCACAACGATTTGGAAAGTACTAAATTTGCTAGTTCAAATGGAGATGTAATAATAATATAATGTAATTAATGTTCAGTTTTGCGAGTTAAAAAAAGGAATTATCATCTTCTTCATCATCATTTTCAATATCTAAGTAAACAAATCATAAAACTCTATGGGTTGTGTATAAATGTTTTGCTATCTTTCCGATGAAGGCAAAATGCATGACGCCAGCAAAATTATTCTCAAAATTACGCAAAAAGAATTGAATATTAATGAATGTTTTTCATAGACTAAGATAGAGCATGCATTTGCATTAATCGATTCTTATATGTATTTAAATGACAATCTGCATGCGTATAGCTAACACGTGGACAGATTTGTTCCAACTTTCGTATGTAGACATTTTAAGCTTGCTGAGGTCCGTTTTTTTTTTTTTTGAAATATTATTCCCGTCTCAAGAAAAAAACAAAATGAAACCTTGAATTTTCAAATAAATAGCTCATAATATTCGGAGAGTATTTAATATTTGAGGACATGCCCGTCCAACAGAACTACGTTACCTGTTTTGTTTATTTTTTTTTTTTTGCAAATAACAAAAGAGACACAAAGTGCAAAAATAAAATAACTTGCTATGCAACTAGTGTGTTTTTTTGTTTTTTTTTTTTTTGTTTGGGGGTTCGCTGGAAGGAAAAATCATCGAAAGACATTGCAGAGCAAGTACGCGAAGGATGCTTCTGGATCTGGACTTAGTGCAACTAGTGTTGTTTTATTATTTATCGCCGATTTGGCAACTCGAACTTTTCAGTGGCTCCTTAGAATTGTGATTTGGGATTTATAAATCTAGAATCATCACTTAATATTTGCCGATTTTTAGGCTACTTATGATTTATAAAAAAAATGCATAGTTCTATTGCAAACATACTCGAATCGTGCGTAACTTTAACCTTCTACACAGTTAATTATGAGTGAGTCAGTCAAATTTTCAGACAGCTTTTGAATGGATACTCTTTTTAGCAGTAAAACCACTACCAAAATTAAACCAAAATTACATCTCAAGGTTTTTTCCAGTGCGCCACCTCTCGCAAACGTCTGAAAAATACCCGAGAGTATAACTGTTATAAAAGAGCTTCTCCGGCAGAAGATCCCTTCCATTTGTCCGATTAATGAAAAACTCACACAAAACGAAAGGTTGTGAGAAGCTAGATCAGGGGTCCCAACGGACCTGTTGAGTCAACTACTTTTTTTGGTGGAAAATGGAAACTAGAAAAGTCTCTGAACTAGCAGTTTGCATTGAACTATTTTTTGTTTTAAATTTAATACTGTTGACTTTAAAAACAATTTAATCCGAATAAGAGTGCCTAAAAATTGCGCATTTTTGTCGTTCATAATAAATATTTGCCTTCACGCCTCTTATAAAAGCTGGTAACACTGACTATAAAACCGAAATTCCATATAACTAGTGTGAAGAAGTGGACACAAAACGCAGCCCCTGACGAAGTCCAACGCCCAAGGAGGTATTGATTTAATGCCGTTTACTCCAACACCAGCGTATACAGTTTGTAAGCCCTAAATTCCACACTCCTGTGGTAATCTGCAGAGTTGATCTTAAGGAACTCAGTCGCATGATTCTCTATGTCTACAAAAAAGGGGTTGCAGATGCATTATCTCAATCAGGGCACTGTGGTTATTGAACTACCAAGCAAGATGGGTCTATAGAGATACAAATAAGGGTTTTCAACTGTTCCACCTCTCGCCAGCGTTGCCAGTGTGGGGGTTTTCCCCCCAGATTTAGGGTTTTTTTTTTGCTGACGGGGAGAAATCTGGGGGGAGCAATTTGTTAGGGGGAAATCTGGGGTTTTTTATTTGTATTTGGTCACAATATTCGTTTTTGATAATCTATACTTATAATAAAACTGTAGACAATTTTGTTGTTACCTAATGGCGTGAAAACTACTGCACAGATTTCGATGAAACTTTTTTTGAAATGTTTCTTAAGATTCTGTGCAATATATAGGCTATTCCTTTCATTGCCATGCCTATTTTTTGGAGCGTTTTTGACCAAAATGTGTTTTTTTTTCTGACTTTACTGCCTTTAACTCGCCATTACTCAGATAATTCTTAATCAATGCAAACAAAACAAAATACTTAGGAGAGCCAACACTTTTATTGTTATTTCAAGCCATCAATCAGCTTTCTATGTCCTTTAGAAGCTGAGCTACAACCTAAAATCTAACATGAAAAAAATAAATTTATTTTCTCAAATCGAATATTATCAGCAGCCGCGGTTCTTGATCGTTGTTCTGCTTTGGGGTGGTTTGGTGGCGCACATCGCACAGGCACGTTCATATGAAAAAAAACTGCGTGGTGTGTTCTCCAAATTAAGTGAAACGAAAGAGAAGTATGGGACGAGAATTTACATATGTATATTGAATCAACAGCAACAATGTGTTTCTGAGGAAATGCGCAGATGGCTGATGACGATTGACGTGTGGTGATCAGCGTTGCCATAAGTGCAGATTTGTCTTTTGTTTTTTTGTTATTGTTACATTTATAAAAAAAAAAATTGTGAAGGAAGATTTTTCTATAGAAATCTGCATTGCATTTTTTTGTTTGTCATAATTGCAGATTTGTAAAAACATTATGGCAACATTGGTGGTGATGGACGTATGGTGGAGGTGGTGCATATAGAAATTGAGTTCATGGTTTTTGTTTTAATGGTTGTTATAGTATCTACGTTGATACCTACAGTAAAGAATTGAAGAATTCAAGAAGTAAAGACGATATTATGTAGGTGAATTATGTTGTTTGATTTACGTATTGTTGGTGTAGATACAAATTTCCGTTCAGGTTTTTGCTTTAGTGGTTGTTTTGATATTACCTACGTTGTACCTACAGTAAGGATTAAGGAAGTGAAACTTTAGTACCTACTTATGCTGTTGAATGGTTTTTCTTAGTTTTCTTAAATTTGTGTTTTAGGTAAATAGATTTGTTTGATTAATTGTTTCACATTGACAATGTTCACCGCTTTGTTTTAGCTAGACTGTTGATTTTAAACAAATATGCCGTTGAGAAAACGGTCAAATCTCTCTCAAAGCTCAACAAGATCTAGAAAAATGAGACGAGTTAGATCACAGAAAACGGATGAAAAATATCAGACCGCGTCGTTACAAAGAAACACATATAATCCGTGGGTAAATAAAATCCGAAGTGGATTTTATTACAACGAAGAAATTAATTATGCCGAATTTGCTGGTATCGGTGGTATGACTCAGGCCTGTGATCATTGCCAAGCTCTTAAATGGACAAGGGAGTCGAAAGGACTATGCTGCTCAGAAATTACACAGTCTCACGCCGCGTACGAAGTTGCGGGCACAGCTAGTCTTAAAATATGCATCCGCATTTTGCGAACGTTAAAAACGCTAAATAATTTAAACTCAATAAAGAGTAGACGTTCGTCGTTCTTTTCCGTCCACTACCAAAAGACTCAAATTTGAAATAAAGGATTACATAAATGTGTGTGTTAGCCGGAAATTAATCAATCGATTCCCTTAAGCTATATTTACGTGTGAAAATTCTGATATCTTTGTACGGTTTTCGTTTTCGAAACAAGTCTTTCAAAAAAAACCCAATGCCAGTTTCAATAGGAAAAAACTTTAGTTCTTTGTAATAGTTCCTTGAATATTTTTCCGAATTCAAGCACAAACAATATCATGCGTTGGAGCTGTGTAAATTTCTACAAAATGGTTTCAAAAAGCGGTATGCGTTGACAGTTTCATCGTCATAAATATTTGGGACACACTTTTGCATTCGTAAGACCAAACATGTTCAGTGCTCATGCTTGAAGTTTGAAATTCCTACTTTTAAGTCGTAAAACATATTTACTAAAAGTTGGGGCTCTTTTTTTTTAAAGCCAAATCTGGGGGGAAATATTTTGACCGTCTGGCAACGGTGCCTCTCGGGAACGTCTGATAAATATCCCACAGTATGACTGTTTGATAAATTCGCCATCAATTAGAATCCTCTATCCATTCATCCCCAAAAATTAAAACTTACTATATTGCACATTTTTCACTCCAATCAGTCCAAGTTTGAAAAAAAAACTATAAGAAAGGGTCAGTCGTATATTATAGGTTCGTCTGAGAAATATGCATCTGTTTTGTCGAATAACTCAAGAACCACTAGGTCAGAAATCAGGTTGCGGAAAACAAAGTAGTACAAAACACACTTAAAGCGAGTCAGGGATCATTTTTGCGAAACAGGGCCATTCAAAAAAGTGTCCAAAGTTGAACTTTTTATGGGTCTTCTTTGGTTCCGTATCATAAAAGTTTGGCTTCCCGGCAAAAGTGGTTTTCTCTTAAAATTTAAATAAAATAGAAATCAAATGTAAGATTTTTCTTTCACTCGTTACTAAGCGTACAGTACACGACAGTTTACACAAGATAAGTGACCTCCAAAATGTACTCATAAGAATCCTCGTCAGACCGTGTAGACGCATTGCAATTAGTAGGTATGTACCTGAAATTTGCAACAAAAGACTCATTTCAGGAGCTTACTCCCTGTCAGGAAAATACTCTAAGGTACACTTTCATTAAGAGTTCCTGTTTGTTTTGCAGAAACCGCTACCCTTTCAGTTATTCGCACTTGTCATTTTTTATTGCAAGTGCTAAAAGCAACGTCACTCTATCCGCAAAGGGTTATTTTTTGTTCAGTGACTCCCTGAAGTGTCTAAGAGCCACTGTAATTATACTTTGAATATGACTGCCAATTGACAAGGGGAGATTTTTCTTTCTAGGAATAGTGTCCCTCCGTATAGGCTATGCAAAAAGCCAAGCAGATTACGCCAGCTGCCAGGCTTCAATATTGGTATTAAATGTATAAAATAAGCTTCGAAATTCAAGTTTATGTATCCTTTTGAACAAAATTGACAGCACCATTATTAAACGTGAGCCGCTTATGGCTATATCCAAGTATAAATTATCTATGGAAACCACTCAACGGCTGACAATTAACCAAATTACTTCAATACTTAAAAGCTTCCCCACTAATACATAAATAGATCGCTTTAGCCATTAATCCGATTAAGATTGCGTAGGAGTCACTCAAAGTCAAATGCTGTGTAACTAAGTCACATGATGAATGTACGGGAAGACAGCTCAGGCATAACATGAATACACACATACAGCATCAGTTGTATGAGGAATGTAATTGATCGATATTATGCGTGTATATGCACAGGAACAGAATATAACGAAAATATACCACAAGAGGGGAGATTTCGGATGAAAAGCTCAAGAGCAAAGATTGTGACTCTGGCTGTACATTTGCGTTTGTTTATGGACAACATTAAATAGCGCAGAGTTCAATCTTAAAATTTCGACTTAAACTACTGTCAAAAGTATTATTTCCAGATTGCAAGATGCAATTGTGTGAAGCAAAATATTGTTACACGTTTTCTAGACTGCTGCGTGCTGCCACTTAAATTTAAGAATCAAAGCATCTGGAAACCAAATAAACTTGTGGCTTTGAAGACTGGCATTAAAAAAACAGTTTTACGGGTTTCTCCGACTTTCTTTTGCTTCAAACTAATTCTAATTACCTAATCCAATTAAAGTCAACAAATGACCCAGAAGTTGTTGACAAAATATGAAGGGACAGTCCAATTAAAAATTATTTAAAACCGATTCTGACGAAGCTGAAACTTAAAACATATACCTATAGATCTTATACAAATTTACCGAAGCAGTACATACATATGTCCAACAGAGCTCGCGTTTGTCCCATCCTATATTCTATCACATTTTGTCATTAAAATGATTCAAGGACGCTTCTTGCGTAAACGGCGTTAAATCAATAACCTTGTACCTTGGGCGTTGTCCTTTGCTTGGGTTGCGTTTTGTCTCCTTTCCTTTTCATTACTTACTATGGACTGAATGTTTCAGCGTAGCCATAGCAAATGTTTCGAATTGAAAGACCTAACGATATGGCAACTTCTCTTTGCTAATGACTTGGTCGTTGTTGAGTCAAAACTGAACTTTAGCGCTCACTATATACAGGTTTAGGTATAGTAGTTTGTATTAAATCTGTGATGAAGAAAACCAAAATATATGGTAATCTCAAGAACGCTTGGTCAATGCATCTTTTAGCAGTGTTCTATTGACAAAGGTGGAGAATTTTATGTATTTAAAGGAATCAAAAATCAATCAATCAATGATTTTTTAGAGTCAGTGATGCAACTCTGAATGCAAAGACGGGGCATACTGCTCCTTCAAACTGAGATTGGTCATTAAATTTATAATTTAATTTTCTTAATGCAATTGACAACATTTTTGTTGTCTACTTGTTTTAACGTTTTGTGGCAAAAACCGATGTCCTCTTATGACCAGAAAACTACCGGATCTCTTATATTCGATAGGAGACGAATTTTGTCCAGCATTATACTTCATGAAGTGGCCGACTCCTTAGCAAGAAAGGGAGCATCAGAAACTTTCATAGGTCCTGAACCATTCTGCGGAATAGGGGATCACACCTGGCATAGCACTCAAGGCATGAGGCAGGCCAATAAACTTCTGGGGCAATACAACCGGAAAAGATTCCAAGCTTGCATCGGCATGAGCAAAACTTACCCCCGTATCCTAAAAGGCTTCCTAACGGGGCAATGTAGACTCAAGGAATACCTTAGGAAGCTGGGTATGTCTGAAGAAGGTCTCTGCAAATTCTGCGATGAGTCCAGTGAAATCCCAGAACACTTGCTGGGATCTTGTGGGGCACTGACCCACAAAAGATTGAAATACGTGGGCAAGTACCAACTATCTGATGAGGAAATACTGTCACGGGAGCCAGCTTATCATCCTTAGATTCTAAAAGGAAACTGGACTGGAGAGAGTGCTATAGGACAGATTTCTTCCGCCAAGGAAAAGGAAGAGTACAAGAACCTCTAAAATGGTTCCGAATGGAATCATACCTCTCTGAGGCGTAAGCAGGGGGTGCAATAGACCAAAATGTCGCAGTACAATAACTCCTTTCACATAATAATTATACTTCATATTAATGGGTCTACAACCGAGACTTGTGGCATACCACCAATTACATCGTACGTCTTTATTTCCTCATCGGGAAATCTCAATTTACAATGAGCTATACCTTTATCTCGGGTATTACAATCCAAAAAATGCGGCTTTTAATAGGTTTTCAATTCAAAAAGTTAAACAGATTTTCAAGTGTCAAGTCCAGGACGACAGAAATTGCTAACAAACAACAAACATGATTGTGTGGATGAGAATGAGTATCATCAATTGGAAAAGTTCCAATGAGAATGAGTAGAGTTGAGTATTCACTGAATATTCCAGTTGGAATCGATTAAAAGAACACACCAATAAAGAATGAAAAATGGTTAAAAGGAGCGTACTTTATATAGTGATCGACAGTTTTTTGTAAATATCTTTTAAAATATTGACTTTTCCGCAAAACATTCTTCAACACATGTGAAGCTACGAGCATGATCTACAAAAAAAGTAAATGCTCATTTTCTTGTAAATCAAGAAATAAACAGGATGAATATTTTTTTTAACCAAATCACTTATTACTTTAAAACCAGTCGATGTTTCGCTACCATTGGTATTTGTCGTTTAACTAGAGGTTAATCGGATATTGTGTGCAAATTTCAGCCTTCTACGTCCATTAGTTTCTGAGATAGACCTAGGTACAAACTTGGTCTAGTGGTCAGACAGACGGACAGAAGCGAAACTAATAAGTTTCCGTTTTTCCCCTCTGTGTACGGAACCTTAAAAACGACAAAAATAAGGCTCTCGTTAAAGAGTTAAAACAATATGTCGGAACGTGTTTAAGTAGTAAAATTTAAGGTTTTATTCGAAACACTGTCCAGTATCCCGGAATAATTTGAATCACAACTTCAGGCTTATCGTCAGTGGAATATTGCACCAAATTAATCAGTTTTACAATACATTGTTTAGCAAAGTCGCATATTTGGTTTTTGAGTATTTACGATCGAGCAAATTTTGGAAATAAATATTAACAAGTTGATGAAATATAGTCCACAGGTTTTATGTTACACAAATTAGAAATACGTAATCCATAAATTTGGCAAACACAAATTGAGGACACGAAACTGGCTGCCTCAGCTTGCCATGCAGTAGCCTACACGATCGGTCCAATTTTTAAGCAGCTGTATTTCACCAATGGCTTCACGAATATTGTCCTTTAAAGCGTCAATTGTCTCTGGCTTGTCGGCGTAACACTTATCTTTTACGGCACCCCACAAATAATAGTCCAACGGTGTTGCCAATATCCTCCTCTTCAATTTTTGTAAACAAAAATTCGTTCAACAGGGCCCGATAACGATCGCCATTGACTGTAACGGCCACTCCTTGCTCATTTTCGAAGAAAAATGGCCCAATTATGCCTCTGAACCATTTCCGCACCAAACAGTGACTCGTTTTGGGTATATTGGCTTTTCAATGTATGCGTGCGGGTTTTCTGTGCCCCAAATGCGACAATTTTGCTTGTTTACATACCCGCCAAGATGAAAATGAGCTTCATCTGAAAAGATGATTTTTTTGGCAAAATCGGCATCACACATTCTGCAACATTACCATGATTTTCAAAGTAATGTCGCAATATTTCCCAGAGTTGTTCAAGCGTATACACAACCATATTCGTTCAGCGGAAGGATAAAACTAATTATCTGTCGAATCAGACATCAGCTAAATGTTACCATTCGCGAAATAAGCACTAGTTGAAAAAAAAAAGTTAGATGGCGGACCCTTTATATATGCATTTCTTAAAACAATTTAAATGCCAATAAAGATCTTGGATTTCGTGGAACAGATAAGTTTTTATTGATTAGTTGTAAACAAATAAAGTTTATTTTGCAAAGAATGCATTCTTATACAACTTGGATAAGAGTGACTCGCCTACAAAGAGTGTGTCTTCCTTTAAATAACTGAAAAAATGCTCCAAAAACGATGAAACGACTGCAAAATAGCCATCTTTCAATCGAATCGTTTCGACGAGGTTATTTGACGTTTGCATTAGTAACGTGAAGCAACAAAGAACGATGATCGTCTAGTCGTTTTTTGGTAGTTACACGAAGTATAAGCATCGTCGAGACGATGTCGTTCGATCGTTTTCTGCTTACGCAATTAGAGCCCAGGGCAGTGGGCACTCATTCCGTAACTTTGAGAACGATAATCGTTTGCGCGATAGTAGTCAACGATCTCGTCACCAATTTGCTTTCCGTAACTCTATCACTATCGTCTCGTCTATGGTTTATTTTATACAAATCGTGAGAGCATTGAGTGTCTTTCAGAGACTCTCAAACTTTATTGGAAATTTCAATCAAACATCGTTTAAAATGCCACAAATGACTTTTCGGCAACAATTTTGTTTTTGATGACGGCAAATTTTAAAGTTGCAAAGTGGATGAGTTCATCTTTATTCCTTAGTTCATGAAAGATTATAAATAACATCGAAAAAATATACTATTGATAGGTCAGCTACACCAAAGCAAATGACAATTTTAATTGTTTTGATGGATGTGCATCCCGACCTGTCCAAGGGTTAAAAGCCAAATAGCTACCAAGAAAAGTGAGCTACTTATTTCATCCCTAATTTTTGAAGCCAACTGTCTCATCCTGTTTTTTCCACTTCTTCGATTGCTGTACTATCACTAACGATTCGAATGTAATGGAGCGTAGCGCAAACATTTGCGAAAATTGCAATATTTCGGGGCACGTAACTACTTTTCCATTTTTCAATTATAATTCTACAGCGGCATGAGAATGATAACAGCATGTAATTTAATGTTATAAGGAATTAATGATATAAATTGTGTACCTTTGTAAACACCAATACACCTTTCCACAATATTTCTTGCTTTTGCGTGAGCTTCATACAAAATAAGTCTAAAGTGTAGATAATTCGTTATTTATGTATTTGGTAGCATTTGAAAAATATCTAAAGTCAATTATTCTTCTTGAAATTCAATAAAAAATCTTTAGTTGTTTGCAAAGTATACAAATCAATGCAAAACGATACCTCACAAGGTATCGCTCAAATTGTATCGTCTGGGCGATAGCGTTTCGACGATTATTAATGTACGTGAAGCAAATGTTCAATCGTCAAAACTATATCGTCTGGACGATAGACGATTATTGAAGTTACAAAGCTATCGTCGAAACGCTGTCGTCTGGCGATAATTGACATGCGGAATGAGTGCCCAGATAAAAGCCAAATTAAAATCGAAACACACTTGTTTCCTTACAATTGCTGAAAGTTTTCTTTTGCGCCATCGTTTTAAGAAAAAAAATGTCCATAAGATCAATGACCCGTAAATGGCAAAAAAAAAGAAATTGGCCCTCGCTCGAGTCATTCTTCAAAAAAACATTCAGTAGGTGTAGAAACTCGAACTTTTGCGATAACAGATTTAAGAAAATTTCCAAAATTCGAAAACTCCCTGCGAAAAGTTTTGTCTTCAATATTAATAATTTAAAAGTTACGGTGAGGACTGGGGAACAGAAAAACATTCCGCTGAGAGAATACATTTTTTTATGCCATACCGTAAAGGACCAATACCGAAAGCCTTTTCGGGAATTTAGTAGAAGCCGTATTTTATATGTACCTAAAGAATCTGATTTATCCTGACCGATATCGAAGTCACACCTTGAAGGTCCATGCCATTTGAATACCTGTACAGTTGAGTGTAAGGTACCTATTCATTTACCATAAAAAAAAAACCTCTATATACACACTGTGGCACGTATACAAACACTTCGTATAACCATAAATACATGGCCTTTTATGGTGAGCGATACTGAACGAAAATTCATAAACAGCATGTGCGAACCATTAAAGGGATCCTTTTAGGGCATATTAAATCAGAAGATACTCCTATTCATGAGATGTAAATACTGTATGAATATTCAGTGGAAACAGAATTAATTTGTTACTTCTGTGCTTCACGAATAACAAATAACAAAAGAAATTGTTTTCGTATAATTAAACAGTTTGCTGCTGTGAAGAGTAAATCAATGGGAGTACCTTGACTTTGCCTACGATAGTAGATATAATCATAATACGGATTGATATTTGTCAAAAAGAAGCGTCAGCAAGAGTCCGTAATCGAGAAAAATAGTTCTGTAACTCTTCCATTGGCACAAAAAATATTCTTATGCTGATTCTGGGAAGAGAATTTCGCTTCTCGATTCTAAGTCAGAAACCGCTCAAGAAGCACTTGTGCAATTGTAATTTATGTATTTTATATACAAACCAACCGGCAGCGACCGAAGACTCTGTTGTGATATTTCATCAACACATTTGGGGATTTAACCAGAAGCAGTTTTCTTGTTCCACTGATGGATTTAAGAATTAGTTGATCCCCAATTAAGCAGATGGAAAAATGACAAGAATATTGTAAGCAGGTTATTATCTTGTGTGAGTTGGCTCAGTTGGAATATAAGTGGAATGACTTTCCCCGCAATTTAATTTTGTTTAAATCCTCCACTTTAATTGTTCCACCTAATCCGCAAGCAATCCAGTCCTTCAACCATAATTAAAACGGATTGCTGTCTAACGCCTTTTCACTTGTCTTTTAAGAGTCCCCGCAATTTATAATAATTTTCGGAAATGAATTCTGGAAATGTACAACCTACTCCAACCAACATCTTATATCACACAATACATTTTATTTTCTAATCAACTCAACCTGTGAAGGACTGCGAGTCATTATAGGTTTTTTTTTTCAATTAAATTAGAACAAACGCGTTCTTCGCAATATCTACCTACTGTTCCTAAGGAATTTGTGCTCCCCCACTGCGCCCAAAGAGCGTGCCAGAGCGTTCAACAGGGTATAATATTTTTCCAATTATCTTGCGTGTTCCCCATCGTAATCGCTTGTCTATTGATTTTATATTCCTACGTGTACATTATCTGTTGAACGTGATAATATAGCTCCCACTGCCGCCCGGCATACTTTGCCAGAATTTGAGAACAATTTCATTTAATTGCGTCTAAAATGAGTTTGAGTTTTCAAGGATTTTTTCCACCATGGCAGATGGCACCTGTCTTTAATTCATAATTAAGGAACCAAAGAAACTATGCGAACTTTTTTTCCTTTGGAAGTTCTGATAGGGAAAAAGCAGTCGCTGCTCGTTTTAATTTGCCAATAAAAACCGATAAAGTTTTCCACGGGAAAAGTTGCATTGGTGATAATTATTAAAATTTGTTCTCCAAATTTTATTAATTTACAAAATATTTACATAAAATAATTAAAATAATTTTTCTAATGTAACTGAGATTGTTTTAAAATTGCTTTACAATTTATCTCTACTACCTTTAGGTATAGAAGTGAATGCAAAACGTCTTTCTAGATGTTTTTCATATGTTTCTAGAATCTCATCTGATGGCCTGAACGTCAAACATTCTTGGGTTTTCCATGAAGGTTAGGCCCGTGGCACCTACCATACAACAATCACTCTTATTTTGCTCCTTTGTTTTCAAAATTTCATACTTTTGGACGTAGTTTGCACTTTGACAATGTGACCGGGAATGAGCTAATGGTTGTATCCAAATAAAGGAAATTTTCAAAATTCCATTTAACCTATAGATTGCGAAATTTGATACTTCGATGCAAATTGTAAGAACAAACATAACATTGATTTTTATATGAACAAATTCGAGCAAAACCAAACTCTACGAGTGTCTAAAGAGTCACTCGTGTCGTATATCAAAGATACATGTTTCATCTTGGCAGAGTACACCAATTGAGATGATTTACTTTTTAATAACATCATTACGAATTGAATTTCGCAATAAAATTATAATAAATTATGTTCTCTCAGTGCAAATTCCGCATTCAAATTGAGTTAACCAGTCAGCATTATAGTTCCTTAAAACGTAACTGAGTTTCATAGAACAAGAAATTATCTGAAATAATATAATTTTACTACCAAGTGAAATGTAATAGATATCCTTGGGAATGTGAAAATTATCACATCAACCCAACAGCCCAATTGACAGTCAACTCGAGGAGATGTAAAACTTGGCCGACTCCCCATTCATAGGCTGAAAGCATTTTAATAATGCAATTTAAAATCAGCCATTCATGCCGCTAGGAGGTTGTGTTGTCATGCTCGGGAGCTGTTCGGGCTGAACTCGGAACGGCAAAGAGGGTGGATACGCTACCCAGCAATAAGCTCACAAATGGACTTGCAAATTCTGGACCTCCGCATCGACTTAAGGTTGGAAATACTTTTCTAAGCTGTAGGTGGAGAGGGAGTTCAATGACTCCCTCATATCAATCGAATGGCCAGATCAGTGTTTCCAGACTTTGAAGACCGTTTTTCCCTTTTTTTATGAGATTAGTTTTCCCCTTAAAAAAAATCCTCTTTTCCCTGAGTAAACTTTGACATTTGTTTTGTAATGAAAATGCGTTTTGATTCTGATTTTATTCTAGGCAGCTTAAGTTTGACATCGATTTTGGATTTTTCCCTCTTTTAAGCTTGGTTCTCGTTTTTTCCCTTTTCTTTATAAAAGCGCCAAACTTGTATAACCTGATTATTATTCAAACGTAAGGTATACGTGATCCACTAGCCATTTCTCTGTGCGGAATTATCCATGCCATGATCCAGGGTCGGTTGTGCCCGAGACTTTTAAGTTCTCAAGCGCAGTTTCGGAAATATGAACCAATTCCACTTGTTATACTTAACTTACTCACTTCAAACGGCGACGAAAATGAAGTCGCAACAGAAACTGAAATACACACGATTCTAATTACCACCAGTTCATGCGCAAACATTTCTCAATGAGAGACTTCTGAGTTGGCTTATTCCCAAAACGAAGTCATGCGCCAAGTTAAGCCCTACGTTTTTCTGAGAAGTCCAGATGGATTTGAGGAGTATTTACAGCATCTAGCGTGTTCAGATGTACACACAAAAAAATAGCAATAGAGTGCATTTATTTTGATATTAATACGTGAACATCCAAAGATTCCGTACACTTTTTTAGTATTTATTATGAAATGAGTAGAATGAAACTTATATCATTCGAAAGGTACTGTACTGGACAAAAAATCCTGGGTATATGAAGCCATTTACACTGATAAAATTGAGTAAAGAATTCCCCATACAAAATGCTCATCAGTTAATTTAAAGCATTTTGGTGGCATTTAATTTGTCGCCGCCATATTACCATAGTAACGTATTCAGATCATCACAGATCAGTACCTATTTCGAAGACATACAATTTACCTACCCCTTAAAGTAAGCTACTGTATTACATCGGATTATATCTGCGAGGTGTTGACGACGGTTGGTTTCAATGAAGTTACTTGGTAAACGTGCATTTTTCGACATTAATTTTTTGCTCTTAATTTGCATAGTGACGTATTAATCATCAGTAAAACTTATTTACAAAGGGGATGTCGCTTTTTCGCTTATAAAAAAAAAGCATGATTATCGAAAATTGTGGTACGTTTTTTAGCATTACATACTTATAAAAGGTAGGGTCGATTTTCGACCGCAAGCGAAACTAGTTTTGATTAATGCCATTTGACGCATATTCAATTCATATGTATGAGAATTACCATCTACGGACGCACGAATAGTGAACTCTGACATTTCATTCACATGCTACGCGTCCAATAACCACAAAATAAATTAAGCGTAAGCAAATTGCAGTGACATTTGGATTTCAAATTTAATGCTATGTTTTGAGAATACCTTTGACAATTCGCCCAATGGCTTTTTGTTCGCTCCAAAAAGTTCAGAATTATTCGAAAGTTCATTATCGAAAAATTGTTTAACTTGTTTCCTAAAAAATATTTGACGGATTTATCGGTCATCCTTTTTGTGTACATGTTGTTAATTGGCTTGTTTGCTCTCATGGAATTGATTGGTGGTTTCATTTCACAACTTCATTGCTTTCGGAGTTGGCATCTTTTCCATAATTCTTCTTAAAACTTGCATAAATTTTAATTTGCCAATATTTTTGCAGTAAGTTTTGGCAACCGAAGAAACCGTTGACAACTGACAGCTAATAAATAGTTAGAAAAATGGATCACTGGGCGAAAATGTTTTCATCATTGACAGATTATTTTATGGGCTGCTAGCAGCCAACTTCACGCATGTTCCAAAAATACTGACGCGTAAAACACGCTGTTTTACAGCGGAAAACACGGAAACCTTAAACGACCAAGTTTATTTTCATTACAAATTTGTATGTGGTATATACATTGAGAGAGTCGGGGTTTTTTTGGGGAATTTATTGACGTACGAAAGATATCAATCTTTTTAAATTCATTTACTTCTGTCCAAGAGTATAACTGAGAGCAAATTCAGCCATTTGGATTAAAATAAATATGCATAAAATAATTATAGGTACCTTCCATTGGTCACACAAATAAAAACACACAAAACGAATGGTTGTAAGAAGCCATAAGCTTAGGTCACTTACTTGAATCTGTTGCGCTAATATTAATTTATTTATTATCTTAGAGAATGCATCATGGTACTCCAAAACTGAAGTGAAGGCTGAATTCACTAAACAGACATTGGATGTAGGTACCTATTAGATCTTAAAACTGCATCATTAGAAAGACGAAAAAAAAGATGGTACCTGTAGACTTTTTTTTAGTTTATAGGTCAATAAGTAAAGAAGTTGTTATTTTCGTTTTCTTTTTCTAAATAATAAACATACCAAATTAATTTGTAATCACTATTTTTAGCTTTGCAACTTTTGAATAGATGATGCTCTTTTCTTTGCATGTTTCTACGGAAACGAACTTTTTTTGAAAAAATGTCGCTATTTCGATTTATACTTGACGACGGCACGTGCTTCTTTGCTAGTCCACTGTAAGATAGTAGCGCCTGTGCCGCTTTGGAACACATTTTCTCGCAGAAGTATATGAAAATGCCATTTCACTAGCAGTCCATATATAGTATGTCCATGGTTTTCATGGTTGAACAATATTTCAAAAATAACGATAGTTTTGCCGCCATATTTCTCAAATTTTCTTCAAAATATGGTCCGAAATTAGGAAATGCTAAACACACTGACCGTCCAAAAGCAATCAGTTTAAATGATAATATCAAAGAAGTGCGTGAGACGGTTGGTGAGAGTCCAGACCAACAAAAAAAGGTCTAAAGATCTGTGTCCTCATGCTTACAAAGTTCAATTGACACAAGAACTCAAGCCTTATAATCATCCACCACAGCGAGAGAGTTCCTTGAATGGGTTATTGAACATAAAAACGTGGATGCTGATTTTTCGAGCAAAATCGTCCTAACCGATAAAGATAATTTTAACATTGATGCTTTCGTTAATCGTAAAATGTTTTTCTATCGAGCTAGTTAAAGGCTATTCACCCGCGCAGTTAGCTATATAAGTTAAATTGGTCTTCGGCACACGAAAGAAGTGCGAATGATTATTAATCTCAGCACTCTGTTGAAAAGAATGAGTGATTAAAGAGAATTAGGAAAGAATATAGCGTTGCCAATAGAGTGCGAAATGATAACAAGTAATCAGAGGAAAAAATTGTAGCATAGTATTAAGCAGAGTGCGTAGATGAGAGCTAAGCCGTAGAGGACATTTGCCGGATGTTCCGTACCTATATCATATCTACTTGCTACTTCATTTTCACAAAAAAAAAAACAGCAGTTGAAAAAATCGGTGCCTTCCTATTAACTCAAAATACGAGATTGGACCGGCCTTATGCGAGGTCTTCTTGCACTGAGATAAGCCCTTGAATAAGAAGACACTGTGGACCGGAGTATTGACATAAATTACCTCTACATGTTCTAACCATATCAAGCACATAGAGCTACGATTTCAAATGCCACTTTTCATGTCAAATTTTGACATGCCGATTTCATTATCACGTAAACATTTGTCCTAAATTTGTCACTACGTGCGATCGCCTGTCAAGAGTCTGTCAAAATTTTCAACGAAAAATGGCATGTGTGATCTTAGCTTAATGCATTTTTTTAAAAAAAAAGTTTTATCCCACCTTGAAGGAGTAAACTTCATCGATTCTTCTTTAAAACACCTTCAATACAAACGGGCTCAAATATTTCGAGAAGAAGATATTTTCATGCTTCAGATCCATTAAAAAGGGGAATTCTTATGGCCCTATAGACTGTCTCAAATTGATTGGGAGCTGTGATTACTACGCAATGATTGGCAAGAAGTATTCTTCGTGTATTTTTAATGATGTGCCAGTGTTGATTATTTAATAAATTAATAAATGAACTTGTAGTCCAGAAATGCGTTACATCAAATCGGGAACACCTTGGTAATAAATCGGATCTATACAAAAAACACGAACTAAACCATTTTCCAAACTCGAGTACTCCTCCAACACTAGTAAACAATGATATGTTCCTACTCCACTTCAACTGAATGGAACTATGGGTATATTTGGATGGTGATTGTACCATCTAATATATACTATCTGTGTATGTTTTCATGTGAACATTACCTGCTGTCGAAGTCAACAAGTAGTGATTCTGGTAACACCGATACGCTGTTTGGTAATCGTGTACTATTCCTGCTTTTATTGTGACAATATTCCAAAAATTAGTACCAGCTTAATTTATGATTTACTCATATAGATAACCATATCAGTAAGCAGTTCCATACTGTGTTGTATGTGATATTATTCTGCTCTTTCGCTTGGAGGTATTGTAGACTCATACAAGTTGGTAACCATGAGTTCTCAACTGAGTTTGACACTTATTGATTGTAAAACTACAATATGTTTCATTCCCATTTTCAAATAAATAATAAGGCACCATTTTGACAACCCGAAGTGCTTAAGTGTTTACAAACAGATTCATTTTGTCCTATTGTCCCGATGCCCGTATCTCTATAATCCATTGTGGAAACATCATCAGCAGACGCACAGAGCTGTTTGATGCCAAGTCCAGTACATAAACGGTTAGAGAGCTACGTCAAACCGTCTTGACATTTTTAATGGTATTAAATTTCCTTATCATCAATCTGCCAAGCTTTGGAAAACTATACTAGCTGTAACCAATTCCCAAGTAGATATACAAACTGTCACTTACATCCCCAGACGAGAGATGAATAGTCTTTAATTTCTAAACTTATTCTCATATACTTTCAGTTTCTCACTGCTTAGATAGAAAACCAGGACACTGACTGGCACACCCGCAACTATGGCGAGGAAATTAATTTTTCTATTCCTTATCCATGTATGGTTGGAAGGTTCATTAGCACAACATTCACAGTATTCCCTGCAAGCAGCCGTAGACGCCCTGCACAGACGGGAGGCACAATTGGCACTCAAGGATAATTTTAATATACCCTCCCGTTATGGCATCCCACAGCCAGCGGCTCAGGAGCAGGATTACTGGGACGATGGTGAGTTTTTTTTTCATTTTTTCATTTTTTCTTTTATGCATGTTCTTCCCCCATGCACACATACTCAAATATGATGATGTAAGTCGCATTTTGTTGTGCAGGGAACGATATAAAAATTCAAATTAATTAATTATTTTCTTTTTTTTTATGAAACCAGATTCCGAGACAGGACCACCATTACTACCGCAATCGCACAGCAATAATCGCCACAAATTAAACAGAATACTAGCCAAATATTTAGCCAGAGAGGAGGACAATGCACGCAATGGTGGTGGTCTTGGACCTGTGAGTGGATATGAATTTGACGATGAGAACTACATTCCTGAGGAGAAGAAACGTTCGTCATTTTTTCGAGAGCGGGATGGTAAGGAGGGTAGGTGGCTTAAAAGTGGTTAATTTATTAGTTGTAGATAGCCATTGGGTTGCCATGATTTTTGTTTTAATAGAATATATCCATTTATTGAGGGCAGATCACGATAGCAATGATTGTCTGGACGACATCGTTTTTCAAGTTTAGATGACCATAATAAGTTACATTCTGCCTGAGTTTCTTTGACTTTCAGTTTCGTTACCTCTTTAGGCGATTTTATTTTTTTGGCTCGAGCACTATGAGCGTTTTTGAGGTGTTTTTATGTTCATCCCGTTTATTTTTTTGTCAAATGTGACATGAAATGAGTACTGAGTATGCATATGTGGAACCAACTTGTACTCAGCCTGCTCAGTCAATTTATTCTGATCATGTTCTGAACGAAAAAAGAAACACAAATTCTGAGCTCTGATGTGTCTGAGCTAAAAAAGAAGCACAAACTTTCTGTATACAAGTTCAGGTTCTGCTCTGAGCTAAAAAAGAAAAACGCTTCTTGGAGAATAAACTGGATTCAGCTCTGAAACTTATAATTTTATTTGCACTTAGTTGCTTGTGCAACTATTGTTTCAAAAGTTAAGTGATTGTGGTCTTTGTATACTCTAAAGCCCAGTATATTGTGGCGGTGGATTTCATCTTTCACACAGAAATGAGTAAAAGGATAAAATGCACTCTCGTCGCCGGTTGAATTCTTAACTTCATATAGATGTGCCACACCTAACCCCAGCCAGGTGCCAAGTGTTTAACATACTGCGTACAATTTTGTTGTGTGGTCTCACTATTTAAGCTCCGTAACATTGGTAACATTGAATCGGTGCTAAATTCTGATATTTCCAGACCAAAATCAATTTTGAAATGATTATTTTGTGGAATACTTGAAAACTATGTAAGTGAGTAGCAATGAAACGTAGGAACAACAAGAAAACTACATACATCATTTTGCCGACGATAGTTTTACTTTTAGTTTTAAATTATAGTTAAATTATAAGTTATGCGTGGTGCGGAATTTATTTTTTTAAATATATTAATATGGCTTTGGATTTTAATACGTAAATCTAGGTTGTTAAGCATTTGGGTTCCTCTGTACAAAATATTATTCTGACAACTAGTTCGCCTATAGAATGGTAGAAGGAAATCTCCCGCATTTCTTTAGTTATAATAGTCTCCAACATATTGCAAACTTCTCTCTAGGTACATAGGGTACAATCCATCTTTTTATGTTTAAAGTAAAAATTAATAAATTAAGTTTTATTCTCCGTCTGATATTCATCCATTTAATATCAATAATATTTGTTCTCAATCCGCACTGCAATACACATCTCATAGCTCTATTTTGTAAAATTTGAAGATTGTCGATTTTACCTTCGCTACACAAATATAAGATATTAGAGCAATACTTAAAATGTGGAAACTGGCGGCCATTTTGTCAGCTGTCAAGTGATTTATTTTAAGTTTGGTTTGGCATTTCAACAGGAATAGACTGACGCCTGAACATCGCTTCCAAATTGTAAAAATTTATTTTGAAAATCATGGTTCTGTTCGAAATTTTCATACGCGAATTTGGAGTATTCGTTCAGGAGCTGTGGTTTCAAAAAGACGGTGCAACATGTCACACAGCTCGTGCCACAATTGATTTATTGAAGCAAACGTTTGGTAACCGCATAGTTTCACGTTGCGGACCAGTGAATTGGCCTCCAAGATCGTGCGATTTAACGCCGCTTGACTATTTTCTGTGGGGATATGTGAAGTCGCTAGTCTACGCCGATAAGCCCGAAACGATTGACCACTTGGAGGACAACATTCGCCGCGTTATGCCCATATACGGCCACATATGTTGGAAAAAGTCATCGAAAATTTGACCTCTAGATTTGACTAAGTTCGAGCCAGCCGTGGCGGTCATATGCCATATTATAATGCCAGAAGATTATCTTTCGAATACAGTTAATTTCATATCAATTTAAAAAAATAATCTTTGCTTTATTCTATTTGAAAGTTATATATGTACCTCTAAAAAAAAAGCCCTTTATTAATTGCACATTTCCTTGAAATTCGTTTTTGTATTCTTTATAAAAATAAATTTTGTTTGTACATTTTCGCACAAAATACAAAGTCGACTTGATCATTAAATGACAGTCTCCTATCGATTTCAACACCTAAATATTTAATTTGATCAACTCATTCAATATCACAGTTATGTATTTTGAAATCATTTCCATAACTCATATTGCCAATACTTTTGGCTTTTGAAACATTTAACTTCAATTTATTTTTACATAGCCATTTATTCAACGAACGGGCATCTAAATTGAGCTTGTTCTCACATTCTTTTGAATTTGTTCCAACAATGTAGATTAATGTGTCATCCGCATAAGGAGACCCTTGAAAATGTAAGACAATCTTTGATATCACTAAAGCTAAGATTAGACTGTATGCCAATTAAGCATATGAATGCCAAAAGGCAAATGACTAGATAAGCTGTCAAATGAACAAAATGTCAGTATTAACAAAAGATTGATGTTCAATAAAACACGCCTTATCTTACGTTTGCATGTCCCATCTGCCTACTTCTACCTATAACAAATTCAGCGATCATTTATTTGCGCTGTAAAGAAGAGAACATTCTCTAAAATTAAGCGCGAGAGGGACACTGGGCTTAAGCGTGAATGGGCGACAGCGAACAAATGTGATGTTCTTAGATGTTAGACTAGACGACCAGCAAATTTAGCCAAAAAATTACTTGTAAAGTTAAAAACAAATTGACTAGAGTTTCATTTGTCGAACCTTAGAGTCCTTTTCAGTATTGTTATCAATAGATATGCTCTTTTTCATGTGACACGTTTTTGAACCCATGAATGTGCACCTACGGTCTAAGGAGTCTATACAAACTGCGAGGTGCAGGGACATACAGACACTCCCCGATCTACACAAACTCTAACTTCTTCTAACTTCCAGATACCAAAAATTAGAAGCCATACATTTGAAAGAGGATAAGAGACGACAGACAATCCTCATAACCTCCACTCCAGAACTATGCATTGTATGTAAGAACCGAGGACACAGCATTCGGCAAAGTAAGCAGTTCAGTCAAAGGAACTACACCTCCCGGTGTCAGTTGTTGAAGTTTGTTTCGACTATATACAGAAGGGCCACAGAAGTAAAAACTGCTCTGCTCCAGGTTGCAGCAAGTGTAACAGTCGACATCATACAATGATCCACCCAGATCCGGTTACCAATGGGTGGAGCACCAGTTCATTACAAGCCCATACATGAGCTGGCCAGCAAATCGAAATAATTCTAGCAACAGCTGTTGTAGAGGTGCTCAATACACATGGAACTACATGGCCAGTTCGGGCAATATTGGACTCCGGATCACAATTGCACTTCATAACAGAGAGAGTCTGTCAGGAGCTTGGATTACCCAGAACACGAATTAGTTTACCAATTGGTAACACAGAGGGATAGCCAAGCACAGCACGACTGTAAGACTACAGTACTTCCAAGCAACGATTGAAGCAAATATTTTACCGAAAATAAGCCAGCTGTATACTTAGAGACCAAAGGGTGGAAATTACCACCGCACACATCGATGGCAAACCCGAACTTCAACCGACCACAACCAATCGACTTATTACTGGGTGCTGAACTTTAACTCAACCTAATAATTTCAGGTCAGGCTGATCTTGGTGCATCGCTACCCACTCTTCAAAACACGCAGTTGTGATGAATAGTTTGCGGGAAGGGCCCAAATCAGCAAAATACCTCCTCGGTCAAGGCAAATTTGTAACATCGCAACTGTGGAATATCCAACATAGAGAAACTCACACAGAGGAAAGGAACCCAAAAACAAAGGAAGAAGTGGAATGTGAAACCCATTTCTGTGACACATTCCGCAGAGCCAATAACGGTCGCTTTATAGTTCAAATCCCATTCAAGCGAGATCCAAATTCTATAGGTCACTCAGAGGGTATGGCAATTCAGCGATCTACAATCTAAAATTTAGATTGGAAAAACCATCCATTTAAAGACTATCATTATACTACCCCCCATCAGCGGTAAGGATCTGAACAACACCTTAAGTCGTCCCACTTCGATTTTATTAAGGTTCCGTACCCAGAGGGAAAAAACGGGACCTTATTAGTTTCGCTTTTGTCCGTCTGTCCGACCACTAGATCAATCTCAGAAACATATTGACGCAGAAGGCGGAACATCCGGAATAACCTCTAGTTAAAAGACAAATGCCAATGGTAGCGAAACATCGACTGTTTTTAGAGTAAGTGATTATTTCTTGATTTTCAGAAAAATGGATGCGTTACTTTTTTGTAGATCATGATCGTAGCATCACATCTTCTGAAGGCTTTTTTGTGGAAAAGTTAATATTATAAAAGATATTTACAAAAAAATGTCGATCACTATCTAAAGTACGCTCCTTTCAACCATTTTTCATTCGTTATTGGTGTGTTCTCTTAATCGATTCCAATTGGAGTTTTCAATGAATACTCATACTCATTCCAACTCTAAAGAATTATATACATAATCCCTTCCAGACGAGTTGTGCCATCTCTGTAATAATCCTTTCTTTATAATCCCCCTATATCCATCTACATCATTATTCTATCATTTTATGCTACGCCTTCCTCATTGATTTGTTTCCTCTTTTACATATCTAAGTTATTGGTATAGCTTTTTTTTATATCTGAAAACCTATGGCTAAGAGAACAATACAAAAAAGTATCGAGAGACACCCAGGAAGGTGGGAGGACAGTGCTCAAGTATTTTAAAAGCATTTTCCTGTTTCCTAGTCAAAATGTACTCCCTCTGGCCATACAATATATTTAATGGAATGGAAAAATGCGAAGCAAATACATATTGATGGGTAGCAAAAGTTGTTAACACCTTTCGCTTGGCCATGTGGGCATTAGTAACGTCATGCCTTCGTCTCGGGTTTCCTATGGCATAGCTCGTCATGACCATTAGAGACCTTATATTGCGAGATATTTTCCATTTCCAATGCGGTTATACGTGAATTAAGTGTGGCACTTTAGTAAATTGAGTCCTTGATTTATGGCTGAGAGCATAACTCTTGACAGGTTCGGTTGCGGTTAGTTTTATTCAACAAGAATACGAGAATTCTTCATGAGCACTTTGCGGAGATTAGTTCATTGTTGGGCCTATGATGCAGTGTTGAATGATACTTTTGGCATGAGTGGGGTCCTTACAGGATGTGTCGGTGCCTTCATGCCACACAAAAGCTTATGGCCATTAATAAGGACATGAAACTCTTAAAAGCGTCTTAACCATTGAGCAGTTGAGTTTGATGTGAAAGAAAATCGTGCATGGATCATTGCGTTTCGCAATCCATTTAGGGTCTGCTCATTATTTCCAAATTTTATTTTATGTTGCTTTATGGCAGCTATGAGCGTTACGTTCTTTACTAGAATCAATTATTGATCGTTCATTGAATGTTGAATTAATGTGCTCTAATACAGAGTGGGGTGTTTCAACTCCGCCAGCTGAATAGCGAGTGCATATTTATATATAGAAAATCCAGCTTGCATACCTACTCATTTGACATTTCGAAGTGTCAAAATTGTAGTAAGCAACTTTTGCGATCAATTTTTCTGCCATTAAAGTATTAAACAATACATCGTCTAAAGACGCTAGTCCTGCGCAATTGGGACCACCAGAAATCTTTTACGGATCTCAGTTTCTACGCGGCATGCAACGATATTGATCTGCTTCTGTAAATGGATTAGTGTGTCGTTTGACAGCAATATCATCTGCACAAATTGCATTCGTTTTCGGAAAAATCACAAATGGATATCGACTTGAAAAATGTTACCCGTGCTGTAGATACGAATGGAGTATTTTTGGTGATTCGTAGTCTTCAGATGAAGAGGAAGACTATGGAAACTTTGCCCATTTGGGTTGAAAGCAAACTTCTTAAAATGACGTTAGACAGCTGTGCAAAGTATATTTTGTATTATGGCAGTATTTGTGTAAGTCTGGAAAAATATCGAGATCTGCAAAAAGTGATCCGAATCGAAAGAAAAAGATTTTTTTCATGAAAAGTGATTTAGATCAAAAAAAAAGAGGTTGACTTTGTGTCCCAATGGTTCAGAACAGAAGTGAGTGTTACCAAGTGGGGACTAAGAAGATTGAGATGAGACATGATGATGAGCATTTGCATCATTGCCGATTATAAGACATGTCCCGCTACTGCGATCAATCTTTCCAGGTTATGCCATACAATATAAGGTCATGGCCAAAATAAGTCGATACCAAATAATATCCCCTCTATATAATAACGAAAAATTATGTGTCTCCGACGAAAAAGCGTACACGACTGGGTCGCACGAAACTTATTTCTCGTTCATCAAAAGTTTGGTCGAGTCAATTGGTAGGTAGGTTAAAAGTTCAGAGGCAACCGCACATAAAATGTAAGACTAGGTAGTGTTAAATAAAATTCACGTTAAGGTTATTCATTCGATACGTCAGGTACATATCAAATAACAATGTGAGGTTTTAAGTTTTAGCACTCAATAACAAATAATTTTCTCAAGTTCTGGTTAGCCGATTATTTGCATGGTTATTGGTGCCTACTTTAATATTTTATAAGCTCTTAAACTTTACACGATTTTTGAGTACGAGGATAAGCGTACCTAATAGTAGTTTCTGCTTTTTGATCTTTTAGGGCATGATTTTATTTTTGACTGGAAGTGATTAATGAATGAATTGATATGTACGAATTTAGAGATTTGTTTTTGAATTTGCATAAGCAGTTATAAATTGAAGTGAGGTATTGAGTTTTGAAAAAATATGTGAGCAAAGATCGGCTTTTGGGTAGTCAGTTTTGAGAAATAATTGAAAAACTGATTTATTCGAATTTTTTAGAGAAAAACAAAGTAGGGGATCATATTTAGAATACTTATATTATCTTTTCTATGTGTTTTGATCAAAATCTTTAGAGCGGATTTTGTAAAATTACGCAGATAAAACAGTACCAAGTGTTGCGATATAAAAAAAATAGTTGGCGCAACAGGTCCGTAGGGACCCTGGTCCTGGCTTCTCACAACCAGTCGTTTTGTGTGAGTTTTTCATGTTTGGAACTAATGGAAAGGATCTACAATTTTATTGCTATGTTAAGGTTGAAAAATACTAATGCCTAACTATTTAGAGAGAAACTGAATATAAGTTATTGTTCGGGATGTAAGCATTACTTGTTTTTTAAAGTTTTATCGAAATCGAAAATGGGGTTTTCGAGATATGAGCATTTTTTTTAAAAATTAAAGTTTTCGGTGATTCGAAATAAAAATTAAGCACAGAGCAATTTTGGAAACATCAATTTTATGTTAAGTATACATTTTGGTAAAAATCGTTAGTGTCGTTTTCAGGTAAACTAGAGAAGACTAAATTTGAAAAAAATGATTTTGTTCAAAAATCCGTTGTACAGTAATATAAAGAAAAACTGAGTTTGCCAGAAGTTAGAAATGACCATATTACCTTAGAAATTAATTTTTGTTACAATCGTATAGATCGTTTTCGAGATATGTTTGTCCAAATTTCCAAAGTTTCGTTATTAAATTTTAAGGGAAAAAATGAATATGCAGTCATGTTAACCTCACATACTTGAGCTCAAATATCAAAATTTGGTTGAAATCGTTACAGACGTCAATCAAAATGGTATACAAATTTATATGGATACAAAATCTTTCTCTTACTACGTAATCGGGAAAGTTAATAAAGGATGGTTAACACTTTTACAAGATATACTAAATAATGGGAATCTTTTCAAGTAATCAATACAAACACGCTTCGGATGCATTCCACTTTTGCCCGTTTCTTAACCAATGCTGATATCCTTTCGCCGACTTTTATTCCTGGTGGATTCAGTGCCTCAATTGATAATGTGATAAAAAGCTATAGGGGCGTTCCAAATTCATTCATTCCTTCATTCCCAAACGAGCATAATCCAGTCAGCTGAATTGAGAAACTTTCTGGTGCTGGCTAGTGTTCAAAAGAGGTATAGCTCCGTGCAAAAAAAAACTTAAGATGTTGTTTTTGTTTTTTCGCCTCGCCCAAGTACACTTATCACTGAGTTGAGTCACTATGACCGCGAGAGGTTGGACCTAGGGCCCAAACAAATATCGCCTTTTAAAGAACATAGCTGTTTACAGTTACGGTTTTCTTGTTATGTTATTCAAATCTTATTCATATTATCCATATGCCAACATATTAAATTTGTGTAGGGGATTTGGGATATCTCATTAACATATTAAATAATTTATAACCCTTCGCACTCATCTATTTACAGATCCCTCTGCGTCACTCTTTCGCGAACGTGACAATCAGCCCTTCGATCATGCTGAACTAACCGATCAGTTTCTGAAGGAAATCGAAGAAGCTCGTGAACTTGATCGCGAAGAGCGTAACAAAGAAGCATTACGTCGCATCTGGGAGAAATACCAACAGCAAGAAAACGACATCGAAGGTCAAATCTTTGAAGATCAAAAACGCATGGTACCGCAACCAAACTACTACATCGGGCCACTTATGCAGAAGAAACGAACCTACCCAGTCCTTCCATGGTTGCCAATGTCTCGCCGCAAGCGTTTTCCTGTTGCCAAGCGATCCCCAAAGATGCCCTTCGACGACTCGTCCAAATCCAATGCCGAAAGAGTGCCCGAAGAGCTACGTGAACTTTTTGGAAAGCCCAATGAAGAGAAAAAGAAACGTTCAGCCGATGATCAGTCCACAGATGCACCGGTTGAAAAGAAGAGAGAAAAGAACATCACCAGTGCAACAATTGAACCGCATACAGAGCACCCACCGCACGGTGGACACCACCACAAGGAGCACAAACATCGCAAACGAAGCGATCATTCCCACGAAAGCCAAGAAGAGGAGGAAGAGGAATCTGAGGAGCATGAACCCGAACACGAAGAACACGAGGAAGAAGAAGAAGAGGAGGAGCACGAACGTGAGGATTTTGAAGATGAAGAGGAAGCACAAAAAAAGAAACGCGAAGCCAGTGAAAGGCGTATGCAAAAGCGATCAAACCTCGAAATTGTAAAGGAGGATCAAATTCTACCAGGAGATCTGTCGAATTTCCGCAAAAAGAAGTCTGTGGATTGGTCAAAATACTTTGGCATTGATCGGAGGAAAAAATCCGTCTACGATAAGTAAGTATATAAAGTCCAATTCGAGCATAAACTGCAAGTGAAGTAATCCCCCCTTTCAGTGGTGATTCGAAGAAACGCAATCCAGTCGACGAAGACGAAGATGAAGAAGAGAATCGAAAAAAGAAAAATATCGACCCCGATAGGCTAAGCAATATGGGTAAGAAGCTGCAATCGATCGAGGACCTCATCATCGATGAGACTGTCAAATACACTGGCGCCCATGAAGGTATGTGACCTCGAATGAGTGCAATAGCAATTTATAGCTTTTAATTTCATAGGCATAGCTGATCCGGAGGAAATTGCACGTTTGAAGGACCATGTTGTGTCACGACTAGCAACTGCTTACAGTTTGGAAAAAATGCGACGAGCTTTGGAGAAACTACGACAATCCGTTGACAATGAGAATCATTTACTGCGAAACGTCGTGGAGAGCGATTCAAAGTCGGATGATGAGAGTGATATCGAAAAGCAAAAACGCCTGTCGGTGAAAAAGGAAAAGGTCGAGTTCCAAGGAATGCAGTAAGTACCAGTTGGACACTTGAATGTATGAAGCTAATCTTTTTATTTTCTACTCCCATCAGTCATTCCATCAACACACCAAACATTGACAAATCCAAGGACGTTCAGGGTAACTCAATGACGACTGATGCTGATGTCGATGATGATGATGAGGAAAAGAAAAAGAAGAAGCAGAAGAAACGCAACGGCTACCAACGATACCCGGAGATTCCAAACGATGTTAGTGAATTCGAAGAGGAAATCGGTGCTGGTCACTATGAACCCTTAAATGACGCGTATTTGGGAAATAAGAACTATATCCCCGGATCAAGCCAGTGTCCGCTGATTGATTCGATGGCCGAGCGTTGCCGAGGTGTGGACCTGCTGAGCGGAGACATCAATCAGGAGCTCTTGCCCATTTGTGGCGTCCATCAGATTTGCTATTTGTGTGTAAGTATTTTACTCCCCATTGCAATTTTGTATTGTTTTACCCATAATTATCCGAATTGCATTTATAACTTTAAGAGTATATAAGTCTACTGTAAATGATGTTGATAAGCAATTAATAAATAACTAAATAACTGACTAGATCTGCCATCGTTACGTGTACTTAATACAGGCATTATCGTATATATTACAAAGCCTCAAGTTTAGCGACACATTTAAAGTGAAAATATATCAATTTTCTCCTCTTTCAGGGCACATCACAAGTCGCATGTGACTTCCAATACCTAGCCGAAGCTGATTCAATTTGTGGCCATAACAATGACTGTCAAGCCGCAGCACGATCTGTCCTCATGATACTTCGCGGTTCACCGGGCCCCCAACTCGGCCCAAAGGAATGCATCAAAAATCCATGTCTCAACCGTGCAATGAGAGAGATTGGACTCTAAGTTGTCTGCGCTTGAAGAGCTCACATACTCCGACGAAAAACATCTAAATCTACAAAAAAACCTAACACACCACGGATGCAAGATATTTTTTAGAGACATTTTACAAAATAAAAAGAAAGACAACTAAGATTAATATGTTTAAATTTAACTGTACTTATAACTCTGTGTATATCAAAAAAGAAAACCAATGACATAAATGGCATCTATTCAATTTTGTAAAAAAAAAAACAGCATAGTAATAAAATAAAATCAAAAAGTTTGCTTATTCCAAAAAGCACGTGTACAGCTGAATAGGATCCAAAAGAATGCCCAGGAAAATCGGCACAATGAAGTAAACTTAATTTTGATTGAGATGCCTATCGCAAATATTATAAATATTAAAGTAAAACTATATAAAATTTACTATATGTTGTACGGTTAATAAAAATATATCAACATAAATTTTCCTATAAGAATGGTAACAAGACAAATTTTGAGCGAATTCAAATTTACTTTGGAAATATCTGTTTATATTACTATACAGCACACCGTGAAGGACGAATCCTTTCATATAGATAGTCGATGTTTAAAAAAAGAATATTATTATCTACTTTGGAGATTAGAAACTTTTGTAAACCCTTTTTTTGTTTGTCTTAATTTTTAAAGGTTTTCTTTTAGATTTCAAGCATCCTAAGTCGAAGGTTTCCAATGTTTAGTTATTAAATGTTTATCTGACAATAAAAGAGAAATATATTTGAGAACGGAACTGCAGAGAAATGTTTTATTTGCAATGTTTATTTTAATTTTAATTGTTTTTAAATTTAAAAATTTAAATTCTTTATAAAATGAAGGAATTATACTTTTTGTACATGGTCCCTTATTATATCGTGTGGGCATAATGAGTTTGTTTACTATTTAAGCACACACATATATTAAAAATACTATATGAAATCATTTTATATAAGAGATTTACTTATTATAAAATAAACACAAAATTCCGAGTTGACTTTCAGCTTTAGACAACTGAATTTGAATGTAAGAAATGTATTTGGTGTATTTAACTGAAACAGACCATCAGCTGAATAAAACTAATAAACTTACTTATGTATGACAAAAGTGTTATTTAAAAACAAAATAAATATATATATGAAATCTTTAAAAAATAAATATTAAAACTGTGAGTACTCGCTTTTTATCTATACTATAGTGTAAACCAACTCTGAGCATTACACAACAACAGAAATCAAGCGAAGGAAACTCTATAATAGGCAATCATATACCCAGTCCTGCTTTATGCCGCAGAAGAAAGGTTCCACTGGCGGGAACAAGTGGAAGGATCTTAAACCAATTTGGAGTGCGCATCTGAAGGTAGTAAGCCAAAGATCGCGTTAACTGCAGGCGTATTCCCGTATTGGTTGAAACCCAGCTCCGATTCCGCCTGTAGCGCCCCAAAGGTAACTGTCAAAGGTCCGCGTGCTGATACTACTCATAGCGATTTAAGTTCTACGTTAATACCTTAGGGGCTAATTTCTATGCCATAAGCTGTCACATAAGATTTTAAGGGTCTAAGTAAATTAAACCTAACCAAAGGCAACCGCACTATCAGGCACTCGCAAAACTTAATTTAGTCAAAATAAAAGTAGATGGTTTTTTGTAGTCGTAAACAAGTGTGAAAAATATCTAACCAAAAGTCTGTTGGGACAAGAAAATCTTGCACGGGGCTGACGTCTCAGTGTAAATATTTTATACGGTGGAATATCATTCCCAAATCATAAAACATTCGATAACTTTCGAAAACCCACGAAAAGAGCCTTACAAGAATTTTATATCGACAGCGCGACAAGGTACGAGGTTCCTTTTTTCTATTTATTGGTACAAAACTACAAATCTCAGCAGTGCCACGTGAACGGACAGTGATTTGGTGTTCATTTAAAACATTTTCACGGTTTAAATCTCATTGCAGGGGTTACATTTTGCTGCTTATTTTTATAATATTCAATCCTATTTTGTTTCCAATCTTGGGATACTTAGGTACCGGCCCTAAAAGCACTCTGGTAGAGACCAATCATTTCGTTGTCAAAGAGTTTTAGGGGATTACACGGTACAACAGGCAGGGTGTTCAGTCTAGCACACGAATCGCTGCGCCATTGATTCCACATCCGTTTAGTGATAGCTCGGTATTCGATAATATGTTCTTATGACAAATTCCAGAACTAGTTAAGCAAATCGTTTCATTTTGATCAGTTTCTACGAGGAAAAAGAGGTAACATATACCTCATACTCGCCGCTTTAAAAATTTGGAGCAAATTATTTAAACCTCGAAACGTCACGACTTTTAAGAAGTCATGTGGTGGAGAACCCATGTACAGTTCGCGGCTCCATAATTGCAATGAAATCACATCTTTAATCACCAGATAAATCTAATAATTCTACCTCAGTTGTTATTTGTTGGAGAATTTATGTTATGAACTATGTGTATGAACTTAGTTCCAGATGAGTGCAGCCTGTAACTGCACTAACACTCATAATGCTACTCCTTTGGCAGATGTTGCTAGGTTTTAAACCAGCCGAATATGGCAGCCTGTATTTTATACACGAAAGTGCTACGTAAAAGCAGATCACATATCAAGCTGTCGAATAGAAACGTTCATCCCCCTCAAGTTTTGTTTTCGCCACAAAAAGTAGCCTTTGTCCATCTCCAATGTCCCATCTATCTCTATACCAAAATGCATAAATATTGGTTTTAGGGTTTGGGCGTGAAAAAGTAACAGACAGGAGTTACTTTCGCATTTATAATATTAGTATGGACGTATGGATAGTCCACTGATATTCAAATTCAATTCAAATTCTCTTCTTTTATTTCTTTTATTATTTAAAAAAACACTTCCGGTTGTACATTAGAAATTTCAATCAAACAGAAATCCCTTTCGCACACCGATGCATAGATCACTTAAGTCAGAAAAAAAAACACAATCAACATGCTCCAGAGTACCTCCAATGGCTTGCCTTATTTTGTGTGAGACAAACGACTGTTTTTTTAAGATGATTAGAGACCCA
This sequence comes from Cheilosia grossa, assembly GCA_963082955.1. NCBI lineage: Eukaryota > Metazoa > Arthropoda > Insecta > Diptera > Syrphidae > Cheilosia > Cheilosia grossa. Next base: position 26,515,860 of record OY720148.1, read on the forward strand.
CTGTATAGTGTGCCGTTGTAGTGATGAGAAGCTGTGTGTTGTTGGCTTTTTTGTCTTTTTGGAATTACGAATCTAAATCTTACTGTGCTGACTTCTGTGCAGCGATCCGTCGCAGCAGCCGATTGCCGCAAAGGAAAGTCACCGCTGCGATTGGTATCAACAGACGAATCGTCTGGAACATGTTTAACTGCAGCCAGAATAAGCCAAACAAGCCGAGAATTGCTCCGAGTCCCAAGTGGAAACCAATGGTGCTAAGGCTGAATGAGAAATTCGAGACATTGATCCCGAGTTTACCCCACAAAATGAACAGAAGCACCAATGGAGTCAGGCAGAGTCCAGTGAAGATATCGGACACCAAGCGTGGCGGACGCTTTTCTGGAACGCGGAACTGGTGAATGATCTCTGGCCGTGGTGCGCGAATGGTTTGTGATTGGTTATCTGCAAGTGGGAAAGTTGCTTGGTTATGGAAAGAAGCTCTATAGCAAAATTCGTGGTCACTTACCCTTCCTTGCATCTTGAGAAAATTTCAATTGAACATTGGCCACGTGCCATTTGAAGGAGTTCGAGAGCGAAGCATCGCCCACAATCAGCTCTAACTTATAGACACCCGATTTGTAGCCAAAATCACCGCCTCTAGCACCGACGTCCATGTCGAATTTGTACGCCTTGGATGAGTCCTGTTCGGCTACGTAGATTATCTCCTCGTCGGTGTCCTTGTGAGCAAGGCGGACGAAAGCTTGGTGGACTGTCATGACCTTTGTGGTACCGTCGTCGGTAAGCGCAGCTTTAAGAATCAGTTTCTGTGTCTGGTCGGCTGCAAGGGTCTCGATTAGCGTGTTGGGGAACACCACATTCTGCTTCTTGACAGCCGAAGTAGCATCAGAATCGCCAACGCCAACCTCCAGTGAGTGGACCTTAACCTTTCCAAGAACTTTGAAGTTTAGCGATTGACTGTAACCATCAGCACTAATGTCCACAGTATATATGCCTCGAGTGGGCTTGAATGTGGTCAAATCCGCAGAGTAGGTGGTCTTGTCCGAGCTCTTCGACACAAACTGTACCTTCTCAGCGAGAACAGTGTTTCCTTTCTTTACAACCACCTTGCCGGATATAGCAATTGGGAATGGAGATAATGGCTTACCAAGAAGATCAACAACTCCAATGGTGAGAAGTGGAGAGTCTGCCTGAAGTTGGCCATTGCCTAGCAGTTGAATGCAAATGGGAGCAATTTTCTTATCAGCATCGCTGAGAGTTTTCAGAACCTCGATAAGGACATGCACACCCTTAGGTGTCTGCACCGAACGACGACTTAGGAAGTAGGTGGCCAATTTGACAGCCTGGACATCGGTAATAGGTACAGGTTTGCCTAGAGCTTTGGTAACCTTGAACGCACCGTTGACAATCAGTGCAGTGATACTGAGGCCCCCCTCGAACTGCAACATCTTTCCGTCAACTTCATCGGCTTGCACGATGGCATCTTCCACGCGATCAGCGACAAATGCCGCTGGTAAGCCAACCTCAGCAGCGATGTAAAAGGCGTAACCTAAACTACTCAACGAATCATCTTTCTTCAGGATGCTTTGAAGATTCTTAGCTATTCTCTCTGAAGTGGGAGCATCAATAGTCACTCCCATAGCCTTCGAAGCGAACAGATTGAAGAATATCTCTTGAGCCGTGGACACATCCTTGCTGAAAGAGGTTGAAATCTTATTCAGCGCAGCATGTGGAATGGCCACAGTCGTGCATTTCGCATTCTTGTGAGCACCAACGAGATAGAAGTTCTTCTCGAAGTCCTGCAATAGATTTAGAAATTAAATTGTCTCCTTTATGAGTCAGCGCTAATGCAATTATCTCTTCTCACGTTTAACTTTGAATCCGCGTAAGCCGCATGAATCCGCTGACATAAGGCTGTTTTCTCTAACTCATTGGTAGACTCGACATTTACAGTTGAATAGTATATCGATTGCAAATCATTCGAACTCAACCCATCAATGAATACTTTCTGTAGGCGTGACAAGTCTGCAGAACTCAGGTGACTAGCAACTGTGCGCAACGCGTCAACATGGAAACATAGTTGCGTTCCAAGCAGAAGCACCAGAATTCCTGTTGAAAACATTGAGATAAGTAATTATAAGCGGCTAGCAATTATTTATTTTTGATTTCGGAGAAAATCATAATTATGAACACCACCGAACGAACCAGTCCCCAGTATTACGAATTCACAATGCCAACGCCGGTTCGTTTAAAATGACTCAATAAATTTGTTATTTCGCAAATTGTTCGCTCAATTTTGGCTTTTGTTGTATACTTTTTGTTCTTACCTGCTTTAAACATGGTATAGTCGTCTTTATTTCTTAGATTATATGGAAAAAACACTTTTTATTGCAAACAACCTTTTTTACCATGCACACACAAGTTGACAGACACGTCAGCGGCCGAGGTAGCCCGCAGCCCGGCAAACAGTAGATTGTGCTGGTACAATCCTCGTACACAGTTTACTTATTAGTGAGTACACTGAGATGTTGCGAACTTCGCTGATGTACTAGATTTTTTTCTTCAATTTGGCAACAGATAGATTTTTTGAGAACAAATCAATTTTTTTTGATACAGATTGCTTTTCATGTTCGGTTTGTCAAAAAATTCAACTTTTTTTTAGTCTGGGACAGTTTTGAGAAATCTAAATTTTTTCACAGATTTGCACTAATACCAATATATTACGAATTGTTTGTCGTTGGAAGGATTACTTTCTTAGCTGAATTATCCATTTTTCGTATGGGGTGAGATTTTATATTAAAAGATTATTTCGAAATGCGTTATTATAAATATGTGAAAATCAATTGAAATGGATCCAATGCAAGTGAAAGTTTTTTTTTTTTTTTGCGGCAAACACAAGAACCAATAAAATTCTGATTTAATTTTCGATTTGGCAGCAGAAATCTGAAATCTCAGATCAAAATCTGAAAAGACAATTCGAAAACGACTTTAGATAATAAGATACTATTAAAAAGATTATAAATATACATAAATGTGACGTTTGGCGACTAAATTCAAGATTTAAATTAATGTTTTTGGAGTGAAATAAAAACGTAAATAATGCAAAGCGCCATTTTTGGTTTAGCTGGTGGACTATATCTCTAGCGGATGCACCTGAGAAAGGATGTGCTAGATATTACTTTCCTATTTATCCTTGTTTTGTATTGGAGATCCCCATAGTAATTAGGTTCGAATATATCAAAGCAGCTCTTATAGGAATATCGCTAAATAGATCGATCTCATTGGAACTACGGACGACTCTTCTTTTTAAATTATTTACAACATTCGTTTGCTCCCGTCTGTATGTATTACGCATGCATGCCTCGAACAACTGGGAAAGGAAGTTCAATGAGTGCTAGACGCCAAGCTAACTGTAATTTTTTTTATTTTATTGTATTCAAATGTCACTCTTCAATAATTACTATTTCTTGCACTATCTCGCTTTTGATACTTCTGCACTAATCTGGACAGAGTAACGATTAGTTCACCCTTGAAGTTTAACAACGTTTCCTTAGGAACTCGCTCCATTTCTGGTGAAAGCGAAAGCAGGAACAGAATATCTTTATCGGCATTGTTCAGTTGCAAAGAACATTGCGGTGTCTTCTCCGCTGTCCTTACCAATTTATGTAAGTCCGACTCCTCGTTATTTCGGTTTTTCCCACTTGCCGAAACTCCCCCATTATCGTCCTTACCGTTTTCTACAATATCAACAGCGGATCCTTCCAAAGAATACTCCGAATTCAAAGTGTCCAGGACATATACATCATAAGCTTCTTCCGAAGGTTCATCTTTGATGCTTACTTCGTTAGTTTGAAAAATTTCCGCACTACCCGCGTCTACATTTCCTTCATGGGAGAGTGAGGTTGATTCCAAAAGAGTACTGTCAAGTTGGGTCGATGGCTGAAAATAATCCGAAATTTAGTCGAGATCCCTAGATATTCCTACCACATACACAAACCATAGTTCTTTTCAACGACAAATTGATATTGTGCTTAACAAGGATGTGTCGCTTTAGATTCGAAATGGTCGCTTTAAAGGAGAGCCTTTTCTTACAAATATTACATCTCGCTATGTCAAGGTTAAAGCGTTTAAAGTAATTCCATACAGGACTTTTTTTTGTTCTGTTGTAACGTTTCATCATTCGTAGTATTTTAAATACAACATTTGACCTGGCAGTGCTACAATATTGGTGGCTTGCAGCTTGTTTTATTTATATTTTATAGTAAAAGTAAATATTTGAAGTAAGAGAAAAGAGGAATAATTCTCTTAAAACTGAACAATGTCGAATGTTTACATACTCGTACATCAAATTCTTATTACTACAATTAGACACGCATTATAACACTTTGATTATTAACATTCCGTTGTTCTGTTGACGACACTGTATGTATTCAAATGAGTTAACATTGCCATCAGAAACTACACAAAATCTATTTTAACCAATTATCCGTCCTTATCCACTTACGATTACATAGAACTTCAGATTGTCTTAAACAATTGACTTGACAAAAATACACAAAACGCAGATGAGCTACCGAGCAGGAGCAGCAAAATAACTTCTGTCAAACTGAGAGCAATCGCGATCAATGAATTTGTAAAATCAGCTTTTTAAGTGATGCCAAATCCAAAGTAAATATCAAAGAAAATCTTTTACCTCATTGTCTCATATATTAATTTATTAAAAGCTTTTTTTTTTTTCGTATTTTGATCTGCAAAACGCATAAAACAAAGGTTATGTAAAAAGGTCTAAGAATATCGTTTTTTGTATGTTTAAACTGGGAAAGGAAGTTCAATGAGTGCTAGACGCCAAGCTAACTGTAATTTTTTTATTTTATTGTATTAAAATTTTACTCTTCAACAATTACTATTCCTCCCTTTTGATACTTCTGCACTAATCTGGACAGAGTCACGATTAGATCACCCTTAAAGTTTAACATCGTTTCCTTAGGAACTCGCTCCATTTCTGGTGAAAGCGAAAGCAGGAACAGAATATCTTTATCGGCATTGTTCAGTTGCAAAGAACATTGCGGCGTATTCTCCGCTGTCCTTACCAATTTATGTAAGTCCGACTCCTCGTTATTTCGGTTTTTCCCACTTGCCGAAACTCCCCCATTATCGTTCTTACCGTTTTCTACAATATCAACAGCGGATCCTTCCAAAGAATTCTCCGAATTCAAAGCGTCCAGGACATATACATTATAAGCTTCTTCCGAAGGTTCATCTTTGATGTTTACTTCGTTAGTTTGAAAATTTTCCTCATTACCCACGTCTACAATTCCTTCATGGGAGAGTGAGGTTGATTCCAAAAGAGTACTGTCAAGTTGGGTCGAGGGCTGAAAATAATCCGAAAGTTAGTCGAGATCCCTAGATATTCCTACCACATACACCAACCATAGTTATTTTCAACGACACATTGATATTGTGCTTAACAAGGATGTGTCGCTTTAGATTCGAAATGGTTGTTTTGAAGGAGAACCTTTTCTTACAAAAATTACAACTCGCTATGTCAAGGTTTAAGCGTTTAAAGTAATTCCATACAGGACTTTTCTTTTTTCTGTTGTAATGATTCATTATTCGTAGGATTTTAAATACAACATTTGATCTGGCAGTGCTACAATATTGGTGGCTGGCAGCTTGGTTTGTTTATATTTTATACATTGTAAATATTTGAATTAAGAGAAGAGGAATAACTCTCTTAAAGCTGAACGATGTCGAATGTTTACATACTCGTACATCTACTTCTTACTAATTAAACACGCATTATACTTTTATACACTTTGTTTATTAACATTCCGCTGTTCTATTGACGACACTGTATGTATTCAAATGAGTTAACGTTATCATCAGAAACCATTCAACTTCTATTTTAACCAATTATCCGTCCACTTACGATTACATAGAACTTCAGATTGTCTTAAACAATCGACTTGACAAAAATACACAAAAAGCAGATGAGATACCGAGCAGGAGCAGCAAAAAAACTACTGTCAAACAGAGCAATCGCAATCAAAATTCATTCCGAATGAATTTGTAAAATCAGCTTTTTAAGTGATGCCAAATCCAAAGTAAATATCAAAGAAAATCTTTTACCTCATTGTCTCATATTAATTTATTGAGGTTTTTTTTTCGTATTTTGATCTGCAAAACGCATAAAACAAAGGTTATGTAAAAAGGTCTAAGAATATCGTTTTTTGTATGTTTAAACTGGGAAAGGAAGTTCAATGAGTGCTAGACGCCAAGCTAACTGTAATTTTTTTATTTTATTGTATTAAAATTTTACTCTTCAACAATTACTATTCCTCCCTTTTGATACTTCTGCACTAATCTGGACAGAGTCACGATTAGATCACCCTTAAAGTTTAACATCGTTTCCTTAGGAACTCGCTCCATTTCTGGTGAAAGCGAAAGCAGGAACAGAATATCTTTATCGGCATTGTTCAGTTGCAAAGAACATTGCGGCGTATTCTCCGCTGTCCTTACCAATTTATGTAAGTCCGACTCCTTGTTATTTCGGTTTTTCCCACTTGCCGAAACTCCCCCATTATCGTTCTTACCGTTTTCTACAATATCAACAGCGGATCCTTCCAAAGAATTCTCCGAATTCAAAGCGTCCAGGACATATACATTATAAGCTTCTTCCGAAAGTTCATCTTTGATGCTTACTTCGTTAGTTTGAAAAATTTCCTCATTACCCACGTCCACAATTCCTTCATGGGAGAGTGAGGGTGATTCCAAAAGAGTACTGTCAAGTTGGGTCGAGGGCTGAAAATAATCCGAAAGTTAGTCGAGATCCCTAGATATTCCTACCACATACACAAACCATAGTTCTTTTCAACGACACATTGATATTGTGCTTAACAAGGATGTGTCGCTTTAGATTCGAAATGGTTGTTTTGAAGGAGAACCTTTTCTTACAAAAATTACAACTCGCTATGTCAAGGTTTAAGCGTTTAAAGTAATTCCATACAGGACTTTTCTTTTTTCTGTTGTAATGATTCATTATTCGTAGTATTTATTTTAAATACAACATTTGATCTGGCAGTGCTACAATATTGGTGGCTGGCAGCTGGGTTTGTTTATATTTTATACATTGTAAATATTTGAATTAAGAGAAGAGGAATAACTCTCTTAAAGCTGAACAATGTCGAATGTTTACATACTCGTACATATACTTCTTACTAATTAAACACGCATTATACTTTTATACACTTTGATTATTAACATTCCGCTGTTCTATTGACGACACTGTATGTATTCAAATGAGTTAACGTTATCATCAGAAACCATTCAACTTCTATTTTAACCAATTATCCGTCCACTTACGATTACATAGAACTTCAGATTGTCTTAAACAATCGACTTGACAAAAATACACAAAAAGCAGATGAGATACCGAGCAGGAGCAGCAAAAAAACTACTGTCAAACAGAGCAATCGCAATCAAAATTCATTCCAAATGAATTTGTAAAATCAGCTTTTTGAGTGATGCCAAATTCTACGTTAATATTGTTCAGAATATTATCAAATAACATCTTTTACCTCATTCTCACATATTTATTTATTTTGACATTTTTTTTTGTATTTTGATCTGCAAAACACATAAAACAAAGGTTATGTAAAAAGGTCTTAAAATATCGGTTTTTGTATGTTAAAATATATACTTTCATAAAAGTGCCTAGGTTAGTAGGTCTGATGTGTGTCTCTGTTTTAATTGGTTAGATCAGCTTAGGAACAGCTTTTTCAGTTGACGTTTATGGAGGAGTAGCCGACAAATCTAGCAATAGCCAAGTAATTCGTGACTGAGTACTAAATTGACTGTCTGCATATGTGGCTGACGTAGCGACATTACCGACCAATCTAGTTTTTACGTCTTGGATACATATAGTCCGGATCCGGACCATTCTAGTCTACAAGATAACTATAGATTTTTGAATGTGCCTAATTTGCAACTAAACATAATAGTAGATCATGTCAAAATGAGAACCACTGTCTAAAATAAAATTATCTTAGTGGTAAATATTTGGCAATTTTAGTTCCGAATCGGGGACAGTTCATAGTCCACTACACATCGTTTGTTCAGCTGCATATTACTGGTTAGATTTCGTTGAAATTTGTAAATTACTGACTGTAGATTGAAAAATCACAATCCCTACATTTTTCGATCATGTAGTGATAAATCAGTTCACATTATATATCAGATGTATCCTGAAACTCCAATATTGCTGCATTTTGTTCCAACTTCGTTGCGTTTTATCTCTACACACCAAGATAATTAAAACGCAACCACGTAATACGTAATACTATTATCAAGAACTTATATTTAAGACAGCAATTATATATAATTATAAATTAAAAAAAAATATCTCCCATTCCATTTTAGGTCTTATTTTCATACCTTTTAACCAGCTTACCGAACGCTGACATCAGCTCTGCTTTAAAATCGATCTCAAATTCACTAGGAACCCTTTTCATATCCGCCACCAAGGAAAGCAGAAACAGAGTATTATCGTCGACGTTTTTGAGTTGCAATTTGCATTCAGTGACGGCATCAATAGAATTTATCTGAAGACAGTCTTCGCGTGAGGCTTGACACCTGAAAACATCTTCTTTATTTGCAAATAACATCTTTTGATTGGCATTTCCTTCCGTTGAATGTTGCTCGGTTTCATATGTTCCTCCGTTAGCGTTTAAAAACTCTATGCTGGATGTGGATTCCTCTATGATTTCCTCCTTAACCTCAATTTCACGCAGTTCTGAATCTACTGTTATCTGGTGTGCATAGTCATCTCGAGTAGTTTCTATAAATGATAGCGCTTTGTAGAAGCCACATTGGCTGTTCGAAAAGAACTCATTTCTCAGTGCATTGAATTGTTTAGACAGTTGAGAAACTAACGAGAAAAAAGCAATACTGTACATAGTGATATAATATTGCGTGACAGCGATATTATAGTCTTTGAAATAAGAAGTGTTACCACCATAAACTTAAACAAAAAAAAATGTAAAAACCATCAACATTCTGGTCATTTATATTAAGCATGCTAGCCTTTCGCAAGCTTTGACAAACAATATTTTTGTGAAAATTCTCCAATTTATAATACATATATGTATATTCAACATGAACACAAAAAATAATAAAATATATATTTACCGATTTCCGTGCTTTCCTTCGTTGGATGGAGCTTAGAAGCTATTGCGTACCACGCCTTATACTGAATCTCACCGTTTCCGTATGAAGCACATCGTGTATCCCACAAACATGGATACATTTTTATAAGAGCGATTAAGCCGAGAGCGGTAATCTCATCAGGGATATCATTCTGAAAAGTAAATCGTTTTAAAAAAAAATCGCATATGCTCTGACTGTGACAAAACTAACTTTCTGATTGCATTGCTTTAGGATTTTTTCAAAAGCTGGCCCATGCTTTAAAATTAGGTGCCTTCGAAGATTTGTTATGGAAGACTTAAACGATAGGATCTTCCTGCATACGCTGCATTTCGCTAGTGTCGGACTTATACGTTTAAATAGTTTCCATAGCGGACTTGTTCGAGCTTTGCCGTAATTAGCCAACATGGATGCGTTGCTGTAAGAATGTAACATTTCTAGGTAGGTTTTATTTAAATAGGAATTTATGTATGACTTGGTGAAAAAAATTCTGCCCATTAATAGCATAAGTCGTTAGGGCCACATAAATGTGAAGCCAATTGTTTTTTTCTTTGTCTTTCATTTCGTCCTGACACAAAACATTTTACAAGCGCATCCATTAATAGAAAAACTAAAAATATTTAAACATAAAAAAAAAGTTGGTATAAAATTGACCGTTCTCGATAAATATAGGTTTTCTATACCTTTTAAAAAAAGGTTGAGTTCCTAAACGTAAATTATGCTTTTTTTAATAACTATCCGTTTCCTTTTTAAAATAATAAAACAACTGTTTTAGCAATCTTTTCTTTTACGTTATGTTATGCGCATAAAATCCCATTCATTTATTTACAAATGTAAAATTATCTGGGCTTGACGATATTTAAATGTAAGCTGGGTGTAGATGTACATTCTTAATCTATTTTCTCAACGACACTAGTTTTAGAAAATTTTCGATATTGGACAAAAATAAACAATACATTGATTGATAGACCTATTCGGCAATTCTTTTAAAAGCATTAATGCTCTGTTGTTATTATGTAATGACTTCCCATTCAAGTAACTATCAAGAATCGTTAATGAATTCTGAATAAAATGCAGGATTTTGGGACTTTCAACATAAAAGATTTAAAGTTTGAGTGGAAATGGATATCTTTGTACCTGATACTTCGCCAACGCATTCCTAATAAGAGGAGAAGAATTGAATGAATGTTAAATAAAGAAATAAATAAACAGAAGTATGGAATAAAATGTATATCCATCTTTTTGGCTTAGCCGAAACACCGATCGCTTGTGCTCGAATTAAGACAAAAGAGTAATCCATGTTGTTTTCCTGATGTGCGTTTTATTCAGCTCTTTATATTTGATGAAGTGAATGTTGAAATTCCAATAAAAAGTGAAATAATTTTTGCAAGCCACGTCTACCACACATTTCAAACTGACATAAACGATTATTTGATTGTATATTTACTTCAATTGTTACTTTGAAAAATCAATAGAAATCAAACACATTTTCAGTTCAGTTTATCGCAGCCCGGTAACTAAATGTAGTACAATTGGTAACAGATTTAATTAGCGAGCATTCTTCACAAAGCCATCAAATTCCGAAGTGTTATATTCAATACAGGAATCATATATGCTTACAAAATAAAATAATTATTTGTTTGTTTTAACAGTTTCTCAAATTAATTTTTCATAAAAGTTTGATGATGTTTTTTATGAATCACAATAAACATTTTGAAAACAGGTATAACAGATTTAACAGAATAGCACATAAGGCGTTTTTCTTTTTTAGTTCAGAGCAGAACCTGAACTGTTATACAAAAAGTTTCTTGTTTCTTTTTTAGCTCAGATATATCAGAGCTCAAATTTGTGTTTCTTTTTTCGTTCAGAGGATGATCAGAGCGCGCTCTATGAGCTCAGAATAAATTGACTGAGCAGCCCGAGGAAAAAGCTGATTACACTTCAAGTCACATTTGACAGACAAAAAAAAACAGGAAAAACAAAAAAAGATCAGAACGCTCTGAGCACGTTCAGAGCGCGCTCATGATGCTCGAGCTCAGTTCAGTGCTCAGCTCTGAACTAAAAAAGAAAAACGCCTATAGTTTATAGTTTAGTGCATCTATTAATTGTGGATCTGGCAATGACAACAATAGTAATTTCATTTAACATAAAATGAACGAGTTTATGAACTGGATTTAGATTGGATACTCTTCGAACTTTTTCAACTCTTCGAATAAATTCTCCTTACTCTCTTTCACTCTTCTCTTTTCGAAACTGCTCTACGGCACTGCCAGTGACTGGTGATTAATTTTGATAGTAACATTATAATCAGTGCTGCCATTCTGCCCGTATTCCGGTTCCATACTCAACAAACACGTTCACAATTTCATACAGAAACCAAGTTATTGTGAATAATCCTAGAATACAAGAGCTCCACGACCACGCGGCAGTCTCATATCTCATTTGAATGAAAATAAAAAAAGGGATTAGATACAATTCAGCCTAATGGAATGTTAAGAAAAATAGGGACAAACGAGGAAGGTATATAAATATAACAATTCAAGCGATTCCGATAGCTGAAGATGATGAATTTTTTAATAGGTAGGTATGTAATTTCCATTAATATGTATACATTTAGCTATATTTAAGAAGACTGAATTAGATTGAAGGTTCCTTTTTCTGCAAAACGTAGTGATGCAAAGCACTTGAAGGAATTCTTTGATTTTTGTTTTATTTGGCTTAAGATTAGTTTTGTTTTATATTTTTCGTTAAGATATATTACTATATTCTATTTATGACCGGACTTCTGGTCAGAAATTCTTATTTTAACCGAATTTTAAAAAATATAAATCGGTCATTCGGTCAGATTTGAACGGATTCACATTTTTTTTTAAGTGGCAACACTGATTATAGTCACAGTTTGTCTTCTCCTATTTTCCCAATGATCTACCTGCATCCTTTCCGTTAAAATAAAGACATTATTATCAAAGAAATGAAAAACCTGTCAATGAGGTTAACACTTCTTTATCCAATTACACAATAGACATAACACCATACAAATCAAAGTTTTGATGGAAATATGCGAAAAAAACTAATAAACATTGCCTTGTATTTGATTTCAAAAAGTTAAGTTATTTGGCCAGCAACGGAAATATCTTCTAAATTGTCTCCAAGAAACTTGCAAAAACAAACTATGATAATATAAAGCTATAATAAAATTGCTTGAACCTCTCATCGCTAATTGACGACTGATTTAACAAATCAGTCTCAGTCATATTCTTTCTTCATGCTCTTTATACACAGTACAGTATTCATATTCAGTTCACTTGTTCACTTCCATGTTCCATGTCTCTCTCAATATGGTAGCAATTTACAAAAAAAAAGAACCACCTTCAAAAACTGTGTGAAACCAATCACCGTGCTGATGTTTTCGGTTGAAATATTAGATTTGTGTTCGGCGAAACTATTGCGTGCAAATGCTTTTTAATATTAAATAGTATTAAATCGGCTGGTACAATTAGTAGAAAAAAAAACAGTTCTGTATCTAGACACTACTTGCTCACAGTTCTTCACACTCGAACGTCAAATCAGAAATCACTGTGCAGTAAAGTATCTTGTCAAGTTCGCTGTTCATTTTGAGAGTGGGATGGGTTCTTTTAGTGCTGCCAAATCAGCCTAATTATCAGCCCAATAATCTTATGTTTGAATTTCGTTTTAGAACACAAAACTATTCAGATAGCAATATTATTTTTTTTCAAAATAACACCGAATCTTTATGTAAACTTTAAGTTACATTTGAAGGGAAATACCGACTGTAATGAATGAAGAATCACACTAATAGAACGATGTGGACAATAGAGCTGTCGGATCTGGTGTTTAGCTAGGCGGAGCTACAAAGAAAAATACTGGAAGTTTTTTTTGGGTTCCATGAGGAAAAAATACCAGCTGGATCTGGAACTTTATGTTTCATGAGACTGTGGTGAGTTTGATTGCATCTACTTCTGGGATGAAACAGATTCATGTAAGGGATATGCTTTTTGAAACAATAACTAGGTTTCGGTCGCGAGAGCTCTCACATACTAAAGGGTTTTCCAATGAGAGGTGTTATTGTGAATGACCCGCTATTTCGGTAGCTGCCACTTTTGAAGCTTTTATTGTTTGAGATTTGACAAGTAGAAACTACGCCATTACTAAAAATGGAACGATACACGCCTCAACAACGCATTGAAATTATTAAAATTCACTACAAAAATGGTAAAAATCTTGCAGTCACAATTTCGCAAAACTAAAGCATTTTTTGGTCTACGTGAAGCACCTTGTCTGACCGCAATGCAGAAATTGGTGGAAAAATTCGAGCTGTTGGGACAAGTTAGTGATGTGAAGAATAAAACCCGTGCACGTCGCTCAAGAACAACTGAGAATATTGCTGCTGTAGCCCAAAGTGTTGAAGAAAACCCAGGTTTGTCCATTCCTCGTCGTTCTTTGGAATCGAGAGATGATTAATGATTTTTTATGGTCGGAGTTGGATGGTATTGATCTGGACAACGTTTACTTTCAACAAGACGATGCTACGTGCCACACAAGTAACGAAAGCATTGATCTTTTACGGGAAAAGTTTCCGGACCGTTTTATCTCTCAAAGAGGTGATCACAATTGGCCACCGAGATCTTGTGATTTAACACCTTGCGACTTTTCCTTTGGGGCCATGTGAAAGATAAGGTCTACGCCAACAGCCCAGCGTCGATTCAAGACCTCAAAAATTCGTGAGGCTATCGAGGACATAGGGCAGCTACCTTGCGATTTGGTTATGGAAAATTTCATGAAAAGGATATGGTCCTGTATGCGTGCTCGTGGTGGCCATTTGACTGATGTTGTTTTTCATAACTAACGGCTTACCTTCCTCTTTATTATGAAATAAACATCCGATCATTTATCCTCTTATTGGAAAACCCTTTATTTTTATTTGTTAATATTAAAAGGGGAAAGTAAAAAAGTGTTCCGAGATAGGTAATTTATTTCTTTTGACACTTCGTTTTTTTAGAACTGTTTGTGCGTGAGAGATGATGAGTTAGCCCTAAATTCCATTCGGCAAATATTCTTTTAAATTGAATGCAATAAATAATGTAGGCAATTTATCTGATTTTACAAATTTCTGATTTGTTTTTTCCTTTTGTTTAAATGCAACAATTACAGCAATTATATCCTACTTCAAATTTTTTCAGATTCGCGATAGCTATTTATATCCCGATTCCCAAGTGGAAGTGAATTGACAGCAGTAGGTAGCTTATGTATTGTTTTGTGTTGTTTTGTCTTTTATTCATCCGTCTTAAATACTGTATACAACACATTAATTCAACAATAAGGAAGAATAATAGTTATCATTCTGTAGCTATTTAAAGCTTGTGTAGAACCTTTCTCATGATGGTTTTGGAAATGATTAGTAAACTGCAAACTAAAACTCGAGACACGCAACATTTTATACCAGTGACCAGAATGTGACTGGAACCTTTTTGCTTTCATATTCGTCTAATTTACTTTTACTATGCTGAGATTTCGTTTAGACAACATAACATTGGGGACGCTCAACGCTCAAGTTGGTACCTAGTTTAGTAAGTCTGACAGCTGCCTTCATGGATGGGTAGACGACGAATCTAGCCGAGTAATTCGTAACTGAGTACTAAGTTAAGTTCATATGTTGCTGGCGAAGGAAAAGTGACGTAACCGACCAATCTAGATTCAGCGTTCAGTTTACTTCTAGTCCGAACAATTTAGTCAACTTAATATAAATTATTGGAAAAAAGTGGACCTGTTAACTGAAATACTAAATCTGTTTGAGAAGGAATACAGAAGTTCTATAGAGGAATAGAAGCATAGGTAGTGTATTTGCTGTAGTCAGTCCTGAGGAGCACTCACATCTTACATTTCAACGAAATTAAATTAATCGGAATATCTGCCTTATCGAATAGCAAAGGTTTGCTATGGGATTTCTTATTAGTCGAATTGCTTTTCATCAGAGATGAATGATTAAAAGAGATGGATCTCTTTCGGACGTCTATCCCCCCGAATCCCATTTGTTTACATTGTTGTTTTTCCAATTTCAACCCTCGTGCGTGAATACGTGTGAGCATGTTTCTAATGGCCGACCGCGAATCATTTTGCTCTTTTGAGCATCGCGGTGTTTAATTGTTTTGTGTTTCGTATTTAATTTGTTTGGTTTTTGTGGAGGTTTTGATTAAATTGAAAATAATAGTGAAATACACAGTAGAGGTTATCGATTTCTTGCATTAAAGTCCAATTCATGAACTCACATATACTAGAAAAGAAATGAGCAAGTGTTCGTGACTGCATGCATTTTTTCGGAAAACAGTGTGTAGGCAGCCGGCCTTCCATTGGATAGTTATATAACTCTGTATTCCATTATCTTTGCTTTAAAGTGAATAAATAGCCTAGCCTATATTGCAAATGACAATTTAAAGGGGCAATTCGCACGAATTTTTAACTTTTGTTTCCTCAAATTCTCTGAGGCTAAAAAAAAGTCCATTTCTTTGCTAAAAAAAAAATGTTTGTTTTAGATTGATTGAAATTAATTAAATATTTACATTCAGGTAGGACAAACATAAGGCATTTCCCACCGTTATATCTTTTACCTGGTATTATATAAAATTGGTACCTACCTCATTCCCTTCCCCAATAGATTAATTAGCAGTTGGAATCTTAACTTTTGCAGTGGATAAAATAAAAATAAAACCCGAAAAAATAAAAACTCCAGATTAGGTAAGGCCCTAGTTATAGCCATACGTAAAACGAAACCGTACAAATTTTCTTTTCCTTTTTTTGACCACTTCAACCTGACGGTTGAACTCAATCTTGGTCTTAAAATGTTGCTTGTGAATTATAAAGTTAGTTTATCAAAAAAAGGAAATGATCTTTAAATTTTCTAGAAAAATATTTCATTAATTTTTCCATACGAACAGCCTTTTCCGACCAACTTCTTAGTCAATAAAAAAAACAAATCATTTAACTGAAATATTTCATTCTTTACTGTTTCATCTGTGAGGAGTTTTTTTTTCTGATGGCTTCCCATCAATGGCGGTTGGTTTGTTGTGGTTGCTTTCGAAGGGACATTTTTTTCTGACAGAATTTTAGCTGTGACCGCCTAAACGAAAAAAAATTCTTTTCCACACTTCTCGAACTTTTTCGGATGCTAGGGCCTATCGTATGTTATGGTGGATTACCTGGTGAATCGGGGCCGAAGCACTCATTTAAAACTCGGTTGCTAGTAACACTAAGCACTATCACTTAATGTGAGTGAAGAGTGATGCGTTATGTCATTCGGTGGATCTAATTCTAAGAAGAAGAAGTAAGATTTTAAGAACAAACAAGAAGATGAGAAACAGAATTATAATAAATTGCTCTCCTCCAACATTCTCTTGTGTTCGGGATTTCCTTAAATTGTTGGACGTTAATTTTGCGACTAAAGCACACATACACTATACATCGCAAATGAACTGAATAACAAACAAGTGTTCGTCCATTCCGTTTCCATCTCCATCCACTATCGTCTTCATCGTAGCTACGTGCTACGCACAGACACGACGAAAGACGAAACGATTCACTTATGCATTATGACGGTACACTTGTACGGTCTACAGTGCACGGTGTACCAGTGATGCAAATCAACTTTTCTCAATATTGTAGTAAAAACTGAAAGGAAATAGTACTGAAACGGACAAAAAAGGACACAATTTTTAAAAAGTCATAAAAGAAATATTGCATTCAAGCAAAAAATAAAATCATATTTTATTGAATGAAACTTCAATATTTTTCAGTCCGAGTGTAAACTTTACATTTACAATAGTCACTCAAAAACATGCATTAGGCCCGCTGGATAAAGATGCATTTAAACGTGAATTTATAACAGTTAAAATTTTATGCCGTTTTAACCTACGTAATATTAAATTTCACATAAAATTAAATTTTTTTTCTGTCGATTGATTGATTGATTTGATTTGCTGTGTGACTAGTTTCAGTTTTATTAATATTAATTATGAATCTAGCCTCGAAAATGTTTCTTATTTGAGCCGAAAATATTTCTTAAAATTCAAAACATCATAATCACTGATGCAAGCAATCAATATGTCTATTCACGCACTTAATCGAGCCAAACACTAACAAACTGTCAAACATAAAAAATTGAGCGAAACTTGACCAGAAAAATATACCCCAAAGTATGTGGATAGACTTCATATTTGACATCTAATCCATGTCACAAATAAATATATAATATACCCTTTTGCAACATATGAATGTTCGACCATCACCGATTTTTTATTTATTTTCACAAATGTTCTTTTTCTTTGCGATTGTTTTTTAAGACATATTTTGAAGTTGTTTCTTGTCAACTTTTCACTTGCCCGTTCAAGTTCTCTGAGCTGTTTCGAGGAACTACTCGTTACACGTCACTTTGCTAATTTTCTCTTTTTCTTTAATTTTTTATGAGAACGTGTACCTATAGACTTTGTGCGATTGCGATCGATTTATATCGATTGCGTTCGATTGAAACCGCGCATGCGAATGAACCTAATCGGCTGTTCTATCAGCTCTTAGATTTGTATTCTGACGAGGAAGACATCAACATTTCATCCACTTCATAAATGAAATCCCCTTATTGAGCTTCTTGCTACATTTTACATTCTATTTCACCTTTACTTATTTCCTGAACGAAAAAATGTCAATGTTATGAAATTGGGTCTTAACCCGAGTTAATTTAAACTGGTCTCCGCAGTGCAGTTTAAATTCAACATGTTGTAAAAAATGACTTTATGTTTGGGTTTAATAACTAAATATATTGGACTTGGGTCTAATTTTTGGAGTGAATAATGTTGCCGCAAGTGAGATAACCTCATTTATGTTCAAAAATTAAAAACAGTAGAAATATAACTCAAAATTTAGAAGTGTTACTTACTCGTACTCGGGAAATTCAAATAATACAGTAATCAGTGCAATAGTAAACCGTTTTTCAACTGTGCACTGAACTGATAACTCAGCGTTGCCGCTGAAAAATTAAAAAAAGACTTAAAAGAGACGAAAAGCAAAGAAAAACAGCAGCAGGCATTATTTATTTACAACAAAAAAAAAAATTATAAATGATTTTATTCATTAGGAAACACATTGCTATAATTGCATTCTTTTTCGTTCAATAAACAATAAAATCTTACTTAAACTGAAAAAGGGGCCATTTTGATAATTTTTAAGTAAGTCGTGGCCAAGGGTCTTGATGTTCAAAAGGGGGGCAAACGACAACGTTGTTGTACTGACTCTGAGCAGGGCTACCGTTTCAAAATTTGTTTGTCGAGTATACAACTTTATATATACAACAAGAAGTTTATTTTTAGCTAAGCGTTTTTCAATTGGGACTTTTTAGATGTTGGAAGCCTGTGGCGGCCATGTTGTTTTGGTATAGACTCTCTAATCTGGGTTAATCAGTGAAAATGTTGCGACCATTTTACAGCAGACACGGTGGCCCTTCGAAGTCGAGTCTTCAACGTTTGGTGGCCAAATTTTAAACAACCGATCCAGCAAAACTTGTACCAGTAGGATCCGTGCCACCCTGAGAAGCCGCGGACATTTAAACGATGTTATATTTCACACATTAAGGCATGAATGGTCCTTTTAAATTAAAAAAATATCTCCTTAATACCCACACACAGGTTGTTCCATTTCAAATCTATTAATAGTGGCAGAAGAAAAATATTTTCCAGGATCCGCAAGAGTGTGTTCGACGCGAGTGTAACAAAATCGAATCACTAAAAATGTCAAGGCAAAGTAAAAATAATAGGTACAACCCGAAATTAAAATAGGAGTACAATTTCTCGTTGGGGAGTACCGGAGTACGCTGACGAAAAAGGACTACAATACTCCTATTGTAGTACTTTCGGCAGCGCTGACTTTGAGAGCTGCGACTGCGACCTGTGAGTATGAGTAGGTGCTAGGGGAATGTCACTTTTATCAATGTGTGTAACGCCGACTCCGTCATTCCATTACCATTCGCTTTCGCGCAAATTTAGTTTTCCTGCTTTGACCTCTCTGCTCTCTCATCAAATTTCACACACACCCACTGCTCTCTGACAAACCAATATAGAATTTGAGCCAGTATGGGTGTGCAGTGAATCTGGGAAACTGTGAAACATTTGCTGCTGACTGAGCGACTATCTCGCTCTTTGTTGAATGTTGAATTTGAATGTGACATCGTTGATTGTCGTCGTCAGAGAAGGACGTACTGCGTCGATTTTCCGTCGTCGTCTCTAATTTATAATTTTTTTTGTTGATTAGAAAAAGAAGCTCTTCACTGTGTAACAGGGATTTTTGTCGCTCTTCAGTTACCATCAATAACACTTTAATTGAATGTTCTACGATAGTGCGTTTATCTCCGTTCGTCTTGTTTTTTTTTTTTTTTTTTAAACTGCAATATGTTGCCGCTCTTATATCGTTATTACAAAATTTAATGCTACTGATATTACTACCTTCGAAGTGCAGTAGTAAACTCGTCGTTTTCATCGGTTCGATAGTGTGGTGTTGGTGTGGTGCTCCTTAAGTGATTCGATTACCTACATTTTCTACCACCCCTGCCCATTCAGATCAGATTGTGTACGTGTGTAAGGACTCTGCCCATTTGAACACCCACAGCCGCAAGGACAAGTGTTTTGTGTAATAGATACCCAGATCCGTAGCTGAGTGGGGGTTTCCCACGAAACATACACTTTTTTCCCAATGAACGGTGAAAGTGAACAGAAAAGTGCGCGTGAATTTTTTTTTGCAAAAATGTTGATTTCTCGTTAATATTCGTGTAACGAAAAATACTCGCCCTAAAAGTGAGGAGTGTCCTGGAAGTTTGTTATTTTCCTCTACAATCGCCACACACCCCTGGGCGCAGCAAAATGAACCTGTGAGGTGTGGGTCAACCAATTAAATTCAGTGACTGATAAGAGCAACTAAATCGACAAGTGGAAAAACACCACAAACAATAAATAAATTAGAATTTGGCATATCAAAATAAAAACCAATTTTTCGATTCGAAACATCTTTCGATTATACGCTAAGGATATTTTTATACCGACGAACACTTTTTTATCCTTTTAATGTGGAATACAAATACATCGAAGTAGTATTTTTCTTTATCAGATTTATCAACAGTAGTTTACCCTTTGGATATAGCAATTCGATTCAAATTGCGGGTCGTGTGTCCTTTAACGAACGTTTGTTGTATTTTCTTAAATATTCATTGCAAATGAAAGTGAAAACCAACAAATAAATGATGACAAAGAGAGAGTGCGTGTGATTCAAGTGTAAATAGCATATGTTTGTGTGTGCATTTAACAAAAAAATTGCGTGATTTACATGCGAAAAAAAAAACATCTTTCTGGATGTTTCAGTTGAATATAAGATTTGTTATATACATGAAGCAGTGAGGAAAATGTATTGATAACACGGGAACAATTTTTTGTCAGCTAACTACATTGACAAAGGATATTCGTTTCCAAGAAGGACGAGTGTCCCTCATACCTAACGATTTCCTATTGGAATTTTGATTAGAATTGGACAGCTTTAACTATGGCAAAACGAAAGGGTAACGGAAGAGGAAGTAAGTCATTTTGTTAGTTTGTTTTATAAACTGTTTTCTTATATTTATACAGGCTTATTCATAACATTTAATTAAAGCTTAATTAGATCTAATTTTGGTTTAATTGCAGAAAACCTTATTCATAAACTTTTTTTAAAGATAATTCACAATTAATCAAATGTCAAAAAGTGAAATGCCTCAGTTCGCATTTAGCGGTGAATTAACTTTTGATTTCCCGGTTTGTTTCAAAACTGTGAGCATTATTTTCGAAAATTTTGAATAAGTTTTCTTTGTTAAACAATAAACTTAATATTGTAACACAAAAGTGAATGCGAAAACAATTATAAATTTTGCGAAGACAAAAAGAACTCAGCCCTTCTTTTTTAAATATTTTTTTTTTTCTGTACATTGAACTTTGATAAGTCCTTTTCACACAACCGTCTAAAATGACCAAAACTGTTTGATTCGTATTAATTGCTCATTTTCTCATCAATATTTTTGTTTATGCTCAAACTTTTTGCACTTTTTCAATTATTGATGTCCATACCCAAAAGTGGCACTGAAATGGGCGAGTGCTGCCAGATTTTCGGAGTAGTTTTGCTTAATTAATAGATTAAGTACTTCACAGCAAATTTACTTTTATGAATAAACATTTTTGGCAAGAAGATTAAATGCGAATTAACTCATTTGACGTGCGTTAGTGGAGACACTGATGATCTATTGATTAAGGGAATCTAATGAATAAGGCTGATAATGTATTTGAATCTAATAGCTCATAATAAGCATGCGTGCATTTGCAGGTCTTGGGGAACAACTTGGTTCCGGTACAGCTACCTACTTATGTTTTTTTTTGCAAAAAATAGCATACAGTTTTCGAACATAAACTTGGCATCACTTTGAATGTCATAAAAACAGTTTTTGAAAATTCAATTTTACGAAGCTATCTCTTTTTTTTTAACCTCGATCTCAGTAAAGTAGGATTTTCAGCACACAATTGCAACAACAACTGTTAGTCCGCGAAGTGTCAAGTAGAGCGTAGTTTTTGTACCTAATTGCGTGTATAATATCCTACTTTACTTTGCTTTGCTTTGCTGAGATTGAAGGTCAAAAAACATTCCTAATGTCAAGATTCACCTGTACGAATCTTTTGTTTACAACATATGTATGTAGGTACATATATCTGACAGATTTTGTCACTCCTTTGATTGAATTAAACTTTGTTTGCGCGAACAGTGTGCACATTCAACAATCTTGTTGACTTAAGTCGACTAGTTTGGTGTGAAATGTACATTGAACGCTAAAACTATATTTGTCTGTAACCTCACTTAAGATATCATACGATAGTCCCACAGAAAAATTAACTGTCAACTTAGTGCTCAGTCACGAAATTCTTGACTAGATTCGTCGGTAACCCCTCCACAAAAGTCAAGTGACAAAACTGTTCACGTGTCCAATCGAGGCAAACTAAAACCAGCTGTCAGACTTACTTAACTAGACTCTTGAAAGTTCCCATACTGAGATGCTCTTCCTTCAGTCGCTGATTTTTAAAACGGAATTAGAAAATTACGTTTCCTTAGACGAGACGAACTCGAACTTTCGTCGCATAAAAAAATTAAATGTTTGACACTTAAACTAAATAATATAGCCAACTTTTACTAAATAAATAGTGCTCGAACTATCAATAGCGCTTCGATATTTATCACTCAACTGTCCCACGAACAGCAACTTAATCCGACCGACAGCAGTGTCATTGAGGTAGGTAGGTTTGTTGGTTTTGTACATTTCAGTGGTGCCAAATTATATTTGCTTTATGAAGAAAAAAAAGAAGAAAAAAAGTTCAAATATTATTGCAATTTGAATTTTAGTTTATTCCTGCAAGTCCCTTTGATGCTCACCGAATCAGTTCGAAATCATTTTCAAACTTGCTTTCAGGGTTAATCAAGGATATTTGTAAAAGGGAAACAAAAGCCCTTTTTGTGAAAAAATGAGGTAATAAACCAATTATACATGCACGGCATGCGTTTCTTCTGAGGCGGTCTGACAAAGCTCTCTTTCCGTAAAAAGTTTTTCGGGTCTTTCACAAATTCGCAAAATTGAATGCATTTGTCTTTTGACCTAGCTCGCTGTTGGAACCGATTAAGCCCATTCTGTCAGTGATTAGAGGTGCAAGGAAAGTTTTGGCGTACCGTTTTTAGGTAAACCAAAATTGTCTTATTCCTTGCACCTATAAATTCATGTAACTTTTGGATTCAATGCAAATTAGATGGTAATAGATTGTCAGATTTTAAGTCATAATTATATTTAATATTTATCCCTTATCATCGTTTGCATCGTTTTAAACTGCTGGCCGTCAACAAATTGCCTGATTGTGTCGACTTTGCAGGTAGGTATAATATATACTCAGTTTGCAGGGTGGATCTGTCTTTCCTAGCTGCTGCAATAAATGCCACAAATTGGATTAAACTCAATCTCAGTCCATTGAAGTCTGAAAGTACTGTCATTTCATATCACATTAGAGAGCATATTATCACCACGCTTATATTTTAACCTTTATTCCAGTCCAAACCGCCCACCTCATTGATACAGAAAATAAAAGACTATCGTGCTACAAGCCACCGATTACATTCGAATTTTCGCTCGATTATCAAATAATCAAAATAAAACATTTACGCGTGTAAAATGCCCAGAAACGCTATCCTCTTATCAAAGTTGCTTCATTTTAAAGTGTAGCTACACATAGGTATCCGACAAATCCACTTCAGTAGAAAAGGAATGTTGTTTAAACACAATCACAACGGATCATCTAATAGCAATCTTATCGGAGCTTATCAATGTTTTCAAATGTTTTCCAGCTGAAAAGTAAATTCAGCCCCCTTTAGGTCAGACCTCCAGGGTTCCGTTTATTTCTGTTACACTCATCGGCACATTTATATAGGCAACTATAGATGGTTACTTACAGTCTCTTGCTTACGTCAATGATGTCGTCCTATCAGCAAATGAAAATCCGTGCTTGACACACGCATTCATCATTAAAATCGCAGTGGTTCACTTTGATTTAAATTTTTTAATAATTAATTCATCAAGTCCTCTTTAAAATTGACTACATACTCAACTGTCAGTTTTGCCACTCATGCTGCACATAGAGCAATAAATTAACTGCCCAGCAGCAGCGTCGACTAATTGTCACACTTGTGTTGGTAATTTGTGACCGCATTCCGATTGTTGAATGAAAAAAAAAATAACAAAGTTTAAAGGTTATCATTGGGGAACGAGCTGATGGTGGTGGTAGTTTCGAATGGGTGGAAAGCATTTTCATTTTCAACAAACCACCACTGACAGACTGAAATCAGTGAAACCGATTCCAATGAAATGTTGTACGGGTTGTGCGCTGTCTTTTCTCCGATGACATACAAGATGACATACAATATGACAGTGCGGCCATAAAATGTGCACCCCTGGCGCCCGGCACGACTGAATTTCTGCGAAACGTATCCCAGAGATATCCACTTGAGAAAATCCGTGTCATAAATGCACACAAACATCAGCAGATACTCTTTTTCATGCAGATATGATGACTTTGTAGATACAAAAGTATCTATTGTACTAATTGGGTTGTAAAACGTCGTCGTTTGATATCCTTGAGTTTTTATTAGGTACTTCTCCCGCCTCTCATCTGCTAGCTGTAGCTATAGCTCTGTGCATCTATGGGAATTCTTTTTGGGACACAGAACGCAAAAAAAAAAAAACAAAACAAAACGATACAAGATAGCTACACACCCGTAGACACAAAGAGCGCGCAATAGGGTGTAATGAATAAATGAGTACCCAAGCCACGGCGAGGACAATTCAACTCGGCTGCGTAGCGTATACCGTATTTGAATACGACACAAGTGGCTGTGTTGGTGTATGGTATAGCAGTGTGCGATATGACTGTGCCAGAACTAGACTATAAACAACACATTTCCACCAGACGTTGTAGGTTCTTTGCTCGTTCGTTTTTCGGTCGACGTCAGCTCTAGTTTTCGTGAAACTAGATGTGCGCATTCCACTGGTTGTTTTTTTCTTTTTGTATTGTTCTGAACTCAGTTCTTTTTGACTCGTTTGTGCAGTTCATGCATTACAAACACATATCTACTATCCACTGACGGCGAACATATGTGAGACTCGGAAAATATTCCGAAAGACCACCAACAGCAACAACAACAACGGCAGCCTCCTTTAGTTGTCATAATTGAATTACGGCTATTCACAGTAGGTATATAAATGTGTGTGTATGTGTGCCATTTTGGCAAACATGTGCATTTAACTATGAGTGTGCTTACATAAGCGCAAGGAAGACCAAGAGGCGCCAAGGGGATTCAATGGTTTTTTAAGTGCCTTCAATGATTCTGATTCGCATAGACGTTCTATTTCAATTGACTTGCAATCGACCGTGGGCTGTTGTTGTCGGGTTCGGGACGGGCTAACCGAAAACTGACTCGAGGAAATTAAAATGGAAACTGAAGCAGTCGTATGGGTTTATTCTTCCACATAAAAGAAAAAGATTCATTTCTACTGGATTAAAATGCGAACGTGAGTCCGAGGAATGTCGGATGAGTCATGAACAAAGCGGATTGCAGTTAATTGTTATCGGATGGGAACATATTTTGATTTGATATGACAGTTTTTTGAATAATTATCCATACGCACCATTTCAGCCATTTTGATAAGAAATCTATTGATATGGGTATAAAAATACCTTCCACGGAAGTTGTCAATTTTTTATTTTTTACATGGCGACGTCAAAGTACCCAAAGCGATCTAGAAACCCTGAAAATGAAATGAATTCGCTTAGGAACTTATAACTTATTTAACAAAACAGAAAATTTACAATTTTTGTTACTTTATCTCGAGTGGGAACGTTAAAAACTCGTTTAGTACCTAAATCTGACAGCTGGTTGACGGGCTTCAATTTTTATTGGCCTAGATCTATCACATAAACAGTAAGTTCTTTGCAGTTGACCGGCGAATCTTGTTAAAAATTTCTTGGCTGAATATGTACTCAGTTGACATTTCGATTGTGTGTTTGACGTATTCAATTCAATTCAATTCAATTATTTTATTTAAAAGGTATGTACATTAAGATATGATCTTTTATAGTACTTAGAATTCTCACTTAGGAAATTTGAATAGTCTTAAAGCTAATTTACATTAAGTAACTTAATCTAAGGGGTGAAAGAAAGGAGGAGAAAAATATCAGGTTCAGATTTAGTGGGATAAGTTGGAAAAATGAAGAAGGATTGCACTTTTAAAATTGATAGGGTTTGAAATGTTTTTGATTCTAGAGGGTAGGGAGTTCCAAAGTCTAACAGTATGAATGAAAAATAAACGTGAAGAGTGAAGGTAATTACAACGAGAGGGAATAAGGTTTATAGTTCTAGAGGAGCGAGTGAAATTAAGTCTGTTATACAAGTAAGACGGACATTGAGTACTTATAATTTTGTGTAAAAATATACAGTTCCTGGCGTTAATGTATTCCTGCACAGTACAACCAATCAAACCCCTGGCGAGCACAGAAACATGATCGTATCTACGAATGCCGTGAATATAACGCACTGCATCGTTAAAGGCAACTTGCAGTTTACGCTGGGATAAGGAGTCAAGACTGCTGTAGACTACCTCAGCATAGGTTATGAGAGGTAAGACTAAGGTCAGTACCAGCTTTCGTCTTGTTTCCTGTGGAGTGAAATAGGCACTGATCCACAATTTGCGAAGGCACCCGTACATACGACCAATGACCACGTTGGTGTGATTATAGCCCGATAAATTTCGGTTTATTATATAGCCAAGACTAGCGACTGACTCTACAGCATCAATTTTATTGTTATTTAGAAGTATGTCAGGCAGGAGACATAGATCAAAAGTATTTTTGCAAATTGGAATTACTTGCGATTTTGATGGATTTAGCAGTAACCCATTTGCTACTGACCAAGTGTGAATATTTCTTAAATCCTCGTTAAAAATAAGAACGAGGTCACTGAGGTTGCTGAAAGGCTTCGCTAAGTGCAATTGGACATCATCTGCATATAGGTGTACTGAAGCAAATTTACAAACTGATGGAAGGTCATTTATGAACATGCAGAATAGTATCGGTCCTAATATTGAGCCTTGGGGAACTCCCTGCTTAATTTCTTTTAAGATGGAAAAACGTCCACCAGAAATCACCCTTTGTGATCTGCCAGACAAAAAACAAATCATCAATTTTACTGCTCTTTCACTAAAACCGAAGTTATTCTTAAGCTTCCAACACAGGATTTTATGATTAACACTATCGAAGGCTTTTGAGAAATCCAGCAAGCAAAGCAACGAAACAAAACCCCTATCATAATCTTGCCTTAACTCTTCAAGCAAATTAACCATAGCTGTAGAACAGCTGTGATTAGCTCGAAAACCAGATTGCTGAGCATACAACAACTTATTCTGTGATAAGTGCTTCGTTATCTGCTTTGCCATAACTTTCTCAAAAACCTTAGACAGACAAGGAAGAATGCTAACCGGTCTAAAATCAGCAGGAGAAGATGGGTTCGTTTTCTTTGCTATTGGCAGAACTCTTGCAATTTTCCATAACTGAGGAAAAGTTGATGTTGTTATGCACCAGTTAATTACATGAGTAAGGTGAGAGATTATTTGAGGTAGAATCAGTTTGATGAAACGTATTGGAAGGCCATCCTCACCGATGGAATTAGACTTTATAGTTGTTACGCATTGAGCGATTTCCACTTCGGTGGCTACCACAAAATCTTCGAGCATCGGGACAGAGCTTACAAAGTCTTCCGTTCGAACAACAGCAGAACAACTAGTAGTGGGATCAACACCCAGAAATAAGTTATTTAGTACATCTGGATCAAGAGCACATTTAGCGTCACTGCCGCTGGAGATACCAATTTTTCGAAGGTTACTCCAAAGTTTCTTCGCAGGCAGGGAAGTATTTAGTTTGGAGGCATAATAGTTTGTTTTTGATGTACGCAGGACCGAGGTTGAATAATTACGCGCCACTTTGTATGCAGACCAATTAACATCAGATGGTCTATGCCTCCATTTGCTGTATAATCTGTTCCTAGATTTAATAGCACTAACTACCTCCGAGGTAAACCATGGACAAGCTTTGTTTTGAATTCTGACCGCTTTGATTGGAACATATTCATCATACAACTTAACTAATATAGACTGAAGCAGCCTTACTTTTTCATTTGGATCAGCAGATAACCGGCATTGTTCCCAGGGAGCCGTGAGAGTTGCGATTTGAAGGAGATTGGCATCTATGGAATTAAAGTCTTTAAATGTAAACGTGTCTGAGACTGCAGTTTTGGACAAATTGATGTTATAAGTACAGAATAGTAGATCATGATCTGAGATATCAAATGATAGTTGATCAAACAAAAGAATAAGCGATGGACTCGAAACAACAATAAGATCTAGCAGACTTGGCAATTTGTATTAAAATCGACACGGTCAGGCTATGCGAGTCCAGAAGAATCAAGTCGACTTAAGCTGACTAGGTGTTTGAACGCGCCCAGTTTTACTTAACGAATTGAATAATAAGTTATGTGACTACCATCTTCGTAAAGTATCTATTTAAAATAAGGTGTATGGCTTAAGCTTTAGCAATTAGAATTAAAATTTGGCTTAGAATTGAGCAAAGTGCCGCGCACGTGGGTACCATTGTTCTTGCCAACGACCTCATGTTTATATTTGTACCTAATTGATTAGTGCGGGATAGTAGCGTTATGGAAATGGAAGAAAACAATTTACATTGGAAGCCCTAGGAAATATTGAAACGTTAAAATGTCAACGGCAACCTTATCCCTCAACTGTTTCATAATTCATGGGGTAGAAGGGGCGTTATACAGGGTTGGCTTTTAGAACAAATGGTTATATTTTTGAACAAATACTTATTGTTCGTTGGACAATAATTCTTAACTCAGCTGAAACGAACTAGCGACATGTTTCCGGGCAGTAATTTTCAACCCCGATGACACGGAAAAGCTACAGGAAATGGGGAAAGAAGTTCGCCTGTTGATGCAGGTGAGACATGGAAGAGAAACGAAAAGGTGAAAGACTCCGCATATAGGAAAGAAAAAGAGGCATACTTTCCTGCAACCAAATCTTGGAGACGAGTTGGTGTATGCACTCTACAAAGTCATCTCCCGCTGCCTTGAAGAGCCCGGCAGGTAAGCCGTCTGGTTTCACTTCAACTTGGATATTGCAATCCTTACTTCACTTTGGTCAGGTGGACGGAAGTCTCGGCTTTCGTCGCCCAGGTTGAATGGTTCATTCTGCCTGACAGCGGAATTTATGTCGTCTTCGCCGTTTAACAGTCTGCAAAAATGGTTTTTGCATGTCCTCAGCCCGACTCTGATTCCGCAACAAGGTTTCCTTGTTCGTCTCTACCAGGTCTCTGTTCGGATCTTGTGGCCATGACACGTTCTTTTTACCTTTTGGTAAAACTTCCGCTTCTCATAGGTTGAAGTGGCTGTCGGCTAGCCGACACACTTAGACCATTGTAAGGTCCCTTGGTCCGCTTCTCATGCTCTTTCTTTTTCTTCCGGAAAAGCCAGTGTTCTTCCCTCCTCCTTTGCTCGTAGAGCTCACGAGCCGCTCTCGTCCTTCTGTGCAGCGCCGCCTCGTAGGCACGTTGTTTTTGCTTGCCGGCACTCTTCATCGAACCAGGGGTTTCGTGGGGGTGGATTGGCGAAACCAAGCACATCAGTTGCGGCGTTTCCGATTGCTTCTTGGCATCGATGCCACTGGTCTTCAGCACTTGACGCTGGCCGTACAGGACTTCTCGAGAGGTTGAGGGATACCAACACGATCGTGAAAAGTACTGGCGGTTTGTTGCGTTTGTAACCGTTCAACGTTGAATCTCCTCACAGCAGAAATGCAGAACTGTTTATTTTTATAATGAACGTATGGTCACCGTATTTATAGCTCCGTTTCACAAATGCTGTCAAAGCCTAAAATTCCTTAAAAATATGATGATTATCGTTCAAGGCTTATTGGTTATTTTTCAGTTTATATCGAAGTATGCAAAAGACCTATAACTTCTTACAACCATTCATTTTGGTCTTCATAAAGCTCCGTCTATACGATTTGACTATCGTCATCTAAGTTAAGCATTTAACACTGTCTGCCTGACAGTTATTCGTAAGCCTTTGTCGCCATTACGTAGTCCTTGTAAATAGTTTTCTCAGCGACCTGACACTCATCTAGGGATGGCAGATCTGAAAAACTAGCTCGCGGAACATTTTTGCATTTGAAGTGAAAAAAATTTATTGTAATAAGTAATATTTGGTTTAGGTAAAAGTCTTTTAATAAATATTTGTACAATTTATGTAACTTTTTCAAAGCAAATGTCTACGTATTTAGTTTTCGGATTTTAAAAAGTAAAATTTCAAGAAGGAACACAACTTTATATAAATAATAATAAATATTTTATGTGAAGATTATATAATGAGATAATATTTTACCAGTCTTTGTATTGAATAAACCATTTTTATATAAAAATTTATACAAAAATTAATTCTACAAAAGGAACTCTTGACTAACGATTCGTGTCACGAAACTAACAAGTTAAAATTAACGAGGAACTATCTCACTTAATATTATATTACTTCTAATTTGTATTATCAGTCTTCATTTTATTTACTTTGGTAAAGTTTATTAAAGTTTTTTATATAAAAAAGATGAAATTCTGCGAAAGCCAAACTCTAAATTTTTAGTAGTAATCGGATGAAGTTATTTTCGCAACTATTTGATATTTTTCAAAGTCAGTTTCGCAAAAAATCCTTAAATTCCCTGCAACTCATCGAAAAATGTTGCTTTACAATATTTCCATAGAAAGCTGATTTCGCTCATCTCTCCATGAGTTCTTCATGAAACTGAATATCCTTTCAGAGCTTGCATTAGAAATAGGCAACGAAAATACAAAGCTGATAAGAAGTTCGAAATTCGGTGCTCCCAGGCTTTGCAGACTGTTGTCCCCTTTTTTTTAATTAATTTTATTCCGAAAAATAAATTCCTTTTTCTCCCCTAAGTGAAATTTGCACTTGTTTTCATAAGAAGAACTTAAAACCGAACTGTTTTCATTAACGAGCTTAAAATAAGCATATCACATTTAAACAAACATATTATACAATAATTTCCTTTTCCGCTTTTCCCCTCAATCTGGGACCGCAACTTTTTTGAAAAAAACTCACCCATTTTTTCACTCAGACCACTGAATTAGGATCATCAGTTTTAGGCGCACTGATTACAGCTAACTAGCGCTAGCGCTAAAATTTCTATATATTACTAATTGTAATATTTATATTGTATTTAATAATGAAGTAACAATAGGGCGACAAGTTGAAAGGCGTGAAATTTTACGGGACAAATTATCACTGCAGGTTACTTTTCATTGCGGGACAAAAGCCTTATAACGGGACAGCTCCGCACTGAGCGGGACGGCTGGCATCTCTACACTCATCTCGTACCTTGCGTGGTGGGCTTATTCTTTGTATACATTCGCAAAATATCAGTTGACTGACTAGTTAAGCATCTCTGAATACATTCACGTGTTCCGTATTTCTCTTTAGAAGATGCCGATGGTCTACTCGACTTTTCTACGTCTTGTATAGATGTTTATTCCTGCCGACACTGTTTGTTGTAACAGTGTGATTGGCTTTTGCCACTGGTCTTCGACACTTAATAGAGGCGAAGTATTTGCAATGTTCTGATGGTTCTGCTTGCTTTTGTTTGATGTAGTAACTCAGGCAACCGCTGTGGAGGCGTCTTCCTTCGTTAATTTTTCTATTTGGATCCCTAAATCTCACTTGCATAGCTCTACTCTTTCAATTAAAAAAAAACTTGATATATATCGTTTGCCATTGAGAAATATCTAGCACCGTGGCTGCAAAAACATAGCTTTGCCTTTCGTTTCAAAGCACACGTTTCAAAAAAGGTCTTGCACGTTGCTTAGGCCTTCGTAGGAAAATCCTCATCTATTCAAAAGAACGGCTCGCCATCCGTGCACACAAAATGTTTGTGAAATGAAAAATGTAGTGTGAAAGAGGCCAAATCCTTGGTACACACACTCACAAACAATGTAGCTTTTTCCAAGCGAAAAGGACAAAACGCCCCATTGAAATCTCAACTCAAACCTGAAAGTGTTCGGCCTTAAAACGCACAAAAGGACTCCATCCGCAGATAACCTCGAAATTCAAACTAACAACGACCATCATGCCACAATACATATAGGTACTCGTATGTCTCTATACATTTCTAAAATCCCCATGTCTGCCACATTTTTGCGTATTACAGCTTACGTCTGGGTCTAAGTTTCCATTCTCGAAAGGGGTTGCCCCATCTCTGTGGCATATAACCTCATTCCTGGTGGTGGTTTTGCATGGCAGAGCATTCCATTAAAGAACCCAGGTCATCCGATTTCAAAAAAAGGAAAAAAAGAAAAAGAGCTTAGAATAAAAACAAACCCAACCATCGACACCCGACAACCTCCTCCAACGTTGGTTCTCCAGTTTCATGGACTGATTTCATTTCCCATTTCCTTGTCACTTTGTTTCTGCTTGTTTTTCTTTTTAACTTTCATTTCTCATCGTCATAACCTCCCCCCACCCCCAGCCACCAAAAGCACTCACCCCCATGGAGCAACAAGCGAACTGTTTTAATGTGCGGGGGTGGCGGCAGGAGCTCCCTTGCGATTATTTTTGCAATCCCTTTGGTAACACTGGTGTTCTCTGCTTTCTGTGTGTATATAGTGTGCTCTGTGTTTTGTTGAATCCTCCTGGTGTCCTTGTGAGTTGTGAGTCGTTCTTTCTTTTTTTCTCTCACTCTTCCTATATACCTTTACCAATATGGTATGGATATACGTTACGTACACTTTCTGCGTTCTCCTTGCTCGTTTCGATGGAAGTTATAGAGAGAAAGTACTGTTCTGTGTTATTTGGTCGCCCATTGAATTTTGTGAATGACTTAGACCGAGTTCGTTCGTTCTTTCATTCTCGTTGCCCCCACCGCCCACCTGGCACAGCGTTATACTAGTCTCGTCGTGTGTTTCCTTATTTTTCAGTTTTCTTTTGTTTGTCTCTTGCTTTAGATTTTAATGCTGAAAAGGTTATACATAGGTATGTGAGCTTATCTGTAGTATACGTAGCTACAAACTGTTTCTACTGCACTTGTTCTGTTTTATTTTCGTATATCTACATCATTCGGCCGTAAGGTCTTTTCCATTTGTTACCTCCGCCAATGACTTATGGAACCCAATAGGGAGGAGAGGAGCATTTTGTATAAGCGAACGCATGTAGCCCACACTTTCAAGTAGTATTTCTCATCGCCATCATCCATCCGAGCACGGGGCGGAGGGGGTGCTTTGTCGCTTGTATATTCGCTGAGCCGATGGGTCGTGGTGTTACGTAAGGGAATCCCCAGCATAGCTGATTGTCTTTCACCCGTGCTAGAGATAGAGTTTTCGTGCTTCGTAATGGCACCGTGTTCGTGCTGTATAGTGCTGCAGACAGATACATGAAGGCGGATATAAAATATTCTGTTGCATAGTCATCATCCACCCCACCCCCATTGCTAGGGTGGAGCTTTTTGTCTAGTGTAGAGGTGACTTTGGGGTCGTTTATCATCATTTGCGACTCACCTCTTCGCTTTTTAAAGAAATAGAAACAAAGGGTTTTACATTGGACAGTAGGGGCGTTCAAGAGGTAAGTAGTCAGTCCCAGCCTTAGATCTTGGCATGTGCTTTATGTGGGTTCTGCGAATTTTTCAGTAACAATTACATCAAGATGTTGGGAAATGCCTGGGGAAAACCCACGCACAGGAGGGTGATTTGACAGGAGTCCTTAAGGCGTACAGAACTAAAGTAAAAAGGAATGGCATAATCTAAGAATATCCTTGAAACGGGGCTGACGTATTGACTGTATATATTCGCTCGAGAAAAAGGAGGGGTAACGTGTGCGGTATCTGGTGGGAGGGAAGTTGGTAAATTCAAACCAAGAGCAAAGGACGAATGGTTTTGTGTTTCTTTTTTTTACATTTGTGAGCCAGTTGACAGCAAATCGATGGTAACATTTGTTGCGTTCACGTTTGCCACTTCGTCAATTTGGACAAAAGGGATATTTATTGCTTTTGCGGATAATGTACAACACACGTTGAATATCCTCACTCAAAAGGTACCCTATACCTATTCAAATTAGATTGTACATGTTCTAATGTGTACAAGGTGTCTATGAGACATCACGAATCCTTTCCTAATGACGTTTCTTTTACTTCTTTTATAGGTATTCGGTGTTTTGATAGAATTTATACACTCAGCAGATCAGTCAATATCTTGAACTACTGAGACTATTGCAAATACAAAAAACATCGCGTAAGGATTTACGCAGCCTCTACTTGGCTCTCCTAAGATTGTTATTTATAAAAAATTTTCTCGGTACACTTACTAAACGAGGTTTGTGCCTAAAAAGGTAAGAATTTCGATAAACTATTACAGAAAACTCTGAAATCTATTAGTTTTTGCTCTGAAACCGACATCAGCTGTGATTAGCTTCGTACGCAAAATCACATTACACAATACAAAGTCAAATTATCTGTCACAATTCCGAAATTTCTTCGGAGGTACTGCTGGAATATCAACCTGAAATCATGTATCTACGTGTCTTGCCATATATCCGTGTTCCTGGTCCAATTCCACCAACCACCGCCAAATTTAATGCCAGGCCATTGGTAGACATATTCACACACATCCTTAAACATTCCCCACAAGCAACAAAACTGAAGTAGAAGAAATAATATCGCAAGCGCACAGTTATTTGATATTTTTTTATTTATTTAATATAATTTATATTTATATAAGGCTGTTAACAAATAATTCTAACCCTCAAAATCCTTCAATTTGGGCCAAAAGAGAACGGTGCCTTCTATATAGCGCTCGCCGTTGATGGTGATTGAAAGTCATTTTCAAAAAAGTGAAGTCTAATGAACCGGCACCATACAGTTAACCTAGGCATTCTTTCAAAAAATGCGCCTCATCCCAAAAGTTTATATTTTCGTCCTTAATTTGGGTTCTCTTCCCAGTCAGAACAAACCGCGTTGCCTATATGGTAATTAACTTTGGAACTTGTACGTGTAGGCCCAAGTCCCGAAGCGAAATTCGCCAAGTTGAAGTCGGCGAAAGGCCGACTAACGTGCAGGTACTACGAGCGGGAGGACCTGCAAGTCGCGGGCCTTATCACTTTTTATATCTGCTTTGTACATGTCAAGCAATTGCTCGGAGTATAAGGAAGCACATCGAAACGAAGTTCTTTGAAAGGAGGAGGCTGGTCTCTCAAACAAAATTGAGACCATATTTAGGCTCAGCGAATTCGAGTGTATGAGCGAATTGGTTTTAGTCTTAATCGTGCCCTAGTCTTTTATGATGATCTCACAACCCTGCACAACCTAACCTAACCTAATGTTCTAACCGATCACTTCTGAGCTCATACAAAAACATTATTCTCTTTATGTTTGGCACTGTCTTGGACCGTTTACGGATCCGCTGTGCCAAGCTACTACAATTTTTAATAAGGTTTATTCTGTTATCTGTTTAGTATCACTTTTGTGTTTTTAGGTTTCATGAATTTAAAAAAAACCTGTCGAGATTTGTGTGATCCCGTCGTACGTTATATATTTTTGTGACGAATGAAAGAGACCTACAATTTTATGCGGAATCCGAATGGGTAAATTTAGATTCAGGGCAGCTATATTTTTGGGTAAACAAAATAAAAAAATTAATTGTTGGCCATAAAGCTCAGTAGTGACCAGTTGCCAACCAATTTTGACGAAAAAATGCCTAGCTCGAAAAAAAATATGAATTTTTCAATAAAATAATGCCTAAAATAATATTTTAGGTAAACTGGAACAATAAATCCAAAATTAAGCACAAATATAAAAAGGTCAACAAAAACTATTTCAAAAAAACATGAAATTCTTCATAGGAACAAAATTCGTGACTTTTATCATCTTCGATTGTTATTAGTTCTGTTTCATCGATCTTAGACTAAATTTCAAGACAAAGTAATAAAATAAGTTCATAATTTACTTACTTTCTTTATTTAACAACAAACTCTTTCTTGAAAACAGAAAAAAAAACCGCGGCCGAAGCTAAGTGACGAACAAGAAAAAACAGCTTTCAAATTTGTTTCCAATTTCAATCCATTTACTGGAAGTGGAAGCTGGAATTATTTTTAAAGAATGCAAAATGGGCAGAGTTTGAAGGTGGAAACACATTTTTTAAGACCGAGGGTTTATAAAATTTTTTTTGGGCAAGATTTCTGAAGAAAGTTTGAAAAAATAAAAGGTCAGTAAAAAAAGTTGGAACAATATTTCAAATAAAAAAAAGGTGCCTTTTTGAAAAAAAAGCAAGCCTTAAAGCCTTAGCTAATGAAATAATGCCTACGAGTCATGAAAAAGCCTTAGTTGCCATCACTGGTAGTGACCCTAGGCCTAGCTTCTCACAACCATTCGTTCTGTGTGACGTGCCTACTGTCCATTGGCTCAGACATTAGCACGTTTCAAAAATTTTTTTGGTAATCTTCCTGAAGTAAAAACGTAATTCGGCAGTGTAAATAGACTTTTATCCATCCCGACATGGAAAAGGCTTTCTCTGCAAACGATATTATTATCCATTGAAAGAGCGAACGCACACCAGACCAATGCATCGACTCTCTTATTTCCCTCTTTTTTCCCATAGCTAGGAATAAAATGAATTCAGAGCATTTAAAAATAATATGACATTTGACATGTGTGACATTTGTGCAGTCCGCTATTCTGTTGAATTTGCTAAATATTGGAAAAGGTGTGTTTGTTTCAAAACGTAGGTCTTGCTATAACCGAGGAGATGTCTTTAATGTAGGTATCTTTATTTTTTTTTAACGTAGATCTGTTGGTCGAGTACAAAAAAGGAACACATAACAAAATTACTAGAATATTAGAATTGAAGTTCTTAAAAAGTCGTGTGTCCGCCTCTTTAAGGTTATGACATTTGTGAAATTTTAAGTATAGACTTTGGAAGACGTATGGAAG
This sequence comes from Cheilosia grossa, assembly GCA_963082955.1. Classification (NCBI taxonomy): domain Eukaryota; kingdom Metazoa; phylum Arthropoda; class Insecta; order Diptera; family Syrphidae; genus Cheilosia; species Cheilosia grossa. The sequence continues at coordinate 26,552,755 of OY720148.1, forward strand.
TATGCGTTTTTTAGTATACTGGTTGAAAACCTATTACCTATTTTACTAAGATTTTATTAACATTGATATAGAAAAGTATTCTGAACTCCCATAAGTTGGGCAACCGTAGAACCTTATAAATAAATTTTAATAAAAAAGGAAAAGCTTGTGATTTACCACCGTACTTTATATATAACGATTTTATTTTTTAAGTTTTGCTACAAATAAACCCTTGGAGTTTACATTTCTAACTTGCTCTAAATTCTGATTCGAGTTTTGGAAAATTGCTCCTATCTACTTAGCTAGGAAAATGTTCGTGTAATTTATTTTTGTAGGTACATATTTTCTTTTTAATTATTCTAGAAAAAATTTGAGAAAATTTCATAAAAATTGGAGCCTTTGAAGAACATTTGGGCGCACAATTCTGTGTAAATTAAAGTGTAATTAAGTTTAAATATATTCTTCTCATCGGTGCACATATCGAGTTGGGGGTCGAATTTCCACTCTACATCGCAGTAAAGTGCTGTTTTGAAAAAGAGAAAGAGAAGAGAAAGCTCCTTGATGGCAGAACATCTCTGAAGTCTGAACCTATTCGCGAAGTGAACGTTCTATGATAAGGCGTATTTTTTTTTCAAATCCCATTCAATCAAAACCAAACTAAAGGGCGATCTGTACAGTAAATAAATTATTTGTCACCTCTCATCGGTGATAACTTCAGGCAACAGAACACCCCCCATTTGAACCACCCACCACCTTATTATTAACTTTCGACCTGAACTCAGCATCGCATCTATCACCTGTGTAATCAAACAGAGAAATGTCATTCTGTCACAATGATCTACCATGCGGACATTGCATTGCGCGGAGAAGGGTGCAGGAGCAGCTCCTTTTACATAATTATGCATCCTCCCGGACACACCACCGAGGTTCCTTGTGTTTGTACGATGGAATTAATTACGAGCCGACTACGTGACGGTCCTCGATCCGGTAGATGAATGAACGAAACGGGCTCCTCTACTTTTTTTTTGTTCGTTTTTTACTCGTAATTTACTGTACGAGGTAGGAGGACCCTGTGTGTTTGGGCCCTTCTCCGTACATTCTACAACATACAGTATCGGTCGGCACCAATCTGGCCAAATCGCAGGTCGCAGCCAGAGACAAAGTACACTCAACCAGAGTATAGAGAAACAAACTTCACATGAATCAATCCGATTCGACTTTGTGTGTGTGTGAGGTGAAAAACGGGAGGAACAAGAGGTTTATAATTACAGTCCTCCTCGGCATTTGAGATAAACCGCTCCATGTGCAGAACATTGGGAACCGAGCTGGCACCACTCTGCTTTACTTTTCGCCATCAGTCGTGTCGCTAGGTGCAAAAGTGGGAACACAAAAAAAAAGCATATCTCGGCAGGAAGACGCTCAGCTCTGTCGTAGTACACACAATCGGTTCTGTAAAGGAAGAAACAAGATAAACTGGAAATCTATTGAAGTCTCTGGCACTGGCTGCGCTCGCCACCGATTTCAATTCATGGCTGGCGATGGCGAATAAAAAGTGAGACACAAACACAAGGTACAGCAGCAGCCGTAGCGCGGCCGAATTTAGATCGTAACCGATGGAACGATAGACCGACGACCGAGATGGAGTCTCCTCCGATGTAACGATGATGACGACAACGACGCCGCATTGGTGGAGTGTCTCCTTCCGTTGCGGTTGGGATACAACTGCTCTCAGCATTAATCATCATCCCCGATGTGGTACCACTGTACCAGTGCCACTTTGTGTTCTCGTTCGCTTACGATGCGTTTGCGAGAAGGGATTCCCGCGTGATAGTTCCATACAAGAGCAAGAAGGAACATCAAACACCGAGGAGTCGTTAATGGCGCAGATGGGGTCCAGCTTGTGGAAGAGTTTGTGTACATAGTCAGACGGGAAGAGTGTTAAGTGGACTTCCAAATGTGGAGATAGTCAGAAGATGTATGGACTTTGTTTTGTTACTTGCGAAAAGGGGAGAACTTTTTGCTTTGCACATTCCCGCCTGCTGCAGGAGGAATGGCAGATGTTGTACATACCCTCGGCAATCAGGTATTTTCTTTTCTGTTTACGCCTGATCGGTCTTCTAGGCTCCAACAATGGTGGTGGTGTGTGACAGGGGCACAACGACTTATCCGCCGATAGTCGCCTTTCATTTTGTTTGCTCTTTTCGTCCCATATAAGAATGCAATAATGTGACTTGTGTGCTGTGTGTGCTTTTTTTATGGTTATTTGGGGTTAAATTTCAGAGACGCATTCGGTCGATGAGATTTCAATGGCGGGAAGTACTCGTCTCGGTTCTTGGTGACGTAATGTGTTTGGCCTACGCGCCAGTTTTATTGCGGTACGTGGGGAGTTTTTATGATTTTCGATTTGATTTTAGGTGTAAGTATGTTGTTTGCATAGCGATAAAATGTTTAGGATTTCATTTTCTGCTAGGGGTGCGTAGAACTGATTGAAGTACGGAGCTTAAAGTACAAACTTGTCTATCGAGGATTTTTTTTTTCGAAAATGGTTTCTTTTGTATAGAGACGAGCCATGTCTAGCTTTGGCATCTGTGCCAAACTTGTCGGATTGTGCTGCTCGTTGCTCCATGAAGGTCGGAAACAATCTCACCGAGACCTTTGATGTCAAAAAAGGATTTAGACAAGGTGACGAGATTTCATGTAACTTTTTCAACATCTTTCTTGAGAAGATTGTTCGAAACTAGCAAGCCAACACCAGAGGAACAATTTTGCAGAAGTCTGTGCAACTACTTGCATAACGCTGACGACATCGACATCATTGGCAGAACACAGTGAGCTGTCACTGGGGCGTTTGCAAGTATCTACATCAGTACATCAGAAGCGGCAAAAATGTGTTTAGTGGTGAAAGAGGGCAACACTTTTCAGCGCTCAATAAATCGCACGCCTTCCGAAGTACTTTTTGGGTTCCCAATTGGGAAAAAAGAAGACATGGAAGTTCGAGAACTAGTGAAGCAGGAGCTCTTAAATAATTTCAATGCTGAACGAGGTATTCTGCAAGCAAATAGGAAAAGTTCAGGAGGAAAATAAATTCGTTTTTAACAAAAAACGAAAGCCGCCAACATCAATATGAAATTGGAGACCTCGTGGCCATAAAGCGGACGCAATTTTTAACTGGTAAAAAACTCTGCTCTATCTTTTGAGGTCCATACGAAGTTATCTCTAAGGGTCGAGCTAGTCCATACAGAGTCAAAAAGTGTGCACCATCTGCTGGGGGTCCGAGTAAAACCATAACAAGCGGTGGCGAGGCAGTATTGAAAGCCTCTCATCGTTCGAGGCGGACGAATTTAAGGATGGCCGGATGTAGGGGCAACTATCGAGGCACCCTGCAATTACATTCAACACATGATTACACAATCAATCAACGCTTCTACTGTTGTTTAGCTTTTTCCAAAAAAGCTCATCTTTTCTGGCTATAAATTTTAGACACGCAGAGATAAGCAGTTATGCTTCTTCTTTTTTTATTTTCTCTGCCGTAAGCCGTCATCTGAATCTGAATTTTTTTTTCTAAACATTAAAATCTATTGTAATCTATTGAATTACATGATCTTTAAGTTATTCTCTGCATATTCGCTGTCAACAAGTAGGGACAGACAACATCGAGTCACGATAGACAGCTATAACTTTGAGATATTTCGGGACTTGGTCTACCTCGGCTACAGTGATGCCAGATTACAAGATTTATCTTCTTTTTTTTTCAAGTTTTTTGGGCTCCAAAATCTGTAGGTACCAACCTTTTTTCTTAAAATTCGTCAAATAATAATTTTGAATTTAACAAATTAAAACAACTTTTTCTATTGAAGAAAAACATTCTCCACTAATTCCATTATTATATTTAATGCGAGTCAAACAGAGCCCATGCTTCTGTTTGACTTAAGTTTGAATCAACTCTAAAGTGAGGAAATTATTTGACAAAATAACTGATGTAATGAGTTTTTGGAAAGATGATTTTATTTTCTTCCATATTTCCCTGCAAATGTTGAAAGAATATTTTTTGCCGTAAATTTAAATAAAACAAAAATTCTTAATCATTAGAGTTCTGAAACAATTGAAAGTTTAATATTCTCAAACGATTTGTTACGCTTTAATGAAGCGAATTAATTTGTTCTTAATATAGCAATGAAATTCTAAATATATTTTTAATTCAAATGTGTGTATAAATAAATAGGTTCCAAAATCTCAAAATCCAATAACATTCAATTATTAGGTTTAATTTTCTTTTCGATATTTATTTTTTCAATAATCTCAATATTTTTTCAATAATCTTGCAAAAAAAAAAAACATTTCTTATTTTGGAAAAACAAGATTTTCGGATTTTTCATCTGGGAACACTGCTCGGCTCCGCTGTTAATTCTGAAAATCACATCACCCACCTCAGAAATCAAGCGAAGAATAACACTTGCCAACCACTGTTACTTCGGCCTAAGAAGGCAATGATTAGTAAGGCCTTGTCGATAAATACTAAGGATACTCTATATAAGACCCTCATCATCCCAGTCATCCCTCTTATGATGCAGAAGCATGAACGCTATCAAAGGCGGATTAAGATCTCCATGGTCGCTTCGAACGCGAAATTCTTCGTGTGATTTTTGGTCCCGTCTGCGTTCACGGGTTCTGGAGGAGGAGATTTAACAGCGAACTCTACGAGCTGTAAAGCGACATCGACCTAGTCAGAAATGAACGCATCAGTCGTCTAAGATGGCTGGGACATGTATAGAGCGAATGGACACCGAGGGACAACACAGTAGAGGAAGACCTCGTCTTAGGTGGCGCTCGCAAGTGGAAGGGGCTGCCAACTAACTTGGAGTGTTCTACTGGAGGCAGTTAGCCAAAGATCGCGCTAACTGGAGAGGCGTATTCCACGCAGAAAATCGCTTATTAAAAAACAACCAACTTTCGGCTAAAAACCTACCAAATGAAACTTAATAAAGCTCCCACAGAGTTAGTGGATTAAAAATAACCGAGTCAACTTGTTTAACGCAACTCGGTTAAAAATAACCTTTTATCATTTTATTCCAATATTTTTCGGTTGTTAATAACAAACTAACTCTATTGAATTTAACCAGCTGGTTGATATTTATCTAGAAACTTGGTTCTTAACCACTGATAAAGTATGTTATTTAACCGTATGCATTTTGCCTTTTTGTATCGATGGTATTTAACAACGAATATTCGGTGTTTTTCAACAGAGACTTGGTTAATTTTAACCCACTTTTTTGTAACCGAGCAAAAATCGCACTCTGTTAGAGCCAATTTTTGAGCGTGTGGTTGAAGCCCAGGTCCAACCCGGGCTGTAGCGCCACCTAGGTAAGCAAGTTAGCTAAGAGCGATACTATTACTATATGTAGCGTTGCTAAAAATGAAATTTTGTGCTTGTTCTCTTTTTGAAGTCAAAATACGTATCTATACATATCGAACTCAATTTCTTCTGTTAGGTTAGGTTAGGTTTGTGAGCTGGCGAGGAAAGAATTTCCTGCGCCACACTCAGGTCAAAATTTACCCATTGTGATACCCGTAGGGGGAAGGGTTTATCCCGTTAAGATACCTAGAAGCGTAGAGAGACCTTTCCGGTTATTTCGCATGATTCTCTCTGTTCTGGATTTACAAAAAGATGGCCATAGCTTCCTTGTGTTCACACACGTGTCCATGGATGTCCACCTTGAATTTGCCTCATCTGTGGCCTTCTTCCCGGCTTCTAGCTTTAGTGTGCAGAGCGGGATATACACAGAGGAGCATGTTAGTTCCGGAAAATTTGCCGAGCCTTGTCGGGCTAGTTCATCGGCTTTCTCATTGCCTGGAATGCCTTCATGTCCAGGGACCCAACACAGTAATACCTTGTGCTGTGTACCAAGAGCTTTGAGCTCTTCGCGACAGCTCTTCACAAGCTTCGATTTTATTACTGGGGCAGTTAAGGGTTTTATAGCTGCCTGGCTGTCGATAAAGAAGGTGCAACCTTCCGGAGGTACCTATTGCCTTTAACTAACGCAGTCTCACGGGCAGCTCTTGTCACTGCCATGACTTCCGCTTGGAATTCACTGCAGTGGTCTGGGAGGCGAAGTGAGGTTGAGATGCCCAGCGGCTCAGAGTAGATGCCTGACCCCACGCCGTTGTCCATTTTTGATCCGTCTTCTTCTTCTGCTACTTGTGAGGGTCTAAAAACCTGTCATACTGTTTCAAATGTTATGTTTCACATGTAGGTTAGTACCTATAAGTCTTCATTTTGTCTTCTTATACGAATGTATAACTATTCAAAACTGGATGGCATTTATATTTATAGGGTTTCAAAAATAAATGCCACCCTGTAAGGATAATCAGGCGTTAATGGAACGTACGCTAGAGGGAGCTACACTGTGACAGGCTGATAACAAGGCGTCTAAAATGATTTTCAAACCGACACAACGGTAATAATACTTGTCCGGCTTTCGCTAGTATCCGCAGGGACACCCTAGGACAATACCTTTATCCCAAACACAACGATGCTAGAATGGCGAGCATTTACAGATGCACTTACTACCGGACAGTATGAACCAACAACTGTTCTTTCCAGTGGCAGCACAATGGACCCTTTCTTTTTTGTCTAAGTCCACCTTAACGAGGAGCACACCCACCTATAGAAAGTAACGAACCACATAGGTCAGGCAAATCTGCAAGCAACATGATATCAAAATATAAGTGCATTTCCATCGTCGCATATTGCGCGAACATTTTTTATAACCCTACCCCAACCCCTGCTTTCATATCAATTGGAGTGTGTACCTACACATAAACGGGCAGGAGAACACATCAGAATAGAATGCCTCATCGGACATTCTGACTTCGGGCTCTGTCACTGCCAGCCAACAGGCAACAGCGCACAACAAACCAGCAACAGTGGTAGAACCAACCAACACTATTACCTAGTACAATTATGTCAATAACAACCAAACGACACCAAAACCGGGATGAAAATGGCATGGCATGAAAAATACTGAAAACTGAGAGGACAAAAACAAAAACAAAAATCCATTAATGGGAGCCATGCGTATGGCGGACATAGAGGCGACACAAAAATCATCATCATCAACCTCTTCTAACGTAATCATCATCATGGTTGTGCTGCTTGTAGTCGTCATTTTGGGTAATCGGAGTCGGGGTGATCCCAAAGGCGAGGGCGACTTCGGTTGGGTGCCACCAACAATTCGTGAATGTTTCCCTTGGATACGCGACCGAAATTCTTCGTAATGGCTATTTGTGTTGTGCTTGTTGCTAGCATTCCCCCTGAATCCACTCTTTCGTTGGCATTTCCTCTTTCTCCACCGTTTACTTTACTGACTGGTTTGGTTTGTCATCATCATCATCATCATCATCAACATTGCCGCCGCCGCCACCAAATAATCAACCATCCAGTCGCCAGCCACCATCTGCTTGTTCGCTCGAACGAAACTTGTTGATTAAGTCTGCGCCGCGCCGGTTCCGTCGATTATGGGCGACTCATTGAATATTCATAAAGAGATACTCGCTTCCCCCCATCATTGATACACAAACCAGGCCCATCGTCGCGGTCAACCCAAACGAAGACGCGGGAGTGAAACTGGATTTTGCCGTATAATCGTGGGACTATCCAACAAGATCACTGGTTCCCCTCTTCAAGCGGCCGGCGCGCGGGAGGCTTATGACCAATCACCACTAGAATAGACATATCCACATTCAACAGGTTGAATCACTCGAAATCGCAACGCAATCCACTGTTGCAAACCAAAAAAAAAAAAAAAAATAGTATCTAAAACCCGTCTTCGTCATCATCAACTCCGCACGAGCAACCATCGAAACGAAAAAAACAAAGATGAAAGAAAGAGCTAGATACGAAGTTGTATGAGGTCGTAGAGTAGCCAGCGCACACCGGATTCACTCGCACGTTTGTGCTTCCAGCCGTTTTATTAGCAGATGCTTGCGGATGATGATGAAACATGAAACGCGCAGCTCCAGAAGAAGAAAAATAAATAAACGCGAAAACGAAATCCAACGAACACAAAACAAAATAAAAGGCGAGCTTTCCAGGTAAAAAAGTTATGATTCACCTGCGGTACGGTTTGTATTCGAGTGTGTAGACATTTTCGTATAATCCTATCGATGGAATTTTGTTTTCGCGATTTTGTTCTGTTCTTTATTTTTTGTTTTCTGCTTCACATTGCTAATTCGCCATAAAAACGTAACAGGGCAGTTTAGCCGTATGTCGGTCGGTATGTGTGTTACATTGTTTGGCATCGGGTGTACGCCTGTACGGACAAGGAGTACGGGTTGATTAATAAAATGGAAATCGTAAAAATAAGATACATTTTGGAGCGTTCGTCTCTCTCCTTGACTGAATTGTGTTGTGTTTCATTCGTTCTTCGCTGGCTGCCGTGAAGATGAATAATGATTCCATGAATCAGCCGCAAGTTCGTTGTAAAAAGTATGATAGCACAGGGTGTCTAATCGAAATCAGATTTGATACTTGAAGAAGGCAACTGCGAGAGTTAAATTCATTTAACCGTAGTTCTCCTTCTAAATATTTGAGTGGCGATTAATTCTATCGAAGAATGTTCGATTGTGACTCATTAATTTGACTTTATTAATGTTAGTGGCTATTTTTTAGTGAACGCGCGGCTCGATTAGATTGATTTGAGATTGCAAAACAATTTTAATCGTTGATAAACCTTTGTAAATGTGGTAATTTGTACCTTATACATTATCGCATACTTATAGGGTGGCAAAGCAATGTTGTCCTCAAATCGGAGTTGATGTCAATATTCGTGGTAAAACAATTTTATGTAGAAAATGCAGTGGGTAGCTATAGGTGGGGTAGGGAAATCTGTTCAAGACATTTCACAGGAGAATGCTTCCTTTTAGGCATGATAACTCTCGTAAATTAATAGGCAGCATAATTAGGTCAAAAGTCAATAGAATTTAAATTAAAAGAGTCAAAACGAAAGACCCTAATCTACCTGTGGTCTCAAAACGGCGCTCAATGCGTTATTTATGTTTTTCCCTCGTCAGGTAACGAGGAATAGGTACAGCCACTTAAACCAACCAACCCGTAGAAAATTATTTAAGCCTGTAAGGAATTTAGCTCATTATATAGGTAGGTATAATGGTTCTTTATGACTTCTAGAGTTTGATGAATGTTTACTTTTCAAACTCGCATCTACAATTGAGACTTTCGAGCTATTGCAGTTGGCTCCTCTAACCGAAAATATTCTGACTGATTTTGATAAGGAAATGAACCTACATTAGCCGTACCTATTTTTTACTATCAGAATTTATCAAAATAAAACAATACGGATCATAGAAAAATTTCATTTTGGAGTTGTGGCAACAGTTGCTTTCAATACACGACGGATAATGTGAGAGTATGACAAACTTCACGTTGCCACCAGCCATATTGCAAACATTCTGTGCAACGTGACGTCACAATATGAGGTCAATTGACTTGACATTTCATTTGCTTGTCGGGGGTGTTACCATATGAATCAAATTAATCATTTTTATTTTCGATATTGTTTTTTAAAAACTTAAATTCTATGTTCAAATATGCAACAAATAAACAATATTTTGCTGCTAGTAACGTTTGTCACACATTTCTGTTTTTCACCCGGTGTAGACGCCGATTAATTACTTTCTAAATGTTTATGAAATGCTTTTTACTGTCGGAAATTCACGGCCAGGGGCTAGAACACTACAACGACACCGCTTCCGTAATATGGTGCGTTTTGTTTCTAAAAGGAAATTAGTTTACTTCCAATCAGTTCGAAATGTAATGAAAATCTTACTGCAGTTTGTACTCTGTTCCGCTTTGGTTGTAAGTCTTTGACAAAGTAAATGACAGCGGCTTAAGCACGAAATTCCAGAAGAACAAATTGAGTTAGTCGTTAGATTTTTCTGTGATATTTTGTGATAAAAAAGAAATGTGTTTCCCAATAATTAGTAGTTTTGAAAATAATTAAAATTTATGCAGCCTGCTATAGTTTCGATTTTTCATTATTCCAAGATTTTCCGGACATTTGTATTTTTTGTTAAAAGAAGAACAAGAAAACAACTCTCACCTTACTGCAGGGAAACTTGTGAAACAAATCATTGACGAACTGTGAAGTATTTAATAAACATTTTTCTGTTAAATAAATGTTTATGAAACGTTTACTAAAATATTTTTGAAATATTTCGCTGTTCGGGGCATTCCTTTATATAATGAAAAAGCAAAATCTCAAAGGACGGAAAATTTATTCGATGCCCTTGATTTTTTGTGTTATGAAGGGTGTTGAATATTTTAGTCTGGCAACGCGACTGTGTGGCTTGGCTATCGTTTACAGGCACACCAACATTGAAGAATGAAACAAGCCACCTAGTGGGAAATTTTACATTAAATTTTCAGATCATTATTCGTGATCTCGATGCTGTTGTTGTAAGTGCATGTAAATCGATGATCTGTATGGATCATGGCTGATAATAAAAAAGGGCTATTGTAATTTACGTATCTCGAATTAATCGGTGTCGGATTCAAGGCTTGAAGAAATACGAAATGAAACGGAAAGATATATATAAGACTTTGAATCCAGTTAAAGAATATTGCCAAAACGGATGGCCAGGTATAAAGAAGAAAATTGATGCCAGTGGCTCGTTCGAATGGACTCACAGAAGGATCCATTCAAACAATAAAAAGATTACTAACCAAGTGCGATGAAACAAATAGCGATCCATACGTTGCTCTTTTATTACATAGAGGAACCTCGAGAGGGAATCTTGGTTCACCTACTGAGCTTCTGATGTCTCGAAGGTTAAGAACAAAATTACCAAAATAACTCAAGATAACCTTAAACCGATATTAATTAATATTACAAAACATAAGGAAATAGTCTCTAAAAGAAAAATTTAGTAGCAACAATATCACAATAAAGGCTCTAGGGCATTAAGGCCACTTCAAAATGGGGAATGCATTTGAATTACAAAAAAAAAAAAAAAAAAAAAAAAACACCGCACCGTCAGTTTGGAGTCCTGGCAAAAATATTTTCAAATGTAAAGAACCACGTTCTTATTTGGTGACTGATTCAAATGGTAATCGTTACATGAGAAATAGAGAACATCTAATGGAAGCACCAGAGGTAAAAGAAAATTGTGAAAACAGTCAAGGCATAAAGGAGCAACACGGCGCCAATCAAACAACTGGCGAAACACTCTCAACTGATTAAAGTTTTGTTGATAGCGACCACAATAATTTATTAGGGGTAGGTCCTCACATTCAACATCCAATTTCCACGGAAAATAATGAAATAATACTTAGAACAAATTGTGTGCGAGGAAAGTTGTAGCACCTAAGCCATTTGGTTATACAAATAACCAAAAATAAATACATTTTTGTCACTAATATAAATATGATGATTGAGTGTTAATCAAAAGGTTAAAAAAATATATAGAAACTGTATACTTATATACAGACAGGCTAACCCCTTAGCATTAAGAATGAATTATTTTTATTATACATTATTAGAATAATTCTTATAATAATAACAATAATAAATAAACAACAACAAACAATGTGAAATTATATGCTATTCAACTATGACTATAATATTTATATAATGTGTTCGCAAATAAATATAATTGTTCTTGTATTGGCTTGATTATCGCATACTTTAACATACACTTACACTTAGAATTAAGAATATATAAATAGTTGTTAACCTGTTAGACTGCGACAGTCTGAAGTGAAACTTATAGAAATAAACAAACATGTAAAATAATGGAAAGACTTATATGATATATTTTTCGTTCGGAGAAATATTTTGGAAGCGATCAAGGGCACTGATCTTGTCGACTTTCCCTTTGAGAGCGGGATTCCAGAGATGGACGTGTACATCCATCAAACCTGCACCAACTTTTTGACAATAGAGTCTAGTTCTAAACCCTACCCTATTAAATGCCCGAAGAAGTTGGCATGGAAATTTCAAAGGCTAGTGCTCGAGGGCTTATTCACTTGCCAATCGGATGGCCAATGCTGAGACTTCCGGTAAGATTAGTCAGATTTTGCCAATTTTCAACAGCTATACAAAGCTGTCAATTGTCTAAGTAGATCCAGAATGAGATAGACAGTGTTGCCAGTTTTGGGCTTTTCCCCCCAAATTAAGGTTTTTTTTTTGATTAACGGGGGAAAATCTGGGGAGAGAAATTGTTTAGGGGAAATCTGTTTTTTTTTTTTAAATTTTATATTATTTTTTCAGTATAATATACTTTTTTATAACCTTAAAATGTGTGTGTTATTTTCAAATGCAGTTCACACTTTGTCATTCGGAAATCCAAACTTACATGTTCGAGTTTCAAATTGAAAATTCCTTCTTTAAGTCGAACAAAAACATGTTTAAAAAATAATGAAAAAAAGAAACCAAATGTGGGGTTTTTTCCGAGTCTGGCAACGCTGGAGATAGATAGATGCTTATAGGAATCGAACTTAGTGAATTATAACCAGTAAGATATTTATGGCGGCTCCACTTAAGTATCCCATACCTTCGACCATTGTAATCGAGAGGGAGGACATTCCAAATTCATAAATTTCTGAGTGATACTCCTTTACACAATTATAAGTTACGCCTTAATTGGCTTTAAGGTGTTCTTATGAGTCTCGAAAAGACTGCAACACTGAATTGCTAAACATATGACCAAAAGCTTTGAGGGTCGGATAGGTACCTACCCAGACGTCGCGTCGCTGGTTTCGAATTTAAAAACAAAAATATAAATAACAAATTTTGGAGTCGACTTTAAATTTACGGAAGCTTACAATTGCGAAATCTGTATGGAAAACAAAGCCACTGTGAACTACTAGAATTTAGAGTCGAAACTAACAATGTTTGTTGGTAAGGCCCAAATAGTTGGAGCAACAGGTCGGTAAGGCTCCTAGGCCCAGCTTCTCGCAACCATTCATTTTGTGTATTTTTTTTCATTTTTGGTACAAATGGAAGGGATCTGCAATTTCATGCCGAGTCCAAGCGGCTAAATGGGAAGCTCTTTCATGACAGTTATACTCTCGGAATTTTGTCAAACGTTCGCGAGTTGTGGCACAGTCGAGAAAAGATGTGATTTGTGGTTTTCAGCGATCGAACCTGGAACCCCTCGCTTAGAAGTCCAACATAATAAGCCACAGCGCCCACAGGTTGGTTTAGAAATGTCATGATTCAATATTTTATACTAGGGACTGGATTTTGTTTATTAGCACATCTGCAGAATGCAAAATTCCCGAACCCGTTCGTTTCGATGATTTAAAGACCTCTGGCTAGATTGCGATCTCTTTGCTACTTTCGAGCTCAAATGGTGATGAATGAAGTCGATTGAATGCAACTACCTATAAGTTAAAGATAAGGTTGCGTTTATACAGATGTCAATCTTGACGACTTCATGGGGTCGCTCAAAGTATACCTGGGAATATAATAAGCTTGTTTGGTACAATAAAAATGCACATTGTGTCTTCCTATCGTAAACTGTGGACAACGTTTGAAAAACCAGAGCTTATAATAAAAGTGGCTTCAATGAAGAAGAAGAGAAGCTTCAATGCTTAAAAATGCGATGCCTCGCTTGAAAGGCCGCCTTGTTGCAACCACAGCTTGGATATATCGATGTTGTTGAGCTCTGGCCACAGAAAGTCGGTTAACATTGCTCTATACCTGAGATCATTGACGATCAAAATAACGATCTCCTTTTTCATTTCGATAGAAATAAGGTTCGAAGATGCCGCCATTCCAAAAACCGCACCAAAGAGTCAATCTTTGTGAATTGAATTGAACACTTGTTTATTGTGTTCGTTCACACAGCCGCTGAGCTAAAAACGGCCCTCATCAAAGACAAGTTTCGTATTTACAACTGAGCCCGAGTTTCGATAATATTTTTAAATAATTTCCGAACGTTCGGCAAACGTGAAACAGTTCATGATGAAATAGCTAGCCTTACTGAATATTTTGGAAATCTGAATGTTATTGTTAAGTTTGACAGCTGCTGAAACATTTAGCAAATGGGAAAAGTATCATTGCTATCTGGTCGCCCTTTACAGAATCATTTGTTTATAATTCACTGCACCAGAAGATGGCATAAGTATCAAGATGAACCTTAGCAGCTTGTCAAATCGGTTCGGTAGTAATTGTTTGAAGCCAAATCTCAGCAAATGCTTAGAGACAGTCTAAGAAGAAGAACCTTTTTCATTTCTCCGCAAGGCGTTGGATATGTGTAGACCGCAGAGGGACTTAACCTCGACCTCCACTCTTCAACCACCAAACTAAATTACGGCAACGAAGATTATTGCTGCTGTATACCTCAAAAATCCATACTTCCGTTCGAATTTTCAAACCAAAAGAACATCTACGTCATCGTGTGACAGGCAGTGCGATAAGCGATACTGCAAATTGAACATTCCTAGCTTTTGTTCTATCCAGCCAACAGTGACAGTTCTAATTGGAAAACGCCTTCAAATAGGATACATGTTTAGAAAATGTTGACGAAATAATACTGGTTCAAAAATATGTACCTTTTCAATACCATGTTGTTATTTTTTGACGCAGCTACTCCCCAGTCAGTGCGATATCTGATCTAGCACTAGCTGACATTTGTCGTGGACTGAGAAAAATATTTCCCAAAATTTGGATTAAATCCAATTGGCCAACGGCGCGTTTTTGGTGGTGTATTTTTAAAAACAACAATTTTTTTCGTATTTAATATTTATGCAAATTTTATTTTTAGATTTGAGAATTTTTAAAACTGTTCGACTTTTTTTTTTTTTGCTTCTACGACTCGATGAAATTTTTCGGTCAAGTGGCAAAATGATTGAATAAGTGCATGTTTTCCTTTGGCCATCGTCGAATGGAATGGCGAATAATTGCTTTGCATTATATTTTAATGCCGTTTATACTGTGCATTTCATTTTCTGCTGGCATTGGATTTTGTTTGCTGTTTTTCAAGATTAAGTGGTTTTTATTTGAGGTCATTATTTGAATGTTATGGAAAATTATTTGAAGCAGAACACCCACCACAGCAATTTTATGTAGTTTTCGACGTAGGTTTTTCGGTAGACAGGAGATGGAAGATGGATTTTTGGTCTAGGTGGATTTGATTTATTATTTCAACTGATAGGTGGCGTCAGTAAATGGGAGAAGTGATCATAATTATGGTTATTTGGTATAGTGAATCACTGCATATGGTGTGAAGGTCCTGGGGGAATGCATCAGCTTTACCCAACGTTTTTTAAATCGCAAGTTTAGTTTTCAACTGTGAACTTATCCGTGTGTCATTAATTTTTCGGTGGATTCGCTGTTATTACATATCGTCTAGAATGTTGCTTTGCATCTCATTGTGAAATGTAGCTCTTTCGAAATGTTAGTTCGACCCCAACTGTTGCTTTCGTCAACAAACTCTGATGTCGATTTGACTAGAATGTGGAAAAGCGAGGTATAACAACGTTTCCCTCTTATTTCTGTTGAAAAAACTTCGTGTCAAACAAAAATGTCATGTGAAACAAATTCCATGTCAAAAAATATGTCATGTGAAAGAATTCCACGTTAAAAAATATGTCATGTCAAACAAATGTCTTGTCAAACAAATGTTTTGTCAAACAAATGCCAAGAGATTTCAATAAAATTTTGCGAATGGGTATGGGTGGTTCCGGGTTGAAAAATTGGATAATTTTGGACCCGATAGGTGGCGCTGTTGGCGATCTCCGAAACCACTCAAACCGATTTTAATAAAATTTTGTGGATGGGTATGGTTGGGTCCATCTTGAAAGCTAGGGTAGTTTTGGTCCGGTGGGTGATATAAACTTTTTTTTTGGCATGACATGACGTCATTAATGTACTAATATGATCAGGGCTTTTGTCTGGTCCACTGTTCACCTTTTTGGTGTATGGTTAACAAACTCTGATAAAGTATTACAAATACAGCAAAACAAACTTTTTAAAATGATGCTGAACCTTGGCACTACTCAACCCTAGTTTTGCATAACAGAGATTTTGTTGAACTGATCTCCGATAGAATCAAGAAACCTAACGAAGTTTTTTTTGACGAGATCTAACTTCTCTGATAAACCGCTAATAAATGAGTTTGAACATTATTTACCAAAAATTGTACTGATTTTTTTTACTTATTTCTTTTATTAATTTGTTTTATTTTACTCATTGGTTTATTTTTTAATTTATTTTTGTCAAATGGAGTTTTTTTAATTGTTTTCCTTCAAAACAAATAAATTGTAATTGAATAATATGTATTAAATCTATGTTAAATGTTTCAGCTGAAAAATATAAATGTACTCCTAGGTAAAGGGTTTTTCAATAAGAGCGCTACAAAAGCATGGCCACCACGGGCACGCTTGTAGAAGTCCAGACGCTGAACCCAATTTTCGACGGTTTTCAAGCATAAATCGGCCGATACTACTGCAATTTCACGTTCGATATTCGTACGAAGTTCATCAATCGTTGCTGGCTTGTTAGCATAGACCATAGACTTGACGTAGCCCCACAGGAAATAGTCTAACGGCGTCAAATCGCACGACCGAGGCGGCCAAGCGGCTGGACCATTTCGTAAGATAACACGTTCTCCAAACCTGGTTTCCAATAAATTGATTGTGACATTCGCTGTGTGGCTTGTGACGCCGTCCTGTTGGAACCACATGTCCTCCAAGTCCATATCATCCAATTGGGGCAACAATATTCGGTTATCATTGAACGTTAGCGATTCCCATTCACAGTAACGTGCCGGTCTTGATCATCACGGAAGAAGTACGGCCCAATGACGCCGCCGACCCATAAACCACACCAGACCGTAATTTTTTCGGGATGCAATGATGACTCATGGAGTAGATACGTGTGGATTGCTGCCTGACATTCAGCCAGAAATGAGCCTCAGCGCTGAAGATGATTTTTCGATGAAAATCCGAATCATTTTCAAGTTGTTGCTCAGCCCAATTCACGAACATACGACGCTTCTGGTGGTCAAACGGCTTCAGTTCTTGCGTCAATTTAATCTTTAATCACAGAGATGCCCAACGCTTGAAAACGACGCGTGAGAGACACATTTGGACTTTCTTCAACTGAAGCCTCAGCGGCAGCAATATTCTCGACACTACGGGCACTTCTTTGTCTCACTGGCACAGGAACATTTTGTACTGTGCCTGTGGATTCAGATTTTTCCACTAGACGCTCAATTGTTGATCTGCTAGGACGATTATGACGACCATAAATTGGATGTAGCGCTCTTAACGTTGAGGCCACTGACTCCGAATTTCGGTAGTAAATTTTAATAATTTCAACTTGTTGTTGGCTCGTTATCTTTCCATCATGAAATGGCAAACCTGAAGAGAAATGTCAAAAGTGCGGCAAGAAATTCGGCGTCGTTTGCTGTCCCTGTCGCTCTACTTTTCTAGCGTCCCTGTTGAAATACCCTTTATATCATATCGCTACTGTAAATTAAGCGGTGGCTAGCCTTTGTAAATTTTTTATAACGAAATAAATTGTCAGCCTTATTGTGAGTTTCGCCTGAACAATATTCCACCCGAAAAATTTGACGTTTCACTTTTTGCTTATCATGAGTTCCGGGCGAAAAATAGTTGATGTTCGAATTCCTTATTGGCAGCACTGTTTCGGGCGGAATATACTGCTATTTTGTTTACATATATTTTCCATATTCTTTTTTGAGGCGAACAAGAGAAGAACTTAAAGAAGCAACATGATGACTTAGCAGCAAAACATTCAAACTGCATTTGCCTTTCCTATTATAGAATAAATGTTTATTTGCTGACGGCGAAATAATAATGTGTTTCATCAATTCACCCCACAACACTTGGCAGCCTATGTTTTGCATAAAAGTGTTGAGCAATCTTGCGTTGTTCGTTCGGTGTTGGCCAAGCTATCCACTGAGGGTAAAGCGCATGCTCAAAAATATTAAGAACTTCTAATAGTACCAGGCTAAACTTCGTGGTCCTTAACACCTTTTTGAGATCCACCCTATGCAAAGAAACGCAAACAACCTGCTAGTTTCACAATGGGTGGAATTCGCAAATTTTTGTTTGGACAGGGGCAAGGCTTTTATTTATTTTATTTTCCAAGCTGTCAAAACACATTTTAGGTGTGTTCGTCTGAGTTCGAAATGTCACTGTCGATTCGAAGTTTGTATTCGTTCGGGCGGAACTCACAATAGCTTTAAAAGTTCGGGCGGACAGCATTTCGCCATGTGAAATGTTTTCCGGGCGAAACTCACAATAAGGCTGTGTATCTTTTATAAGAAAGAAGGATTTCAGGTTCAAGCGAAGAAAATAAAACGGTCGCAACTCGCAATTCCCTCTCATGAAAATAGCCCTCAGGGCTTATTCCATCTCGTGTCTATTTAGAAAGTATGTACGTAGTTTCCATTGACCCTTTAGCGGTGTCAAAAGGTACGGATCTTTTATCTATCCAAGCTTTGCAGGCTCGAAATATCTGTTTTTGCCACTAAACCACGAGCTTCCTTAAGTACGCATCGTTGAAGTCGATTCTACTTACCTATCCACAACTAGCTAAACATATGCTATTTCGACATCCGATACAGGGCGCTATCAACAAAATCAGCAAAAGAAAACAAAAAAGCCGTAAACTACCAGCTTGGCTCCAAGTGTCTGGGGGCATCGATGATTCCAGCTAAACTTGCTTTACAAACAGACACCCGTACCTACAAACATAACATCGCCAACAACAAAAGAAAAAAAAAACCAAAGTCAACAAAGGAGGGCCACTTCAGATTTCAGAATACCTCTGCGCAAAAGATACAAAAAGTATCTTCAGGGTGTTAGCAGCACACGCAACGCAACTCCATTGCCGCACAAGGGCGGTCAGAGGGGTACACAACGAAGGTGATGTTGATGATAATGACGAAGAAGAAGCACACCAAATGGTGCAGTCAGGCTTTTGAGAAAGACCGCGTACTCTAGTGAGGTGCTGTCGATTCTTCGTCTACATCTTCTGGTACTGTGCTGCCGCCATCGCAGCAGCCGCCGCCGCCGCCTGGCTGACTGCATTTTTATTTTATTGCCAGAGCAAAAGGTACCTGTTCTGGCTGTATCAGGTAAAAGAAAACAGAAAAAAAATTACTCAAGTGCAATTGTATTTCGTCTGCGTATTCCCTATACGCTATACCAGATTGCCATGGCCCTTGGCTTCGCCCTCCTCTCGATCCAGTATATCGTCGCCACGTCTGGTGCTGCTATCAATCTCCGATATACGATGGCAATGAATTGATTCTTTTCACCTTGTTATGGTTGACTTTTTTCTTGCCTCATCTCTCGTTTCATTGTTTTGTTTTGTCTGTGTCGCCCTTTGCTTTCTTATTTTTAACTTTGTTATTCTTCTTATCCACTTTATGGATTTTTTGTTCGCCCACTTTTTCTCGTTTTTTTTTTTTCGTGAGTATCCGATGAACCAAATTGATGCTGGGTGTGGGATATACACTACAAATGCACTGAATCACTTTAGATACAGATACAGGTAAGAAGATAATTTTGAAAAGGGGAAGAGAACAAAAAAAAAACACAGTCCCACTCAACCGCAGACACATTTGAACGAGTCAAGAGAGGCAGTTGATATTGTTTACTGTTCAGTTAATCTACAAAGAATTCAATTCCAATAGCAATGAGAAAGGTACGTACCTGGAATAAATTCAGATATTCTACGAACTGTGTTACTATTGCCACAGAAGTAGATACGTGCACCTGTATCTCGATGTGATGGATGGCTGTGTTTGTGTATATCGCATGAGTTCGTCATTTTTCTGCGAATTTCCTCTCAGACTCGGACTACTCATTAAGGCGTCAAGAAATAAGCAAACTCGAAATAGGTGCAGCGTACAGGAAGTATCTAGATAACGGATTTAGTGGAGTAACACAAGGAAGCCAATTGGGTCAATATTTTTTATTTGTGCTTTAGTTAGAGGCTTATCATAAGGAATGGTATAAGTTCGCCTCCTGTTGCTGACAGTCACTTGAACTTTGGTGACATTTTTTGTAGATAAACCACAAAGCGTGAGTTTTTAATTTTTAGGACGAATAGAGGGATCTTACATTTGATGCCACGATCAAACGGCCAATGAGAAGCTCAGTTTTATGCTCTCGGATATTTTTCAGACGTTCGAGAGAGGTCTGAAAAAGCAATAAAAAAACTTTCAGATGGAATTTGTGTTTTTATTTTCGAGTACCGCCTACTTTTGCCTTTGCTTTTGAAATTATTGTCAAATATTTTTATTTTGTTGAGCGGCAATAATCGTTAACAGATTGAGACAAGCAGAAATTCCTCATAGGAACTCTTTTAAATAGGCTTTACAGGTTTTACAATAGTTCGATAAAAGTTGCCAAATTAAAGTTTAGTAATAACTTGCAGTAACGGATGACTCAAAAATGGTAAAAGGTTTTTACTCGGAGGCACTGCAATAACAGGAGTCTTTCAAATTACCTCAAATGTATAGTAAATAATGTTCTAAGCAGAAACCGTTGAAAGATACATAATTGACTGCAGAAAAATGCCAACTCAATGCAGTCATCTAGGGGCCGGTCTATGCCACCTCTCGACTCTCGTGCTCTATGGCTGAGATCAGATCAGAAGAGAACAACCTAGATCCTCTATCTGCATCATAAAAATAAGATAGACCCACTATGACAGAGACTTATGATCTGTATCATAACCAGTATAATGCCAGGAGACATGTTTCTTCAATGGGGGATAGAGCCCAAGGTTGTAAGCACAAACTGCGGATTCATTTTAACATTGCTTTCATTTGAAAAATTTCATTAGGAGCACCAACTGGTCCAAAAGCTGGCCAGTTACTTGAATGGTTAAGTTCCATGTTTTTCTAGTCTGCAGCCTTACCAGGGAATTCAAAATGGATCTTTTAGGTCTCGTCTATCACATATCCTAATAACCTAGCCTTACCTTACCTAACCTACTGTAACGTTTTTCATTAATATAACATTTGGTGCGTTTGTGATGAAAAAAATGTGGACTAAAACGTTACGAAGATCGCTGAGGGTAGTAAGTAGGGTTGGCTTAAAAGAGTGGGCGGTCTTAATTAAGGTACTGATTAGTCTTTATTTTTGGGGATTGTTTACTTCATCCTATACAGTTGAAGATTTTAAGTGAGTAGGTTCTTGGTATAACAACAGCCTAACTTATCTAGGCTACTTTAAAGGTCTAGGCTTCGTTTACTGCACGATCTATTATTATCCGACACAGATGAATACATATATGCAGATTCGAGGTAGAACGTTTTTTTTTTTTAAATAATTTGCAGCACTTTTTCCATCGACAACCAATCTGGCAGCAGATTTCGATTTGTGCTTGTGCTCAGTTTGGTTTGCCATTTAACCAAAGGTATATTTGCTCTAGAGGCCAAAACAGCTTGCATATGAGTCGAAAAAAGGTTGCTCTTGCTTGATCCTCATTTTTATTAATTTCAGAGACGATCCAGATGAAAAATCTAAAATTCTTGTTTTTTCCAAGATAAAACAATTTTTTTTTGCAAGATTTTTGAAAAATATTTGAGAACAACATACAAAACACAATTTTGAAGTGTTTTAAGTTAAACTTATATTTCTTTTTTTTGACACAAATATCGAAAAGAAAATTATTTCTAATAATTAAATTTTATTGGTTTTTGAAATTTTGGAACCTATTTATTTATACACACATTTGAATTAAAAATATATTTAGAATTTCATTGCTTATATTAAGAACAAAACAGGAATCTTGAAATTCGATAATTTTGAAGTAAAAAGTCTGGTTCGATTTTGGAGCTCAAAAAAACTTGAAAAAAATGTATATCTTGTAATCTGGCCTCACCATGTTTAGCCTTACCTTTTGAAGAGTTTGATTACGGAGGTACGTGGTTTATGTGGTTCGTCTCTTAAGCTACAGGGAAAAAAGACGATAACGAGTTCTCTTCCTCGGTCCTTGTAGGTTAGTTACGTTCAAGTTTCTCTGAACTAGAACGACATATTTATATAACTCAATGATATCTTCACAGAGACAAAAGCAAATACCTTAGTCTTCTGGTGACGCTGTACTGTCCTTCGATGCATACCGCAGGACAGGATCCATGACTGCTAGGACCGGAATGGGCATTCTTCTTAAAACGGGTGTTGTTCCCGTAAGGACTTGACGGCCTGTCAATAAATAAGTGTTAAAAACCGTGCCAGCTTTCTATAAAAACTAAATATTTCGGAATCGCAATGCATTCCAATCCCCTTTGGACTAAACCTGTTAAAACGAATGTTCTAAGCCCATGACTGAAAAAGATTTTATGGATCTTTACTAAATAAATGACTCGCATGAATACGTCATTTCGCTGAACTTGTTAAGCGCCAGTGAACGCGACTGAGTAGCGCCTGCACTGATATGCCTCAGGCTCTGTTCTAGATATTCCTTTCGTTAGTACTTATATACCAGTGGCGTCACTTTCAAGACTAGGTACTAGGTAGGTGGTGATGGTACCTTTTTCCCAATTGCAAGACTTAGTTCAACTTCTACTGAAGTTTGAATGAGTCACCTGGTATAGGCACCTTCTTCATCGGCAAAACACAAGCAGCTTTACAGTTGATTTTTCGCAAGTGCAAATCCCTTTCGGTCCAGCTCAGTCTTAATAGGTACCTACAAAGGCCTCTATACCAATGGCGGTTAAGTGAAGTCGAGAAACTCGCCTTGAAAAAGTCTGAATTTCGTCTGCACACCGTGGATGGACTTACTTATTTTTCTTTACAGAAAATGTTCCCTCCAATTTGCATATGTTTTCTATCAAGTCAAGTACCTCAAATGCATTTGCATGCCACAAACCACATATACGCAAATGAGTACGTACATACTGCTACTAGGTACCCGTTTTCCCATAGGCAACTAGGTACAATATGCATCAACACCCCATACAGCGAATGACAGCACAACGAAAAGCAGAAACGAAGAAAAAGTTGAAAAACAAACTAAAAATACATTTCAAGGTCCAAACATTCAAAAAAACAATGTCATCGGTTTTTAAATTTAAACAAAATAAACACTGAACGCAGCCATGGAGCATCCACCGGGCTGTGCGTCGTCGGTTGTCTGCGACGTCATTGTCGCCATCAAGTGAACCTAAGCTGTTTATACGACCCAATCCAACCGGTGCTTCGAGGCTAGCCGCGTGTCATTGATATTTCTAGTGAATGGCTCTTCACACACAAAAGCGATACAAATCCAATCCATGGGCATCAATCATAATTCCGAGAATTCACACACACACGCATGTTAGCATAGCAGGACGGCTGTAAAAACCGATGGGAAATGAGGCGCAACGAAGTGCACAGGCTCATCAGGAAACACCACTTGAAATGAAGGTGCACCCAGGGATTCCATTTTCCATTTCCCTGTCCACCGCGCAATTTCCGGATATCGTTACCCATACAACTTCATTCTGTGCGTATAGAGAGAAGCACTTCTCCCTCTTTTTTGTCAATTTGCATTCCTAATTCGTAAACAGGAAAATGATGCTCCGCTCTTTCTGTGCCGCGGACGCGGGATTCCCACATTTTTTTATACATGCCAGTGCCAGAATGTCGTCCAGGAAGAATAATAATTGGAATCTGGCCAAACCTACACTTGTGTGTCGTATGTGTGCGATTTTACAGAACACGACATGCCCGCTGCAGATGCAGTAGAACCAGTGATTCTCGTAATAGACTCGAAAAACAAGAATGTCTGACAGAGCACAGAGGACGAGAAGCGCAGCAGCAGCAGACAAATACGAATCATCACCATCAACTTCGCTCATCTGCATGTTTTTTTTTGTAGGTACCTCCTCACTGATGCGGATGCCGATGGTCGAGTTGAGACTAGAGAATCTCGTCCTCATTCGCGCTTCGTGTTTCCCAGCTCATCTATTCCTTTAGCAGGCCTTAAGCGATTGTTGAGCTGTTTTTAGGTTCAATTTATCTGGCTCGTTGTTGTGCGATCATTTGTGTGGCGCCAACCTGACGTCTTCGGTTCTCCGAGATTTCTTCCCCGTCTCCTTCTCGGCTTTTGTTTTTGTTGTTCCCATCAGAGGTGATGTGTAATATAAATTTAAAGAACAACAGAACGTTACAAAAAAAAAAGAAGAAAACAGAAAAAAGAAAAAAAGAAATCCAAACAACGCCAAAAGGATGTGATGCAAGTGAACAAAAAGAGAAAAGTATACCAGTGCCTCATCAAAGCGCCTGTGTTCTGTCTTCTGTGTACTGTGCTGTAATAGAATACCGCATGTGGGCCATATCCACTCACTGTAAGACCGACTGTTCGCATATTCACATGCACAGAAGACAGAAGTTTATGGGCTTGCGGTTGCGATGGTGTAAGAAGATGTCTGATGTGTTGGCGTCGTCGACACACCAACGGAACTATTTTACCGAAAATAATTGTCTTTTTATTTTATAGACACGTCCGTCATCCGTGTGACAACGATTTTCAATTTGTCAATCATCAGTATTCGGTGAACACCCGCCTAAGAATTTTCTACAATTTCACCTTGAGAAAGGGCACTTTGCGCGTTCTATTTGTGGATGTGTGAGGTGTGACCTTAGTTTCATTCTTGTTATCGCCCGCTATGTCGAGGGAAACCCCGACGCTTGTCTGTTTCGCAATCCATTCGTCCGTCCGTCCAGCCACTCGTGATAATAAGGCTCGTTAAATATTTCAATTATTTGACGTATTGCGTGCGATGAACAGGTCTCATGTGTTGGCATGTTTTTATAGCTGCCTGTAGACCTGTTTATGCTAACATTAATTACCTAATAACACTATAGGTAAACCCGTAAGAACTTATATTCGGGAATGGTTTAGCTCAGACAATAGGGAAATGTTCTCATTTACAAATTGGTGGTGGAACCTACCTAGAATAGGCAGGCCGGTTATCTTATTGATTATGTTCTCCTAACAAATTGATTGATTAACAAGTCATCTCATTATTCATTTTGAGGCACGACCAAAATAAATGAGGTTAAGGCATCAAGTCAACCACGGCATCGGCCAGTGAGCCCCTCTAGACAACTAGCTGCCTACGAGTCGCTCTTCAATTGTGCGCGGACCCTAAAGTGGGGTCTTCCTCTGCTTAGGTACCTTTGGACACGAAAATACTTTTTATGCTTAAGTGCATTGTTGTTCATATACCTATGCTTCATGTGACCCGCCGTTGTTCATTGTTAAATCTTGTCTTCCACAATCTATCAATCCCAACCTGACCGAATATCCCCCGACAAATCACTCTGTCATAATTTCCCAAGAGATTTGCATCCAATTTCGACAAAAACCATCAAGTGTCTTGTATAAATATGAATAATATCTCCGTGGTCTTATAAGAGAGGGCTTATTGCTTAGATGCCTTCTTAGACCTTATTAGGAACAGCGATTGGCAGGAGTGATTCTTCGCCACTGACAGCGACAGCTCGCTGCGTTCTTCTGGTAATGTCAATAACATTAGTATTTGCAAGTACCTAATTGAACGAAGCTTTGACGCCTCTGAGCTCTGACTCTGCTGCTGGCTTCTGGGTTTCATACAATCGCTTACTGGAAGAGGTTAGAGGGTGCTTGTCCTCTTAAACCTCTTTCGACACCAGGTGTTTTGGTGGGGTTTTTGCCGTCTATGAAGGAACAGTGATATTTCTTCGTCTATAAACGAACGAGTTTTCAAAAGGATGCCGAAACGCTACATTCCGATTGGTCGATAACGAGGTTTGAGGTTGAGTTTCTTAGATTTCGTCGATGGTAGACTTTCCTGCCGCACTGGAGTGGACCGATAAGTTTGTGGGCAAACGGTTTTAAGCCGAAGAAATCTTCACTCAGAAAACTACAGAGCTACGATAGCCCTACCAAATGCGCAACCTCTGTTGTATGTAGGCACATCAACTGCTACCTTTGTGGCTGCCATAGCCAAAAAATATTTGAAGACATCTAAGTTAGCGTTCAGACCCCCATACAGAACCGTTAAAACCTTCCCACAGAGCTAATGCGCACGTATTCGAGGCTGTCACAGCCTTGTAATACCCATATACAGAGCTGTCAGAACCTCATGAGAGGCTGTCACAGCCGCTCAAAAGATTTGCGGCAGCCATATGCAGAGCTGTCAGATCCCCACGAAAGCTGTCACATCCTCTCAAAAGATTTATAAAGGGTGATTTTTTAAGAGGTTTAGATCTTTTTTTAAAAAAAAAACACAAAAAATTCGAAAAAATGAATGAAATATTTATTTGAATCGATAGTTTGAACCTTGCAATTTAATGTTTAAAGATAATTTCATGCAAATGTTGACCGCGGCTGCGTCTCAAGTAGCCCATCCGCTGAGTCCAATTTTGGCATACTCTTTCACACATATCGGCCGGTATCTCACGAATGAATGCATGGATGTTGGCTTCCAGTGCGTCAATCGAAGCGGGCTTGTCCCTATACACATTAGCCTTGGCATACCCCCACAAAAAATAATCTAATGGTGTCAAATCGCACGATCTAGGCGGCCAATTGACCGGCCCGAAACGTGAAATTAACTGTTCACCAAACTCGCCTCGCAATTGCGCCATTGTTTCGCGTGCTGTGTGGCATGTGGCACCGTCTTGTTGAAACCACATATCATGCAAGTCAAGAACTTCCATTTCGGGCAAAAAAAAGTTTGTTATCATCGCTCGGTAGCGTTCACCATTGACAGTAACGCTGCGATTCGCATCATCTTTGAAGAAATATGGCCCAATAATGCCGCCGGCCCATAAACCGCACCAAACAGTGGCTTTTTCGGGATGCATTGGTAGCTGTTGCAATGCTTCTGGCTGATCTTCACTCCAAATGCGGCAATTTTGCTTATTTACGTACCCATTCAACCAAAAATGAGCCTCATCGCTGAACACAATTTTTCGATAAAAAAGCAGCGATGAACATTTCGAACCGAGCACGAATTTCGATAGTAAAATTCAATAATTTGCAAGCGTTGTTCATTTGTAAGACGATCCATGGTTAAATTGCAAACCAAACTGAAGCTGTTTGACAGTGACACAAGGTACTAAACACACGTCAGCTGTCAAAACCAGTGTTGCCAAAACCAAACCAGTTAAAAAATCACCCTTTAGTACCCATATACAGAGCTGTCAGAACCTCATATGGGGGGGTTGTGAACCCAAATGGGAAGCTGAGGAAGCCTAATAAAAGTATTCTCATACCCTCACATACCTTGGTGGATGTTTTAGCCTCTTTGAAGCATTTTAAGCCATTCATATACTTAGCCTGATTTCTTAAAAATTTGGAAAGCTCAAGCTATCTCTTGAAACCCACCTATATATGAATATCGTCCTAATCTGATGAAGGGGCAATATAAAAAATTAAAAAATAATCTGAACCTCTTTTTCACTTTTCTAAAACGTATGTTAGAACAATTTTAAAAATTTGTAAAAACTCTTACCTGGTGAAATTAATAACACGTCTGTACAGCACGACTTCTTCGATACCAATATCAGTAGATACGAAGAAAGAGGATTGCTTAGTTGCTATACCTAGAAACGACTCAGTTGTCACAAATTCTACGAGCCATAACAACCTTATTCTGAGCAGAACTGTACAGAAAAGAGCTATCATAGCCGTTTGGCAGTGCTGTACCGTAACGACTAGGTAGCGCAGCTGATAAAAGGTTGTTGTAATCAAGATTAGCTGGCTTAGCGGGTAACAGGAGATGGGTGTACGGTGTTCATACCCGACCTTAATTAAGTTCGTTAACAACCGCGACTTAAAGAGCTATGGTAATTCTTTGTTGGCTACAATAGCCTCGATTTGGGAATGACAACCAAGATATGTGTACACTTGCCGAGTTATGGGCGTAGGAAACAAATTTTCGGGTTTGGTACCCATATTTTTAAATTTAGTTTTCTCAGTGATTGTTAGGCATTCAGGAGAGGGAGGCCTTTTCCAACAATAAATGGCAGAGTTTTAGAGTTCGAGCACACGATTTTGAGATCATACTGGGCCAACTTTTGTGGGTTGTCCTTTTAAACTCCTGCAATTTATCAGGTGCATCGAAATGTTTAGTTAGGGTTTTTTTTTCTCCACTGCGCCACCTCTCGCGAACGTCTGACAAACATCCGGGGGTATAACTGTCTCAATTTGTAGATCCCTTTCATTCGTTCCGAAAATGAAAAACTCACACAAAACGAATGGTTGTGAGAAGCTAGGCCTTGGATCCCTTCGGATCAGTTGCGCCAACTATTTATTTATTTACTATCGAAATGTTTAGTAAATATCCTTGTTGTTCAGGTTGAAGTGGCTGAATACGGATTATTGTCTGTTTCCCCCGTTTAGCCGTGCGCAAAGGTGTTCTTTCGAAACTCTGTGAATCTACTACCATTTACCCCTAGCAAGATTGGAAGGTGTTAGGTTGGGAGCTGACTGTAGAACAAAAGATAAATATCCACATATATCATACGCCTCCTCAAGAAGATTGTAAAACGCTCTCTTCTGATGTTGATTTGGACTAGGTGAGGGTTATAACAGCGTAAAACTTGTTGTTCAAGTCTCACTGTAACCGCAAATTTGAATTCCATGTATGACAAAAAATCTAACTTTACTCACAATGTTATTACGATCTGTATGACACGCACACATCCCTCCTAACCTCAAAGCACAAATCTTAGCTTTTAGAACTTACAGCTAAACTTTTAGAAGGAAGAAACATGGAAATGAAACATCCTCGTCGACAATCTGTGGTAATCTTCGGGTAAATCTTTATTCATAATGGTCGACCGGAAAACCCTGCCGATCATTTTGGCCAATGTACAAAAGTAAAAAAAGGTTAACGACTCATATTACTTGATGCAGAAAGAGTGCATTCAGAGGTAGTACCTATGACTCTATCTGAATTCGATCGGTTACACTTCACACTTTACTGATTGTTCCTGCAGAAGGCAAATGAATTAAAATTATTATACTAATACAAACTTACTTAAACATACCTTCTTACATGACTTACATGACTTTAAATTATAACATCATTTTGAAAAGCAACTAAAACATGTGAACTAAGAAGAGAATAAGTGAAGAATAGTCGTTTAGACGCACAATAGAGTAAAGAACCTTAAATAAAGGGGTAATAACGTTTGAGAAAGAAGTCTGGTAAAAAGATTTTGCGGTTTTATCCTGTCGTCGACGAGAAATTCCGCCGACGAACAATAAGGAAATTCTCTGAAAACCATCAGAAAAAAACAGCGATAAATGCTGAATTTATTTTCGACTTGACATCATTTTTTGTCAACTCTTGATGCAGCTAGCTACAACAAAATCAGCATTTGTAGTCATTTCGTCGCACACGGCAACACTTTCCTGTCGTAGTTGGTGCTCTCATTTCCCATTCACAAAGCACCACAGCAACACTTATGATACAATATCCCAGTTCCCAGAACGGAGTGTCTCTGGCTCCCCTTTCATTATGCCATACTTACACGCATTGCATATGTGTTCATCCATTCCTATTCCATAAACGCCTTAAGTAATGGCGTGTACCTTCATATACATGTAACCCTCTCACCGTCCCCCTCCCACCAACCCTCTTTATCAGTCAACGTCAGCACAACATGTTATGGTAGTGGTTGTGTTGTACACCATCAGCTCAGCAACATTGAGGCCGAAAACGACCGAGCAAAGCAGAGACCAAAAAATGTTCACTTCTTTACTTTGTGTGCGACTTGTTTCGGTTTCGGATTCCGTTGCGGGCGCGGGGTGCAACCGAGGATGGAATCTCCGACCGACGCGACGTCGAAAGAGGTGAACACATTTCTCAGCCGCCCGCAAACCCTCTCTGCCCCTCGTTCGGTTTTGTGTTCTCGTTTTATCCACATCTTTTGATTATATTACATATTTTTTTTTTTTTCATTTTTCGTTTTCTGCGGATTTTCCTACGTTTGGCTCAGTTTTGTTGTTTTTTTTCTGCCTTTCGTTGGTCTCTTTGAACTGAGCATACCACATGCTGGGTTTTGTACGAGCGACGACGACGTCGACAATTCTCGATCCAATTGAATCACCACACACTGTTGCCTCCAATTTGCCTCGGAATTGGATGGAATCCACACCAGAAACTCTTCAGGCTTTTTTTTTTTTGTTTTTCTGATGACTGTCACACGGGATGGAGTGGGATGATGTGCTCCTATGTTTTAATGTGCGTGTATATGCCACATGGAATCGTCGGAAGAAGAAGAATGGCAACATATAAAAGAAAATAATGAACGCGGGCGGAGGTGGCGGACGGGCTTTGCTCTGCATAGATGTTTTGATCCAATAAATTCCACCATACTTGCGTGTGCTTTGTCGTCGCCCCGTGGCTCTGCCCCTGTCTCATAGTCCACCATGGCTGACTCGATGTGTTCGTGTGCTTTCATCATCGTCGTGCTCGTGTGGAGTGTCTATCTGTTGATTCCGTGAACCACACCGTAATGACCCATGGGTGACGCAGTCCATAATAGCCGTTGCTGAATGGGGGGGACTCTTGTTTTTCTAGGGAGTTTCTCAGAGCACCTACCTATCATTGGAGTTTGTGTGTCACGAAGATAAGCTGAGTGCAGTAGAATTTGACGTCATCGCCGTCGGAAAAGTCGTCAAGGGGTCACCTCTCACCTCACACTCGCGGCAAACGACACGAGTTCGAGTAGTAGCTCCACTTTGTGTGCAAAGAAGACCAGCGAGAGAGATAGAGAGAGTGCGAGATTGGATGAATGGAGTGGATTTTCCTGTGCAACTGAACAACTACTGCTGCAACACATTTTGATACATATAACGAGTAACGACGATAGACGAATTAATTATAATCCCAGCTAAACGTATATGTACCTACATAGGTACTACTTATGCACATTTCCGATTGATAAAGTGGTTGTGGAAGGTCTATACTACTTGGCTGACTGATGTGCGGTGGGGTTAATCATTTTAGGTTGTGCTCTGTTTACCCTCAGAGTTGTGAAAGATATTTCGAGTGCGAAACTTTACATTTTCGAAAGACTCTTGTTAATATGCTGTCATTGGTGTGGTGGAGAAGTGATTTAGGTATATGAGCTGGGATTGCGGAAGCTTTGAAGTTTTATAGTGGGTTTCGTTTGGAAACTAGGTAGGTAGGTACCTCTCTGCACCTACCTGCTTTATAAGAAGTTGCAATGAAAGTGAACGAACCGTGTTCATTAGTGTCTAAGAGAAAACTCGTTTACCGTAATCAATTAGTTAAGGTCATTGTACCTATCTATCTAGCACCTGAAGAGATAACCTACCTTTTTCCTACTTAGGTTATTTTAAATTTATCGTTTTGAGATGCCTTTCTTTGACTTTGATACGAGTTGAAACTTGGAACTCACATCGAATGCTGTCAATGATTTCGCCAAGATGGACCAAACCCAATCTACCTAGGTACGAAGAGTCCTTGCGACAGATAAGGTTAGGTAATCGGGTTCCTAAGAGGGTTGACAGTTTTTTCCGCTGCCTCTTCCAGTCAGTACTTGTGTGAAATCAGCCTGATTTCCATCTTACTTAAAAATGTCAACGGATCGTCAGTGAAAAGTGTCAGTCTCACTTGTCTCTCATGACTGAAGCATTTTTTCAAGTGTCAAATGCCAATGCACACATTCAAAAGCTAAATATCTTATGTCAACTAGATTCGTCCGGACTAGATTTACCTTGAACGCAAAAAATAGATTTTTGGATATACATATATGTACATAGGTATACAAACTGTCAATATAGTACTCAGTCACGAAATTCTTGAACATATTCGTCGGCACCCCTTCACAGAGGTAACTGCAAAAAATATTCATGTACCTAATCGATCCAGGTAGGCCAATCAAAACTGCGCCACATAAAGTCAGCCAGCTGTCAAAACTTAATAAACTCGATACCTACTTCAACGTTCAAAATATTATTAACTCTGACATGTGATGAGAATCAATTCCTATAATCAAATTTAGGAAGAGCCTAAATATTCGAACTTTTGAACAACCTAAAAGTTTTAGATGCACAGGTTAAAGTAAAAAACGTATGACCTGCCTAGTAATGTCAAAGTGTCGTTTAAAACGTCTGTTATTTGGGTTATGCAGTGTAGCGTTATCTGTCAAAATATTGTCCAGGGTGTCATGTGAGTAAAATTCAACTTTCAGTGTTTTATCTTTCAAACGTCACATCAAATCTGCGCAGATAAAAAAAAAACGTTTCTAAAGGTAAACGAAGTAGCTTACTACGTCAAATGTATAGCTGTCTATTATGATTTACCGTTCGGTTGATTGGCAATTTGTCCGTTTTTGGTGACCGTTGATAAACTTCGTTCTGTCCTCATTCACAACGTTATTTTTGCCGCTTTTGTATTTGCTTGCTAAGGTCTGCAAATATGTCAATGCTGTCACCGTATACAAGCATAGTTGCGCAGGCTTTTATAAAATTGGCCCCGAGTGTTGGCTTGCGAGTTTCACACAAATTTCCCAAGTCTGATGTTGAAAAGGTTACACGTCTCGTTGTCTAAAACATTTGTTGGGATTGGGGGTCTAAGTTCTTGGGTGAAATTATTTCCCACCTTAATGAAGTAGGTGCAGTGGCTTAGAGGTTAGTGTGTAGGAGGGATCCCAGGTTCGATTCCCTAAAAAAATTCAAAACGCATCTTGAGTTTTTTTTACGCTTTGTCAGACCTCTCCCGAGAGTCTGATAAACATCCGAGAGTATAACTGTCATGAAGAAGCTTCTCAATCATCCGTTTGAACTCGGTATAAAATTGTAGACCTCTTCAATTCACCTCAAAAATGAAATCTCACAAAAATGTCGTGAGAAGCTAGGCCTAGGGCCCCTTAGGGAGCTGTTGCGCCAACTATTAATTTTTTATTAATAAAGTAGAGAGCGTTCTTGATCGTCAATGTTAACAGCCGATTTAAGTTTTACAGGGATAGCAAAACGAGACAGGCCCTTTATGGCTTTTTTCTTTAAATGCTGTCATAAGCGGACTTTAAATCGTTTAAAAGATAGTGGCTATTCATTCGACTTTTTTTTTAAAAATCTTTTGTAGCGTAAATATTTGTCCGGTTGTTGTCTGGCCCTGAATCCGCATTGGTAGGACCCAGTCAATTCGTCGTGGCTCTGATACTGCTTCAGTTTAGAGAGTCTTCTTTTTTGTAGACAAGGCAAACGATTTGGGGTTCCCTTCACCGGTACAGCTTTACTCGGACCAATTCTTTGAGGTGATCGCTCCGCCGCAATAACTAATCTGGCCCAGCAGCTTACATCTTTGACTGTACACACAAGTTAGACGGTGCAGTAGAGGAAGACCGCGACTCAGGTGGCGCTTGCAAGTGGAAGGAGACCTTAACCAACTCAGAATTAGAAACTGGTGACAGCTGGTTAGAGATTGTGGTGGCTGGAGAGACCCTTGTTGGTTGTGGCGCAGGTCTTTCCCGGCATATATTGGTAGCAGCGTTTGGCCTCTTTTTGAGCCTCAGGACCCTTGGCCCCCACTTTTCGAAAAATGATCAAAATGGCCCCTTTTTAAGTTTAGGTAAGATTTTATTATTTATTGAACGCAAAAGGAAAGTTTGCATCCCTTTTTTAATTATTAAAACAAATACGATTACAGGCTTCATAGAACTAAAATTAAACATTACTACGATACGTTAGTAAACTTCAACAATAAAAAAAAAATCTCATAATTTTAATGGGAGGGATGTATTCGATGGATTGACAGCAAATAATCAATATATGGCTTCAGTTTTGCAAGGAATAACCTCAAATCTCCCCGTTCTGTGATGTTCATTCTGCAGCCAAAATGTTTGATAGCTTCTTTTAAATTTCACCTTCGCTCCTCATTGGTGCTAAGCTCGAGTAGCTCCTCATGTAATACCACATTCGACACTACCGTTTTATCAAATGGACTTATGACTTATGGTGGTATTTCCATCGTGAGAATATCTTCAAATCTATTTTTGAAGTCATCATGCATTTCAATGCTGAACGTATGTCTGAATGTCCGCATCAAGACATTCTTCTGTCATAAGTTTGGAAACTGGGAGAATTCGCGCCGACTAATATTTTGGTTCACAAATTTTAATTTAAGAAGAAAAGCCGAAATTACACCATTTTGTTTTATTTAAATTTTAGCTGTCATTGCATATTTCGAACAGATCTGTCGATGTCTGCTTTCAATTTGATCAGGATTTATCTCTTAAATCTGGATCTTTATTTTCCAGAAACTCTAAAACAGATTCAACTGGTGAACCCCCTTTTTGCCATGGCATGGTAGACCCCCGTCGAGTCGCCCGTGGACCCCTAGGGGGTCGATCACTACTCTAAAAGTATATTATTCACAATTTAAAATTTTCGGTCGAAGCTCGAGCATATACACTTGCACCAAGTTACTGAATAACTGACTAAACTACTGAATAACTAACCCAAGATAAACAAATAAATATACTTCCCCGCTTTGCC
Source organism: Cheilosia grossa (assembly GCA_963082955.1). Classification (NCBI taxonomy): domain Eukaryota; kingdom Metazoa; phylum Arthropoda; class Insecta; order Diptera; family Syrphidae; genus Cheilosia; species Cheilosia grossa. The sequence goes on from OY720148.1 coordinate 26,587,251, forward strand.
GTGCAATAATTCCAAATTCCGTCTGGATAAGTAACCTTTGATTATATTGATTTTGGCAACACAACAAAAAAAAATGCTGAATTGTCAAATAAACTCGAATGGTAAAATGGATTATGCATAAAATCGATGCCGAAGCGATTCAGAGCTCGTAATTTAACGACGGCTGAAATGATATTGTTGCTTCCCGTAACAAAAACAAACAAAAATAATAACCGAGCAACCATCAAAGAAAACAATTTAAAATTTTATTAAAATCCTCCAAGAATTCAACTCGAACTCGACGAGTTATGTTCGGAAAGCCAGTCGAAATTTCCAATGAAATCCAACCTCTCTCATTGTTTCAAAATGATTTTTTCTTTCCAATATCGCTATGAATGAAATCTAAAATTTCTTCATCGTCGTATTTCTTTATTATTTGATTTCTATGTTTGACACTCCCGAATATTTGACACTTCGATTTGCTATTTGATGTTTGAGCATGACTATCCAGCCTTTCGAAAATGGATAAATATTTAGTACATAGTTTATCCATGGATAGATGAATAAGTGTCGTCCAGCAAAACCCTTTTTATTTACCTAACGGAATAGGATTAAATAGATAAATGTTTAAGCACTGTTGTCAAATGAGTTTGGTGCAAGTGGCCCTTAAACAATTCGTCGTTTCTCTAAACACATGTATAAGTTACAACAACTCAACCTACATTGGCATTGGTATTGGATAACCTCGTCCAATAGCCAACCTCTTAAATTAAGGGGCAACCACAATTTGGACACCAACAATGAATCACTCTGTACCACCAACTTAACGTAATCACCGGCAGTGTTATCGACTGTCACACACTCTCGTTTTCCTGCTCACACTTTACGCTCGGACGTTTTATAATTAATTACCAATCTGGCCGAGGTAATTGGATATAGCTGTTCTGTGTTTGGACCCCGAAGCGATGACGGTGTGTGCGTGTAGGGCGGATTGAATATCCATATTTAATGCGAAACAACTGACGAATGTATCAATAGCGGTCTCGAAGTAACTGTCTGACTGTGGAGGCTGTAAAGAAGCATCTGATGTCGCTCGGGCGCTTGTAGCGTTGCAACTCGAATAGTTTTGTGACACTTCATTGACGCCTCACGGTTTCTGACGTGCGCTTTTAACAGACTGATTTCGACTTCAATTCGTTGTGCAATCGAAATTCCATTCCCACGGCAGTCAAAGGCAAACGGGCTGTGTACATGACATTCACGCACCCACCCTTCCGCCTGTCTAAATGACACAAACCCGACAATCAATGTGCTACCATAAATTTAATCCCAGCTTGTATTTAGAAGACAGCAAAAAAAGAATCAAAAACGCAATCAATTCCAGACGCTTTGTCATATTTCGCAAGTCGCGCGCATTCTATCTAATAATCGCCGACAGCTGAATGCAAATCACGAAACCTGCTGCTGTCACAAGTGGTGCCCTGATTAGATGGTAATGCTGTTGTTACTGTTGGTGGTGGTGGCGGAACGGTGTACAAGGTTCGCCCGACAACTATCTGCTGCGGCTTTCCGAACGTAGTAGGCTGCAGCAGTGTGTATGGAAAAGCGGGTGCGCATGCGAGTTGCATAACTGGCTGTGCAATTTTCGCTCTCTTACGAACCACCGCATCAGAGTTGCGGCAGTATATCGGAAAATTATTAATTAAACTGCATGTGGTGGGTTCTCGCCCACTCAAAAGTGTCATTGCCTTGCCTATTGGCATTTCTTCGTTAAATGCAGCGTATATATAGAAAAAAGTGCACACCCAGTGGTTTAGTTGTATCTGGTAGTTGTGCTCTAATTGATTTCGACATTCGACGCATGTTTGTGGTCGATATTTTATCAGCTGCGTTATGTCTTGGTGGCGGCTAAGAGTGTGCTTTGGCTTCTAGAAAAAAGGCCATTATGGTTTATTTACATATTAATTAAGGTCACAACGAGTTTATGGAGAGAAAAGCCTACAAATTCCACGTATGAATTTATTGGGACCACCTGCGCTACTTTTTTGTGAGCGATAAGAGAGGAATTTCTGCTTGTGTGTATTCGTGAAATATTCTAATGCCAGCTCGTTTGGTTAAATCATCTCAAGCAATCGCGACAAATATCTTGGGACTGACAACTGAAAAAAGACAAGTCGGGTTTAAAGATTCCAAAAAGGGACATCTTATCTACGAACCTTGAGCGACTTGTCTTCGGTCATTTTAGGAGGCGTCAGCTTTTCGCTGCAAACGCTGTAGTATACTTACTAAATATTTCGGGTTCGGTTCAGCTTTTAAAACCTAAACGACTCTATAAATCTAGTTATGGCGGTCTGTTGCAACTAGCTGCAACCCGGCTCCGCAGAGAAGGCCCAGTTCATTTTATGAGCTCTACGAACTGCCACCTTAGGCGAGATGTTCCACTTAGCATTTCTATCATTTGGTTTGAAAATTGAGATTCTATGACCTTTTTAGCCTTGATTTGCTCCGCATACCCTAGCCCTAGTCGACTCACTCAATGTCCCTGTACAGCCCAAAGAGATTAATTTATTTGAAGTTAAGATATTTGAAGTCTTACACAGTAAGATATATTATATCTTTTAAAATAGTGATAAGCTGAGTTTGTAAGACTCTGACATTGACAAATCAAGGCGTTACAAGACAGACGATGTTATGTGTATTTTTCTCAACCCTTTTGCAGCTTCTTGGCGTAAGTCAGCCGAGCTCTGTATTTAAGTGAAACAAGAGGAGTCCACATTTGAAATTCGAGTCCTATGTATGTAAAGGATGCATGATGGATCTCTCGGTCGCATCGATTAGAATATTATCTATTTAGTTGTTGGTTTGACCCGGGGAGCGTCAATAGGCTCTGTAGGATATTAATCTTCAAAACAGTTGTCTGCTGCCTTGTCTTGAAGGTTTTTGCTGCACGTTCCGGAACATAATGATGCTTAAAAGGGTCCATGCGACTAAATGTTATGGCGCTTTTTCATATCCGAGTTTTCCCCGACACAGACAAGCTCCTACCAATAGGACTAGTTCTAATGCATCATAGTGCTCTAAGAAGTTGAGTTTGTTAGACACTAGTCTTCAAAAAATTGTTACTGGAATTAGCTCTAATTATTTAGGAGTAGCTCACGCTTGGTAAAAATATGCACCATGCTCTTGTGGATTCATTTGATTTAATCTAGAAGGATTCACCATACAAGTGAGTGATATTACGTTTTAGTAAAAAAAACTTTCGAAACCGCTGCAAGTGTACACTTCCCCATGCGTCAGCCATTTCTGACGCATAATTATTATGCAGTGCTCAGCCTTTGTGCCTTTTGAAATCGCACTGAGAACTGTCATGTGTTAGTGGACTCTCGTGGCCGGCGAAAACCCACGTAAACTCTTGAAATTTGGTTTCATTATGAACTGTAAATGCTATCAACTATTTTTAGTAGAAAAAAAAAAAACAAAATTGCTTCTCTCAATTCTCATACCGAGACAATTACTCTTCCTGGCAAGCGATCATCCTAAAGCTCTACCTAACTCGAAGTGAAACTCTTGATAAAATCAAAATCAATCGAAGCAAATCCACGCGCCATCGTCCCTCTGTCGTCACTCAAAAACCCATCTCAAATTCATCACGCTACGGACAATCTTGCTGGTCTTTTCCAACCCACACACACTAGCATTATTTCCAATGTCATTTCATACATTTATTAAACTTTTTCTGTCACAAAAGCTGCTCTTGCTTTCTTCTAGTCAACATTCTTTGACACACATTAAACAAACAAAAAAAAAAAAAACCAGTCAGTTGGGATTCCACAAAACGGTTATTATTAAGTCGGCATGACTGCACAGTAAGGATGTGATGTCATGTGACATGACCCACAACACTATTCAAAAGCAATTCCATTTTATTTTCTGTTGTCTTCCGTTTTGTTCCTTACAACACGAGTTACGACTAACGCGCACGATGATGATGATGATGATGATGATGACGACGAATGTGTCTGTTTTAATTAAATGGCAAATGACAGTCACTATATATAGACATTGGTATACATGAAAGAAATCGTTCATCGTCGCGTTCTTAAAAAAGGCGGACAATTTTGTTGTGATACAGCCGGCCTCTGACACTTGTAAAATTAATTTAAATACAAAAAAGTGATGCCACGAATAACTGTCATATGGTAGAAACCAAAATGGAAAAAACAGTATTGAAGCAGAAGTTCTTTATATAAATCAAACGTCTGCTAAATTGTAACGCATTGGTTTTGACATTTAAATTGTAAAAGATATTTATTTAAATCGTTTAAAAAATGACAGACTTCTTAGTTGGTGGCTATGGTAAATGATTTAATTTGAAATATTTCTGCAAAGTGACGCATAACGCAGTTTGTAGGCAGTGCGGCCTTTCATGTCTTCTTCCTTCATACTTGTCTTTTGTCAAACTTAGATTGTAGACATTTTTTTTCAATTGACTTTTAAAGAGGTGTGGCTGACAAATCTAGTCACGAATTTCTCGACTGATCAGTTGACATTTCGAATGTATGGCTGACTAGACCAATTGAATTATATTCAGGCGTCCAGACGAATGTAATTGACTTTAGAAGACTACAGTTTTAAATGTGTGCCCTATCATTCTGTTTAGTGACTCTGTGTTGCGGCTTTTTGCATTCCATGAGTAGAAATACCATCTGAAACTGTTCTACTCTTGTGTCATTAACCGTTTAGCGCATAATTTCCTGCACTTACTTATGAAAAGTGTCAAAACCAACTGTTTACCGCCGGAAATTAAGTTCGCTTCTTTAAATAAGTTTTAAGTCGATTTTGCCAATAATTTAGTTCTAATTTTCCTCTTTTAAATTAATGGCATCTACTTTACGAAATTTCTCTGCTATTTGCAAACCTAATTTGTGTTATTGTTGTCTTTCAATAAAATTTACAAAATCCTGGTGATTTTCCATAACAACATCTTAATTGGCGACAGTCTGTTGTCTCATACAACGCGAAGCTATTCTGCTTCTGATGCAGTTCTCACTGGCTTTTGGGCTGCTTCTGTTTTTCTTTATTTAAATTAGTTTTATTATTTCAAATTCAAAAGAACAAAGTGGGCCTTCCAATTAACATTTCTAGTTTCGACTCAAAATCTTAGTAGTTCACAGTGGTTATATTTTCCATACAATTTTCGCAACTGTGAGCTTCCGCCAATTTAAAGTCGAGACTAAACGACTAAACGACGCAGTAAAATATAAAACGCGGTACTTATAGTCATATGTAGGGTCCAAGCTAAATTTTACGAACTCATAATGGCGAAATTTGTCATATAAAATTAACCACTGTGAACTATTAAATATTTAGTATTTAAGTTAAAAATAGTTATTAGTAAGGTCGAAAGTTTTTTTTTTTAATTGAGGAAATTGTCATTTGCATTCATTGTACAACAGTTAACATATTATACAGCAGTTTGAACCTTTTAATGAAGAAGAACGATCTTAGTTTGTACTAGATTGGGCTATACCGTAACAAATTAAGTGAATGATGTTGCAATTTTATTTTATTTTAATAAGTAGAGAACACATCACAGAGAACATTTCCGAAGAACTGAGTTTAAAACATGAAATGAGTTACCTATTATTATAAAGGGTTTTCCAATGAGAGGTGTTATTGTGAATGACCCGCTATTTCGGTAGCTGTCGCTTTTGAAGCTTATATTCTTTGACATTTGACAAGTAGAAACTAAGTCATTACGATACACGCTTCAACAACGCATTGAAATTATTAAAATTCACTACAAAAATGGTGAAAATCTTGCAGTCACAGTTCGCAAAACTAAAGCATTTTTGGTCGTCGTGAAACACCTTGTCGGACCGCAATACAGAAATTGGTGGAAAGATTCGAGCTGTTGGGACAAGTTAGTGATGTGAAGAATAAAACCCGTGCACGTCGCTCAAGAACAACTGAGAATATTGCTGCTGTAGCCCAAAGTGTTGAAGAAAACCAAGGTTTGTCCATTCCTCGTCGTTCTTTGGAATCGAGAGATGGCTAATAATTTTTTATGGTCGGAGTTGGATGGTATTGATCTGGACAACGTTTACTTTCAACAAGACGGCGCTACGTGCCACACAAGCAACGAACGCATTGATCTTTTACGGGAAAAGTTTCCGGACCGTGTTATCTCTCGAAGAGGTGATCACAATTGGCCACCGAGATCTTGTGATTTAACACCTTGCGACTTCTTCCTTTGGGGCCACGTGAAAGATAAAGTCCACGCCAACAGCCCAGCGTCGATTCAAGACCTCAAAGATAAAATTCGTGAGGCTATCGAGGACCTAGGGCAGCCACTTTGCGATTTGGTTATGGAAAATTCCATGATATGGTCCTGTATGCGTGCTCTTGGTGGCCATTTGGCTGATGTTGTTTTTCAGTACTAACGGCATACCTTCCTCTTTATTATGAAATTAACATCCGATCATTTATCTGAAAAAATGGAATTTTTCTTTGAATACCAAAATAACACCTCTTATTGCAAAATCCTTTATTAATACGTGAACACCCAAAGTTTCCGTACACTCTTTTAGTACTTATTATGAAATGAGGAGAACGAAACTTATGTTATTTGAGGGGAATTATGCCATAGATGTGCACAAAAAAATCTTGGGTATAATGTCGCCATTAAGGCTGGTAATATTAAGTTCTGGATTCCCCGTACTTTATTTCGATGAATAAAGATGTCTTCCTCGTGGTCGAGTCGAGGTTCGGGATTGCTCGACCATAGGTTACTCCGCATTCTTTGGGAGCAGCGTTGCCGCTGAACAATTTCAAAAAGTCGCCCGAGTCGAATAAAGGGCGCACCACATTAAATACTAATAAAAATAAAAGAAACAGAGCAACAAAGACATTTATTTTTAACAAAAAACAAATTTATTTATCACGAAACCCTTCTTTTCATATGTTTGCATTCTTTTTCGTTCAATAAAGAATAAAATCTTACTTAAACTGAAAAAGGGGCTACTTTGATAATTTTTCAAGGGTCCTGTGCCTCAAAAAGGGGCCATTTGGTCCCTAATTCATGTCTTGTCGACGTGAATTTTGTATTTTCGTACTTCACTGATGGCAAACTAGAACTAACATTTGCCGCCATTTGCAAAAATTATAGATCCTTCCGATAAGGTGATTATACTTTTGCGTCACCTTGTAAGGCTCTCAAATGGGCCTTACGATTTTGGGCGAGAGCCAAGAGAGTGGAGAACGGTCTAATCTTGCTCCTTGTCTATACCCGCCCAGGTTTGTTGAATGAAAAGACAGAGTCCAATGGTGAAACCTACATTTCACCGCAAATACGCAGTCTATCGAGGGAGATCAATCACTACGAACGGTTCAAGTCAGATCTGTTTCTTCGCTAGACATTTATTTATTTATTCCATAAGACTTAACAATTGTTATACGTTTCCGCGAAGCCTTAGTGGCTTTTCTGCAGAAGGTTGCTTTTCGAAAGGATAGAAATACATTTTAGATAGGTACATTTCGGTTACATTTTACAAATTTAAAAGATTATTAAAAAAAGAAACATATTTAATATTAATTTAACTATTTGAATTTAAATTTTAATTTAAAAGAAAATTTTTAATATTTTTTTTTCTAGTTTTAAAATTTGTTATATTTTTAAGTTCTTGCGGAAGTGTGTTTAAGATTTCGGGAACGCTGGACTTGAGCTGTCTTCTACCATAGTTGTTGCAGTTGCGGGGCACTTGGAGCATACCTTGGGCACGTCTTCTTGTATTTATTCCATGGTTGATTGGTGTTATAAATCGGTTGTCATCATAATACTCCAGTATTAGTGTCATCTTAAAGATATTTGCTACTTCCAGGACATTAAACCTTCTTTCTTCAGGAACATTGTCAAGATTATTTCCGTTTATATGTCTCAGTGCAGAATTTTGAAGTTTCTGAAGTTTTTGGATGTGAGTTGCTGATGCGTTGCCCCACGCAAGTATTCCATATCTTAACTTTGATTCCACTAGCGCAAAGTATACTTGTTTTAAGACTGGAGGTGTGGCATGGTACTTCAGATGGGTTAGCGCGTATAACGCTCTTTTCAGGCTCATCCGCAGCTCATTGATGTGCTTATCCCAGAGAAGATGACTGTCGATGATGACTCCAAGATACTTGTAGCTTTCCACTATATCAATCAGATGGTTAGTTGTGTTATGACATGCATCATTCTTAAAATAGATTTGATGTTGGGTCGCTTTAAACTGTGGACTTCTGATGTGCATCATCTTAGTCTTTGCGGCGTTGATCGTCAAACCGTTGTCATGGCACCATTTCACTGCAGCATTGAACTCACCCTGCATTATTTCTGTGGCCGTCTGCAGAGACCTGTGTCGCACCACTATCGCTGTATCATCGGCGTAAGCAAATGGAATGCTCTGATTAAACACGCGAAGAAGCTCATTAGTATATAGTATACAGCTTATTGGCCTAGGGTTTCTTGGGACAACATCAGTTTTACCATCGGTTTGCCAGTAGTGGTCGGAATACTTAAATAACCCTTTTCTATGGCCAAATCTGAACATTGACAGTCTAGGTCTACTAAAGGGCAGACAAAAAGTAATAGAAACTCAAGTAATTTAAGGAAAACTGAAATCCAAATGAAGGCACAACGCCTTTTCCCACACCTTTCCCATGCGTGCTTATGGCCATTTTCTACTGGGTCAGCGACAAAGTTAAGACCGTGCAAATGTTGCAATCGCAATCCAGACAGTCTCGCCATAATATGTCAAACCAGTTGTATGGTAACAATGTACACATACTCACACAACCGTCGAAATGTTAATCCCCAACAACATCATCCCACAGTGCGGGGTCAACAAGTCATTTGTTGCAGTGCTTTGTGCCTACGGTACACACCATTCCATTGAGCTCTTTAACCGCGTGTGCACAGCATCCATGTAAGTTTTGAAATTTCTTTGAAACCAGTCAACACCCGGCTGAAATGAGCGCAAAATCGACTGCAATTCTCCGAAAGAAAAGGGGATCAACGCGCGACTACTCCACCATGAACCAGTTTTTCCGGATGCCTCATAGACGTGCTGGAGTGTCTCTTCTCGTTGGCCCCACATGAATATGTAATCGGGCGCGGCGGCGGTGGCAGGATGGCATCCCTTTGTGCAGTGTGAAATTGCAAAACATACTCGTATGCACACACACACACAAGATATCTGCTGTGCATTAGCATTCTGCTGCAATTGCAATTGACCAGCACCCAGAGTGCCAGCATATCACCTCCATCTGATGGAAATGTAAATCCCCTCCCTTACCGCCGTATCCAAGTGAAGCGTAAACGAGGTAAATGCTGGATCCCAGTCGCAAAAGCGGCGCACAGACAGAGAGCTTGCCCAGTGGTGGCTGCATGTAGTGCGCCCAAACCCAATATATGAATCAACTGCAGCAACAAAATTGAAACGGAACAGCGGTTCGATACAAATGAAAGCTCAAAACGGCTTGATCAGCTTTTTTTCTGACATTTTTTTACGAAACTCTAAAGTGCGCGCCCTCATTCGCGCTCCAAAACCGGACAACAAACGGAAAAGTGGATTTGCAACGCAGCAGCCACCACTCGCAAGAGCATGAGGCGGATCGATCCAAAAGATCCAAAGTCCGACCGAAACGAATGCATACACACGATGACGAGCAAAACAACAAATCCAACGATTACCGACCATGGAACAGTAACTCCGACTATACAGCTGCAGCGGATGATGATGATGATGATGAAATGTTTGCCAAGTGGTTACCTACGTTCTACGGTTCCACCATGGCCGACTAAAGACGAGGGAATCGCCTCCACTGTTGGTGCATGCATCATCGAAGTCTTCGTCATCATCATAGTGGTCGTCGTCGTCATAGTCGTCATTCGGAACACGAAACAATGGATGCAGGCCGACGACGCCGACGCGACGGAGTGAGCGACGTAACCGGTATGGAAGACTTATGCAGCTGACCGGGTTCGATGTGTGCGGTGCTGCATTTGGCCTCCCTTCTGCCCAATCACCAAATGTGGTGGCGGTGACTGGGGTGCCAGCCAGCTCACGGTTGAACTGGTTCTGTTGAATGCAGCACAGATACGTGGCATGGCAGTGCAAAGACTCTGGCCGATTGCAGCACAGCACAGCAGGTGGTGGTGTGGTGGTAGGTCTTTGCTTTGTTGTGCTTCTAGAAATTGCTGGGCTGTGTTGTAAAAACCACCACCATCTCCCGACGCCCGATCCTTCTCGTCTGGAGCATTGCTAGGTTTTTTATTTTATTCACCGCCTTTTCCTCTTTCTGCCCGGGTACTTGCGGATTTTCTGCACACAAAAATGGTCAACAGGAAATAATAATTCTGCACTTGGCTTGACGGTGTGTCTCCCTCGCTCTCCCGTTCTAGAAGTTAAGGCGAGTTTCTTCGGAGATTTTGCGTTGGTTACTGTTTTGATGTGGGAAGAAGTTGTGCGCGCAAAAAAGGGTTCCCTCTTTGCGAATGAGTTTATCATGGGAAGGAACGACGGACGCAGATTGCAGGCCTGTTGGTATTTTTGTGTGGGAACTGGGAATTTGTTTATTCGGCAAGCAGGTGGGTAATTGACATTTCAAAAGGGTCATCTCGTTATGTTGTTTCCCCATGGAAGAACGTTCCAGCCATGGCTGCAGATTGTTTGGTATCTTGAGGGGAGATTGAGATTACTTGTGCGTGGAATTGAATTATGGATGCTGTCGCTGGAGCGGAAATGTTTCATGTTTCGGAGATGTTAATGGCAGCTTCAGAAGTTTGGATCTGGGTAGAAAGGTATACGCTTGATGGTGGTCTATGAATTTGTTCTTGGTAATGAAGATGCTGGAAACTGCTGACCTGGTTTCAAATGTGTCATCAGCTTTTGCATTTTGTATGCCAGCAGAAGGTTAAGGAAATACGTCAAGCTCTAGTAGACAAGAAGCTCAATAATTTCTGGCAAGACTTTGTCAACGCAAAAATTGACTAATTCGGGCAGTTACTGAACCGACCTTGTGTCTCAATGGAAATGAACGCGCTAAAGCTAGGAGCATGTTGGTCTTTTGGGTCTTTTATCTTATGTAGTAAGAAAAATAGGGTCTGCGAACCGGAGGTATACCTTCGGTCTTTGTGATACCACATTAATTATTACTTAAAATTATTCCGCGATACTAGTAATCAATTTTAGTGTCCAATCTAAAACTCAAACACTCACTCAAACTCACCTACAAAATATATAAGCTGAAGGTTAAAAAGGATTATTGGTAAGGCTCGTCAAGTCGAAAAAATTATCCGAGGCGGAGTGTTCTCCTTGAAAATGCAGGGCAGTTAGTCACAGACAGATGTTATTGCGAGGAAGGTTTAGCCTTCTGGCACGTTGGTCTATGAGGTAGTGTCTAGTTATTGAGCGCCTGGGTCACAGCTTGTGGAATAGACGCGAATCAGATAAATCGGAACTGATGTTACACTACTAACGCCCAAACTCCGACCCCGAACCTTTTTCTGCTTAGTATTTATTAGTAATAACTCCTAATTGATTAGATAAAAAGTTCAATATGAAATTTCGACTCGAAACAGAAAGTGTCAATGGAATCTCACTTCGGCTAAACGGGACGATACCTTAAATGTGAGCGTAGTCTGTCATATCTTCCCCTTAGAGGCTTAGTTTGAGACTAAACGTCGGGCTGGAGTGGTAACATAAAGGGGCAATGAAGTCAAGCTCTTTACTTGCTGCTACACATTCTTGCCGTTGATATACGAACGTATGCGTTCATAGTAAGACTCCTGAATTAAAACTTTATCAGACTACATACCTAACTGTCAAACTTTACGTCAATAAAACGAGCCAAGTCGACTACTCGGTACTTGACTGGAGCAGAACGAAAAGCCAATGTCCTTCTGTCGTATTACGAAATATCCCTCTACACAAATCGTTTGAAGGCGGACACTTTTGTTCCCGTGGAGAGTTCTCTTCATTAGGATTCATATAAAAAAAAAAACGATTCTTTCTTAGTTCACTTCCAACCACTTGGAAGATCAAGCCCACTCAGCACTAAAGTTGATTCTCCAACCTAATTAAGATCTAAGACTGCCAGAGTAAGAGCAAACAATTCCTGAATTTGACCAACTTCTATAGCACCCACAATTTCCATAAAGGAAATCTACTGAACGCCCATTGTCGTTATTGAAATTTGACAGCCAGAACAGGTATAGCGGCTTTTGGTATCAAAACGGAACCGCAGGCATCAACATCTACATGTCTACCTCTGTACCAATTTGATTGGATTTTTAAACTTTAATAGATCCTTGACTTATAGCACACCAATGGTCTTAGAAATTTCTATCTTTTAACGACTGTCGGATCGCTGAGTACCCAAAACAACGAAAGAATCCTATTTGCGTCTCATTCTAATAGGTTTGGACATGGTAAGAACTGACAGCTTTGACACCAAGTTCGGTTGTCCGCATTGTAGATTGTCCTAGGTATAATCAAATTTACACAGCTTGTTCAATCAGTTATATTGTGCTGAGGGAGGGGTCTCCGATTCGATCCTCGGAAAAATACAAAACGACGTATTAATGCTAACTTCTGACAAACATCCGTGAGTATAACTGGCAAGAAAGAACTTCTCAATTAATCCATTTGAAGTCGGCTTAAAATTGTAGGTCTCTTCTATTTGGGAAGCTAGGCCTAGGGTTCCTATATAAGGACCCGTTACGCCAACTTTTTTTTTACTATCAGCAGTTGGATTCTGTAAGAAACATTCAAACATTATGGCTTTCGACCGATTTGAATGACTGTCTTGTGTTTTGTTCGTCTTGAATTGGGGATGGTTTAGGAAAAAATAAAAGTCGGAAAATTGTCAACAGGTGGCGCTGAAGGCACACATTTCGTTTTCCAGTTCAATTCAATTATTTGCTATAATATATATATATATATATAATCTCCGAAACCACTCAACCGCTTTCAATGAAATTTGGTGGATGTGTATGGTTTGACCCAGCTTGAAAGATAGGACAGTTTTGCCGGTAGGTGACACTTCGCAAAAGATAAGCTGGGTTAGAAAACCGGCTTGTGGCACCTCACAGAAAAAAAAAGAAAAGAAATCCAAACACTATTTCTAAAGTTGTATTATTAAAATGATTAATGGACATTGCCAAATAAACCATTTTGCGAAATGTGGGAGGGACATAGTATTAAAGGCACGGACAAAACCGTGTGGGTACAGCTATATATCAAAGAGACTGACGTCCGTATGTGCACTCATAACTCGGGAACGGATCCTTTGGCAAAAAATGAACTCAGCCTTAATAAGAAGATATAAAGCATTAAATTTGACTTAAGAAATATTAAATTGGAGTTATCAGAATTGGAGATGCCAACCCGGATCGAAGTTTTTATGCCTAAACCCGAAAAAAATTATGCCTTTTTGGTAAAAAAGATAAAAATTGACTATCTTGCAAGGGAACTGCAACTAACCTAGAAGGGGATTAAAATTTGTTATCGGAATGTTGGTCGATCGATAGGTTATTCTATCTTTTTTGATCTCTATAATCCAAGGTTTTGGTTTGCTGAGTAAGTCAATTAGAGAATTGGCAAATAAGCATGACCAGGCCAGCTGTAAATAAAAATAAGTGATTCGACTTTGTTCAATAATGTACCAGATTTACCAAATACAATACGTATTTGTATGAATGGATTGTAAAAAAGAATTCACAAAAAATTAAGCATTTTTTTTTCTAAAAAATGTTCCTCAATGCCTCCAGCATCGGAATCATGCCTAAAAGGCCTTATTATGTCTGAGTTGGCATGACTGATCACCGCTGACTAAGTCAAATCTAAAGTGGCATTTATCAAATAAGACAAGTCACAAGCGTTTTTACTTTTTCGAATTTCCCCTTGCGTTATCTGTCAAGTCATAAAAATATTTGTTTATTAAGATCACATCAACTGGGAGCTCGCCTCTGGCGAAACAACAAAATTGAGTCACAGTAGCTAGCAGAAGTTGACCTTTGTAAAATTCGTTTCATTTCTATGAAATGCTAGGTGGAATTTTGAGGTCACTAGCAAAAGTGGACTTTAGAATCGAATTTTGTATTTGCTATTTCTAAGGGCCACTATAACTTTTGAATATAGATACTTTGAACTGACCGAATTACATAAAGAAGCATTGTGCATGGTCGGAATTATTATTTTCAGTACATTAACGAAGTTGGGCGGAACGAAGTTCGCCGGTCAGCTAGTGTTATATAAGCATAGGAACCACATGCGAAAGGGGCTGTCAAAAACCAAACTCGAACTATTAAAAAGCTCCCAAAAGTATGCATTTGAAACTTTTCTGGTTCTTAAACGCTTCCAACAAGGATGACAAAAACGAAAACGAGTTACGTAAAGCCAATTTTCGCTTCCTCATGATTTCTTTCGTTTTTTGAAAAACGAAACCGATTTTCGTTTCGTTTTCTACAGAAACCCATGGCAGCATTGACCTTTCCGCAAGCTGCTTTCGTATAGGAATCGCATTAAACAGCCAAACGTATTTTTAGATTTGTCCACGTTTACCTTCAAGTCCATTTTTTTTTCTTTTTCTAAAAGGGGGCGTGTCATTGAACTTCTACAAACTGTGTACGTCTACTCTCTGTACCTACATGAAGGAATGTTTCTAAACGAATAAATACTAATATGTTCACCATCTTCGATAATTTGTATGCAATGATTGAGACAACGTCCACTTTTTGTGGTCGTTTTCCTCTATAAGAAATTATGTGCTCAAAATTTATGGCTACAGAGAGAACTTTGCGCACATTGAATCACGAGTTTCATCTAGCCCATGGAGTACCTACCTTGTTCTTTGGTTCTCTTATTCGTCTGATACGAAAGCCACACCTTAATAGCTTGCTAAAAACCTTAAACCCCCATCTTAGGCGATACGCAGTGTATCGGAAATGTTGAGTAAACATATTCCTCGCCCATCAATTCATCGTTTAGCCCATCTAAATACACGCGCCACTCAATATAAATTACTATCCCGCCTCGTCATACAGAAAATAGTTTGATGAGTAATGGAATTTGTTTTCGCGCACCAACATAAACAATGACGCAACTGACTAGCGGTTTAAATTTCGCACAAGAGCAAATAAAAGATTCATTACCTTGGCGCCGCAAATTGTGTGAGGGGCATCATTGATATTTAGTTAAAGAAAAAAAAAAAAAACAACAAACTCCGATGCCAAATTCAGATCTAACCGGGCGATGTTGAAGCCAACGAACCGGTCTGCTAGGACTTCCTAGACATGGACCGTACCGCACGCTGGGGCATGTTAAATGTGAAGGCATATGTTTGTGTCGGATATTTAGAATTTATGGCGCCTGAAGCCCGAAAGGGAAGCAGTGAATACCGCCAGCCCTCTCGGGTATCCTCTGGGTTATTTTTTAATTTATTTCGCATTCCTCTTCATATTCGCTTTGTTATTGCGATTTGTCTTATTTCCTTTTATTATCCGCCGTGTGCTAACCCCCATTACGCAATCCGTGTGTGCAATGCGCGCCGTGTGCTCTTTGCATTGTTTCTCTGCTGGTGTGATGGTGATTAATGATCTCTCTCGCTGAGTGCGCTCGATTCTGTTTACTATTTCTGAGACTGTGACTGAAGGAAAACACAAAAAAGAAGAACAGAAGCTCGATGCCCCCCACCATTAGAACTATCAACTCTGTGGCAACAAGGAAAAACAGCATAAGTCGACTTATGTCAAAATTGAGTTAATGTTACTATCGGATGCACTGTATCCTGCTTTATATGTCATATTTGTTTCATTGAAATATCTCTTACGGTTGCTGTGTTATGGGTCAGGAAAAAACGTCGTCTTCCCACATCTGCAGGCAAACTTTATCCTTAATACTGCGCTCCTGAAAAGTGGCTAAAAATGACTTATGTTGTTTTTCCTTGTTGCCACAGAACTATGTTGCCTAGATAATGGCGAAACCTGTGACTATGAGCTGTCTGTTGGGTGGCGTCATTTACACCAGAGCTGACCACTTGGGGATGCCAGGGGGAGGTCAGACCAGTTGACGTCCAGTATGTGGCAAGCATAAAACTGGTCAGAGCGAAGAGTGCGAATTAACCGAAACCGAACCTGAAAGTATCGCGGCAAAGCGATGAGCTGCGCCCTCCTATTTTGTTCCCCTTGCGTTGCTTGGTTTTGCTGTTGTTGGATCGCCTGAACTACGAAATGCACCTATGCGCTGTACGGCTTCTGTGTGCTGCTCTATGAGCACGTAATCTTGATGATTTTCTAATTCTCTGAAGCGAATGTGTCTGCTTAAATGCGGTTTGCCAGACCTGTGAAGCGTGAACTTGCGTTGGCGTGTTGTTTTCACGCTGCAACCCTCGCCTTCTAGACCGATTAGTGCGAGCGATCCGTGTCCGGTTATTGATTTGAGGATTAGACAAATGGACGCAGTGGACTTTGTTCCATCTGCAGCTTGGTTATGGTTTTCTGTCATTCTTCGTGTTTGTTCTAACTTGAATTTATTTATAACGAAATGACGACTTTTGTGGTATAGTTTTGTTCAAGTTAATTAACTGACACATTAGAACAATTATGAGGCGTCAATCGGGCTGACATGCCGTTGTTGTGGAACGGGTTTTAGGTTGTTTGTTTGGGGTTTTTATGTTCGGGCAATTTGATCAAGTCTGCGTATGTTATTTTTAGGACTGCAAGGCGTCCAAAATTTACAAGGCGGAAACGAACGACATTCGATGAAGTCGAGCGTTTTTGAGTGGGCTTAGTGAATGATTTCGTGGGTTTTTTTTCTATGTCTTACAGATTCTGTGGTCTCTAAGAAAACAAAACCCGATTTTTGCATCTTGTGGACATTTCACGTGCGTTTTCAGCTTGTGGTACCTCTCCCACGGTTATTCTTTCGTTTCCCTGGTAGGATATGCCACCTTGTAAACCCTACCTTTAGCCATCGGCCAAAGCAGGAAGATCTGAATTCGTTTTTACCATGTCAATTGTAAGGAAAAAGATGACTGGTCCGAGATGCCTCGAAATACTGTTTTATTGACTGATTCCGACATAGAGGACTTATAAATATCTTTGAAAGCACACGGTGTTCCAAATATGACTTGATAAATGAGACAAATCTGTCTTAAATGGCAAGCATTTGAGATTCATAGGTTTGTAACTTGGGATTTGTTAAAAGATTAGCTGCGACCGGCAGCCATGTCATAACTCCTAAGACGATTTTATTATTATTATTATAATTATTATTATTACTATTCATTTCAAGTAGTAGCAATGTTAACAGAGTGTGATATACAAATAAAAATTAAAAATGCGGATTCCGTGGTTTCATTCTAAATTGGTCCACGTCGTATCTTAAAAATAGGTCGCTGAGCCATAAGACATTAATTCAGTGTTTGCTCTTAAGTTCAAAGGTTCACCTACTGCCTTTGCGGATGGCATTGGCTTCTTTTATGGTTCAAACGGTCCCTTAGTCTTGGTGTCTGATTTAAACTGGGATCTTTTGAGACACTGGTTAGTTATTAGCTCTAAAACTAAAATAATGTTCTTCAATTTATCTCAATCGTCCAAATTTGAAGCGAACGTATATTTTCCTGCACCTATGAATGTCTAAGATACGACTGTACGACCGGTCTTTCCACTCAAACTTACTGTAGTAGTCTAATTTGCATTGACAAATGTTTTTTAATTGAAACAGTAGATAACTTAAAGTACTTGGGACTCTGCCTTGACTCTAGAATGAGTTTTGCGTATCACACTGTTTCATTGAAAAAGTATTTGCGATATACACTGGGATATTTTTATTACTTGCGTAATATTTATATGCGAGGCAGGGGCACCGCCGCACTTAGAACAATGTAGATCCGTTGTGATGCCCATGGGGCTCTAATGACCTCCATACTGTGGAAACCTATGAAGCCGGGTAGTCAAGCCATTCCGAAGATAATACAAATCTATGTAAGTCTTTTATGGACTTCTCAGAGAGGTCCTCTAAGTCTTCGAAAAAATTTCTTCCAAGAACATTGTATCTGATGTGGCAGAGTGCCGGGCAGTGACAAAGAAAGTGTGGAGTGTCCTTATGCACATCTTCATCTCCGCATCCTCTGCACAGGTCATCAGTAGTGATTCCCATTTTCTTGGTGTGATACTTCAACATGTTGTGTCCTGTAATAATGCCCTCAAGAGAGGATTACGATTGTTTTCACATTTGTAGAATTCTTTCTGTCTTCTGCACTCCTTAGAGTCCGGGAACCCAGCAGATACTTACATGGTGCTGAGCGCCAAGAGCCCGTAGCTCTTCGCGACAGCGACTTACAAGCTTAGATTTTATTTCAACGGCAGAGATAGCTTTTATTGCCGCTTGGCTGTTGAGGTATCGCCATCATTGCAACTTGTTTTGCAGCTGTTGTCACTGCGAGAACCTCAGCCTGGAACACGCTGCTGTAGTCAGGAAGTCTGATTGAACTGGATAGACCAAGTATTTCAGAGTAGAATCCCACTCCGACGCCAACGTCCATCTTGGAACCATCTGTATAGATGTGTATTGTTGATTCGTTTGCAAGCGGTTGTCACCTACCTCTCTGCTCGGGAGGTAGGTGGCAAAAGGTTGTTCGAAGTCTAGGCGGGTAGTTGTATAGTCTGTACATACATTTTTTCCCACATACTTGTTGAGTACTGGTCGTACTATCGCCGTGTAAAGCCACTATATAATTTTAGGGCTAGGGCCCCAGGTACGGCCAAATATTCTATAGTAGGCATAGAATGCTATCATAGCCTTCTTCGCCCGTGCCTTTGTGTTAAGATTCCAATTCAATTTACGGTCTAAGATTACACCAAGATACTTGGCTTTTTCAGGAATTTTAAGCGGAATCCCTTCAATTGTAGGCAGGATAAATTCAGGAATTGTCCTTTTGTTAGTAAAGAGAATTAATTCTGTCTTTTGCGGATTAACTGCCAGTCCGCAGTTCTTTATCCATCTGTTTATTGTGGATAAAGCTCCTGTTGGCTGGTCACTGATAGTGGAGAGAAATTTTCCAGTAGCAAGTAGAGCTAGGTCGACTGCTTTGACTAAATTCCAGCTCAATCAGGATCTGGTTTACTATGAGGACCCATAGAGGTGGTGAAAGAACCCCCTCTAGTTGCAGAAACCTGAATTTTGACGTCTCCTAAAGGTAATATTATGGAATTTTCCATTCCGAGCTATGGAATTGCTTGTTGGGGAGGTGTGTACCAGAATAAAATTCATCCGCTGCTGATCTTGCAGAAATATATCTGAAGACTTATTTGTCGTAAACCTCGACAGACATCCTTGCTATCCTTTGTTCTGTGACCTCAATATTCTTCCTGTTCGTCATTTATATTGTTCCAATGCATTAAAAACGTTTTTCATGATGTCTGGTCATAGCAATTACCGTGTAATTTCTTATTATGGTTTACGTGTGAACTCCTCTTACATGTTCTCTGTTCCAAATTTCCGTACCACTGAATTTCGTAATTTGTCTTTATTTTGTCGTATCGTTTGTTTACTAAACTCCCTCAGTTTATCAGAGTACTATCAATTCCTGGAACATTTATAAAGCAAGCAAAAATTTGGCTTTTCCGTTTTAATTATGCCAGCTTAGAATCAATTATTTTCTGATTTTCTGGTTTAACGTTTAGTTTTATTATTTATTTGTTTAATTTTTCGCATTTTTATTTATCTATTTATTTATTTTGTATCTTTGTGCTAATGCTGTATCTAGTTCAATTTATTACATGTATACTTTCCGACTCATCCAATTCACAATTCATCTAAGTTTTATCTATAGGGTAACCCCACCCAAAATTAATATTTTGTATAAGCCAATTATAGTGGTATTCATAAGTATTTTTATTACTCTTGTATGTAAACGTAAAAAAAATGTCACTAACCTTTTCTTATATTTTCCTCGGTATTGAGTATTTTGTGAAAACTATTAAATTGTTATTGTACCATAAAATCATAGGAAAATCATAAGAAAATAAATATTATATCTATCTATCTATATCTATACTTATTTTGAAAAGAAAAGGAGTGTTAATTCTTTAACTATCAAAGTTAGTATTCAGTGACACAGCAGTTTAATTCGTGTCCTAACAAAAATAAGAAAAATCTGATGTGGGGTAACATCAGTAAGTACAATACATAAATATACAAAAGTAGAATTCAAAAAATGCAAACTATATATAAACTGCCGACTTTATACAATTAAAAATACTTTTTTTTTAATAATAATGACGAGAAATACTACAATAAAGATCTTGAGAAATATTCTATCTGATCATAGTCAATTGTGAATAACCAGTCCCTATTAACTTTATTCAAAAACGAATGTAAACTCAAAAGTGTCCTGATGCCACAATGGTAATTTATTAAAAATGGTCGGGGCAGTATAGGTATAAAAGTGAGCAAAATGGGTTTTGTGTGCGATTGGTACGTTGACAAGATTTACGTTGTTAATAAGTAATCAGTAAATTTGAGAGTTTCTGCTTGGTATGTTTCGACTCTGTTTAAAGAAGTCTCTCAAAACTTTCAAAAGTTGAAAAAATGAAAAAAAAAAAAAAAAAACATAGAAAATGCTGCCGGCAAAGTTTTAATTTCTCAAAAGATGTCTCATTGGTAAGATTCGTATTTAAACAAGAGTAAACTAGGTCACGATTTCTTTTGCAAATAATCCTTATTAAGTGTTTTTGTGCTATCAAAAGAGGCCCAAATGAGCTAGTATAGGATCCAACCCAACTTGTGATGCCATATTGCAACTTCGAATGTGCAAGACCATAATATATGTATTATGGTTAGAAAACGTTTTGAGCAGTAAGTTCGAATTAGATACACTTTTCGAGCCACCAAGTTCAAATGCGATCTTACAGTTTGTATGTGATCTTTCCAATTTTAAAGTTAAAGTCTATTAAGGCTCCAAGATATTTGAAGTCTTAAAACAGTTTCTTGTGCATTGCATGCTTTCAATGAAACTATTTTTACCGCATTTATGCAAAGATAGGCAGAACCTTTTACAATTATGAGAATGGCAATAGATGTTTTAATCAAACACGGCGTTGCCGGATATTTTAAAAAGTCATTAGCTTAGTCTTCTCACTAATAAGTAATTTATGAGCAGAACCAGACTCCTAAATACTCAAGATCTTCTTCAGTCCTCGTTATGGTTTCAAATACAGTTACAAACTGATACCTTGAGACATTGTCGTCAGCAAAGGCAGTTGTGACACCGTTAAACTTAAGATTAAATTAGAACTAACGTATATTTAAAATATAAGCGGACCAAGCACAGAACCTCGCGGGACACCATTTTTTAAAATACGAAAGTCGCTGAGGGTTCCTTTAATGTTGAGCCGTTGCTCTCTCGATTTGAAGTCTCACCTCGTCTAAGTCCAGCGCTATACAATTTACTTAGTAATTTGCCATGATCAACCAAGTCGAATGCTTTTGTCATGTCCATGAAAAGAGCCGTTGTAGAGTAACTATAGTTGCACTTTCATATAATTGACTACTAACCCTAAGAAGGGCGTCTTCTGTTGACATTCCTGACCTAAATCCGAATTGGTGTTTTGAGAAAAAATTATTTTTGTCTAAGAATGATAAGACACGCGGCTTAATACATTTTTCGAAGATTTTAGAAAGGGTTGATAACAAAGATATTGGTCTACAGTCTGTTAAATTACTCTTATTGTCTTTTTTGAAGTGAGGTACGACCACAGCAAATTTCAAATGTTGAGGAAAACAACCGCTGTTAACACTAAAGTTAAACAAAAAACTCAAAACATCAGGTGAAAATATCAATAACAAGCTTGATAAGCCATCAGAGATCCGTTAAAATTTACGAAAAAGCTGTAAATCCCAACGCAGATATTGCGATTGTTGTTGCCTGAACTGACGTAACATAAAATTACTGTTCCAATTGATCTTCCAAATAGCTCCTTCCAACCAAAAGAGCCCGCCCAGACTGGGAATTAAAATGCTAAGCAATTAATTCAATTAAATCGAAAAGAATATCAGGCCTCACCAGACCGTTGAATTGAAACGAAATAAATTAAAAAAGAAGGAGCAGATCTTTCCATTCATGGAACCGATGCACATGTTTCCGCACATTCCCAAGTCCCGCACTTCTCTGTAATAAACCCATCAAGTTCAGCGATATCAATGCAACAGCCGTCTACGCCATGTTTTCCTCCGGTAAAAGATGAGCAAGGAGATGCAGCAGCAAACTTGCAACCGAAAGGGAATCACGAAAGACTATCACACAAAACAGGTTTCGATTCTGATCGATCCTTTCTGCAGGAAACATTAATTGGCCTCCACGGTAGCTGCAAAGTTTTGTTGTTAATATGAAACTCCTTTTTTTTTGTTGGCGTATGAGAGACGAGTGTTCAGTGTACATATTTTTAGCGATCTTTCATTCACTAAAAAGGAGCTCTATCGCTGCTGGATCTTGGAGACCGAGTCATATAAAGAGGTGTTATTTTGGTATTCAAAGAAAAATGCAATTTTTTCAGATAAATGATCGGATGTTTATTTCATAATAAAGAGGAAGGTATGCCGTTAGTAATGAAAAACAACATCAGCCAAATGGCCACCAAGAGCACGCATACAGGACCATATCATGGAATTTTCCATAACCAAATCGCAAAGTGGCTGCCCTAGGTCTTCGATAGCCTCACGAATTTTATCTTTGAGGTCTTGAATCGACGCTGGGCTATTGGCGTAGACCTTATCTTTCACGTGGCCCCAAAGGAAGAAGTCGCAAGGTGTTAAATCACAAGATCTCGGTGGCCAATTGTGATCACCTCTTCGAGAGATAACACGGTCCGGAAACTTTTCCCGTAATGCTTTCGTTGCTTGTGTGGCACGTAGTTCCGTCTTGTTGAAAGTAAACGTTGTCTAGATCAATACCATCCAACTCCGACCATAAAAACTCATTAATCATCTCTCGATTCCAAAGAACGAAGAGGAATGGACAAACCTGGGTTTTCTTCAACACTTTGGGCTACAGCAGCAATATTCTCAGTTGTTCTTGAGCGACGTGCACGGGTTTTATTCTTCACATCACTAACTTGTCCCAACAGCTCGAATTTTTCCACCAGTCTCTGTATTGCGGTCCGACAAGGTGCTTCACGACGGTCAAAAAATGCTTTAGTTTGGCGAACTGTGACTGCAAGATTTTCACCATTTTTGTAGTGAATTTTAATAATTTCAATGCCTTGTTGAGGCGTGTATCGTTCCATTTTTAGTAATGGCGTAGTTTCTTCTTATCAAATTTCAAAGAATAAAAGCTTCAAAAGTGACAGCTACCGATATAGCGGGTCATTCACAATAACACCTCTTATTGTACAAGATTTTTCTTCATTTGCTTCACATGCTCGTTGCCTGCTGCAGAAAATTGACTGCACACAAACTCTGCTGCTACACTACCGAAACGTCACCAACTTGAAAATTTTTAAATATCTCTTGATTTAAAAAAAAAATAAAATAAAATAAAATTCCCAGTCCATTCAAAAGTTGTTCTAATAAATTACATCCTGATTTCGACAGGGTAAGCGGAGCACAGAAACAATTAAGAAAAAAAAAAATTCCCCAAACGCCATCTACGAAAAAGGAATCTTATTAATTTCACTTTGAAATCGTGGAAAAGAAATTAGCAAGAAAATCTTTTCTGAATTATTTATAAACAAAATTATATTTCACATTTTTAAAACACACTCACTAACAGACACATTCTTGCTTATGGCATTTCCTTTGCAGAAAATTCAAACGCCCGGAAATTGGCATTGGAAAATGCGCAATCCGCCGAGAAGAGAGAAAAATTAAAAGGTGAGCTCATTGAGAAAAAAGGTCTTTATTCATAAAATGAATTTGTTTTTATTTCCCTTAGATATAGTAGTTTCTTTTTAGTGGTTCTTGTTTATGTAGCTAATTTTATTTCAAGCGCGCTGTTGGATGAGAAACAAAGTGTGGGATTGTTTTGCTTTCGTGATTGGCATGAATCTACGATGAAATATGGTCGTTACACTTTATATTTAAAAATAAACAATCAAAAGGATGTCTACGTCGTGGCATCTTTGCTCACTAGAATTGTGTTTAGGAATTTCGAATGAGGTTGATTGTCTACGAAATGGCGTTTGCTATTCATAATTTGAAAACATATATTGGATAAGTCCGAAACGGTCAAGCCACCTTGTTAGATAGATTTAAATTGGAGTAGATTTTTTACCAGTTTTTAGATTAAAAATGTATTCTGTGTTTGTTTTTTTTTTGTAACCAATTTGTTACATTTTCCATCCGTCCTTAGGAGAATTCAATTTGGGAACTTATCGTGTTGCTGAAGTGTGGTGCTACTTTGACCTCGAATCTTCTTTGTCCTCCGAATTTATGTCCTGTCTCGTGTTGTTTACTTTCTTGTTGTAGAATGCAGCGTTATTCAACAGCTGTGCTTCAGAAACCCCTTTCCTTTCTGTTAAGTTTTGACACGACCAGTCATAATTTTATTGTGCCTGTTTTCCCATACAATTTAAAACCATGTCCGTATGTGACTCAAAAACAGGCATTTTCCCACCAACCATAATTTTTATATTCGTTACCCACCAACAAACCGACGCTAGCACACTCTATGACAGCACATAGTCCACAAGAACAATATACGTACGCAAGCCAGCAGAATAATCGCTTTGAACTGTAATCGCTTATCGGTGAAGTTCATGACAATAATTCGTATTTATTTCTGTTTTGTTTTCTCTTAACGCTGCTTATCAGCTCTTCACATATTATTTGTTCTAGTTTGGTGGACTTAATAATTAATCAAACAAATGGCCGAACAATAAAAACAGTTTGTTGTCTCACATATTCTCAAAAATTGGACCATCACCAATTCGCCGGTAAAGTTTGACGTAGCCAAAGTTGACAACAGAAAATAAAAGCAATAATTATCACCTAAACAAAGAGCTGAAGTTCTCGTCATTTGGCGAAATTTTACAGATACAGATAGTGGGACCGTAAATGAAGTAGCTGTCAACGTTAAGCGGCTTCTAGTCACTATCAGGTGGGGAACAATGGGATTATATTTAGTGACTTTGACAGATAAGTCAGGGGGGATTACCACTGTAAATATAGGTACACTTGGGTGTTGGAGCTTATACCGAAAAAGAAATTGTTGATTATAGTGTAAGCGCTGGTCCTATATTTCAGACATGTTTCCGTAACAGTTATAGTGTGTATAATGTTTCAAAGTGCGTATTTTATCCAGTGCAGGATGGAAGGAGAATGAGTTTTAGGTCATTACTATTTTGGGAAACACACATAATGGTATTTTGGGTATGACTTTTAACCGAACTGTGACCGAATTTTACTGAGCTGTCAAATTGGTTTTCATGTGTTTCTAAGTTGGTTCGCACGAAACAGAAAATGTGAAATAAAAATATGGGTACCAGTATAAAACTTAAACACATCTTTAATGGGGATGCTTAAGTACCTAAACGAACAGAATGTAATGAAAATGGTAATAGAGGTAATATTATGCGAATTTTACAATTGAAATCAGTTTTAACCCAAATATCAATAAGATGAAGTGGCAAAAACTCACGCGCTCAAGAAATATTGACTATTTATAATATTCAATTTTATTTCAAAGCTTCTTTTATTTTCCCAGGGACTATTTTTGTTTCTTTTTTCTTATACTGGATCCCAATTGGAATCAGAAAACGGCCAATTGCCTGCCATATGGATTTTTTTTAGGAAGAATTACAGGGTGCATGCACAATGTACATTGTACATACATTGAGGAAATGTTTGTTTGTGTGCGTGCATTATTATTATTAAGTCGTAATATTTAAATGATCCATTCTATACTAACTTTTAAGGTTTGAGAACATGGAAAAAAGTTTTGTGAAAGTAGAAAGAAATGGATTTGCAAATTTTAAGATGTTTTCGCCTCGAACTTTTGGAACTGCTATTCTGGTTTGGTAAAAGCGACTTAATAAAGTGAACATATTTACATGTAGGAATGTAACAGAGGTGCAATATTTCTTGCCAAAGAAAATTGGTGCACCTACTAACTCGGCGTAGAAAGTTTATTATATTTCTAGCATTATTTCAATTTAAATTACATGCTATTTATAAAAATATTAGTTGGTAGTGTTACTTAGCAGCTGGAGATCGTGGATTAGCAGGAAATGTTTGGTGAAAATGATTCAAAAGGAAAAAGAAGCGTTCTTCAAAACAAAAATAACATATTGTAAGACCCAACAAAATTAGGTTAAGACACTTTTTAGCTTAAGCAAGAGCTAGTGGCGAGTGTCCCTTCAAAAAATATTCGTATTCATTTGTAAGAAAAAGAAAATAAAGGAAAGAGAAAAAAGAGTATATTTAAAATTGGTTCAAATTAGGTATAGGATTAACTGATTGAAGATATTATGTGTTAAATTTGAGTATGATCATAACTAAAAAGCCAAGATTTTATTTTGTGAAGGAAAGGTGACAAATTCCTTAGACTTCTTATAGAGAAAGGTAATTTATTATAAATTGAAGGAGCTACTACTGTGAAGAATCTTTTACGATACCGTAGTAGATCACAGTTAATAGTTTTGGTGAGCAGTTCAAGTAAAGATTATAAAATTGCCTAGTGCAACACAATTAGTACTTTTTTAGTACGGTAGTGTGATCAAACAATGAACCGAGCAGGGTTCATTGGAGAGAAATGTATTATTGTCAATTAAATTGAAAACGAATTTCTGACAGTCAGGGGAATGATAAAATAAATCACAATCAACTATAGTAGGCCACTCTGAGAGACTTAAGTACATTAGTTTGGTTTTATTGCTCAACGCCATTTTATGAACAGCAAACCACCGCCTTAGAATATCCATGTCTGAGTTGATGTCCGAAATTAAGTTGAGCAGAGAACTGGTACCATAGGAGAAAGCCATGTCATCAGCAAAGGCTGTTATTAGGCCCGTAAAATTCTGATTAAATATAGAATTTATAAAAATCAGGAAAAGCAATGGACGAAGTACCGAACCTTGCGGAACACCAAAAATTATGCTGCGTAATTCAACAAAACAACCCTTTATTTTAGCTGTCTGCCTCCTATCCTTTAAATAAGTACCTAACCAGTTATATATAAAGCCACGCATGCCTGCATTATATAATTTTGATCAACTAAATCAAAAGCTTTGGTTAAGTCAATCAAAAGCCCAGCTGAATGCAAGTTACTGTTTGTGCTTTCATGTAACTGACTTCAAAATTTCAAGAACGCATCTTCTGTTGACCTACCAGCACGAAATCCATATTGGGATTCATTAAAAAAATTATTTTTATTTAAGAACGGTAAGATTCTCCTTTTCATCGCCTTCTCAAACATTTTTGAGCAAACAGATAACAAAGATATCGGTCTGTAATTGTTCAGATCACAAGCGTTAGACTTTTTGTGGAGAGGAATGACTTCAGCAATTCCAATTCCACCGTATTCGCTCTTATTGAAAATATGAGCAAGCACATCGATAACATTGTATTGTGAAAAACTTTACCCATATATGAATCCTTAGAAATTTTGCAGGTAGGTGTTTCAGTGGCATGCATGTTCAGTTGCAATTTGAGTGCAGAATGTGCAGTTCTTCCACCTTCCAATAAAGTCGCTGCAATTCCAGACGAAACGAGTGCCAATCCAGTTTAGGTTACTGATCGTATGATCGCTAGAAGTAGTGAAATCAAAAATGTTTTTCCAGTTCCACCAGGTGCGTCCAAAAGAAAACATTCCATCCCTTTCATTACAAACAGCATGCATGATTGTATCGTATGCACGTTTCTGTTCAATATTTAATTTTGGAACATTTGACCGCACAAATGCATCAAATTCGCCACAATCATACACCCGTATCGTGGAATACTGCGTATTTGAGATTCACTTCGCATACTCGATTCACTTTCACCTTTCATATGCATCGTGAAATCCGCCGGGCGAGACTTCCTTATCGACAGGTATTTTCATTCAAAGTTTGTTCGAAAATCAGCTATTTTGCATTAAATGACAGCAGAGATAGAGCAAATTAAATCAAACAGAAATCAAATTAAAAATAAATTTATAATGAAGGAGTATATTTGAGTAGAATATATTATTTACCAACGTGGAAAGATTATCCTACGACAATAAAATGCGTGTTTATTAAGAGGAACTGCAAAGGACATAATGGAACTTTCGGATTCGATGTGAATTTTCTGAAATACAATTGGTATTAACATTTTTCATAACATTTATTTATTTCCTAGATTTAATTAAAGCAAATTTTCATGTTTTTAATGTTTCGAATTTACAAAATTTTTAGAAAATCACCGAAACCGCACAGGAAACGATAGGATATGCAATTAATTACCTGCGTATTCGAAATGTCAACGTTTGTATGGGGAGTTTCACTTCAATCGTTTTCTACGATGATGTTAAACGCAGTCACCTTACCGACTGGTGAGTCCTTCACTTCGAATGTATTCTACGATACAAAGTATTGAATTGGAGTGAAACGTTCCCCTCGGCGTAATCTACGATAGGGGTGATCATTTAATTCACGCCGCATTTCAGCGTTGAATAAATCTGGCGCTGAACGATTAGGTGGTAGCAAATCCCAACTGAGATAATGATTTATTTGCAATTTACAAACAAATTTCTTCAATCAAAATTAGAGCTACTACTACCCACTTCGCCGGGCGCTAAATAGCTAATACAATAGAAACCAAATATATAATTTTGTGCTTAAATCGTATTCAAGTGCTTTTTATATACAATATTTTTCGTTTTGCTATAAGTCAGATGGTTTGCCTGCACGTGAACATGCTACAACCAGTTGCCCATGCGCAAATACAGGAACCTCTAAATTTATACTACATATTCCTAAGTCGTATCGGAAACAGACGACGTTTGAAATCGAACGATAAATATGGTGGAATAATAGGAATTCGCGGAATTCAAACAACTTCTTTTGTTTTAATTTAACATACCGCTCAAAATAGATGCAAAAAAATATCACCCACTTTTGACGGGAAACCCACAGCGGCAAACCTTGCTATAAAAAGCTGGGAACACAATAACTGTATTTCCCATTGGGAGAGTATCCCAGGCCTGAAACAGGCTAAAAAAGTAATTAAACCTTTCAAAAACAATGCCAAAAAGATTCAAAATCTACGTAGGCACGTTGTCAAAAATCTAGTTTCCACATGACACCATGGTTTGCGATATGGCCTAAATAAAGAACATGTAGCCGACTCTTTGGAGCGCCACACATGTCTTGAAGAAGACGAAACAACTGAGCATATCTTGTGTGAATGCCCAGCCCTTTGTGGTATTAGAAGGAATTTCTTCTTCAGGGAAATGCTAAGCCCAGAAGAAGTAAAGACATCCTCTGCTGAAAGCCTCATCGGCTACATTAGGACAGTAGAACCTCTAAAAGCCTGAACAAATTTTTCTGATCCTATGGCAAAATAGATCTACTTAGGTCGACGTGCCTCTTATCGCAATGGCGAGTCAGAATTAAAAAAAAAAATATATTCTCCTTTTTTTTTTAAAAATATTCTCCTTTTTTTAAAAATATTCAGTTCAAAGTGAAATGAATCAATTTGTACTTAAATATTTCTTTGAAATAAAGTTCAATGAGAACTAAAGTTTGCCGAAAAACCCTTTTTGTCAAAAATGTACTGAAAATCCTGTGTTTATTCACGCACGGACAACACACACATACGTTGTCCGATTTCACCCAAACTTCACAAAAACCATATTTAGACTAACACCAAAGATGTGTGAAAGTTTGGTTAAAATCGTTTAATGCGTTAAGGCCTGAATCGGCAACAAACAAACACAATCTTACGATATTGATAACATTTGATATTATGTGAATGAAGTTGGAATATTGTTTTTTTTTTAAGTTTTTAACCATCAAAATTAATTATTTCGCACTTCATTAATTGTTACCAATTTAATCTGCTGCAGCTATGTAGCAAAATCAAAAAGCATTCTCATTTTTGTCCTACTTAAATATTGAAATGCCGGAAAGCAGCGCAGCGCACATAGTAAAAGTACCTACAACTAAAAATTGATTCCATGCTGCATTACAAGGGCAAACAATTTTCAATACACTGTTTAAAATGGAAATGAATACTTGTGTGAAATGAAATGAAGTGAAATGAATCAATTTGTACTAAAAAATATTTCTTTGAAATAAAGTTCAATGAGAACTAAAGTTTGCCGAAAAACCCTTTTTGTCAAAAATGTACTGAAAATCCTGTGTTTATTCACGCACGCACAACACACACATACGTTGTCCGATTTCACCCAAACTTCACAAAAACCATATTTAGACTAATACCAAAGATGTGTGAAAGTTTGGTTAAAATCGTTTAATGCGTTAAGGCGTGAATCGGCAACAAACAAGCACAATTTTAAGATATTGATAAGAATTGATATTATGTGAATGAAGTTGGAATATTGTTTTTTGTTATAGTTACACTTTTTTACCATCAAAAATCAAAAACATTCTCATTTTTGTCCTACTAAAATATTGAAACGCCGGAAAGCAGCGCAATAGTAAAAGTACAGCTAAAAATGTATTCGATGTTGCATTACAAGGGCAAACAATTTTCAATACACTGTTTAAAAGAGAACTGAATACTTGTGTATAATGAAGTCTCTAAATTACACATTTCGATTGTTTTTAGATAAATTCATTGCTTATCATTTAACTATTCAGAACTCAAGTAAGAATTTCAAATTTATAATTTCTGTGGGCAACCGTTTCGATAGAGGCCCTATAGTATTTCTAAACCGAAGTGGACCGATTTCGGAGTAATTGCTTCCAAAATAACTTCTGAACATCCTTTGCAAAGCACACACAGGCTTTGTAGAGGGATATCAAATTAAGTTTCGTTAAGATCACTATTAGACGTCTGGAAGTGTGTGTCTGATGTGTGGAAAGTGAATTGCTTCGGTACTTAAAGGTTGTGGTTCGAAGCACATTCGACAAGCTTCCTTAGAGCTTCTGACGGAAGGCATTAAGAGCAATGAAATGTCATGCAATCCACAACTTGCAATTATAAGCCTTAACGAAACTCTAAAATGTATCAGATTTACCACGAATGACGAATTGGCATAGGAATAGTGTATTGGACTACTACACCGCATTACTCATGTTCGATTCTCAGTGCGACCCCATTGTAAGTAAAATATAAACAATAAGAATATACGAGCTGACAGCTGGAGTGCCATTGAAAAGGAGTGTAGGGATTTGACGACTTGGTGGAGTTCCTAATTCACAAACGACCAAAATTGTTTACTGCCACTGCGACAATGGAGTATTTTGTGTCGCAACTTTTGATCGTGAGAGAAACTTTTCATGTCGTAACTAGGATTTGCAGCCATTACGGACTCGCCGAAACTTTTTCCGGTTTTCTTCGGTTTGATTTGTCTTTTGAGCCCGAAAATTCAACTCTTTCAAACCAACAAGTCCATACATTTATTTCTTTTTAAGTTGACACCTGTCAAAGCGGACATCCACACCCAATTCGTCATAAACAAAGTCCTAACGACCCGTCGCGTCGAATATCCTTGAATTGCTTCCAACTGTCTGCGTGGACTCAATCAATAATCAATTCAATTGACAAAAATAAAACCAATTACGTAACCAGACCACAAACAAAATTACAAAAAGTCAAACCACCCAAAACCAACCACAGCACAGTCTGTCACTCGCAAAGTGACAACAGAAAGTCACCCACAGCGCAAACAAGCCGAATTCGAGTTCCCCATCCCCATCACCATTACCACCCATCAAGCATGGTAAGGGTCACATAGTCCCACGTTAGACTGGTCTAAATATAAAGTACTATCGTCCAACCTCACAGTTATCATCTATTCAACTGAATTCCATTTTGTATATTCGTCCAACTGAACTCTGTGCATGTGAGTTTAATGAGAGCGCCGTCGCCGCACAAAATTCCACAAGTGAGAGTCATTGTACACAGCGACGACGACGGCGAACGCGCTGTGCCTGTGCACAAATAAACAAATACACGCACAGTGCAAAATGTCAAATTCAACAATTCATTCGGCAAAATGAGACAAACTGTCCGACTGTCAGTTTGACATCGGCTGTCTGTGCTGTTGATTTGATGCCTCGCGCCGCCGTCAACACCCTCTTCGCTGGGCTCTGCTCTGCCTCGTGCTCCTGTAAACTTGAAACCAATAAATGAGAACCCATGTCGATAGGGAGGAGAAGTTCGCCCACTTCTCTCCCTCCTCGTGTGTAGTCCATTAACAAAGGCTGCGCCTACTTGTTCGAGTATGTATCTCCGTATCTATGAGCGAATAACACGCGCGACCGTTCGTATAAAGTACTGCACACGTTTAGCGGCTAAACCAGTTCTTTAGCGGTTGTGTCACCGAGCACCCACCATCCCATGACGGTGCGAGGTGGAGATGAAGTGGGACCACTTTGTGTACGGAATTCTCCCGCAGAACGTGATACAATGATACTTGCCGCTGGCGCAAATGAGCATTAACTATTTATTTTTCCTCTCGAATTACCTTGAAAAGCCATCGCGTCGTCATCATCGTCACCATCATACCACCACCACGCTGTCAGTCGCAGTACCATGTATAGCCATTTGGTATGGAAAAAAAAAGGTTTCTCCGATGGCCCGGAGGGACGTGCTAATGGAGCAATTAAGAGGCTTACGCGTTCGTATATCGTATATTCGCGAACAGGAGGTCTCTGCTGCAGCAAACACTGCGACACCGGATGAACCCCCAGCTACAGTACTCGGGGGCTATTTCATTTGCGCGCGGTGAGCTGGATACCGTTGAGTTGACGTACCGCGAAGAATGACAAGATAAATAAATATCTCAACCTTCCCTCCATCACCGTGACGACGAGCGACGACTTATGCTTGAATTTGCGTTCTCGCGCGAGTGTAAAACTGGCGGTGACTCAATCTCGTAGAATCCCGCCCAGTTCTCCAGCCAGAGCTTGGACTCTGAATGGAGGATGATGCAACAACATATTGTTTGCTGTGGCGGTCGGTATGCCGTATCGCCATATGCACGTATCCAAGCCTATGTGTGGGCATGTTTTCTCTTCTCGTTGTGTTTTGATCCGACTTTCGTGGCGATTTCGTCATTTCGCGAACAGGAATGGGACCGCGATAGAGGGTGGTTTTTGGTCAGACAATTAATGCGGAAGTTTTTGTACACAAAACATACAATCGCAAACAAAGCAGCGAATTGTTGTTATTTGCGTGGAGATGGAGAGTTTTTGGGATGGGTGCGTTTGACGGTTAATTTGACGCAGGTGCTGCTCAGATTCACTTTCGGTTTTAGTTAAGAAGAGACTTTGCGCATGGGGAATCTCTGAGATCGTACGCGGAGGCTTTAGAATATGACGAGGAGACTCATTCCAGCGTAAAAAGATGTTTTCCTCAAGATTGTGACACTTGCTAAGGAAGTCAGACGGACATAGGTTGGTCCTTTGTGAAACCCCAAGGATCTACAGGGTCCTTGGACAATCGATAATGTGCTTAAAAATTGGACCGATCGTGTAGGCTAATGCATGGCCAGCCGAGGCAGCCATTTGAATGAAATTATTTTCCATTATTAACCGGATGGATTGTACTTTCAAATAAAAAAAGAAATTTGAGAAAATATTCAGTAGTTTTTTTTATAGCATTTTCAAAAAAAAAAAAATTTTTTGGCGGACCCTTTACTACCAAAAACTTCTCATAACCCAAACCAGTGGTTGCCATTTATGAAATTCGGTAGGTTGAACTCGGGATGTCACTCCTATTAAGACCTGGACTAACCTATCGCTGTCTCGAATACCCTTCAGGGAAGGTCACTAAACTAAAGTACAAGGATTAGCTTGTATCAAAATCAGTAGCGCGATGGGGTTTATTCCAACCGCCGGACTTGAGGCTATCCTCAACCAGCTTCTTCCAGACATCAACAGCCTGGAAATGTAATGAAGCGGGCCATTCAACTATCCTACAGAAATGATTTAGGAACGTACCTAACAGGTGTTATAAAGGACCATTCAAGAATTTAAAAGACCCTTCGCGAGTGCCTATCCCAGCAGGGAAAAATGGAAAGATGGCGGACTTTTACCAATTTTCGCATATACAGACGAATCTAAATTGGATACTGGAGTCGGGTCAGGCGTCTTCTCTGAATAGTTATGGGTGTTTGAACATTAATACGCCTACCGGACCATACCAGCGTCATCCAAGTGAAGGCTTTAGCAGCGACAAGTAATGGAAATCCGTGTGGAAGGTACTACCTCCTTTGTCGACTGGCAGACAGCTCCAATAATAAAATCTAAGCTTGTGGACTGTGCAGTACTGTCGCGAGGTGTGCAGGCTCTTCGAACAGAGCACAAGGAGTTGCCCAGCTGGGTCCCTGGCCATGAAGACGTTCGAAAGCGGACAAACCAGCAAATATTTTAGCACAAGTTTATCCCTCTTTGAATAATTCGCTTCGTACTCTGAAGCCAGAAGCGGGAAAAAAGCCACAAGAGAAGGATAACGCCAGATGGACCACCATGGATGCATATGGGGGGGTTACAAGAGGAGGTTATAACTCCTTCCGTGAAGCCATCACTGAGAGACTCATGCTCCTTTTACGGTCGCAGGAATCTTGCGGAACACAATACTCTGCGGTACCACATGAGGAAAATTCGACTGACGAAAGTAGAGCTTTGCAGGGGCTGCGGCGATGAGGGACAACCCACTTCCAATGTCACTGCCCAGGTCTCGAACATTACAGAAACAAATACCTTGGTTCTTCGTCCATAACTTAGGCGAGCTAACCCGCACAGCCACAGACAAGATGAGGAACTTTATAAAATCCTTAGGATGGTTTGAATGTAGTAGCGGAGTAAGTAATTAGTTACAGTGCATAAGGATAGGATTACTGCGGGTAAGCGACACCCTCTTTCCTCCGACTGGTATCACAAAGGGTCAGTATTGACCTGAACGGGGCGCGGATTACTCCTCACCAGCCAACAAACATAACCTAACCTAAGCCCCCAAGTTGACTCTAAGACGTAAGACCCTAATCATCCTCGTCCTGCAGTATGGCGCCAAAGCATGGACGTTGTCAACGGCGAACCTTTTGCATTGACAGGCTTTGAAGAAGGATATCATCTCGTTGGCTCCATTTGCGTGGACGGCCTTTAAAGATGGATATCTAGCAACTAATTCGAGCTGTATTGCGACATCAATTGTCTAAGAATCTGCCGTAAAGAGAATATTTGATTTATTCTCGGTTATTGGCTCACAGGACCTAAAATCGCACTGTTACTGACCAATTGGGTCGTTTCCTGTATACTGTACAGGATATTGTTTAGCGAAGCTAAAAAGCCAGATGGTTCTATAGTTGACACAGAGGGTCTCCTGTCTTTTAGATCGGGTAAATGATGCTGAGGCTCCATTTAAGGCATACTTTGCTCCAACCAGCTGTATATGCTCACCATTGCTATTCTCACTTCATTTTTGACAAATTTGTCTCGTCTTTGTCATTAAACAGTCCGAGTTCCGAACGAATTAATCCTTTGAAAATACTAACGACATTGATCTGAATGATATGTGGGGTCCAGCAGGAAGGCGCTACGTTCCCACGTCATTGATGTCCAAAACAGCTGATTGTGTTCAAAGCCTGATCCCACGGACCATTTCTCAAAATAAAACAGGCCTAATGACTTACATTCCATCGCCGTCGTAATTTAAAGGGAAGTGTACTAAAACACCCTGACGGGGGTCAATTGTAATCACTTTTTAGAAAAAGGACGAATTGATTTGCATTTGGTGCTGCAGTAATCACAAAATTGTAGCAGAGACTTTGAAAATTGTGTACCCGGGTGCCATTTATACAAAGGGTCTAGGATATAGCTTTAAAAAAACTTACGCTACTACCCAAAGTGATTACTAAATAACTTTGAATACTTCGATCACCTTTAGATCGTTTACGCAGTCAAACGTTGTGACATCGGACCCCATGGCATCCCGAATGTGTCGGTCAAAGGGGCCGTCGATGCCATAAAGGCGGTAGTAGATGCAGCGGCTGAAGCAATACTGGGAAAAAGATGGAGAGGGGGAACAAAGAAATATTGCGCGGCTGTGACGCTTGACCTTCAGGCCGGCAAACTGGTCATGCATTGCGAGGTCCCTGGCCAGAATGGAAACACCGAATTACCTGCTGAATATAGTTGGAAACTACCTTACCGACATGCAGTTGAGGTACCAATCTGACGATGGAGTTAAGTACTATAACGTTATCGCGGGTGTACACAAGGCTCGGAGTTCTCAGATTAACGCTGCCACAAGGAGTTAAGGTTAGGCCATCATATCCATCATATCCACGAGATAGAGTCCGCCACGGATGAAGCAGTCGCCAGAATCAAGAATTGGCTAGAGACTGCAGGGCTAGAACTAGCTGACCACATGATCGAGGCTGTCTTGATAACCAGCCGAAAGACTGGAACATGTAAATTTCCG
The DNA here is from genome assembly GCA_963082955.1 of Cheilosia grossa. NCBI lineage: Eukaryota > Metazoa > Arthropoda > Insecta > Diptera > Syrphidae > Cheilosia > Cheilosia grossa. The sequence continues at coordinate 26,623,844 of OY720148.1, forward strand.
TGTTGGGAACCCAATTACTAACTAGGCCAAAGGAGTCATTAATATACCTAGGAGTTATGCTCTACAACAGGTTAAGCTTTAAAACGCACGTCCAGTATGCCAGCAATAGGACGTCACTAATGCAATCGGCGGCACTGAATATGCCAAAAAGATTCTTTTATCCAGAGTGGTCAGCTCAATACTTCTGTACGCTGCACCGGTCTGGGCGGGGGCTCTTACATCGAAGGAAATAACAAGGCAGCTCTCTCTCAGCATACAAGCTCTGCGCAATAAGAGCAATAAGCGGATTCCCATCGGCATTCTTGCCCACCAAAAGTCAAAGAATGTACCTTAGGCGAACAGTCAACCGTCAAGAGGTCCTCGTTTCCGAAAGGATAAGGGAAGAAGACGGGGCAAACATCTATAGCATTGTGGCAAGCCCGGTGGGATAACATGGCAAAAGGCAGATGGACCAACAAACTGATCCCCACCATCGAGGTCTAGATTAAGAGAACACACGGGGACGCAGTTCCTGTCCGTGCACGGCGGCTTTCGAAAATATCTTCACAGATTCGTCCACGATAGCTCGTCTTTCTGCCTTGAATGCCCAGATGAAGAGGAATATAAGGAACCGGTAAAACTGCGAAACCATTCTACTATTCTAATACGAAACGTTAAGAGAGACGTCGCTGTCACCAAAAAAGCTTTGGAGTAATCTGCGTGAAATAGGTCTTTCTAATAAATGTAATTCCAAATGTCAGATTAATTCTGAGACATCAAATAATGTTTTTCTCGAAAATATTCCTGAGGATTCTCATTTGAATTTGTCTGAAATTCTAGCCAATCTTTGGTAAGAGGGTTTGAAATCAAAACTGTTACTGAAAACGAGGTTATCGGCTATATTTCAGACATAAAATCAAATGCTGTTGGGGAAGATGGGGTACCCAGGCTATTTATAAAGCTTATTCTGACCTTTATTGTTAGCCATTTAACACACATACTCAACTACTGTATCACAACGTCAACTTTTCCGAGGTCCCGGAAAATAGCGCGAATTGTATCAGTTGCCAAAAAATCAGCTCAGGCTTCCGCCACTGATTTCAGAACAATAAGCATTTTACCGTGCTTGTCGAAGGTCTTTGAGAAGGTAATTGCGAAACAGCTTCTTCAACACATGTCTCTTAAAAGGCTTATTTATGCGGGACACAGTTGCTCAACTGCTATGGTAAATATTATGGAAGACATGGTTTTGATAGGGCAAACGCTTCGCTCCTTTGCTAACTTGATTTCTCAAAGGCTTTTGACAAGGTAAACCATAAAATCCTTTGCTGGAAATTAAAAAAAACTTGTTCTCTTATGGCAGCAGTGCAGTAAGTCTGATTATAAGTTATTTGTGTAATCGATTTCAGAGAGTTGTTACTAGCGATTCCTCTTCAGATCTTCTACCAGTGAAATGTGGCCTACCACAAGGGTCAATCCTTGGTCCAATTCTTTTTTGCCTGTTTATAAATGACTTACCTTCTGTTTGTAAACATTCCACGATCCACCTCTGTGCAGATGATGTCCAACTGTACTCATCTAAGCCGATTAATGATGCAGACGAATAAGTAAATGGTGTTAATGAAGATCATGCCAGTATTTCCTCTTGATCTGTTACTAATGGATTACATTTGAATCAACAGGTACAAGTCCAATTGCTAACAGAACTATAAATTTTAACTCCTTGCCTGATGTCAGGAAACTGCAACTAGTCTCGGTTTTGTCATAAACTGTAAATTGTCAGGATACGACCGTGTTAACACAGTTATAGGACGTAAGTATGGTTGTCTTCGCAAGCTCTGGATAACTGCAAATTTTACTCCAACTAATATTAGACGTAAACTTGTTACAACCCTAATTTTTCCCCTTATTACGTATGCTGAAGTTGTTTACAGAAATATGGAATCCCTTTCTCTACGTAAGCTACAAGTGGCTTTTAATGACTCGGTTAGATATATTTACGGCCTACGAAGATATGTATAACAGTACTCAAAAACCTTGTTCGGATGTTTATTGTAATGAATAAGACTCAATTTTTGTATGAAAAACTTAATTTTGCGTGTTCCCTTAAAACATTTGCCATAATTCCATCGAGTTGTCGGTACCTTAATCCATCTCGTTTATTTTTGATTTATGCAATTAAATTGTGGAACTCTCTGCCAATAAGTATCAGATACATTCCTAACGTCGCACGCCTTAAAAATGCTGTCCTCCTTCATTTCTCCCTCCTACCTTAAGTTTTCTGTGATTATTCTACTATCTCCATTTCACATCACCTTTCCTTTTTGTTTTGTTTATTGTCGTTATTGTAAATTCAAATTAAGTAATTCCTTCCTTATTTTAGTTGTAAAAAGCTGTATAACTTATAACTTAGTACTACATATAAGAGATTTATATCTTAATGTTCCATAATATTTTAGAACTATAATAAATTGAAATTGAATGTTCCACTGTAGGCGCTTTTCAGGAGGACGCGACAAAAATAAACACGTTTTGTAACATCTGCAAAATCTCGACTCGCAGAACCATGGACCCCTTTTGTACCTCGTCTTTAAATTTTGGACACATTTCGTAAATCTATTTCAAAAAAAAAGTTCCATTTTGTGCAATGGACAACGTATAAACACAAGTTAAAACCTTTAGAATGCCCTCCTCCTATGGTATCAGTGTTGCCACCTTTATATTCCCCTTTTTCCTCATTATTCGCGGTGGCATTTCCCATGGATTCCCCACAATCAAAATATTGAGTAAACTGACTGCGACTGACCCAAGTTCCAATACAAACACTGAAATGTTGTTAGAATGAACCTCTGCATATTGAATATGGCTCATTTTCCAATCAGTCGTACTCAAAAAGGTTGGGTTCCGTTCAGTTATTTACGAAGAAATTTTAGAGTTAAGCCATTTTTTTTTGTAATTTCTTAAAAAATCTATAAAAAATTGCTAAATTATTGGGAGTGCTGACTTGGCCCATATTTTAAACAACTTTTGGTTTTGTGACAGCGCTCAGTCGAGTAAATTCTCATTTCCTGATTATTTTTTCTTATATTCCAACAAAGTACTTTTGAGAAAATGATTTTTAAGTTTTGAGACAAACGTGGGCCATTTCTCTTTGCCTCGAAACATTGAGCCAAAGCTAAAATGCATGAGCCAAATTATCTAACTGGGTACTTCAGCATAACCCTGGTTCCATTTAAAAGGGAATATATATTGACATTTAATTTTTTTTTATTTTCCCCACATTTCGTTCTAGAAGAGGGAAGATTCCCCTTTTCATCAAATATTTGATTGAAATCCCCCACATTAAGGGGAATTCCCCTCGAATTGGCAACACTGTATGAATGAATAACATGAACACATTCCACAATATCACATTTGACCTTTTTACAAAATACATGCCATTTTCGTCGAAAACTCCTTCTGAATGACTTCACAGTCTTGACCCGACAAACTAGTTTTCAAACCTCACGCACATCTGTGGTGAACAAAAATTGATATTATACTCCGTCAAAATCAATCACAACATCGACTTGAACAAGGTAGTCTATCTGCTCATCAGTACTGCTGTTGTCGCTTCCAATTTCCATAACTGAGTCACCACGAATACCCTTTATTTGGTGAACGCGCTCCAACAGCTGCTGTCACACAAAACCGTCCGATATATAGGTGTACTAACGAAACCGCACACATTTTGTTTATCTTTCTTATCTATTCTGCCGTGTCGGGGTCGGGGAGCGATCTTGAATTCGTCCCTCGCCCTTAATTAACATGCGAGTACACGTGCCATTGCCGGCACGAACTTTTCTTTTCTTTTTTATTTACTTGCGGACTTTACACCCCAAAGGCGAATGGCGTAGTTCAAAGTAGTCCACCACAATGTGAACGATGGCTAAACTTAGACGTGCTTCTTGCTCAGATTTCGCTGATAGTCCAAATTGTTGTTACTCGAGTGAGTTCGAAACAAATGTCAAGGTTGCTGACTGACACTAAAAATATCTGAAAACTTCCATTTCCTGTTAGTGTGGCTAGCTGTCAGATATTTCCATGCTGACAAGTTTCATTTATTGTATAGCATGAATCATATAGAACGGGGAATAAATATGTAAACGCATACGTAGATACGGGACACCTACATTTTTATGGGTTTGCCTTTTCTTTTCATTTTCATTTCTGTAGATAAATAGGTAGGTTGCGGCTTGCGACGAACAAATACGCGACTCGTATAAACTATGATTAATTAAGTAATCAAAGTTGTGAACTCTTAAGGGGGGATGCAGACACGCAAATGGGAAAGGGACTGAAAGAAGACCAAAGAAGAAACAAAAAAGAAAAACGATAAGCAATTCAGACTAAATCGATTCATTTTCAATATAAAATTAGCAAAATTGCACGATGCTAATGACGGCGTTCATGCTCGATCACATTTTCTTTTAGTTCGAGCTTCGAGCGTTCCTATGTTTCTACTCCTCCTCTTTGCGACTTCGCGTTTAAATTGTGCTTATCAGTTCAATTGTGTGTGTATGTTGTTTGTGCGGTTATTGGGTGAGTAGACTGCTTGCTGTTATTAGGTTTTTTCATTTTGTCAACTTAAGCGAATAATAAATTGCGATGTTGTCACGTTTGACAGTTGGAGGGAATGACGGAATGAGTTTGCACTGCATGTGATCATAATTTTGGTATTCTGCTCAGGCCTGCATTTATCAGCTGAACTTGGCAGACGGACTTTTTTGTACTACTGACTTAGGGAAGCAGTTTGACAGGCGAGCAAAGGGAAATGATAAGAAAAGGACAGCAGATACAATCAATCGATTTTCGATAAAGATCTTGCCGATGTCGAGATTGGTTAGAATCAGGGATGAAAGGTTTGAAATGTATTTATTTAATTTTTCTGTGAATCAACTGATCAGCGAAATGAGGGCGTAGTGGCAGCTTCTCCAACTTCAGTGGCACTTTAAAACATATTCACCAGTCACATATTTTTCATCGACATTTTAGGTATGCAACTGTTTATCCTGACTCTGAAATACTGTTGACAGACTCTCAATAATAGAGCTGGCTCTCATCGTTCCCAACTCACAGACAGCTTTAAGAGACTAAAAAATACTCACAGGTGGCTGACTTGATGTGTTTATTGGACAAGACCAGTCAGGTTAACATTTATTTGAGTTGACGGTTATGGAGCAGTTGCCAACAAATCTAGTCACTAATTTCGTGACTGAGTACTGTGTTGACATTTCGACTGTGTGTCTAACGTCGTTAAAGCGACCTAAACGACCAACACATATGATCACAGTATTTCACTGAATTCTTACATCCAGCACAATAAAATCTAGAGCAGTGATAGATATAGCTAAAGGGCTTAACATAACCCTTTGCTGGGTTCCGTCTATCGGAAACTGTGTGACAATTGTGCCTCTGTCCTGCAATTGCCATTTTCCGAAGATCTGCAGAAGGTCGATACCTGTTTAACAATCTAAAGCGATCTTGTTGCAGCCTGTGTGGCGAACATTTAAAGGTTCAGCGCTATCCAACTGTCTACTCCAGTGCCAACTAACTCTGGTTCAAGAGCACCGTATCGCGGACCACTTAAAGTCGATCTCAAGACGCATCAAAGCCATTTCGATGGCTTTTGGTCAGTTACTAGGAGGAGCAGATTTGGATTCAAAGGTTTAATTGGGTGTTGGTTTCACTGCTTACCTATGTTCATGAGATTTGGTTAGTGACCGTATACGAGCAGCAACTTCTCCGTGCTATGAAATCCATGTATTTAACAAGCAGGCGTCGACCAGGATGAGATATGGTTAGCTCAAGTCCAAATAACTGCTCTACCAGAATTTGGCCTTGATAATTCAGACCCGAAGAGTTTGGTTAGGTTCATTTCAGCTTAGATACTACGCCAACTTTTTAGGAATCAATAAAAATCAATAGGTCCTTACGATATACACTACAACCAAGAGAGCGGATTGTACTGGCCTTGTTTAATTTAGCATAGGGAGGTGCTAAGCTTCTGTTTAAAGCTTAGTAATATTCTGGGTTCAATATTTCCATCAAGCTCAAAAATTCTCTTTTATTGTGCATGACATTGTCAGAGCAGCGGGCAAACCAAATGATTTAGAGTCGTTGGCGGAGCTAAGGAGGCTCCACTTCGGGGGTCTTGTAATGGATAGGTGGGACACTGAAATTAGTCCCATGAAAAGGTAAATCCCTTTGTGTTTTTTCCGAATTTCGATGCCTTTCAGGCAACTTCTTTGATGGGATTTTAGCACATTTTCGACTTCCATAACTCTGCGAATGTTGGTTGTTACAAAATGTATAGTTGGCGCAATAGGTCCGTAAATCCGTACAGGACAATTGGCCCAGCTTCTCAACAGTCATTCGTTTTGTATGAGTTTTTAATTTTTAAGAGAAATTTAAGTTGTATGTTTAATTTTATGCCGCCACTGAAGCCTTTTGTCGTTGAAACCGTTCGGTCCACACCATTCACGCTGAGTCTCATTGCTGGCCAAACTTGTGATCGAAAAATCGACAATTTTAATGTGTTTAGTTGTTACAGGCCCTGGTCAACCCCGAGCAGTGACTCAGTTGTTAGTGAGGTGGACTACTGAGTGAGGGGTCTCTGGTTTGGTTCCCGGAAAAACACGAATCACATCTTCCCAACGTCTGAAAAACACCAAAAACTATAATCTGTTCGGAAAGCTTGTCATCAGAAGTCGCCATCAATTTGTAGGCCCTTCCATTCATCCCGATATAGAGCCACCTACATGAGTAAGGGTAGCTTATAACAACCTTTCACTCTAGATGAGAGATTGATTTCAGCCTACTATATGGAACCAAATAGTCCTCAACTTCATTAAAAAGAATCCAATTATCTTTCTGCAAACTCACAGCTTATCCCATCTACGTACCTGGTCCGCCACAACGAGTCAAATGCGTTTTTAGAGCCATTTAACGATACCCTACCTTTCTGGAAATCCCCAGAATTCCTCAATTACCTTCCGTTATTATTTGCATTCCGACCTTTCCTGAGGGTTTCGGGCTGTAAGTGCTTTTCAACTGGGCCACAGGTACGAGTACTCCACAGCATGAACATCGTTTTATGGACAGTCATTAGCGGACAGGCGACTAATTGTCTGGCTTATTGTTTGCTTCCTACCTTGCAATTCATTCGAAAAGGTGTTTCCACGCACGCAGGTAACAGTCTAAATTTTACCTGAAATATATGTAAATTCAAACGTGAGGCGCTAATTTACATTGTACGAGTAGGTACGCCGGCCTGTTGAAGTGATTTCCGGAATTCCTGACGAATTTTCGGGAAAAAAAAGAAGATTTTTGTTTACTTTTTGTTCTTTAAAACGCGACTGGATAGAGGTACCTCTGACGCATATGTACGAGCGAAGAGATCAAACGTAACGCATTGTGCGTCAATTTCAATCGATAACCTAAAGTGATAACAAGAAGAAACAATAAAATATCAATCACTCTCGCAGACATGTGTTGCGATAACCGCTAATAAACAAACAACATAAAGAGTAAAACATGTTCATACACAAGGCGCACCAGAGAGCCGCCTATGATGGGTCTTGGGGGGCGCGAGCCTTGCAGAGGGAGTCAAATTGCAGCCACTCATCACTAGCACCAGTGCGCACTCATCGCAAATACATCACACATGCGGACTGTATATGTTTATACACATTATATCCGTATTGCGTTTGATTACAAGCCCCGCGCTGCGCGCCCCGTTCGGTTCAGTTTTTGGGCCACACCAGGCCCGGGGCGGTGTGAGTAACAATTAAGTGTAATACCAATGGCGACATGTTGATCGTTGCATTTGTGTGATGGCAGACAGACTCGATCGGGTAAATGTTTGTATAGTCACTCGTGCAATTGGAGTGCCATGTCGGCTGAGGTGAGGTGGCGAGGGGCCGAGAAAGGCATTCACTGGCGACGCAAGTCTGCGATCGCTGATTTAATGGAGTTGCCACTTTATACTGGCAAAGAGGGCGCGCGGCAGCCGTATGTACCCATGTGTATCGATGTGTAGTTCTCAGAGTTGGTATCTCTGTAGCTCCCCATATATTGCCGGATCAATATAACAGCAGCAACCGACAACGACTTGGTCTCGGACTTGGACTCGGAGTTTATTTATGCAAAGCGTAGTGTAGGTAGAAATTTTCGATACACAAATAGATACGCCGTATGCTCGTACGTAAGCATTAAAGTTGGTGCTGAGGTTTTTTTTGTTTTTTCTTGTAGTTGTGGTCGTCTTCTTTGATTCGTTCGTTGTTCTATGAAAGGGGAGACATAAATTGTTGAATTGCGCTGAACTTTACAAAAAAACATTTGTTTTCGGTGTGTTTTTTTTTTTTTCCTTTTTGTCGATCTCGCGTTGTCTTTGCATAGTTGTTGGTTGTTCTTTTTTTAATGAGCGCAGTAGCTGCCTAGCTGGGTCTAGCAAGAAGTTAGCACACGGGGACAGTGTGTTGTGTGCTGATTTTTGTTGTCTTGTCTTGTTGCTGTTTTCTGGTTTTTGTGGCTTGACCGATCGATGTTTAGAAATTGGGTGTTGATCGATTCCGTGATTAAAATAAAGTGACCGAACTGGTGTTGGTGTATGTCGGGGCGAGGTGAAAACATGCGAAGAGGGATGAATGCAAAATTGTTAAACCTGAATATTCAGGGAATGCGGTGGGAATTGAACTGGCAACGCATGTGAACGAGAGTAATGAGCCATATGCGAATTTTGCATTTTATTTGAATTTTTTGACGGAAATCTTGAAGTTGTCATTTAGTTTTTTGCGCAGGTGGAGTTATTGTACAATCAAAGAACAATTTAGCCGACAGTGCGAAATGTATAAATAGTGATGCGTATGTGCCGAGGGGAGCTTAAGGCTCCAGAGAGTTTTCTTGTTCCCCTATTCCTGCTGGGCCATTTTGTAAGCAAATGTATAGAAATCGTCACCAAAGTCACTGGGTGCTTTCCTCGCGTTAAAGCTACAATACGAGTACCGTTAAGCAGTTTTAGGTAGGTAGGCACCTACCTAATAATTTAGTGTCAAGCTTGTTGGTCCGTATCAGCTGCTTAGGTGGATATTTCTTTTCTAGGAAGTGTGACTCCGAATACTAACAATTATGCATGAACTGTGCGGCATCTAAAAGGGTGTTTTTTTTTTTAGAAGTATAAAACTTTGAAATGGAAAAAGCAAAGATGATTGAAATTGATGACATGAAATTTACTTTATTCGAATCTAATCTACTATAATCTACCATAGTTAAAATATGATTTTTGGCGTATGACCGCCACGCGTGGTTCGGACGTAGTCTAATCTGGAGGTCCAATTTTCGATGAGTTTTTCCAACATTTGTGGCCGTATAACGGCATCAACGCGGCGAATGTTGTCCTCCAAGTGGTCAATCGTTTCGGGCGTATCGGCGAAGACTAGCGACTTCACATAACCCCACAGAAAATAGTCAAGCGGCGCTAAATCGCACGATCTTGGAGGCCAGTTCACGGGTCCGTAACGTGAAACTATGCGGTTCAATAAATCAATTGTGGCACGAGCTGTGTTACATGTTGCTCCTGCACATCTTGGTTGTTCAATTGATGAACGAAAAAGTCAGTAATCATGGCTCTATAGTAACGTTCTGGCCATCATCGTTTTTAAAGAAGTACGGACCAATTATTCCACTAATCCATAAAGCACACCAAACAGTCAGTTATTGTGGATGTAACGGTGTCTCAACATACACTTGAGGATTATCATCAATCCCAATACGGCAGTTTTGTTTATTGACGTCTCCATTCAACCAAATGTGAGTTTCATCGCTAAACGAAATAAGCTTATGAAAATTTCGAACAGAACCATGATTTTCAAAATAAATTTGCAACAATTTGGAAGCGTTGTTCAGGCGTCAGTCTATTCATGTTGAAATGCGAAACCAAACTAAAAATATATCACTTGACAGCTAAGAAAATGGCCGCCAGTTAAAATAGTGTTGCCAACTTAAAGTTATACTATACCTATTGAAAAAACACCCTTTACTTCCTTTCGCACAGTAATCCAACTCTTTAGGTCGTCCCTATACCGTTTCGATCATGTCAAAGCAGCTAGTTTAGGAATGCTCCAATCTCCCCGAAGATCTGACTGAAGAGCATATCATACCTAGATGCGCTATATGAATGTAAGGAGCGTGAAATAAAAAGCGGCCGTTCTTCTAAACATCTATTTTGTAATTCTCTTTCGTCTATCTTTTTTCAGTAATACGATTGTACACTAATAAATTATTTATAGTTGGTACAGTGTGAAGTCATTAGCAGAAATTAAAATGTTTACATTAAGCAATATTGTAGTGGTCGGTAATAAGTTGGATTAAATTATAATAATAGGGCTAGTTCCCCACAGATTCTAGCTCATGAGGTCTTTGAGGTAAACGAACAGATTTTTTTTTTGCCAAGAAGAGATGGAAGCCGCGTGTTCATCGTTTCTGAAGCCTTCTTAAACGAACTTTTTAGTCACCTTAAATAATTAGGAAATTTAAAAATTGTACCTAAACCGAATGATAAATAACTAACTAATTCCAAGACTGAGCGACTCACAGCTCATAAACTGAACGTACAAGACCCAAAGGTCTTACAGGGTTTCCGACGACGACTCCTGCAGACCCTGGGGATATGAGAAAGGTGCGACGAAGCACATACTGTGTCAAAAAGCAAAGTACCCACTCCATATGTAAAAAGCGTTTTTGACCTCGGAGGAATACGACCTGAAAACGAGAAAAGTACTGGGGTGTTTAAAGAGCCTAAGCATACCTTCAGTACAATATACTTCTACTGTTCGCTAGCGTTGGATTGGTATATAGGTTCATGGTGGAACAGCAGGTGGTCTTGCTTGGTCAGTCAGCTCACCCGGACTTCCGAGCTTGGCATCAGCTATAATTTTTTAAAGTTCTTCCGCATGTTTGAATTGTGTTGCTTGTTACGTGGCGCTTTTCTTCTGACGGGTGAGCCCGTTCCAATTATGCTCCCAAACGGGTAAACCTATATTCACATTAAGGTTTCAAGGCAAGCTTGTTTAAGTTTTTTCCACGTTTCGCGAACGTCTGACAAACATCCGAGACTACAATAACTGTCTTAAAATAGCAATTCCATTCGGTCGTTTGAATAAAATTGTAGGTCTTTTCAATTCGTCCCGAAAATATACGAATAGTTATGAGAAGCTGAGCCTATCTGGTCCTGTTGCGCTAAAGAAAGTTGTTGGTCCATGGAGCTTCTCACAACTATTCTTTTGTTTCATTGATGGCTTAAACTGTAATTTTTTTGGGAAGCTTCATTTACGGGTTTTTTTCAAACTCCTGATATTGACGCAATCAAAACGAGCAGCGTTTATCATCCCACCCACCTTTGAACCTTTTAAATTAAAAATATTCTTATTTAAAGAATATTATGAAAAATGTTGTGCGGACACCACCAGAGCCAAGGTTGACGATATTAAACAATTTAATAGCAATTATGGGGGAGGCTTATACTATTTGCAAATAATTTTGGAAACAATGCTTGGTCTTTGTCAAATTAAGATAAATTTATTTAATTTATATAAATTGAAAAATGATGTAAATGTAAAAATAGAAAAGAAACATGTATCTAAAAATGTGATGAAAATGTTGTAATCCTTATAGTAAATAAAAGCTTATATAATAACAATAATAATAATAATTAAAAGTGCAACTAACTTGACTAAATATTGACCATACTCTTGTTTTTTTATTTTCAGGTAATTCAAACTTTGTATTGGACCAAGTAAGTGGACACTCTGGAAGTGGGTCATTAGATTATGATGCGAGAGAGCCTTCAAGGGGCTCTGGCACTGCGGCTTCTTAAAGGAAGTGGGTTGAGAGTATTGCGAAAGGTTGGGCAGAATTCATAATGACAATGCCGTAGGGACGTCAAAGAAATAGAATCGATTATCCACCTATATTGCAAATCTTCAGTCCTTAAAACAACAAAACATGACATTTTCGAGCTTCAACATTAACTTCTTCGAAGAGCTAGAGGATCAGAAGAATGTGGACATTGAAAAGAACTCCTGTCATTCATACTCAAATCGGGGAGGTTTAACTGCGCAACGCATCAATTTCCGGATCTAATCAATTTTCAGATACAGGGTCGAAACCTATCCAACCGATTTGTTGGAGATGGTTAAAAAAAACTATTGCTTCGATTAAGATTATGTCTAAGATTTCGAGCGGTTTATTACACTTCTTTGGGTTAAATGTACTGTCTAGCACGTCGTAAACGGGTATTCTCCATTGGCATCCCATCTGCATCATCCATAAGGGAGCTACATATTTTGGTACCCAAGTTTTGGGATTTTTTTCTATTCAATCTTGAGCGATTATTCCGCATCTCTCTGCCTACTCAATCGAATGAGCTCAACAGAATACCAAACCCAATCCACGACTTAAAAATGCTCGTGCCCAGCACGATGCACGTGCTGAATTTAAGCTCCTACACTAAATGCTCCTCAAAATTTGGGCAAGCTAGATTATAAGCCGCACATTTAAGCCACAAGGTACCTATACAGCTCCAGCTAAAGATGAAGATTTGCATCTTGTCTAGGTACTGTACTTAAAACATCATCACAGTGGCTTACTTGTAGCGATTTGTTCAAATATACTTCAGACTCTTCGTACGTGACATTATGCTACCTATTTGTCACGTCTGCGACTGAGCTGTACGCCCACTTAAACCTATTAACTTGAAACCTGTCGTCTGATTTTACAGTCACACTGTTGCAGCGGATGGAATTCATTCATTTATAAGTTTTTTGCCTCTCCTTCCTCCGTCTGTTTACACACTTCAATTTGCTATCAATGGCTACAGCGAAAAGACCGCAGCTTCAAAACGGGTTCGCTAAGTCTGATCGAGGTAAAGTTCGTTTTTTTTCCCCCAACAAATTTGATTTCGCACAAGATCACAACATTCTCACCAGATATCATTCACCACACACAGAGCAAAGCACAGAGAGCGGACAGTAGCAGTAGCGAACGGAATCACAACAAAACCAGCAAACAGCAACGTAAGCAGCAAACATTGCAAGTTTATCGTTCGTCCGGTTTTGATCGTGTCAGTTTTGTGGCTGCGTTGTTCGCGCAATCGTATCACTGTTTTCAACTTTATTCGCTGTTGCTTCAAAAGAGAATGCAAGAAGTGATATTTCCAATTTCAAGCGTCCCTTAATCAAGTTCTTCTCGGGTTGCTAGCGGACGGTTTATCGCACGCTGTGGCAAGGTGAATGGTTTTTCAACCCTTGCCAAAGGGTTTTAACTTTAAGGTGTAAAAGACACTTTGAGAAATTCCAAAAAGGAAAGACAATCCCATTTTTGTATACCTGTGGAAATACTGGGCGCCAGTTTACCGGTGTGGCAACAGACATGGCGGATTAGTGAAACGTTTTATTGATGACACACGTCTACCTGTGTGCGGTTGTGATGTGCAGTGACCTAACCAGGGATACCCCGGTTCTCAAAAGGCAATAAAAATGTCAAACATACCCACACAGAGATAACACAAAAGAAGACGAAAACACCAGTGGTGGGGCGGTGCATTCGCTTCGCTCAGCGTATGATCATATTCGTATCTATAATTTGTTTTCGCCTCAAGAAAACAGTTCTCAACAGCTCGACGTAATCGCGCGAAATTCCGTCCTTCGCAGTCATCGACGTGTTTGCAAAACACACACCTACTCATTCAAGTACGAGTGCCGACGTCGAGTGTATCTATGGATGGCAGCGGCAGGGCAGGCAAAACGTATTTGAAATACAAAAACAAGAGAAAAAAGCCTACAAATCGACTTAAAGACGGTGAGTTTCCGCTGCTGTTATGTGCTAAGCAGGCTATTTTGTAAATATCACACAAGTGAATAAGTGAGTCGAGTGAGGCTAGTGTGTGCGTTAGCTCTAAAGCGCACATAGCTACGTTTACGTATTGAGTCTGAGTGAGACCTGGATAGTGTTGCATGTGCGGCGCTCTATTACACAAAAAATCGGAATTGATTATCAGTTTAGACGACGAACGGCGGGCGAACGTACAAACGGACAGACGGCGTATATTTTTAGTTTTGCACTAGCTGAGTTAGATACGACTGCTTGGTTTTTTGTTTTTCCTGTTGATTTCTTTATTTATCGTCGTTTGTTGGCGCAATCATCGCCTCGTTTTTTTTATTTTTCTTGGCTCTTATGGTGTTCGTCTTCGTTTTTGTGTCGGTTGTCGGTTTCTTCAAGTTTCAATATCGCTTTGAACTTTGCATATTTTAATTTCGTTCGTCGGTTGTGTTGTGTTGTGTTTTTTTTTTTTTGGCGTTTGACTAAATTTGTATCTATTATACAAAAAGTGACGTTGAGAATTGAAGTTTGTCGACACTCACAGCTAGTTGTTGAATTTATCAAGATATTGCGATGTCTCTACTGTGATTTGATGGACTATTATGGAATTTAGTACAGCGCCATCTATTGGTTTGTGCACTATAAACTCACCAATCGATACTGTGGATACTGTGCATTTGTATTTATCACGATGAGGTAAGACATTGGCGCATAGTGGTAATTAAATTATAATGCGTAAACTATTCTATCGCCCACATTCTTTTTGGCAAACAACATTCATTTCGCACCATCTGTCTTAGTTTATCTCGCATAGTTGCCGCCGGTTTTGTCTTGTTCTTTTTGCGAACAAAATCACCCCCACGATCGAGAAAAATGCGATATGTATGTAACACATATTTGAAGGTTATTTCGCGGATATATTTATAGCGGTCCTCGAAATAGAGGAGAAAAAAAGAACTGATCTTTTCACTGCTGCTGGTGCCATCTTCTTGTGGCTCTTTCGATTTCTATATAGATCGAAGCAGAAGCGATCTTTGCTATTATTTTCCTGGGGATTCCCATGTGTTTTCGGTTGTATTTATAGACAAAATCTGCTTTTTTGTTTTACTTGAGATACATTTTTCTCGGCGTTTCTTCTCGTTTGAGTGAAAATCGAAGAGAACGACTAAATTGTTGGGTGGTTGCTGTTGTGTTTTTTGTTTACATGTTGTGAGATCTCAATTCGAGTGTGGAACTGTATTTTCCATTGGGGTTTTACCTATTCATTGTCGCAAAGTCGCGCATCCCAAACGACGAGAGGGGTATTTGGGGTCGTTGATTGATAGTTGTCATTTAAGGAACGGGTTCGTCTTTTTTTTTTTTTCAGTTTCAGTGGATAGATTGGAATGTCTCGAAGATAAATTTAATCAAATGAATTCAGAATTTAATTGATTGTGACGTAGTCAAGACACTTCATACCCATGGAAGATTAAACGCCAAACGAGTGGGTGGATTTTCGATGGTATATTAAGATCTCATGGTGTATATTGAGTCGTTGAGGTTTGCTTTCATTTTTTTTTCTTGCTGTGGTGATCTGCAGCGAATAGTAGAGCATTAATGGTTTGTTTGAACTGATGTGATGAGTTTCTATGGTTTATTCGTTCTTTGCAATAGCATCGATTTGTTTGCATCAAAATAAGGTAATAGAAATGTTCACTTTCTCGACTCGTTGTGGCATTTGGTGGCCAATGGGGGATGGCATTATGCAACAAGAAGGTGACGGATTGAGACACGTTTGCCAATTCGTAAGGATTCTACCTTAACAATAGCACTTTGACATGCAGGTGCATTCTTTGTGGCATTTAAATGGATTATGCTTTGCCAGGAGGACATTACAAAAACGGCCAAATCGCGTTCAGCCGATACTTATTAACTTCACCATTTATAATAACGATTCCCAATCAGTGGATGAAGGTTTTTGTGATCGAAAATCTGCCCTTATGCCATCGATAGTGCAGTTGTCTTCTTGTGATTAATGGTCCACGACTAAAGAATAGCAACAATCTGCAGAAGGTTCACGGGTCTTTGGAATACCCACCAAAATGATAAGCGACATAAAGTCTCAGGATCTTGGAGTCACTAAACTGCACCGCTGTCATGAAACATTGCATGACACATAGCGCCATCTAGGTGGAACCAATAGTCTTGTAAATCTATGCCCCGTAAACTTAGGAAGAAAAGAATAACTTTCAACTTGGTTATTGGCCTCTCCAGATAGCACGATCTTTGGGTAACTGCCTCCAGTTGTGCAGCTACCTTCAAATCACATTACAAACTATATTTCTATTAATAGAATAGAATAATTCATTTGACAGCTGGTACAGCAATATACAAAATTTGTTTAATGTAAAATACAGTCATACCAGAATGTTTACATTTATAATTTCAATAGGTACCTTAAAGGCTGCATCAGTTTAGGTCTCCTCTCACTTGTGGATGCCACCTCAGGCGAGGTCGACTTCTAGTGGGTTGGAAACGAATTCTCTTCGTAAGTGTCCATTCGCTCTACATATCCTCGCCATCACAGACAATGATTCGGCTGTTTTTGATCTAGTCGATGGGGTTGAACAACTTGTCACTCGGAGAATTTTGCCATCAAAACGACCAAGGACATCCTCTTCCGCCTTCGCCAATGGACACGCTTCTATGCCATCAAGCGGGACTGTGCTGATGAGGGTCTTATTGATAGTCTCCTTAGTATTTTCTGACAAGGTCTTTTCTGCTTAATTGCCTTCTATTTAGATCAAAGCAGCAACGACTGAAAAGCGTAAACAAAATCTTCGCTTGATTTCTGATGTTACAGAATGATATAAAACCAGAAATCAGAATGCTCAGAACTTATAGAGGATCCGAGTCGCTTGCCTATGTCAAAGTTGTAGCTGTCTATTATGACTTTCTGTCCGATTCGTCTATGCGGTGGGTCCCTTGACAGACCAGTCACAGCTCGCTGAGTTCTGTCAATTATATCTAAAGTCATCAGCAATTTCTTGCACAGCCTGCCCCCATTGTGTTGGCACAAATTGTTTCTTAATATCTTCAAAATCAAAACGCCCTATAGCCTATACCCCCTCCAACTATCAAACTCCTTGGGATTCGCAGGATTCCCTCTAAAATACCGATTTCATTCGGGAATGCCCCTTAAACTATCGGCTTATAAAGTTCCGCATTACAAAGCCCCTTCCTCTCAGTCGCATATAGCACACTTGACGTATATAATACCAAATGTCATCAACACTCATCGCTTAATTACTTGGCGGCGTAAATAATGATCGATGACGCGTATAGAGATAATTTAATTATTTATGTTCGTCGTCTCTTCGCTGCGAAGGGTAAAGGTATACCTATATATAGTTGCGGAGAATGAATGCCGGCCAATTTAACGATTTGACGATTAAAATACAATAATAAACAAATGCGATGTTCATAAATAATTAGAGGATTGTTGTACACATCCGGTGTGGGTTGTTGTTTCTGAGTAATATCTGTGTTTACATTCTTTTGTGCAGAAAAAAATAAACAAAATATGCTTATGATTTTCGGTCATTGTTTTGTTTTTTATTTTCTTGTTCACAATTCAGGTCATGGAAAACATGAAGATTTGAAAGTTTACACTTGGCAATGTCATGTGACTTTTGAGATGAGTTATGAGGTGTAAGGCTTTTAGCCTCTTACTTCAGATAATACCTTTCAGGCTCAAAATGTCTTCGGATTAGAAGGAAGAGCAATTCAACTTTTTCTTATACAGAAAAATTTTTCGTGCTGCTCTACACAAATATACCCACTGTAATTGGTTTTAGTTTAATTATAAAATATGTATACAAAAGAAATTGTCAAGTAATTTAAGATAGCTTAAACTACAATTGACATCCCAGCTTCACAGTTTTTGTAAAATCTCTACAACGAAAGACAGATGTTTGTTAGAAAGCGAACGCTCTTCCAATTGGTGGACTAGAGCTGTGCTTGTAATCAACAAGTTGACAGCTATATACTTAATATCGGAAATTTGGCAGACTTTCACGAGGCGTAGGACAGCAATAACATTTTTTTTTTATTTTTTTAATCGGGGGTTGAACCGGGTGCCTTTAGAAAAAATGTCTCTCTTTCGGTTGATATTTATGAATGGACATTTTATCCATGGTTGGGTTGTCCTACTGTAGTATACGCTAGTCACTCGAGGTATATTAAAAATCTAAAATAGGACTAGAATCTGGCTTTAAAAGGGCTCACTGGACAAAAATACTGTCTTGACGTTCAACTCTGCAAGCCTACTTAAAGTCCCAATAAATTGCATTTCCTTAAAAAAAGTAAAAGAAATTTAGGACCCAGTCGCTGTAAGAAAATGTATGGTCTAAAAGCATTTGCATCACCGTTTCACCACCATTTCTTGTTTCTATGAGTCATGTTAAAACGTGTTAGCTGAAAAAAGAAATTCAAATTGAATCTTTTAACCTCGATAATTAGTAGGTAATCATCCCTTCTGTAACAAACTTTAACTGGTGTGTTAATATTGACGAAAATTTGCGAAAAATCCTGCTCGAAGTTGGAGCCTGACGTTGCGCGCCATCTTTGTGAGTGCTCTATAGCTCTCAACATATAGTGGATACCTTTAACTACATCTTTTCGATTTTGTTGTTCAAGATCTTAGTCTTAACACTCTGAAATCTTTAAATGCATATACAAAAAAATCTGAAAGGAGGAGATGTGAGCGAGTTGTTGTAACCGTTGGAAAACACAAACTACTGACAAGAACAACCATCCAAGTGAAACTATCCTGAGAAAGCCTCTGAACTCATCCATTTGGATACGGCAAAAAAGAAGAGCACAGGCTATAGAGTCCCTATGAGGCTATAGACGCATTTGACGGAGCGAGCACTCAAACAAATGTTTGTGAGAAGCTAAGTAACTTTATAAAATGTGGAAAAAAAAAAAAATTGTTATGTTTAACAACCTAAAATTAATTTGTATTTCCTTTTTGAACCCGTTCAGTGGGTGGTACCCGGACAAATGTAAGGTTATTTATAATTGATTTAAGAACTGTATTTAGTAACAAAACTAACGAAGATTGAATGTGTTGTGCCCGGGCTAAAATTTGTCACTCTCGGATCCTATTAAACAAGTTTTTACTAGCATTATCGCTAAGTGCAAATAGATCCCAGATAAGACTCGTTTTTCATATGTTACTTATTGCGCACATTGGTGTGCGCTAATGCGTCCTAGTTGTGAGACAGTAACAATGGTGGTGAGAATTTATTTGGCGGAAACAGATCGTTATAAATTATCAATAGACGGATAGTAACAGAAGTACCCTAAATAATAGCGAAGGACTTCTATTTTTGTCAATATCCAGTTTCGGTGTTAATATTTTTTGTTGTTTAAATCATAGCGCACTCTTGCATGCTTAAATTTAAGGCGCAATGCAAGTGACGCGGATCACCAGTGTGCAACAATTCTTACAGATTTTATTTTACATATTAGATTGCAGAATACATATTCACCCTCCCTGATGAGGCTAGTAACTGGGAAATTTTGTTTTTTCAGTTTGATTTTACTCTTTCGCAGTAAAAATCATACAAATATATTTTTAGACGTAAACCATGTTTTATTTACAGGCGAGCCATTGCGCACACTCGTGTGCGTTACCATTGGGACATTTTTATTCTTTGTGAATTTATCACCCCTATGAGGCTTTAGTTTTAGATGGAGTTTGCCGCCCATAGGACTAGAAGAAGTTAAATAATGATTGCAAAATTATTCTCTAATTATTGACACTCACTCAAAGAATACCAAGTCGTTTCTACATACAAATTATCGGGCACAGTAGTGCGCGCGAATGTCCCTATACGACGAAATATAACTTCTGCAAAATGCCAGTCAATCGATCACAAGTTTGTCATACTCTATGAGACTTGTTTTTGTTATGAATACATCTATTGCATAGCGCACATTTCTGTACGAAATGGTACCTTCTGCAGCGCTGTTTTCAACTTCAAACACTGCGGAATACCTTATAATATAATATTATTGTGTGCTTAGTACAATAGTGAACACTGTAATATCTTTGATGAACTGCAACCCCATTTTATATATGTTTGATCTACAACTCATTACGCACACTTATGTGCGCTTAAGTCCAATTTGCATAAATTGAGCTATTGGTGTACTCAATCTACTGATTTTGTCTGAAAAAATCAATCTGGCGGCAAAACGATGTAAATCTGACAGAAAGACGCCCACAAAAGATGTGATTGCTTTGACACACGCAATTACATGTGTAATACTCTTCCGCACTTAGCCCTTTGTACCTTACATCGAGTGGTTTTATTCGACTGAACTTTGTTCACATACCCTCGTATCGATAAAAAAAAAATCTTGCTCTATATCGCATTCGTATAATCAATCAATATAAATTATCAATTTTATAATCTTTATAATTATTATATTTACACTGTGGTCCAAAATAAAGTTCGAGCAGATCAAAAAAAATCCTTAACTAAGCCAAACAAACAAACAAACAAAAGCCTTCGATTATCACCTATCGCGCTTAGTAACTCGCGCGTTCAACTCGAAAAATGCGATCTCTCTAATCTCTATTGTCTTGTCGTCGCCATTCGTCTATATCGCCCTGCCCGCCATCACTCATCAAGTCCGAATTTATAATCATCATCATTATGATTAGCACATATTACTGAAGCATGTGTTGTCGTCGTCGAGTTGTCGTTACTTTTTTCTTGTCCAGCTACTAAATCGAAGCGAAACGGTCGCGCACTCTCAACGTCATTTTTTTTTTTGTTTTCCTCTAGTGGATTCCCTCGCAGCAATCGAATACAATTATCAAAGCAGCAAACGAAGAAGAAACAGCGAAAAGCTGAAATTATTTAATCTCAAGCCGGGGAGCCGGAGCACTCATCATCGGCGGTCGTGAGTAAGTGTAAATTGTATGGGGTCTCTCCAATGTGTGCTACTCCGACAAGTTTCCGCCCGGCACACACCGTCTTCTCCCACCCAGCAGCAGCGCCGTTCAATCGGCGCTTTTTTTCAGTTATTTTATTTACTTTTCTTTGGTTTTTATACGCTTATCGAGGTTTGTTTTTATGCCCCCGCGCACAGCGCATCGCTCTCCGGAATCCGCTGACTGCGGGCTGGGGCTTCGACATCATCATCATCATCATCGTCGTCGTCGTCGTCGTCGTCGTCGTTGGTATTCGCGGTCGAATCATTGTGCTATTGCCCGTCGTAGTCGCGCTCCGCTATCGCTGTCGTTTTTATTAATAAGAATTTGGCGAATCAGTCAGTTGATTTGTCGTCCCGTTTCGCAGCGCTTTGCAATCGCTCCGGACCCGGAGTAGTTCAGCCATAGCTATAGTTAAAAATTCATTCAATTTCGGTAAAGTGTGTGTGTGTGCTTTTTTTCGCTTCGTTATTCGATTTCGATTATGCGAACGACGGCAGTGGGGGGTGCCTTTTTTTTCGCCTTTTGAACGAGGCGCGTGTATCCATTGGAATAACCTTGTACGCTGTTGAAAGAAACAATCCAAACAAGTGGAATTAGTAACAAATGGTATCGGGCAACAACAAAAGCAACGGGTAGTCGCGGCGGAAAGTAAGCTGAAAATCGATTTCATTTGTGTTTGGTCAACATTTTGCAGTGACGTTTGCAGGCATTATCGACAACAATGCCGCGAATATGCTTAAGGGCAACACTCAGTCGACATAATGACTTGACTTTCGCGTCGAAATGAGACAGCCGAGATATTGAATTGAGTCAAAAGATACAAGCGTTACAAAAAGTATCTAATTTGCTGACTATGGGTAGGTAATTATTTAATTTTTGCACAAAAATCTCGTGTGGTGTGCCAGTAACACACCCATACACCCACAAGCGTTTGTGACGTCACTTTGATATCAGGTAGTCACAACAACGTCGTGTGTTTTTATTTTTATTTTTTTTTCAATTTTAATTTCTAATTGAGACTGAGTTGAGGAACTTAAATCGCGCGCGCGCGCATGGATTTTTATCTTGGTTATTTTTTTTGTGGGTAATTACCTGCCAACGAAGTTATCGCTTGCCAAGTAGCTTGTTATGGTGCCTCGGGGTAACCCCTTGCGAGTGGGGCTTCGTTTCGTTTCCCTACCTCGTTCGCTGTTAATTTGATTTTCTCCCGGTGCCAGAGACGGTTCTTCATTTCGCATCTGTCTGTCAATAGGAAAGACAAATGTAATACCTTCACGTCTATCTCTGTGTCGTATCTACGAGTGGCTATAGTGCACAGATACGTATCTCTATCTACGGTATGGTATTCACATCCAATTTGCTTCTCATTTTCATTCTATTTCTGTGCAATTATGTGGAATGTATATATAATTCTAAAAAATCTACTGGGAAGGTGTACAATCTAGTGGAATGAAATTGAAAGCGCTTACTTATGTACTCGTATGTTTCTCGTTCTCGTATGTGGCTAGAGTTCTTGTTATTTTCGCCGCGAATTTAATTGATTAGAAAACATTTCCATTGTGTATAATTATTTCTGTGTATTTTTTTTCGCAATTCACAGGCATACGCAGAATGCTGCTTATCAGAGGTTTTTGTTTTGTCTTTCTTTTATTTTATTTAAATATTATTATTGTTCTTATTTTTTTTTTTTAAATGGTGGTGTGAAAAACTTGGGAAAGAATAAATTCTTATCACAGTTTGTGTATATGTAGAATGGCGTGATGAGTACATCATGATTTCTTTCTTTTTAGTTGCTAGTTTTGTCCTCTCTTTTGTTTGACATTCTTCTTCTTCGGGTGATATATGTGGGATGTTGATGATGACTTTATTTTATATTCGCGATGTACGACTATCGCGAGAATCGGCAGCGGCACTCGCCTCGCCGTATCAGCGATTAGTTGTGATTTAGTTTGATTTTCTTTTAGTTTTGTTTTTCGCCACTTCATTGCGATTTAGCAGTCAGCTGTAGTTTTGTTGGCAGTAGCGATGCATACATGAAAACCAAATGAAATATCTTTAGTGAAAGTCATCGTCATAATGAAAGATAAAAGAAAAATGTGTGTAGAGTAAGAGATTACTTTTTTCTTGGACTTTATCTGTGGGATAGCCCCGCGGGTAGTGTAGGATGTTTAATTTGTGTTCGTTTTTGCGATCTTCCGCAGGTGTTGTAGGTACAGGAATGCAGATTAATGAGATGTACGTTTTAAATTTCACAATTTGTGACGCTTTATGATAATGTGAGGTGGTTCAGTGGTTTACCATCTCAGACAGGCGGAGGGTATTTTTCGAACTTTCGAATGTTTACTTTATGCTTTGATGGTTTATCGTCATCAAGTTTTAATTAGTTATTCTGAAATGATTACTCAGTGATTCCGAGTTCAACAATATTTGAGTAGTCATGGGTTAAATTATGAGTTATCGATGAGTTGACTGGCGGACTATCTGAAATTTACTGCGGTTTTTACTGAAAACTACACATTTTTGAGATAAAAACATAAAAAAAGGCGGTATAGTCCAACGTATTTTCCCCACACATGGCAACAGTATCTTAAAGAAAAGGGGTTAATATAGAAAAGGGTGGGAATCTGATGGAATATACCAAAGAAATATCTTTACTTTCTATAAATCACACAGTTACCTA
This sequence comes from Cheilosia grossa, assembly GCA_963082955.1. Lineage (NCBI taxonomy): Eukaryota > Metazoa > Arthropoda > Insecta > Diptera > Syrphidae > Cheilosia > Cheilosia grossa. The sequence continues at coordinate 26,647,411 of OY720148.1, forward strand.
CAATCACAGAATTCGCCATCAAAAAAGTCGGATATTATAACGAAGCAGTGGCCGCATAAGTTTTTATAATCACCGACTTATGGAGCTCAGGAAATTGATTTAAAATGGGTGATGTTTATTGGTCCTTGGAGCCGGATATGAAGTACTGATTCATTTATGCAGTCTATAGACACAAAGATCCTTGGAGCTGGATATGAACCTATAAATAAAGAGACAAAAATGAAAAAAACATATTTTCTTTTCCTTTTTTGGCCCAGTCCTTAGCCAACTCTCTGCAGTTGCGCATTTCCAGATATTTTTCAACTTGTACCAGCTGCCTTAGGGAAGGAATTCCTCTTTCCTCTACAACGTTAACGCTCTGAGTAATAATCGAAATTGAAAGCTACAGACCGGAGTGTTAGAAAGAAGTCTGGGTCGGTATTCTGTAAGGGGAACGATTTACTTCTGTAACTTAGAGCAAATCAATCGTGGGCAGGAAAACGTTTCAGCGTTTTCGCCTTACAGAATCTGATCCCTGATATTGTGTAAAATCTCAAGATCCTGATTCTGAGGACAACAATGAGCTTAGACCTCTGTGCGCAATCACATTGTCCACTAATTGGGCATAGCACTTAACTGACGCTTAGCAGGCCTACAGCCTAAACGGCTGCCCGGATTTAGTTCAAACTTCGGATTTGGAGTTTGTGGGCCTACAGTTAACCTCGGTATTTTTTCGAAAACGGCTCTAACGGCTCTAAGCTAAAGCAGGTGAGGTTACCATGACTGCATACCCAGTTTTTGGCTAAAAAATCAACTTTTGAAATTTGGACATATGTCGAAAACGGTCCATACGATTGTAACAAAAATTAATTTCTAATGAGATACGGTTATTTCTAACTTAAAAGCGAACTCAGTTTTTTATCTATATTATCGTGCAATGGATTTTTGAAAAAAAAAAAAAAAAAAACATTTTTTTTAAAACTTGGTTTCCCTTAGTTTACCAGAAAACTGTACCAAGGATTTTGACCAAAATGCATATTTAGAGTTAATTTAAAAAAAAAAAATTGCGTCCCAAATTTTCAATTGGAATCACCGAAAATGCCAATTTTAAAGACAGCTCATATCTCAACCTCAATTTCGATTTCCATAAAACTTTAAACACCAAGTAATGTTCACATTTCAAACAGTATCTAATAATAAATAAATAGTTAAGCAATAGTAATTTTCAAACTAAACAGTGCAATATTTGTTGCTGTTTTGTTTGCCAAATTTTACAAAAACTACTCTAAGGGTTTTGATCAAAATACATATTAAAGATTAAATGAGTATTCTAAATAAGATTCCATACTTAGATTTTCTTAAAAAAAAATCGAATAAATCATTTTTTTAATTATTTCTCAAAAATGATTTACCAAATCCAGATCTGTGCTGGTATATTTTTGTAAAACTCAACACTGTAGGTACCGCCAGTAAAAATGTAATTACAACTAATTTTTAGCAAATATTTCCCACTTCTTCATTTTTTTTTAACCATATTGAATGTGCACCCTAAAACAATTTCAACCACTTGGGGCCTTACACAATCAGAAACTCCCACTTCATTTGCAACCCCACGCGTACAACTCTCTAACCAGAACTTGCGACAGTTGCTTGTCACTGAGAGCTTCAATTTATAAAAAGTCACATTTTTGTTTGATATAAATATTTGGCTGCCGTATCAGATGAATAACCCAAAAGTGGATTTTATTTAAAGCTAGGTATTCGTATATTTCCTTGGTCAAACTTTTGTCAGATTTAGCACGAATTGACGAAGCGTTGGGGGAAGCCTTATGGACTGTTATTATTTTTTTCTATATGAGTCAAAATTGAACTACCTAAAGTCGTTTAAACAAGTTTTACCCTGACTACGTTTGCGGAAATGGTGCGTATCAAGAATTAACGTTTAATGTCTTAGACCACACGTTGGTCTTTAATGACGCAACATGGACCAAGGTCTATTCTCTAATGGCAGTAACGCTACTTAAACTTAATATACATAGAAACAAGTCTGTTCTTTTAACAAAGTTACGTAAAGACTGTTCATCTGCCGATTCAGCAAGATTGTAAAGGAAAAGGCTCCGCGGTGAAGCTTGCTTCATTGCCACGAGGAAAGTTAGAAATGCTTACAGATTACAAAAGCCATTACGAACGTTTACCCTACTGGCTGATATGCGATGTATTGAGCGAAAATGGTTATGGTTATACTTAGCAAAGGTATAGTTATTTTTTGGAAAATACCTTCCGATACCATTGACCAAGTTGTGGAATCAGCTTTACCGGTTTATTGCGGCCCAAAGGCCTTGGAAAAGAGATCAAAACCGTACCTTACGACCCTCAATTGAAAGTAGAGCATTAATGATCCTAACATCCTTTTTAAGAAACAAATTGGTCGTGTTTCTAGTGCTACCAACTGGATACATCAGAACTGCAAACATAGCTAAGCTCTTTTTTGAATGACTTCTAAAGAAGCTACAGATTCGAAGACGAAACAGAATCGACAGCTTACACGACCTGTCAAACACCTAACAGATCTGAAATGATTCATTAAGAGATCGACGTTTTTTCTGCTTATAACGCATGTCCAACTATCACAACCAATAAAGGAAACTCACAGTGGGACCTCAGTCTCCACTTTGGGAGAAAGTTTTCATGCAAACCTGAAAAATGTAAACCCCTTAATCTGTAATAAAACCTTCTGCCGAAAATGATGGAAGGGATTGGAAAGAGTTGTTTTTAAAACTTCAGATGGGTCGCTTTGATGAGATTACCGTCATGACTGATGACTATTATACCATTCAATTAGTGCGTTTAGTTAATGGCTATATGCGTGCGGTCCAGTTGCGCATTAGTTTCATTTAGGTTTTTACTTTTAAATTACTTTTAATTAGCTCACACTGAGAAGCGAGCTAGGCCTGTCTAATATACAAACGATGCTGATCTAAACGACCTTGGCACTTCGTGGTAGTGACGCCAAACTCTGCTAGTTCCGTTATGCAATACCCATAACGCAAACACTTTGCAAGAGCTTGTTGCCAATCTGGGCGTCAGTAAAATCTGCATTTATCTATTATTAGTTGACCCGGCGAAATTCGTTGCGCCCAAATTCGGTCATTTAATGCTAATAACAACTCTACTACCTTCAAATTCTTTATTCAAAAGTTGCTAGTGACTGCTAAATTCCATCTAGCATTTCATAGAAATTATACAAATTTAACAAAAGTCAACTTCTGCTACCTATTGTGACTCAATTTTGTTGTTTCACCAGCGCCCAGCTTCAAGTTATTAAATAAACAAACAACAATTTTTATGATTTGACAGATAACGCAAGGGGGAATTCGAAAAAGTAAAAACGCTTGTGATTTGTGTAATTTGACAAATTAATGTTACTTTGATAATAATAGGTCTGTTCCCTAACGATAATGCATTCGAACACCTTAGCCAAATTTAGTCAAACTTCGTTCCCTTACGCCAAAGTTGGGTAGAAGAGAACCAAAAAGAGGGAACAAAATATTTCCTCTCCATAAAAAACCTGCAAATATTAGCCCAAAAAATTTCTTTGGGCTAGTTGGTTTGGTTATTGCTGACAAGTGGTTGTCAAATCGTTCAAAAGCTAATTTGTAACTGACTTCTTGTTTGATGTTATTTATATTCTGTGCTTGTGCTTTTTAATTTCGGCAACAAAGCTTCAACTCTTGCTCTTAAATATAAATTATTCATGTGTTCCACTAATATGTGAATATTCCCGCATAGAAAAAAATCACATTTTTCAAATTCTTAGTTTAACGCGTTCCATTTCTTTTTGGTTATAAATATTTCACTTTGGGAAGCGAATCCTCTCGCAATGAGAGAAATGTGACATATTACCAATATTGAACCAGAAAGTAAGGGACCAGAACTAATAACTATTTCCTAACTTAAAGTAAATTTTGTTTGTAATTTAAACAAATAGTTAAATTTTTGAGAAAAGTCGTGTCAACCAAACCTTCCGCTTTTTCACAAAAGTGCTTTACACAACGTACAGAGCGGAGAGTTTGTACACACGTGAGCACGGCACATACAATTGGCCATGTGAGGAACATGGGAATTCAGGATTGATGGCACAAATATTCAGCGATTGTCCTTGCGACTCATTATTTGTCATAGTGAAAGCGAGACGCACGGGAAATTCGAGACGCTTAAAACCCAATGGAATCCGCGAAATGAGAATGTTTGCCTTTAACTTCTAATTACCTATCGATCAACCAACTTTTCGTTAGCAAATTTTAATCACCATGTACGATAGGTTCATTGTACTACCATAGTAAAATATGCAATTTTTGTCTTTTACCCAAAAACGACATAACTTTTTGGAAAAGTTCATATTTTTTTTGAAAATAGTAACATTTTTTTCAGGTTTAGGCACAAACACTTCGATTCGGGTTGGCATCACTGATCTGGTCTTATGCGACGTCCCATTCTGTGGACTTCTCTATGTGCTTTGCGTTCTTCTTCAGTTTGGCTTCGTTGATATATGTTTGTTGTTGACTTGCTTGCCTTGTTCATCGGCCAATATTTGCGCGTCTTGGCTTTTCAGAAAAAAACTATTTACTGAAATTTACTTTCCAATAACTATTTTGTCAAATCAACTGTATAAAAACGATGAAATTATTGAAGCGATGCACAAAATCAAAAACAAACCAGCAAACGTAAAAAAAATTAATCTGAAATTCTCAATTAACTTTTTGAAAACCAAATAAAACCGCACATATCGTACGTAGTTTGCTGATTAATTTTTGACATAGAATAATGAAAATAAATATTTAATAGGAAGAACCATTGGATACCTAACCAGGCTCACGGCAATTTTCCGGAACTTTCTTTCTGCCCAAACCTAATATACAGCAATACGAACAAAACTAAAAATCATGAATCCTGAAAATCGTCCCAGGTCCCAGGGGTTATCGAGTTATAACATCATCGAGCTTCATTCCGAAAGAATTATACTTATATACAGAAGATATAATCAGACATTAATTTTTTTTTTTTTATTTCAAGTGTTACTAGTCGATTTCTATTCAGTTTATTTGCATTTCCCCATTCGAACTTTCTTAACCTCTTTCATCCCCTCAAAGTTTTGTTTTCGCGACAAAAAGTAGCCTATATCCTTCCTTGGTCTAAAACGAAACCGTCAAGCCCCAAACCGTTAAAATCGAACAATCCGTTCTCGAGTTATGCGCACACACACGGACTTCATTCTCTTTTATAAATTAAGATAGATATACAAGGTGGGCCAAAAGAGATCACCCTATGGGAAGATGCTCTTATTTTTGGAAATGGCCGCCAACCAAATCTGTGGACTGGACAGATGTAGAATACAAGTGAACAAACCATGGAGCGATACACTCCCCAAGAACGCGGAATAATCTAGGTGGACGGTTGTTCGACCAAAATCATAATGAGCGATGAGGCTCATTTCCACCTCAGCGGGTACGTGAACAAGCAAAACTATCGCTTCTGGGGCACCGAAAATCCACGAGTAATGCACGAGGAGCCATTACACCCGCTCAAAATTACTGCATGGTGCGCTGTTCACGCTGGAGGAATCATCGGGCCATTTTTTTCCGAGAACGCCGCTGGTCAAACGACAACAATGGACGGTGAATTAAGACTGGAGGACATGTGGTTCCAACTGGACGGAGCTGCGGCACACACTGCGCGAGCCACAACCGATATTCTGAAGGTGGCGTTCCCGGGCCGCCTCATCTCTCGTTTTGGCGATTTGCACTGGCCCGCAAGATCGCCCGATTTAACCGTTCCAGCCTTTTTTTGTGGGGTTTTTTGAAGTCCCGTGTTTACGTAAACAAGCCCGAGACCCTAGAAGCCCTCAAAGACAACATTCAACACGAGTGCGAGAATCTGTCGCCCGAAGTTCTCGCCGAAGTGATGAAATTGAGCCCGTACGGCAATCAATTGTGACGGCGCCCATTTGGCTTATATCATCTCCAATAAAATTCTAAAGGTTCAAATAAACATAATCAAAAAACAGAATCGAAGTTTTTAATTTAGAAAAAAAATTAGAGCCAAACAACATCGGATGACTTCTTTTGGCCCAGATTTACTGTAATTAGGTTAATTTCACATGGCAATTATTCTGCCAATTTACACCACATTCCTCACACTCTCACATCTCAACAGCTCTTATCTACTACGACTTGTGGCAAAATAGGCTCCATTAATTGTTATTGTATTTACACATTGCGAATCGCCGATCTAATGTCATCGCGCCATTTCTGAATGCATATACAATTATTCAAAAGCACAACAACGTGCGACTGTGTGCCTACTGTTACAACACAGATACATTTCCGTAAAATACCTATCGCTTGGGAAAATGCTCTACACACAGACGTTGCTCTTTCGGTCATTGATTTTCGATACACACACCCCCACACCCAATTCACCGATCACTTTCAAAAGGGTATTCAAAAAAAACCGTTCTTATCATAAATCACTGTAGAAATAAAAAAGTATGATTCAGTATACTTTTGCGATTTTATGTACTACACAAACATCTAGGTACAGCTAGAGTTTTTCTATAATTTTTTTTTTATTGTTTTCCGATTAAACAAATATTTATTTACTTTGTTTATTTCATTTTGGTGGTAAATGATATAGTCATGCGAAAGCTATAGTATACAAAGAAACCAGTTGTTGCATGGAACTTATTTAAGTATGGAACAGGTTACGTGCGTTATTTCTAGATTATATTTGTTTTGTTGGTAACGCAAATTATCCAGCGACAGGCAAACTCGATTTTGCTGATGGATAGAAGCAACAAATATTTGAAAATTAGATTACGAGTTGGGAAAATGCTTATTTCTTTTTTGTGTGTCGCGTGGAATTTTGTGTGTCCTTGCTGATATCTATCGATTGAATGGAGTTTTCGATGACTTTCATGGATTTGGACCTAATTATTCATAAATGGAAATCGATGTTAGACAGTGTGTCTAGTCCGGTTTCGGTTTTATTAGGGGGCATTCCCAAAGATGGACGTATCAGACCGGTTTGTCTAATAACATTTGCGGTCTTATGCACGTTTAGCTTCAGAAAAAACTTGTTACACATATCCGGCTCAGGTGTGGGATCGGATTTGTAAAAACAAAAAAAAAAAAAAAACAGTGATCGTGGGACTCTATTTTAAGAATGGAAGGGACAAATATTTACAGCTTTATATTTTAAACTTTTTACAAAAATTTAGTTGCGGTTTGGTACTTCAACTTGGCCGTGGCCTAGACCTTTGAGAGCTGCAAGTAACTAATTTTGTAACCGCAAATCAGTTCTGATTTAGGGTTGTAAATGCAGACGATAAATGCGTATAGAGCGATGTCACTTTTGAATGAAGGTTTAAATTGTCGTCTTTGGATACACTTGAAAGGGTAATAGAGGGTCTTCCATTAAGAAAAAGTTTGGCACAGCGTTGGACCCTTTTTGAGTCTCGGGACCCTGGGCCCCCACTTTTTTAAAAATGATCAAAATGGCCCCTTTTTCAGTTTAAGTAAGATTTTATTCCTTATTGAACGAAAAAGAATGCAAACATATGAAATGAAGTGAATGAATGAATGAATGAATGCATTTTTATTTGAACTTAACAAAAAAAAAAAAAACAAATAAAAGTATATTGACAAAAATCAAACATGCCGTCTGCCAGAAATGAAGTGTTTCGTGATGAATAAATAAGTTTTTTGTTAAAAATAAATGTCTTTGTTGCTCTGTTTTGTTTTTTTTATTAGTATTTTATGTGGTTGCCCCATTTTTCGGCTCGAGCCCCTTTTTAGAAATTCTTCAGTGGCAACGTTTGTTTGGTATGTAACCCTTTTTTCAAGCTTTGACAATGGAGTTATAGTTATGGAACAAGAAATCGTTCAAATATCCACCCCGACTTTGTTAACACTGATGCACCCGATCGATCTAACTTCTGATCACCTTTACTCTCTGATAAAATAGCGTAGATCATTCACAACTAAGCTCAAACTTTAAATTTTAAGTAATTTCTACATCGTCAAACACAGCATGATCAAATTTTCAAATCCATACTGAATATTTTGCCATTCTTGGGACGGATTTGGTGTCCGAATTCAAGCTTAATTCGTTTTAGTCCGCTTCTGATCTATAAAGTATTTATTTTGGTCAGCACAAGAGGCATACAATGACAGTCCAAGCTTGAGCTATGTCCGCCTACATGGCTACGTGTTAAAACGCCTCTGCGGTAAAAACAGTCTTTCTGGAGTACTTATTAACTTGAAGTTAACTTTAACATTATATCTGTGGTTTATTTAATTTTCTATAATAGGAGAAAGGCACCAAATTTTGGCCACTGCTAAGGCTTAGTAGGCTCTGAGGAAAGTATTTGAAAAAAATCATTTTTATAGCTTCGGTCCAAACTAGTGAACCGTAAAGGACTAAGAATGTACCTCGGCCGTCGTTGGCTCTTCTACTATCCACAAATTCCACTCATTGGAGGCACCCTCACGAGAGCACTTGCTGCTCCGTATTCCTGTTGTATAGATGCTTGGGTTATTACCATCTGCCCACGTACGTTGACTTAGAAAGTTCCTCGTTGTTTTAATTAACACCCCTTTTTACGTTCATCTGGCGTAAGGCCATAACAGATGCTAGCCACCGTCGAAGAATTGAATTGGTTTATTTGCTACAACCTTAAGAAATCACACAGTTTCGTTCTTGCCAGATATTTGAAGACCGAAGACGCCATCACACGTGTGTTCCCCAGTATTGGTCTCAAGACGGAGCATTGGGGAACTTCTCCACTCTCCAATGACTGCGTATTTATTCCCGCCATCATAAGGGTCGTTCAGAAAATATCTTTGGGATCTGTACTTCAAAATTCCTCTATTGTAAGTTCGTACTTTCTAGCGGTGTTGACGCAGCGTTATAACCGCTGATCCTTTGGTTAAATATTTGTTGGAGTCGTTGCACAGAATTCATTCGTTTTAGTGAATCTTAGAACGAAAATTCTCTCAAAAAGGTCAAGACTTTCATAATCTGTAACCACTGCGGCCAATACGTCAACTTTGAGGGTAGTATTCCATGACCGTATGAACAAATTTCCCTCAAGTGGATGTAATTTTCCCCCTCCTCCGATAGAATTTATAAATATCTGGCACAAACTTCAGGCCTTTAATGTTTTTGGTGCCCTTTAATAGTGGAGGAGTCAAATACAAAATATCTTTTTGGGACGAATGGAAGGGATCTATAATTTTATGACAAGTCCAGACGGCTAATTGAAAAGCTCTTTCGTGATAGTTATACTCTCGGATGTTTGTCAGAGGTCGGGTAACCCCGTTCACCTCAAGTGTTAAGACGCTGCTTACACTAATAGAGACTAGTCCCCCAGCGAAGCTTACTCCCGCGATCTTATTTTTGCAGCTGTTGCTAATCTCATATACTTTTTCCTTAAGTCTTGGAATCCCTCTTTTTGCTTTTTCATACGTTATGTTATTTTGTATATTTCTGCACGGAAATAATAATTTCACCCCAAGATTGACTTCTTCGATTAGATAGCCCTTCACTCAGTATGAATTTGATTTTTCACCCAGTCATCGATAATCGAAAGCCAAAATAACATTTTTATAAAGTTTCCCTTATCGAAATTATCAAGAAACTGATATATTTTCCCGGAGAACTCTTTCATACCGCTATTTCAATTCCAATTTCACTTTAAAGAGGTGCTGAAAGAACAGGCGACTTCATCAGCGGCACCCCCTTGCCGCTCTTGTTAGCTCCACTTATCTGCAATATTGAGTGTATTTATATTTCTGTTATAAAACCTATAGTCCACACATTCAGTGAAAATTATTCATGCGATTGTGATAAGAAAATCCAGCGCACCGAACGACAGGGACAGAGAATCTATTTCTGGGCTTCATTGTCGTGAAGTGTATGTATGTGCTGCGCTCTGGTGATGCTTTTCGCCTTCATATTTTTTTCTCGGAATTTTCTTTGTTTTTAACGTTTATAAGTAAATATTTATTTCGACTTTGTATTGTCATACAAAAACAACAATTTCAAGATAAAACAAAAAACACTTCCAGCCAATTGCGTGCGAGAGTTCTCGTATCAGGACATGGTGTGAGAAAAAATGAAATCTTAAACGATTCACAACTTGTGGCTGAAGTGAGTAGTCAAGTTATCCCCTCGTTACGTCACGGAATTCATTCCCATCATATTTAACAACTGTGATTAAACACCCATGACTGGACTGAACTATATTTGCTTTTGAATTGGTTTATTTTTATTGCAGCGTATTCGTTTGGAACTGATTTAGGTGCTACACACGCATGTACTGGTAATTGTTTTGGAACTAGTTTTCTGTCCATTATCATGTCGAGAGCTGGCATTACTATTTAGTCGTTGCCAGACAGTTTTATTGTTATTTTTGATGGGACACAAAACGGGTGTTGTTCTATTTATAATACTCTACTTGTGCTTGTGTGTGGGTGGAAGGGGGAGGAGGGTGGGTATAAGTTTAATCGTCGAGTGTAATCTTTGTACAGTCATTAAACGATTTTTTTTTCTTGTCCTGTTTGTTTGTGGTTTGAAAACGCACAACGGAAATGTGAAATCACTTTCCGAATGGAGGCAGTTGGTGAGAATAAAAAAAAAGGTTACGTATACGTCATGTATGCCAGCGCAAATTATGCATTTTTTTCTTCTTGATTAGAAGCATGTGTTTTATTTGTGGGACAAATGGATAATAACTAGACTTGAAAGGTTTCAATTGCAAATTCCAGTCGGGCCTTAAAGAGGTAATGTTTGAGTTGCGGTCTTAGGAAATTAACAATTTTTTTAGAGCATTGTCCTTAACGAGGTATATCAAATTGAACAGGTCTCTTGTCTTTTGATGGGTTATCCTCTTAATATGTATTGTGAAATCTTCAATAGCAGAGAGGTCCCTTGGGTGGACAGATTCCTTAGAGAAAGACACATTTTTGTAACCAAGTTTTGTGTTTGTGATTTTATACATTTTACGATCCCTTTGACGGACGCTCTCTTAACCGAAATGGGAGCTTCTTGTTGTTTTGACGAAGTGTCAGCTCTTGTGCAAATCAACAAAGACTATTCATTGTTTTTTAACTTAAATAACAACAATTAAATAAAAAAACATCACAGGTGGTTAACAGCATTTTTAGCGTTATTTTTCCTCGGAGAACCGATATTTGACGGACATTTCCATTGAAGGGTGGCCCACGGTCATTTCCATCATTTCCATTAGTCGGAGAAAAACTGTGTCTCCTTTTACTCGCGGACGTCGGAATATGTCGCATTCGGTGCCTCTGGCGTAACCGTTTAACTTATACGATTCCAACCTATAGAGCACTATATTCTGAAGAATTTTGAGAAAAAATAAAGATGGCTTTGATAGTGTCCGTGGTCCTTCATGGTTTTCAGTAAGTCTCTTTGATTGAACGCCTTTCATAGGGAAGTAGTTGGTAAAACAGTTCAAAGTGGCGTATGTATTAAAGTGTTAAAAACTCGTATATGTTGTTGTGTGTCTCAACTTGAAGTTCGATGTAACCCTCTCCAAGTTCCCTCTCACTGAAGGCGAATGGCGCAGAACGCATTGTAATAGACCTGCCATGGACACATCACCAGAAAGATGTCAACATGAACCGCTGCTTATAAGTCACTTATAGTTGGGATAAATAACTCGTGTGAATCAAGGAGTGCAGTATAGACTTTGAGCGTAGATGTTGTATTTGGGTGCTGAAGATTCTACTTCAGTAAAACACGCATTTTGTAGTAGATCTTTTTGTACGAACCTTTCAAATTAATAAAAATTGATACCACCGATGGGTGGATGCTATTCTAAGTCCGATCTTCGCTCTGTTTTAAATTTCGTAAAATAAATAACAGATCGCTTTAATAGTAATATTCTTTGGTATTCATTTTCGTTATTATCTACATTTTTCATTCCCCATAATACAAACAGCCCTCCCATTAGCAGCATATTGAAATAATCCTCACATGTCAAACATTTATACCCCAATTAGTTAAATGACAAAGTTTCTGTGGCGTATACGTAACATTTTTTTCTCACAATAAATTTGGTTTTTTGCAATAAAGTGCGTATACGTTTCACTCTCTGCAGCGATGAGTATATAACGCATTAACCCCAACATAGACAAACCTCTACAAACATTCAAATCACAACACTAATTTAAATACTCTCTACATCAATCAAATTGACGGTAATAAAATCAGCTCAATAAAACACATGCGAAAAACACGGTTCCCAATTTAATATTCAATCATCTCATCATAATTCAATAAATACAAATGCCTGTTAATTAACAAATTAAGCAGAAAATTGATGATACAAAAAAACACAAAACACGTATACGCTCAAAAAAAAAAAAAAAAAAACGAATTACTTTATGCACTCAAACTCGACCCGAAGCTATAGTTGACATTCATGTGGGATTGCATCATCGCGGTGTTACACCAAAGCAAATACAAAATTGTTTTTTCTCTTTTCTGTCTCAACTTGTGAAAAGATACGGCACGAATTTTGTTGTACGGGGGAAAAGGCGCACAGTTTAAAAATACGTCAGCGCATTCATATCTGGTTGGTATGGTTGCCAACAATAACAACCACATCAACCCACGACGAACCGAAGAAAAAGCGACAAGTATCTCAAATCATCAGTAGCAAACAGTAAAATATCTATCATCCTCGAATAATCCTCGAATGTATACATCTTGAAGTACAGAGAGACAAAGGTCGACAAAAACGTCGTGTCGTAGTCGCTGCCGTCGTCGTCGTCGACTCCTCATTATCGTTGTCGTCGTCTCAGTATAGACATCGTATCTATCTAGATTATCAGACAGAAGGTGCCACAAGCACAGACAACCAAGAAACCATCTCATCTATCTATCCAATCCCACCATCGGGGTTATAGCAGACTAAAAATATCGAAGTACGTAAGGCGAACGATGAGTGGTGTTGGTGTATCTTTGTCTATGAATATGCAGTTTATGTGATGAGATTGGCAATTGTTACTGTTTGTTCGTATATGAGCCGATGTTCATTGGAATTGTCCGCTTCGTTTCGCGTAGGTTCTTGATAATGACGACGAATAGAGAAGTTAGTTGTAGATTGTATGGTCGAGCGAACATAGAGGAGCCTCTATGAATGGAAAGCACTGGAAAATGGAATAAAAACAAAACTTAAATACAACCGCGCTGCCAATACCTCATCATGATTTGACGGCTTAATTTTTGTTGATTACTCCGATGTGACACAGTCGCATCGGAATCTCCTAGACAAGTGATCTTTCAGCAAATATCATTTTATTTTCAGCGGACAGTTGGAGAGCCAACGGAACCGTTTAATATAATTAAGTAGTCATGGGAATTTCGCATCAGATAGAAGAATGAAAATAGATTATGAGTTTGTAGAGGCCGAGAAATTGGCAGTCATTTTTACGTCGCATCTAAGAGATATGGAGAAGTTGGTTGGGCTTTTCTTTGGCAAATGTTAATTGCAGTGAGATATGGTTTGGTTAAAAGTTTAACAGTTGTGAGTTTAATTGAGGATTTCAAAGGAAATTCTGATTCAGATGAAGTATTACGCGTCTTAGTGGGAAATCTTGAGGTCAGCTGGAAATATTAACTCATCTTTAGAAAGTAATTAAATTCTGGAAGCATATATAAGTGTTTGAAATTAATTTCGGAAATGTATTTGGAGTCTTTAATCCATTAAGCGCACATGCATTTGCATAAGTTTGCGCTTATCGCACGCGTAATATGAATTTACGCAGGATCGTGTGCGTTAAGGTAGACATACTCTTGGGGACTGTGCACTAGCTAGTATCTAAAACTTTCTACTCCCTATCTTGGATATTATCTGTGTGCGCTTTCTTATTCTTCAAGAAAGGCATGTGCGCTTGAATAAATGCTCAAACTAGTGGCATATAGCACTTGAAAGAGTTAACAAACGGATAAGTTGAATGTGATCTGAAAGAGTGATTTGTTTGTTTCCGTCCTTTTTAAGGTTGGGATGCAAACTCATATAAAAATTGGATAATTTAACGTAAGCCAGCCTTTCATGTATCCAAGTCTGGGATCTATGGAAGGCTGTTTCGAACACTCAACTGTGGGTGCGTTTAGGATTACTTTGCTTTGGGGCAACACGTACTAGCTCTCAGTTTAAATCAAGTAACTACTCTGCATATTGGTTTAAAATACAATGTTTTCTATTTGTATTCCAGATGATCCGGGCGGCAGAAAAGCAAACAACATGGATGACACCAAGCAATTGAGCACATCCAAAAAACAACAATCACAAACACACTACAAGACACCCATCGGTTCGAATAACAATTTTAACAGCAGTGATACAACTAATAACAATAAGAAACACCACAATAATCAGCAAAATCATAGACAACAACAACAATCCGCAGGCGGAGGAACAAAAACACCATCGACAACGACGACGAGCAATGGTGAAAAACAATCAGGCAGCAGCACTTCAGCCGTAACTTCAAAGTCATCTTCCGCATCGGTAACAACAGCACCAACAACAACAACAACAAAAACAACAACAACAACAATAACTACCCACCGTTCCGAAAAGAAGTCCGCCGTCGCCGATAATCATACCCCAAACGCCAAAATGACTCTTAGCGATACAAATAAGCTAACGTCGGATCTTATCAGCAGCAGTAGTAGTAGCACCAATAGTGATAATAGTAGTTTAAGTAGCAACATTAACAACAACAATAATAGTAATCACAATAACAACCACAACAACAACAACAACAATATCAACAGCAACAAGAGCTTAATGAGTGAATCATCGTCGATATCCACAACACCATGGAACAACCCCAAGTACCTGCATAAGAAATTTAAGCGCATGGCCAGCACAACAACCACCACCAGTGCTAACCCATTGGAGCGTAATGAAGCTATCGAAAAGGGAGGATCATCATCGAAATCGTCGTCGTCATCGTCGTCCTCGCCAACATTAACGTCACCGATATCCGAATCACCACCAATGACCGTGGTGCTGAATGGTAATTGTGCCGCCGAAGAACGAGTGCCACCGCTGACGAATGGTCATTCGCCATCTTTAGCGGTGGCATACGCAGTCAGCAGTAGTGCCAACGATAGCAAGAAGAAAACAAACAACAACAACAGTAGTAGTAATCTAAGCAACAACAGTGATCTAGCCCTAAGTAGTAACAATAGTAATAGTGTTGGACAAGTCCAGAGGACAGCGTCTAGTATTAGCGTAGTATCAATGCAAAAATTGGCGCATCAATCAAACCCACAACAACAACAACAGCAGCAAGCGAAGCAGCCCGCCAGTGGAAGTACAGATCCACTTGGACAGCAGCTATCGCGGCATGTTTGTCCGTATTGTAATTTAAATTGTACAAAGCCATCGGTACTACAGAAACATATCCGTGCACACACAAACGAACGACCATATCCCTGTGATACATGCGGTTTTGCATTTAAGACAAAGAGCAACTACTACAAGCATTGCAGGTGAGATAAACAAAGGGTCGGGTCTAGACCAAGAAGCTTATTATTTTGTATTTGCAGATCGAGATCGCATGCGTTGAGAACTGGAGGCATAGAGCCGCCCACAGACGCCGATGAGGGATCAATGGGTGCTTCAGATCAGGAACAGGATCCCGATATGAGCAATAGCAGCTCCGATGTGGTAAGTGTAAAGGCGTGCGCTAAGATAAATTACCAAGCACATGTCTGTTGTCTCAAAGGGGACATTGTCGCCTTATATTTTACAATACAGTGTCCAAAATTCCAGTCTAACCAGTAGTTACTTAACATTTTCCCTAACAGATAAGCCGGACAACGTCTCCTCTCGATGAAAGGACATCCTCGCCTGCTGTCCTTCCTGGTCAATTGTCGTCATTGACATCGAGTCCAGATTCGAAGAGCTTCCTTCAGCCTTCTCAATTGGCATCACCCAATCAACCTCAGCATCAGTCAGCAGCTACAAACACCGCCAGCAGTCCAAAACAACAAAATTATTCCAATGACAAGCCCTACAAACCAAAGTTTCACAATGCTGCACTCTATGCTGCCAATAAACTGCAACAGCAACAGCAGCAACTTCAACAACAACAGCAGCAACATCTGCAGCAACAACAAGAACAACAACAACTTCAAGAAGAAGCAATCAGCAAGCAACAACAACAGCTTCAACAGCAACACCAGCAAGAGCAGCGGCAACACCACCACCTACAACAACAACAACAACAACAACAACAACAACATCATATTCACCATCCTAACGCTCTTCAGCTCCCCCAATCAGTGTCGCTGCAGCACGTTAACAGCTCCGTAAATGTATCCAGCCATCACTTGAACAACAATCATCAGTTGATACCAATGCAAGGACCACTGCCTCTTCCGCCACATGCTTCACCAACTGGCGGATACTATGTCAATCCAGGACTACCTCCGCATGCCCAATACTACAGTCCCCAAGCACCATACATTCTGGCATCATCGGGTTCGCAGCGAGACATTTTGTCACTATCGGCACACTACCAACAGCAGCAGCAGCAGCAGCAGCATCACCACCAACAGCAGCAACAACAACAGCAATATCAGTTGCAACATTCCACCGTGATGGCCTCTCCGATGCAGGTTACCGCCATGCCTAACAAAACCCCAACCCAGCGTAGTTACCCACATCAATCGGCGCCACAAAGTCTACCCACTGGGGGTGGAAATAATGTTGGTGGAATGGCTGCGCAATCGCCACACATGCAACAGGTGGCCAGCAGTAGTAGTAATGGCAAAGAGTCTTTAACACCATCGTCATCATCCACAACTGCAGGCAACAGCAGTGCTGTAGTTGGTAGCTGTGGTGGTACAATTTTGGGTAACATATCCGCTATAACTGCGACACCAGGCGGGGGACACCAGGTGGTAAGTTGAATATTTGATTTGTGGGAAATCTGATTTGAATTTGTTTCTTCCCAACAGAATGTGGAACTTGTGCAGGAGCACATTTCCAAACTGATATCGCAGAACGAGGCCATCGTGGAGAACAAGGAACTGCTCTTACAGAAGAAATATCCTAAGACTCTTAACCGATCTAGAAGCTTTACAAATGCTAACAATTCAGCTGCGATATCAAATAACAACAACAGTAGTCTAGTACCAGCGTCTGGAATGCCCAGTGGTGAAAGTGCCAGCACTAAGCTGGCTCAAGCAATCGCTCATAAACAG
This sequence comes from Cheilosia grossa, assembly GCA_963082955.1. Taxonomy (NCBI): domain Eukaryota; kingdom Metazoa; phylum Arthropoda; class Insecta; order Diptera; family Syrphidae; genus Cheilosia; species Cheilosia grossa. The sequence continues at coordinate 26,664,703 of OY720148.1, forward strand.
CAACTGCATCAACAGCAGCAACAGCAGCAATTGCAGCAACAACAACAACAACAACAACAACAGCAACAGCAGCAACAGCAGCAACTGCAGCAACAACAACAACAACTACAACAACAACAACAACAAATCCAACAGCAACAGCTACAACAGCAACAATTCCTAAGAGGCTTCACCGAAGACCACATCCAGAGGCTAGCGGGGAACTCATACAACAACCCGATAAATGGCATGTCCAAGAACCTAAACAAACTGTCTGCCGTGAGTATTATGATTCCTTCTATGGTTCAGCAGCCACTACCCCATCAGCGTATGCCACATGTTCCTATACAAACTCCGGTACCTACACCAACGCCTTCGCCTTCGCAAATGAGTAGCGCACCACCAGTCCCGAAAGAAAGTCCGCAACCACCATCAGTCAATGTTCCACTTAACCTATCCAAGGCAGTTGATTCGAATTCAAATGCCACCGCCACTGAGGCGCCCAGCACCAGTGGACTCTCAAGGAAGCGACTCTCAATTGAATCGCAGTCCTCACCAGCACCACCCGCTGACAACATAGTCACTAGTAGTACGAGCAGCGGCAAAAGTCCGGCGATGCACCCTCAAAACCCAAGTTACTCTATCATTAAGAATCTTCTCTTGAACGCCAGAGGTTTAGCCGTGCCAACTGGTGAAGGCGACGACGCGGTCTACATTTGCCCTTTGTGTACAATGGAGTTTCGTACCGCCGAAGATCTACAGGTACACAATAGCGCCTACTGCCATGGTTCGCCATCCAGTGCTTCGATAAGTCCCTCCTCATCGCCATCGTCCAAGTACTTCCGTTCGAATTCTCTAAGGCTGGCCGAACTGAACACCCCCAACACGCTGGCTAAACTGGCGTTGGTCAAACTCGCCTGGTCTCAGCTGAAGACAAAACCCAGTACTCTCGTGCTGAATCAGTTGAGCGGGACAAGCGGTGCATCGTCGTCGGCGGCTTCCACACCGTCTACATCATCTGGCATGGTCCCCATTCCCAGCTCTACCCCATCGTCATTGGGAACATCGTCATCAACATCGTTGCCATTGCAGGAGGTCATCACGAACAACCGATTTATCGATGCCCCATTGCCCTCGCCAGGACCACTATTAGGCAAGACCCCGCTTGTTGAGGCGTACAATCACAACGAGCGCAAGTCTGAGGAGATTGTTATAAGGAAGGTGCACGACGATCATCAATCGGCGTTTCGATCTACATCTGCAAACAAACGGCCGAAGTATGAACAGCCCGCGACCAGCTACCATCAAACGCATCCTAATCACACTTCGACGAAACCAAACAGCAACCACCAGGAGAAGGATGATCGCATAAAGCGGTTCGTATCCTCCGGCGGCTGTATGGTTCCAATCTCTGAGTGTCCTGACGTCGACATGAGTCCCAAGATGCTTCGAACTCCACTCTTGTCTGGGGGTAGCTTTCAAGAGGTTTCGCCAAAGCCAAAGGAACCCCTCCAGGCATCGAACAGGCCACTGGGAACACCCAATATGATGATCCCTATCACACCGCTAACGCCAAGCTTACCTCCGGGCCTCCAGATGTCAGGACCGAAACATTTTCAGTTTCCTCCTATCAACCCCATCACCGCATTCAATCCGTTGACGTTGCCGATTCTCCAACAGAGCAGTGGAGAGAAGGTTATTCCCTATGTACCCGGCATTCCTGGCCCGAATAGCTTGACTCCACAGTTGCCGCCGCCACCACAGCAGCTGCAGGTTCCGACGCAGTCGCGTAATCTCAGCCCCAACAGACAGAAGATTCCCAGTCCGGTGGTACTGCCTGGCATGATGGAGGCATCTGCTTACAGTCCAAAGCCAAAGGCGATGCTAATGGAAGTTGATGCCCGCAATTTGTCGCCCTTTGGAGGAGTGAATAATCTGCCAAGTGAATTCAATCGGGTTCCACCATCCCCTGCATTGAGAGCAGCACGATGGTCCTCGCAAACACCAGTGAGCCTGGAAGTCCCAAAGAAATCCTTTAACTTTCTACGCATGGCGGACAATGTGAGTCCGCGAAAAGTCAGCAAGGCCCCTGAAAACACTGAGAAGGAAGTTCGTTACTTTAATTTTGACCATCTGTCCAAGGAACCGGAACTTGTAACTCCCATCCGACCGCAGCAGGAGACTATGACACCGCTCCATGTTGAGGTATCGAATTCCTACCGCCGATGTGCTGACTCCAGTGTCGACACTCTTGTTGAACCCGTGGACGAAAAGTCATCCCCGTCGAAGCGGTCAAAGTTTCTACGACCAACCAGCCTTCCCCTCAAGCCGGGTACGTTTACGCCTAAGCGTCATCATGGAATCACACCGACCGCCAATACACTGCCCCTGATTTCGCCAGAGACTCCGCGACCATCGAAAGCCTGTGTGCAGCTTTATCTAAACGGACATGCGTACACTTACCTCGGGCTAAAGTGCAGCACAAAGATGTTCTACTGCACAGTGAACTGCCCACAACCATCTTACGTAGCGAATCTACACAAGCTGTCGATGTACAGCGTTTGGCAGGTCTGCGCGGAAAACAACCCTCATCCTATGGGTTTTAAGCCGAAGACCGTAATGTCCCTCTACGATGCTCGCCAAAAATCATGCGCTTTAACGATGGCCGGCCGAGTAACAGTCTGTTCTACTGTGCACTCGCAGCACTCGGTGATGACACCGTTTGAGGATAACATGGGGCAGTTCTACCATCATCAGTTAAAGGCTCTACCAGTTCCAGCCTTAGAGGAGACGTCAAACAAATCCGACTCCGCGGCTGACAAGGATTCAGCAAATAGTCAGCAGCTGTTGGTTGGTGGCTACGAGTCAAATGAGAACTACACGTACATCAGGGGGCGTGGGAGAGGGCGTTTTGTCTGCTTAGAATGTGGTATCCGTTGCAAGAAGCCATCGATGCTAAAGAAACACATACGGACGCACACTGACGTACGTCCGTACACCTGCAAGCACTGCAACTTTAGGTGAGTCTACACTATGATTTTACCGTTCGTCTAATTTAATTAACTTCTTCTGCAGTTTCAAGACAAAGGGAAACCTCACAAAGCACATGTCGTCGAAGACGCATTTCAAGAAATGCCATGAGCTTGGCATCAATCCGGGTCCAATGCCAGCTGATGGTGAATTCACCGAACCTGATTTTGAGTACGATCAGCAGTCGATCACTTCGGGTGGCGGGCGAACGTCGTCACTACCGGGTGAATCAGATTCGGATGATTTCACTGACAACGAGACCGAAAGCAGTGGTAAGTTTCTTGCAAGTTGTTCGTAAGAGTTTCCCCTAAACTCATACTATTTTCTTTCTCTACAGATACCGATGAATCGAAGTCGCGCCTTCAGGAACACGAGGCGGCCCGTTCGCTTTTGTCCCTCTCAATGACACCACCGATAGTCAGTAGTGTATCTCCAAAGGACTCCTACACATATCAGCAAACGGAGATCACTATGCCGCAACAACAGCACCAGGTGATGCGCCGCGTTGTTTCGTTTACATCGCCGAAACCCCCATTTGACTACCAAAAGCAGGAGCAGTACTACTCCAATCCAGAAGAATCCAAGCCGAAGTTGCCGCGTAGTTTTGATGAATCAACCATGCTACCGATTGACCTGACCAAACCTCGTTCGCACGAACCACTCAAACCGATGCCCCTCCATCAAATGCATCATCAGACGGCTGCGCAAATTCGTGATGTTATTGGATCGGTCAGCAATGAGTCAATGTTCATGAAATCTCTGATCAAAGTGACAGATAGAGTTCGCACAGCGACCGAGTGCTCCTCGTCCAGACTAGACGGTGCCTTGCATCACGCCTATCTAACCGAGCAAGCTTTGCACTACACAAAGATCAAGCAGAGTCAGATGAGCAGGAGCTCCATTGAAGCTGCATCCGGATCGAGCAGCACTTATACCACCACCAATGCAATAGGAGGTGGTGTTAGCCTCTTGGTAATGAGTTCAACCTCAGTTTCATCGACGGTGATGGTGAGTTCGAGTGTGATGAGCACAAATGTAATGAGCACTCCAACATTTGTTGAGGATACGCCGAAGCCGAAACTAATTGAGGCATCAAAATCAGACAATGAAGTGCCAGCTGTGGCCGCTTCTACACAAGAAGCAGTACCACCGACAAAAGAATCAACGAAGTCATCGAAATCAAAAGCTCCAGGAAGTGCCAAGAGTGTCGCATCAGAGTATCTCAAGATGACCAGTCTCAAATCGAAGACGTCATCGTCGTCGAAGTCTTCGGCAAAACCTGAAGAAAGTGGCGATGAAAGTATGTCTGACCATGAAGTCGCCACCGCTACAGACCCAATAGCTACACCTCCAACATCCCAGTCATCGACAGCGCCAGATTTTGCTGGCGTTCTTGCGCGAACTGTTATCGTCGGTGAGGACGGCCTTAAGAGCTCATCAAATGAAATACAGCCCGCCTACCCACGCGTAGCGATCTCCAGCGACGGTCGTCCCGTGTGTACCATCTGCTCGAAGACCTTCCAGAAGCAACATCAACTTGTACTCCACATGAACATTCACTATATGGAGCGCAAGTTCAAGTGCGAGCCGTGTGCAGTGAGTTTCCGCACTCAGGGTCACTTGCAAAAACACGAACGCTCCGAAGGACACCGCACAAAAATGATGATGACTTCCACCTTTGGTGTACCAACGACATCCAATCCTCGTCCATTTGAGTGCACAGATTGTAAGATCGCCTTCCGAATCCACGGTCACCTAGCCAAACATCTGCGATCGAAGACGCACGTCCAGAAGTTGGAGTGCCTGGAGAAGTTGCCTTTCGGCACATATGCTGAGATTGAACGGGCCGGCATCAGTCTTACTGAGATCGACACTAGTGACTGCGATAATTCGCTAAAAAGTCTGAAAGTTCTGGCCCAAAAACTAATTGAGATCGACCCCAAGAAAATGGGCACATACACAACACCCTCGGGAATGCCGGACGTTCCCAACTCCAACGCAAACGGTGACAGCGGCAGTGAGGACGGGTATGATGCTCAGAATTCCACAGACGAAGGTGGTGCTAAGGGCGATGAAAATTCCACGCCGAACGCTGCCAGACACAGTTTGAAGAGGCGAAACCGGCCGTTCAGCAGTAGTGACGAAGAGCAACAACAGCACGATGGTATTGTCCCAGAAAAAAGGCCGCGAACGCACAGCGAGGTGTCGTCGAATTGAGGGTGATTGAATGTGGGCGGTACTGTGATGTGGATTCAGCTAACTATGTAGCGAACATTTTTAAAGAATAGTTTTTGTTGAAATTGGAATCATTTTGAGCATCAATCGCATTTTTCGAATCAAATTGTTCAAAGAAAGTATATGAGTCAAATTAACATTATCACAAAGCCAAACGGAGGACAAAAGAGACCTTCCAGAGTCAAAGGCAATGGAGCAACTGTACCTTTTGCAGTAACATTGTTGACATTGCGCTCAACTCACACCTTAGACTTGGATAAGAATATGTAGCGGGAATCCGTCTTGTTAATTCAGAAGTGATTGCTACATCTCGGGGACGACGATCCCCCAAGCTTCCAAGCTTCGGAGGCCGACTTCACACCTCGCCAGCCATTAGCTATTAGCACATCATTGAAACTGTGCTCAAGCAAATCATCAAATCGATCTGAACTCACCTGTGTTTTATTTACGGAAAATATGAAACGGACGTCCCAAACGGGTTTTGGCAATTGACTGTCGCATTTAAGGCTTATGGCCTTAACTTTATGAGGCAATTCAACATTCAACACCGATGTGTCCCACAACAAAGAATCAAATTAATTGTTCCCGTTTACGAGAACGACACCTGCAGACGCCAAGTGTCTAGCTTACAACTCCAAAAGCATTTTAGCTCGCCTTTAAAAGTGTCAGAAGAAACAAGAACTATGTGCCAAATTTTTGTTAATCATTATCGCGTTTGTGGAAACGCGTTTTTTTAGTTTTAGTATTTTTTATTATTATTTTTAAGATCACGTGCTGTGACTCTGTTCGGCTTAGCCTAATTTGTTAAAAATAGATTTTGTACGTTTTATTCCTTTCAGTTTCTTTGCGTTGCTTGTTTTCCTTCTTGTTGTTGTTGTTGTTGTTAATAATAATAATGTTGTTGTTGGTGTTGCTGTTGTTGGTGTGTAAGGCTACACTGTTTAGTTTAGTTTAATCGCGAGACTACGAGACTTTTTCTTTTAGTTTTCCTCCCATTTATTCTCCGAAGAAACTGAAATATGTATTGCGATATTTTACTTTTTGACTGAAGTTAAACATTTACTGGTGCGATTATAGTTAATTGTTTATTTTCAAGGGGAATCACTGATATTCAAATTTTAGCAAAAGAAATGAGTAAACTCTTAATAATGCTGTAATATTTGTGTATTCGTCTTTTTGTTTGTACATTACTATGAGTTGAAGGAAAACATGAGAGAAAAATAAGGAAACAAAATATAAAACTGTGTAATATCGTACGATATCGTAGATTATAAATTCTAGAATAAGTTATTGTAAATAAGTAGTTTGTAAACTGAAATCAAATTTAACAAGAAACATTTTTATTAAACAAAAAACAATCCTCCTCTATCTTTGTAGGTTAAAACGTGATTTTAATCTCATTATATTTGTATTTTGTAATATTATATACATACATAATATATATATATATATATATATATATATACATCTACATTTATATATCAATCTATATATACATTGTAATAAGGATAAATTGAAGTATAAGAAAAATAATGAAACATTTAAAAAAGAGTTTTCGAAAAAAACAATGAAATAAAAACATTTTATCAATACCTACATATATAAAAATATTTGTTCTTTTCTTTTCGGGTTGCTCTATGGAAGAGTTAATGGTGCTGACACGTGCCCGCTTTTTGTGACCCACACTGACCATTCCGTGTGTTACCATTTACCAGGGATGGGTAGGTAGGTAGAAGTGTCAGTACAGCTTTGAACCCAAGTAGCACTAAGATGTGCCTTTCTGTTACCACGACTCGTGTGACCTTGTTTGTGGTGATTTTTAATTGCGTGATGCATTCCTTGCCTGTATCCAACCTGTGGAGTTGAGGAAACGGATTATGACTAATCTTTCCCAGTCTCGTGGTTTCTGTTGTATCTCAGAAATTCGGCAACAACTGGCGTTTGAAATTCTAAATTGCATTCTTAAAGTTTTTTTTAAAAAAAAAAAACAGCGAAATGGCTTCCAGAAGTGATGAGCGGACCACAACTTAGTTATATCGTTTAATTGATTGACGAATTGTCGGTTAAATTTACTGAAACTAACTACCACTCTCATTTGATATGTTTTAAATCAGAATCACGCGAGTGATTTGTGATCTCATTCTTACGCTCTTATTAACATTAACTGCGAACATCTGAATCTCTGTGTCCCGTCTCATGTAAAAATGCGCGAGCGTTACGTTGTAAATCCACCATATTATTACATAAGTTCATTTTTATCGACTTTAGTGTATTGATAGTCATAGTGAAAGGAAGATGTTTCGATGAAATTTCACTAAAAATTAATACTTTTTGCCAGATTTCTGAAAGAATCTCGTAACTGTCTTCCTTTTCCCTTATTCCCAAGGTAGAGGGAATGTAAGTGTGAACTTGGAAGACATTTCTGTACAAATATAACAGCATCTTTGACTTATAATGGTTTTACATTTGCCTATTCAAAAAAAAAGTATCTTAGGAAACGGTTTATTGACTCCACTGGAAAGTGGTCGGTTATAAGATGAGAAGTGTCGACTCCATCAAATACACCCACCAATTGAAAGTTCATGCCAACTGTCAAAGATAAAGATTTCAGCGTTTTCAATCCAGACCAAAGATAATGGAATACTGAGATACATTACTTTCCAGTGGATAGGCGGCTGCCTACAAGCTGTTTTCCAGAAAAATTCATGAAGTCACACACATTTGCTTATTTATATTCTAGTACCATCAGTTGTAAAACTCAAATGCATTTGGGTTGGTAAATCTGAAGCAAATATGAGAAAATGTCTAGATTCGCAAAAGTGCCCTGAAATCTGAAAAAAGATTGCTTTTTTTTGTACCAAACGAACATAATAATTGCTCTGAGGGCAAAAAAAGTGCTCTGAGAGCGCCCAATCGAATACCACACAAGTCAGGAAGCAGGAATGTGATGCTGAATCGGGCCCTAAGGAGACGATTCACGAGATATCATATCACAAATTGAGATAAATAAGGGAAATAATCAAACTTGACAAGCTTGAACAGTCTTAGACTGAATAGTAAGATTGATCGTAAGATTGATGAGTAGGTACCTACTTAAATTTTTCTTTCTGAAATATTATGTTTGTTTTAAGTCCTACAACAAAAAAGTAACAATGTCACATTTTCGCAAGCATATAATGTCCCGGACAATAAACGTGTGCGAAAAGAGAGTGGAGAATCGTACCAAGCAATCTACTACAATTACCCACTTTTCCGCCTTCATTTCGCAGCAGCTGTATACTGCAAAACGAAAAGGAGAGCCAAATTTTTCGGTCATAATTTCGTGTGCATACTAAACATAAGAAATTAACATGATTTTCCTGGTGAATCGAGCCTAACTTGTACTACATTACCGACATCGCAAATTGAAAAGGCAGATTGAATAGTTTTATGTGTATATGGTTTCAGCATGTGATAGAAATGAAACGGTAATTTGTGTTTATCCTTTACAGAAACCCATGTATCTGGAAGAATTGATTTCCATCGGATGGCGCTGTTTCCTTTTCTCAAAAACTCTTTTGGCAGTTGGAAAGTGGAACTTGAGTACTTCTTCGTCCACTAATTCAGACTGTTCTTCTCAGAAATTTATAAATTTCACTGAATTTAGGACTTTGTTTATCGGAATGACCGATGATGTCTGATAAAAAATTAGGTAACGCAAGGCGGAAACTGAAACAAACAAAACCACTGTAGACAACAACATTTTCGAGCCGAATTTAGGAGATCCTGCACAAACTGGCATTGACATTAGAGATGATCATGTTTCAGGCCTTGCTTGCAAAAGTTTATTAAAAAGTTTTAAAAAAGTAACAATAAGTGGATAAGTACAAATAATACAAACAACTTCCAGTTATATGCTGTCTACTAAACCCTCGATTGGAAGTAAAGGTACTCCTGTAATGAGACCAATTTACAAAATGAATATTGTGGATATCTTAGAGGAAAAACAAACCATTAAAAACCCTGCACCCAAACACAGCGCCTTTGATCTAATATCCATATTTGGGTCGCTGTAGTAAATATTGGTGGTATACTGTGAGCTCCTCTGTGACCACTTCCGATGGATGGACGCCTTCATATCACTGCCAGCATAAATCTAACCAGCACTTTATACATTAGCACAATCTCAAAAAATACTCGTTAAATTACCTTAAAATACGTCTCCTTTGGCAAGCAAAAGCAACAGAATCCTGCATTCTCTTGTCCCTCGATTCGGTAGAGATGATCATGATACCCATCCTCGATGACAAACTCGGGAGCGAGAAGTGATGGTATTTGAACAATTCGCCCCAATAAGTCTCCAGGTGGCGCCCATACCTCGAGATTCTTCGGTGAACAGCAGAACGCGCCGAGTGCCAGTTTCCTGCGAAACGAAAGTGCCTCCTGGTGGGTTTTGTCAAGGAGGTGCATTTGGAATGGCCGCCCCGAACCCCAGATTAAGCGATCATTAGCTGTCGAGCTTTCGGTAGCAGCAAATATGGCCTCGCCCAAGGGCGTTCGCACTGTGTACCGGTTCTCCGAGGACACTGACGTCAGATCTTATAATTTGAAAAGTTTCGAAACGAAATTTGTTACTGGTGCATTTTCCGATGAAAGTCCTTTTGTTTGGCTAATGCAATGTATATTATTTATACATACCGGTGTTCAGTTCAAATGTTTGCTCGATGTGCACTGATGGCATGTCGGCCAGGATGTCGTAGCCGGAAAGTGGAATAAACGTGCGACTTCCATCGATGGGTGATCCCTGATTTTCTATTGTCGACACTGGCAGAGGGATGCGGGATAAACCTGTGAGGGGAGTTGAGTCAACCAGCGTGGCGGTAAAATTTGATTACAAGCAACTTACCGTGGGATTGTCGCCGAATTGATGTTATGTTCGTTGGGCCGTCAAATACTGAAATATTGATAGAAAAATCACCAGTCAGAGAGAGATGGCTATGTATTTTAAGGAAAAGCAATGGAAACATCCAGCTAAGGAAAATACCACGGCGCCGAAATGCAAGAGACATAAATAAGACATTAACTGAGTCAGTCATTCAACTTAGAATAGAAAGTAGAGGACTTTAAATATCAGCTCGTATGTATTTTTTGTTTATTTAGTATTTATAACTATTTCTATTGTGGGAAACGTCAAAAAAGACAAGGTAATCTGGGTTAAGGTTAGTCGGGCAAAATGAATTACAGATCGAAACATTAATTGAGTCAGATGTCACCCACAACAAAATTGAACTATCACGGGGTTTTTGGCAAATGGCATTTGCAAAGAAAAAGGCCAACTGTTTATTCGATACCAATAATGGACGGAATCCTTTTTCGAGGTCAGAAATCTAGCAAAATATCTCTTCACAATTAGTGAGAGCTGATTGAATGCAACAGGCAATCTGTACGTGATTTCGAGCAATTTTCAAGCCTTCGTTAATCGCTGCACGTATAACATCCTACAAATCCAAGGGCCACAAACGATTTCAAAAAATGAGTTGTAGCGTTGAACTGGACAAACCAAGTGGTTGCCATCAAACGGAGCAAATGGAGCTGGATTTGCCATCAGTATGGCTTCGAATGGGACCCTCAAGGCGCACGTCGAATTTGTAGGCCAAGAATAACAAGAAGGTCGGGTGCTTTAAGTTCTGATAGAAGCTCAATCACAGAATTAACAATCGTTTACAAAGCTTAAGTATATATTTATTGATCTGAGAACAGAGAGAGGCACAGAGGTATAGAGAGTGAAAGATTGAAACATCTATTCGCTGCCATAATGCTCCTGAAGGAGTTAAAGTTTAATGTAAAGAAGAATCGCCCACAGATAGAAGACATCATATATTTGATCGCTTGGGTTGAAAACTTCCAAACAAATTTATCACTTGGGGCTCAGCTGACTATTTAAAAGTAAATACTTCGACGTCCGAAGACACCAGCTTATGCCTTGCAGAGGCGAACAGGAAATTAAATTAATAATCCGGAAGTGGATTGAACATTGGCAAACAAGATCACAGGGTGGCCAAGAGACATTTTATTGAATTAAGATTAGACACAAAATGATAAGCGCATGTAATATTAGAAATGTCGTACACAATTTAGATATTTCCTAACCGCTTTTCGTTCTACTGTTCGCTTTCAGTGTCAAGTTCAAAGCAAGTACAAAAATAAAGTGCACGACTGGGTCGCACGAAACTTTTTTTTTTATTTATTTTTTTATTTTATCTAACAAAGTTACATTTAAAGCAAGTCTAGTGACATTTTTATTTTAAATTAAAAATAGTTGTAATCACACTTCATGTAAAATAACATTAGAAGTGGGGTGAACAGTAATGAGCTCAAAAATAAGACAGAAAGCGAGAAGAGAATGAAGATAAATCAAAATGAAGAAAAATCAAATAACATAGCGCAAAAAACTTTAAAATATTAACTTTATTTATAAATTCGGGTAAAGATCTTACTGCATGAATATTCATAGGAAAACTATTAAACAGAGAAAAGTGGTGCGGAAGGTAGGAAAAACTACAAGATCACTTGAATTACTACGCAAAGTGCAGGTGTTAGAAATTGGACTCCGCATGTAGCCACCGCTAATAATAATAAATTTTGAAACTTTAAAGTAATACAAATGTTTTAGCGGTAGAATTTTCATTGTTCTAAATAAAGCTATAGAACGAGCCAAGCGATTTACCTTACAAACTATTCTAATGGCGCACTTTTGCAAAACAACCAAGGGCTGTAGCTTCGTTTGGTGTAGGCACCCCCCCAGCAACTTATTCCATACTGCAATTTTGACAATTTTCATTGGAATATTCCAAAATAAACTGTTTTAAGTGTTCTATTATTACAGTATGTTTTAAGACGATAAAAACTGCGGACAGTTGAACGAAAATATTGCTTCAAATTTGAAATATGTTCAGACCAACTCATATTTTGTCCAAAAGTAACACCCAAATATTTAAATTTTTTTACCTGTTCCATTTCAAAACACTTAGTCCCACAGGATAATTGGTCATTAGGCAACACGTCCTTGCAGGTACCACATTACAGGCACAATTAGACATGACGGATCTATTACAATTAATTCGTGAAAAAAGATTTCATAGTCAGGGAATTCTTGGATACTAGAGCTGAAGTTCATTAATTTAGTTTGTGACTGACAACGAGCTTGTGCAAGTAAACCATGTTCTTAGTATATGAAGACCTTGATTTATATGGATCCTTAAGCTTAAAGGGTTATCTGACTGATACGCAACGCCAAGATCGTCTGCAAAGGTTGTTACTTTCCCTTTAAACGGTTGACTAATAAGGGAATCGATATAGATTAGGAACAGTATTGGACCAAGAACAGAACCCTGAGGCGCACCTATGTTTGAGGTTCTCGAGCTGCTCACAAAATTTTGTATTCAAAAAAGACTCAAACCAATTATGCATAAAGCCTCGAAATCCTACACAGTAAAATTTGTGGAGGAGAACATTGTGGTTAACCATGTCAAATGCTTTTGTGATATCCACGAAGAGACCACCGCAAGATTTCTTGCTGTCTAGTGATTTATATATAAATGAACAAAACTCCAAAAGGGCATCTTCTGTAGAGAGAGTGAAAAAATCTTATTATTGCAAAATAGTCCAGTACTCTACTCTTAATAGTTTTTTCAAACATTTTTGAGACTGAAGATAGTAAAGAAATTTGCCTATAATTATTTTTATCACTTTTGCTTCCCTTTTTATAAAGAGGTATAACATTTGCATGCTTACGTTTTTCCGGAAAAATACCTGAACAAATACTTAAGTTGAAAATATAAGCAAATATCCACTAAATTCACAGTAAGATTGGAATTACCATCATTTCCACAAGAACTAGAGTTGCTTAATGAACTGATAATTTTGTAAAGCTCTAAACCTGTGAAACTATAAAAAAGAAGCTGCTATTCCGTACGGTATCTCAATAATTACAGTGTGAAGGAAGTTCTTTAGGAAGAGACCTCACACCACCCGTAGAAAAGAAATCATTAAAAATGCTAGCCGTTGCTAAGGGATCATTAATAGTAACACCATCGTTACACAGTACTATAGGATTAGAAATATTAAGAGGGTTGCCATCAATAATACTATTAACAGTTTCCCATTCCTTTCTTGGAGTTAACAAGAGCATTTCTTACTTTAGAGTAAAAATATCTATCTCGAGCCAGCTTAATATCTTTATTAACTTGTTTACTTATAATATTGAACCGTGTCTTAAGAGCAGTATTAAGTGGATGTTAAAGGCATTTTTTCCACACTTTATTCTTAAGTTTTATTTTCTTTAAAATCGAATAGTTAATCCACGGCTTAAGCCTCACTTTAGATTTCTTACGAACAATAGTAAATGTAAAATTGTTTACATAAATTTGAAGAAATGATTAAAACATATCAAAGACCTTAGAAGCGTTGCTTTCTAAATAGATTTCATCCCATATTGAGCTACGTTCTGAAGTAGCTCAATATTCTCGTTCATATCTACAGTTTTGTTGGTTTATCTATCTATGTACGTAGAGGCCATACTATTAAGATAAAATAAACGGTGCAGAAAATATAGGATTTTATTTAAATAAAGTGCACTTTTGGCTTAACCATATTCATTTCAGGTGGCAGTGCATCAAATAATAGAGTGAGGCTTAAGCAAAAGCTGTTCGTAGGCGCTTACACCTTACACGATATTTGGGTATGTACCTACAAGGACAAGCGTATCAGAAGCTGTTGACCAGTTAGGGCAATTCTTGCTGTTGACTGGAATAGATTGGTGATCCTCTTTTTCGTGCCTATGGTTGGAAGTATATATAGGGTTCATGATATACCGAAATCTTTACACCGATATGAACGTAAAATGTTGAGTTTGTTTTTTGAACTTTCACACAAACTGGCCGATTAAAGTGTGTGACAGTCGGAGTACCATGAAGATTAAGGATGTAAGTTATAGGCAGTGTTGCCCCTAAAAAAAAATGAATCCTGGTCAAATCTGCCCGAATGACCGGTTTCCATTTTTTTAAATTCGGTCAAAAGTTAAAATAAGAATTTTTGACCAGAGTCCGGTCAGAAATAGAATATAGTTATATATTTTTACTAATAATGTAAAACAAAAATGAACAAATATTATGTTATGATTATAGTTTATTTATTTTGCCAAACTAATCTTTAACTTAAGAAAACAAAAACAAAGAATTCATTCAAATGCTCGCATCACAACGTTTTGCAGAAAAATCCACGCAGAAAAATCGCTTATTTAGAATCAACCAACTTTCGGTTAAAAACTACCAAGTGATACTGTTAATATAGCTCCTGCAGTGTTAGTGGATTAAAAAGAACCGAGTCAACTTGTAAAAAATAACCTTTTATCATTTTATTCCAATTTTTATCGGTTGTAAATAACAAACTAACTCTGTTGAGTTTAACCATTGATATTTAACTAGAAACTTGGTTCTTAACAACTGATTAAGTGTGTTATTTTTAACAGTATGCATTTAACCTATTTATATCGGTAGTATTTAACAACGAATACTCGGTGTTTTTCAACAGAGACTTGGTTAAATTAAACAATTAAACTATTGTTACTACCATTGAAGTGGCATTTGACACTATTTTTAATACTTAAAGTATAAAAAAATACAAAATGTCACCAAAATTTTTTTTCTAAAATCAGAATTGAAATAATGTATATACTAATGATTTGAAATAAATTTTATCTTATCTTATCTTTATCTTATCTAAATTTAACCCATTTTTTTTTAACCGAGCAAAAATATTACTCTATTATATTTATTACTCTGTTAGAGCCAATTTTCGAGTGTGTCTAATTAAGCCTTCCAATATTATGGGAAAAAATGTACATTTATAAATTATTGAATCAATCACCCAGTCACAATTTTGGTGGGAGCATTCAAATGAGTAGGCGCAGTGGCTTAGTGGTTAGTGTGTTGGACTACTAAGCGAGGGGTCCCAGGTTCGAATCCCGCAAAAACCCAAATTCCAACTTGGGGTTTTTTCCACTGCGCCACCTCTCGCGAACGTCTGACAAACATCCGAGAGTATAACTGTCTTTAGAGCTTCTCAATTAGCCGTTTGGAATCGGCATAAAATTGTAGATCCCTTCCATTCGTTCCAAAAATAAAACTCACACAAAACGAATGGTTGCGAGAAGCTAGGCCTTGGGTCCCTACGGACCTGTTGCGCCAACTATATATATATATTCAAATAAGATATGAGACTGCTGCGTGGTCGTGGAGCCCCTGTATTCTAGGATTATTCACAATTAATTGTTTTCTGTATGAAATTGTGAGCTTGTTCCTTAAGTATGGCCAAGTTTCATTCAAATAATAGAAAAATTTATCTTTATGTCTAGTCATAGAACAATATTATTTTTTCGATCAAAAAAGGTTTTTCCGGTTAAAGTTTTTTTTTTTGGTTTCGGTTGGACCGGATTCCAACATTTTCTCCGGTCAGAGTGCAAAGATTTCGGTCAGATATGACCGGAATCCGGTCAGAATGGCAACACTGGTTATGGGCGGTTGCTGGTTATTTTATTGTTTGGTGTGTGTTTAGAGAAAGTGCAGAAGTGGAAGGTAGTTGCCGAATTGAAGTTTTGCGTAGTGTTTATTGTATTTTTATTAAAAGCGAGGCATTCAAATGAACGAAAATATACCGTATTTGAACACAGATCGGGGTTTGTTAAGACAATTTAAATAGATATTTCTAAAGCGGCCTTATTTACAAGAAAAACCAAGTATGATATCTTATTAACAATTCATTTACTATCCTAAGCTAGCTGACCCGGAGAACTTCGTTCCGCTCAAACTCGAGCATACACAATGCACATGCTGCTTTATATAAAAACTTATAATCATTCAATAGAAATAACTGAAGTATAGCAATGTCGATGTGTTTCAATTAAATCGCAATGATTGACGTGTCGCCCAACCTTAAGCTCTTTCACTAAAGTGCTTTATGCTGCACGACGTACAAAGCGGAAGGTTTGCAAACACGTGAGCGGGCCACATACAATTCACCATGTGAGTAACATGAGAAATCAAGATTGATGCCAAAAATTGCCAGCGATTGTCCTTGGGGCTTAGTAATTATGTCAAAGCGAAAGCGAGACGCACGGGAAATTGAAGACGTTTAAATGCCAAGGGCAAATCGTTCCGAATAAGCGGAATCCGCGGAATGAAAATCGGTGCCTTTGAAATTTCCCCACAAAATCGTTTGCTTGCATGACATTTGATTTGAAATTCTTCACAATCAAATCAAGCGCATTCCGTTGCAAACTTTCGGTGCATTGAGGTTGCGCAACAAAGTTATTACTGAGTCGACTTTAAATTTCACGCACAACATCCAAAGAATTGAAAATTTTAACATTTCAAATAATTTTTGTTTTCCTATCCAGTCTATTCGTTTCAAAGTACGGCTTCCCATACAGACTTTTAGTCCTTATCAATACGAATCCACCAAGCCCAAAATTGTAAAAATCGAACAATCCGTTCCAGAGTTTTGAGTGCACACACGGATGTAGTCTGTTTTATATGTAGCTTACTCGAGCGGATCTGCCTGCCGACGAGAGGGGACTGGAAAATTGCGAAACAAATATGCAATCAGAATGCCATTAAATGGGCCATAACTTCCCTGAAGCCTTATAAAGCAGCAGGAGAAGACGGCATATTTCCGGCACTTCTGATTAGGGGAGTTGAGATACTTTCACCCATCTTCACCAAACTATTTAGCTGTAGTCTGGCCTACGGTCATATACCGGAAGCCTGGCGTAAGGTAACAGTTAAATATTTACCTAAGGCAGGAAGGAATTTGGATTCAAGTCCGAAATTCTTTCGCCCCATTAGTCTCATGTCTTTCATTCTGAAAAGCATGGAAAAACTTATTGATAGACACATTAGAGATATAGCCCTAAAATCTTTTCCGCTAAGCAAATCTCAACATGCCTATCAACCTGGTAAATCCACCGAGTCAGCACTTAATGACTTAGTAACCAAAATCGAATCCTCCATCAATAGTAAGGAAATCTGTCTCGTTGCGTTCCTGGACATTGAAGGAGCTTTCAACTACACGCCTTTTGAGTCCATTAGCAGGGCTCTCAGCAACATGAACCAATCTCCTATCATAGGACGGTGGATAATGTCTATGCTGAATAGTAGAATAATTCAGACCCGCATCGACGATGTGGAAATCTCAGCTCTCACAACTAGAGGGTGTCCTCAGGGGGGTGTCCTCTCGCCCCTCTTATGGTCCCTTGTCATTGACGACTTACTTCAGTCCTTGACAAATCAAGGGATCTATGCCATAGGATATGCCGACGACGTCGCAATCGTTGTCAGTGGCAAATTCGAAAGCACGGTCTCAGAAATACTGCAATTTGCCTTATCTGTTGTTCAGAGATGGTGTAATAAAGAAGGTCTTTCTGTAAATCCAAAGAAGACAACTGTAGTCCCCTTTACAAAACGGAGGAATCTAGATCTCCTTATTCGCCCTACCATGTTCGGCGAAACCATTGAATTCTCTCGGGAAGCAAAATACCTAGGAGTCATACTTGACAGTAAACTTTCATGGAATCAGCAGATTGAACGTACCGTAAACAGAGCCACCAAATCCTTATGGATCTGTCGCCGTGTCTGCGGTAAAAACTGGGGTCTTAGACCTAGGATGATACACTGGCTATATTCGCTCGTCGTAAGACCTGCGGTCACCTATGCTGCTGTGGTGTGGTGGCCGAAGACTAACGAAGTCACTGCAGTCAGAAAGCTAGAGCGCATTCAGCGTATAGCTGGAATCTGCATGACGGGCTGTCTTCGCTCCACTCCAACAACGGCACTCAATGTCATCCTTGGTCTAACACCTCTTCAAACGCACATTCAAATGGAGGCTAGACTAAGTATTCACCGCCTGTACCATTCGAACTGCCTTGACCCATATAGCTATCAGGGAGGTCATCTGTCTCTACTCGGCGCCATGGAGCTTTCAAGCCCATTTAGCATGCCTCTTGATGACATGCTTCCAAAATATGGTTTCCACAAAAACTTCTCCATAATTATCCCTCCTAGGGATGAATGGGAGAAATACAAACCCAATCCATCTCATCTGGATATCATCTGGTACACAGACGGTTCTAAGATGGAGTCAGGGACTGGCTCTGGAATCTACGGTGAGTCGCCCCAGGTGAACTTGTCAGTCAGCCTTAGTATAAACTTATCCATATTCCAGGCTGAAGTCCTTGCAATTTACCACTGCGCTAGAATAAATCTTAGTTCTAACACTCGGGGTAAAACCATATTTATCTTCTCAGACAGTCAAGCAGCTCTCAAAGCCCTCGACTCATCTGTAATAAAATCAAAACTTATCTTAGAAACATTCTTAGCCATCCACGAACTCTCTAAGAAAAACCTAGTCATCCTCCATTGGATACCAGCCCACAGAGGATTTGAGGGTAACGAATCAGCAGACTCGCTGGCCAAAATCGGAGCTTCCACTCCACTTATCGGTCCTGAACCCTTCTGCGGAGTCAGCAAAAACCTTTTCAGGTCCCATATCAAGAATCTATCTCGCATCGAGTCGAACGAGATTTGGGAGAACACAGTTGGGCAGACCTGCACCAAAAAATTTCTACCTAATTTCTCCCCCAGAAAATCGCTCTTCCTAATTAATCTGGACAGAAATAATCTGAGGATCCTTACAGGAATTATCAGTGGCCATGGTCACGTGAAAAAACACCTCCACCGCATTGGAGTCTCACCGGAACCTACCTGCAGGCTCTGTCTTGAGAGTGATGAATCCTCTCTTCACATACTCACAGCCTGTCCGGCTCTATGTCGCATTAGAAGAAACATCCTAGGGAGTGAGATTGTCGATCCAGCAACTCTCGCTGACCTTCATCCAGGGGAGATTCTTGTCTTCCTGAATGCCTCTGGAGTGAAAAGATGGCTCTAGGAACCTACCTGCGAAGGCACAATAGGCTACTCTTGTAGCCGCAGTGCCAGAGCCCTTTGAAGGCTCTCCCGTCTCTTAATCTAATCTAATCTAATCTATATGTAGCTGTACCCACCCGGTACACCTTTCGTATAAAGTCCCGCCCACATTCCGCAGTCTGCCGTAAAAATCAAAATTGTTTTGTTAATTGTTCGTGTTCGCATGCTAAATATTCTTTTACACATTTTATAATAATGTATTTTGAAGTGTCCACTGATATTTTATAAACCTCTCTAAAGTAATAATTAACAACTGCAAGTGCATTCTATGTGTTTTTGGATCAATAAAAGTGATCAAAGCATTTTTTTTTAATGTTTTTAGTAATTCACATTAATAAAGGACGATCTATGAGGATTTTTCAATTATGGCCATGAAAGGAAGAAAAATATTGAACTAATTTTTAAATTATAAAGTAAATTTAAAAAATGCGTATTTGAAAGTATGCATTTTACGTACCAATTACAGATTATAAATTAGCCGAAACTGAAAGATCTTCTTTCGTACAACATAAAAAAAAGTGTTCCCTTAACTGTGTTAAAATATTGTGACTATGAAATTAAAAGCATTAAGCTCAACGAAAAAAAAGGGACGACATCTATTTTCTTTAAAATACACAAAAAATTGCAAAAAAAACCTGTTAGTTAATTTTTCTCTGATTAATATCATGAGATGGATTTCTGCTAGATATTGACAAATAATTATTATATTATTATTATTATTTGGCATTGTGATGAAATTTGAGCAGGAATTCCATTTTCCAACAATTTCATAGACTTTAAAAACTTTGAAACAGAACTACGATGTGAACGGCGTGTTTCTAAAGGGCACAAAAAAAAAAAAATATCCCCAAATTCAAATTCCACCCAAACATCGCCTCACTCTTGACATCAAGTCGCTGCATAGGATTTTCTAAGTATGCATTCGGCACCAATGGCGCTCCTTTGATTTGAACAGGCACTTAGGAAATCCTATGCAGGCCAGGCTGTTTGTAGGCAAATGAACCGTTTTTGATCTCAGTTGAACATCTAGTTTGTATCATCTTTGTTTCAGACACAAATATGTGTCAAAGCAGACATCTCACGTATCCCGCTGCGTACGCGGAAATAAATGTATGTGACTTATTTAGAATTATAAGAGAGACACGGCTTATCGACTACTGTAGGAGAATCAAAAGGCTTCAGGGCACGTGGTAAGGTTCTATTTAAAGATGATATACCTCCACCTCCAGTGATTGCTTTGAGCCATCTAAGACGCCAAGTATTTTTATGAAGGTTCTCCTCTCAGTCTTGCTCCTGACTTAACCCTACCTAACAATCAGGGTTCCGCGAAAGGTGTTTTTCTATACTCGTAAGTGTATGTTGGACATTCACCGTGTATTCAACTACTTTTAAATATTTTGAGCTATTCGGGCGTTACTAATAATCATTAATCTACACTAAATATTTTGTAGCTCACAATATGCAAATTTTATACGGAAAATTTCGCCATTGTGAATTCGAAAAACTAAGCCTGGACACTAAAAATGATTATTATTAGATTATTAGTCCACAAATGTCACACATCCAAGTTATTGTTAGAAGGTCCCGGTTCAATTTCTAGTAATGCAAAAGAATTGGACCAGTCATGCAGATATTATTCAAACCAAACCGTGCTAAGGTCTCAAGTATTTCGCTTTCGCTATACCCTAGCTCCCAAAGCTTAGACCTATTGCTTGTATCAGTCAATCCTTTGGACTGCCATATACTCACAAACCTCCTTCCCTTTGATAGTAATCGGAAGTCTGATGAAATTCTCCAGATACCTTAAAGCAATATACACAGTTCATTGTTTAACTTGGGAGCGACAAAAAAAATAGAAACAAATAACAAAATACTCCCCAAGTTCCGATAAGATATCAGCAGAAAGTTATAAAACAAAAGAACTAAACTCACCATACTGTTTTTAATCGCAAACTATGTACTCATAATTCAATTACCGTTGTCAACACTTTATAGAATGAATATATATCAACGTCTATTTGGATCAGAAAAGTACGAGTATCTCACCTGTGGGCTCGAATCTGGGCTGCTGGGCGACACGAATTTCACTGTCATAATGTAGGTTACGCACAGAGTCATCTTGGAGCATTATTTCAGAAGCTATATATGTAGCAATTACCACTAACACGATTGGGTTTTAGAGATCAAAAACAAAAATACCAGGAAAACCTATTTTAAGCGACAGCCAAATGGAACTGATAGCGTGCGATATGAGTTCGTATGCCGATAGTCCGTCTTGGTGCGCAGATATCTCAGATAACAATGGTATCAAATTTGAGCGATAAGGGCCTCGAAAGCTCTCATAAGAGCGATATAGACCGGTCACAATATTGTGATAGGTGGTTTGGCGAGTTGAGATAAAAGATATCAACAAATCGGGTAGAATTGCAAGTGAGTTAACGAGCTTTGTCGGTGATTATTGGTAGTATAAGGTACAACTGACCTCTTGATGAGGTACTTCTGCATGCGTACAGCTTAATGAAACAGCATTTAGTTCTATCAGGTCTAAATTTGCTTCTGTAGAGTCTAAATCTGTCAAGTGTAAATGAAATTACCTTCGTTGCAGGAAGAAAACAAATACATTGTCTTTAAACTAAGGCACCGGTCTATTCGGTATGGTAACGACATCTACGACATTGAAAGCGTTGAGTCTTAAGAGTAGTAAAAGCTCCCACGTGCTTCCCAGCTGAAATGAATCCATCATACGGCATACGCAGTGTTGGTGGACAGTGCAAAAGGCTTTTAGAAGGTTTTACTATAGTAATGCCAAAGAAACCTAATCCAGCTAACGAAGGTTTAGTTTTACGGTTCAGCTATTTTGTTAACAGACCTACGCTACATTTTTTTCAATTCCTTCGACCATATTACGCTGAATAGGGACTTGATAGCAGCCTCAATACAGGACACGTCTTTATTTTTAGCTTGTTCACAGTCCAGTTCAATTTCCGAAAAACTTTCCCTGCGTAAAAGGAAAAAACACAAAACTGTGGAAATATCAATATCCTGACAACAAAAATTCAAACTACATGTCACCACGAATATCAATGCAATAAATCTTCATAAAAAGGAGACTTGCCTTTAAGCTTAGTACGCTGCTCGGGCAAAGCTGAATTTTATCTGGTCTCCAACTTTTCTCTCCAAACATCAGCTAAAGTCCTAGCTAAATTTTGACATAGAGAGCGCTGTGGATAAATGTGACAAAAAACAGCTGTTCTTGGAAAATAACTTACTTCAAAAATGCAACATCTCTGATTTCATCCTTTTCCAATTATATATACTCCTCGAGCTATTTATTCAAAAGACTCATCTTTGCCTACTTCTCCATTCTTCGCAATACAAAAACGAGAGAACACAACGATCTGTCAAAATTTAGCTGGAGAAAATGTCCCGCCCCATTAAATAGGCGCGCTAAATCTAGACAGGCGCAGTGGCTTAGTGGTTGGTGTGTTGGACCACTAAGCGAGGGGTCCCAGGTTCAAATCCCGTAAAAACCCAAATTCCAACTTAGGGTTTTTTCCACTGCGCCACCTCTCGCGAACGTCTGACAAGCATCCGAGAGTATAACTGTCTTTAGAGCTTCTCAATTAGCCGTTTGGAATCGGCATAAAGTTGTAGATCCCTTCCATTCGTCCCAAAAATGAAACTCACACAAAACGAATGGTTGTCAGAAGCTAGGCCTTGGGTCCCTACGGACCTGTTGCGCCAACTATTATTATTATAAATCTAGACAGATGCATGGAGTGCATTCTGAAACAAAAGTTTGATTATTTAGCTCGAGCTGCGTACCACTCAGCTAAATGGGTTCGCTTGAATTTAGCTCAGCTAAATTTTTGAGAGAATTTTGTATGGGAGCGAAAAATTAGCTCGAGCAACGTATTAAGCTTTAGCACAAAAATTCTAGCACCAAAAAATAATCTTTATAATGTTAAAAAACTGTGATTTTTATGCTGAAAGTTAATTTAGTTCTATTTTCTTTCCGCAGAATACGAATATTACTTTAAGAAGTAAGATTTTTTCATAAAAAAACGGAGGGGATTTTATTTCGGTTAAAAGGGAAAAATTACCACGCTTTGTGGGAAAAATAATGAGAGAGTGCTACACTGACTGCGATTAGTGTATTTGGTGAGTTTCTATCAGCTGATGGTTGCGTTCTGAGTGTTTTAATTTCTTGTTTTATTTCACCACGAAAACATGTATTCTACAAAATGGATAATAGCTTGTGTAATCAACATAAATAAATAAAGGAACAAACTGTGAAAAATGTATTCGTATTCGTGGAAATAAAATAAGATATATTTGTTCCTAAAATTATTATGTTTTCCTTTGTTGTTTTTGGCGAAAAATTATTTCGCTGTGAATGTCCGCAGAAAAACGGCAACGTATAACGTTTTAATTTTTTTTTAAATAATCTACGTTTCACAGAGATTTTGGATTAAGTATCCTTTTTTAAGCCTGTCCCCCGTTTATCTCTTTTGATTCAAAATGCACCAAAATTGACGCCTCTCCCCTCAATCTAGGATCACTTCCTAGACCACACCAAAATAGGCTGGGGAGTAGACGCTTCAACTCAGACTCATTTACATGCATCTTGAGCAGAGACGTGTAGTACTAACTGAACCTACGGGAGGCAAGTGAGTGCAGACAATAAATGAAGTCAAAAAATCACTGCATCCAAATAATTGGCGGAACGAATAAATCATCAGATAGCAACATACCAATATGTATAAATTACCATCAAGTAAGACGGTTGCATACACTTTCCAGGGAGAGAAATGCGGCCAGGGAACTACAAGTGCAGCATGAAAGTAGCTGAAAGCAGCCGCAATCAAGAGTGAACAGGAGAGGTTCACGCAAATCTGCAAAGAAGCTCACAAAAGGCTTTAGGGAAGATTGTATATCTTGTTGCCCAGTCATCTCACCGAGGAAGCAGCGACTATCTGCAGGTACAGGAAATAATCAAGCTTTGCTGTAAAATTTTATACAAAACAAAATAACACTTGCACATGAAGATATTCCAAACATAGCAAGGCAGCAGCAAAAGCAAGTCCATTAAACGCTTTACCAAAGGTAACAACCACCCGATGAGACGACATCATCAAACCGCAAAAACGACTGATAAAATCATGGAACAATCAAACAAAAGGGAGTCCAATACGATTTTTAAAAGACCCGGCCAAAATAATTCAGCGTGGTAGTTACACGGTGACAAGACCGCATAAATAAAAGGCAAAAAAGTACTACCCTATAA
Source organism: Cheilosia grossa (assembly GCA_963082955.1). Taxonomy (NCBI): domain Eukaryota; kingdom Metazoa; phylum Arthropoda; class Insecta; order Diptera; family Syrphidae; genus Cheilosia; species Cheilosia grossa. Next base: position 26,689,252 of record OY720148.1, read on the forward strand.
CAACCACCTACATAAAAGAAGCTTTGACCAAGACTGGGTTCTGTAAAGAGTGTTTTGAAACTCTTTTCGACAGTTTATCTGTTCTTTCGCGTCTTTCAATCGTCTTACAGCTCGCTGAGTTCTTCTGATTAATCGGTGTCAAGGTAAACGCCGACAGTACCTTTAGCTATTAAGATTCCTATAAGTCTTTCAAATGTGATGATAAAGGTAACGCCCAATGAATCACATAATAGCCCGTAACGCTTGGTGCTTTTGCGACCTTTATGAAGCAGCAGAACCTTCGTCAAATTGACGAGCTTGGCGGCGATGCCAAATAGCCTGTGGGAATTGATATGGGATTCCTGTATTTTTTTAAAAAAAAAGATCTGCATCAAACTCAAACATCTGACAGATCGATAGGAATCATATTTTTATCAATTTAAAGCCTCATATACCAGAATTATAGACACGAGCCTTGCAGAATCATCTCTAGTTTCGGCATCCCTACAAAACTCGTCCGACTGTGTAGGAAGACAATGGAGAAAGCTCGCTGGAGCATTAAGGTCGGTAACGACCTTACCGAAATTACTAAGGAAATTCTGCGTAGGACCCTGATAATATCAGTCTGCTTTCTGGCTCTGAAGCTTAATCTTTGTAGAAATCAGAGCAAGGTATATCCTTGCTCGCGATAAGAGGAAGATTCTTCGTAAAATTTTCGGTCCCGTTTGCGTTGACAAGCCTTGGATGAGAAGGGGAGTTTTGAACTACGAACTATATAAGCTGTACTGCGACGTTGATTTGGTGAAAAAATTCGCATCAATTCTGTGCGATGGCGAGGTCATATAGAGAATATAAGGCGGAGTAGAATTTTCGAGTCTGATCTGCAGAGACAAAAATAGAAGAATAAATCGCCCTAGCTGACGATCACAACCAACTAAAGGAACGCAGCTCCAGACAGTTAGCTAAGGATCCGACTAATTGGAGAGCCTTCTTAGCAAGCTTAAAGGTTGCTGACGATTGGAGGTAAACAGATTGCACCATTTTCTCTTTTAAATAATTCTACTTCTTGTGAGTAAATTTTTATTGAAATTGAAATTAATAATTATAATAAGAGGAGCTCGATTACAGACAGGGCATTTCACTTTTTTAAATGTTGCTTTACTGGTTTTAAACAGCATTTAAATTCGTTTAATTGGGATCGTGAATTTGAAAATCTATGTCTAAGTGAAATATAGTCGCTTTAATTCTATCTTAAAGTCTAGTTTCTCTATGTTTTTTCCATGTTCGCTGAGGAAAAGCACTTCGAAACGCCCATGGTATGATGGGCGCCTTCTACATTTAAAGAATTTGGGAAATAAGGCTCAAAACACCTTTAAAATTTCAGGAAACGAAATTGATAAAGAAGTGTTTTATCAGCCACGTAGTCAGTTTAATGTTTTGAGTAAGTTTCTTCATAATAAAAATATATATGGAGTGTAGAAAATAAGTTAAAAAGTGACTCTAAATATTTTTGGTCATTTATAAAGCATAAAAGGAACAATTCAGGTTTTCCCAAAACAATTACTTATAAGGATGCTATTTCCAATGATGCTCAATAGTTTAGCTGTTTACGAAATTTTTTGAAACCATTTATTCAAATTGCAATGCGCCAACGAGTTTCAATTTTAATTCCAGATCGAAATTTGATTTTGGCATTGATTGATTGATTCTGTTGGCAGCAATTGTATCATAAAAGTTATTCTGAATCATTCTGTAAGCCGATTTTTAATTCATCTCTTTCCTCTGGAACTTTTCTCAATTATTAGAAAACCTCATATCTTATTTCTATTTTCAAATCTGGATCTAAGAATAATGTCGAAAATTACCGGGGAATATGCAAACTCCTTTGCCAAAGCCTTTTGAAAGCATTAGGTCTATTCCTCTACTTTTAAATCTAACGAATTTTTACTATTTCTTTCGAATTTTTACTCAATGCCGATCACTAACTCGAAATTCGTAAAAGAGAGCGTCATCGACAGAGCAATATATTATCCCTCCACTGAGAATCTTACGAATTTTTACTCATCAAATTTCTTTGTTTAAGCTGTAAGAAGTGAAAAAGCTGTCAGTCACCTTTCAATTAACAGCTGATTTGAAATTTGCTATCCCATTCGGCATATGCGTGCATTTGTTTTGATTTTTTGCATATTAAAATGATACCAACAATCGGCAAAAAAAATTGAATGTTCTCCTCAAGATTCTTTTCGAAAGTGTCGACGAAATTATTCTTCGCTGTATGAAGGGACATCTCCTCCACGTCGCTTTTTCCACTTCTCGGATGTGTGTAGTTCAATCAGTACAAACTCTTGCACATTCTTGGATTCATCAAAAAGAAATTCGATTGATTCCAGATCGCTTTAATCACTAGGTAGATGAATGAACAATTTTTTTTAGTACATAAATTAGCAAAATCTTCGGGCTTATCAGGTATTTTAACGACTTTTCATATGAACTTTTTTAATTTTTGACTTATGTATCTGTCATTATTCATAGATTACTACAAAAGCGTTCCCTTACTTTTTCGTAAGTGTCTCTCTCTCTGTGAGAGAATTTATCCCCCAACACTGCCATTTTGACAGTCTTTTCCATTCTTACTACAAAAGAAAGGGAACAGACCTTTTGTCAAGAACAAATTAGAATTCCAAATAAAAGATCACTTATCTGAGTTTCAACACGGTTTCGTCTCAGGTCGCTCGACGACATATAAATTAGTTCATTTTACCTCTTATGTAATAAATGCAGTTGAAATTGGATGCCAGGTTGATGCAATATACACTGACTTTAGTAAAGCCTTTGATTCCGTGACTCATAATATGTTATTAAGTAAACTTGAACAGTGTGATTTTCACTCAGCTATGCTTTTGTGGATTTGTGCATTTTCAGTTGGTAGGGTTCAAAAGGTCTACCAGGATGGCTGTTATGCCAGATCAATTTCTTGCATCTCTGGAGTCCCACAAGGTAGTCATTTTGGGCCCTCTGCTTTTCATAATTCTTATTGACGATATTCTTCAGTGCATACAATTCAGCCAATGCTTATTGTATTCAGATGATGACGTTCCTTATGTTGAATATATAATCGCTAAGGCTAACTCACTTGTTGGCTTTGTTAAAAGGAATTCAAGAGATTTTGCTGATCCACATATCTTTTATCTTGATTCGAACCTTGAATATGCCGATATGATATGGAATCCCGTTTATTAAAGTCATCCAGAACGTATTGAGAGGGTTCAGAGGCGTTTTACCAAATTTATATTCTTTAAAATGCGTTGGAACTTTGAACCCTCCTATTGTGCACGATGTAAATTACTCGGTATATATAGATATACCTCACGATATTACATTCGTTAGGGATGTAGTGTGCTACCACATAAAACAGCCCTGCCCTGTTATCTAGAGTGCCTTTTTATGCACCAGAAAGGCGTCTAAGGTCCCGTAATGTTTTTTTTCAACTCAAGAGCTCCCCTTTCTTTACGAAACGGGACAAACGATGCTGAGATTCGATTCATCGGACGCCGGGCATACTGTCGTTCGAACGAATAAATTTTAGAGAGGAGCTGTGTTGCATTTATGTCAAATATTAAGTTGTCTTTCAGTTTTAAAAAGCTCAGCGGTTGGCCATTAGTTTGAAGACGGCTACCTCCACTTCATGTTGGACAAGTGGCCGGAACTTTTTCATATTCAATGACTCATGAACTATGACTTACTAACAGCTGGATCTTGGTCGTCATCCCTGGTTAACAGTCTGCAGGCTTTCGATTTGTACTTTGCAGCCATGACATTTTGTTTTATATTTTCAAAACATCCTTGCACCTTATTCATTAAGTGACATTTGTCTCAATTCGAGTCAATCATGTCCTTTAGTATTTCTTGTTTCTTTTGCGCGAAAGTTCGTTTTCTTATTTTCTTCCGTCGGCCTTGGTCTTTCTTTGGGGAATTGAATCTTGGGAGATATGTATCTTGCTCTTATGAAGGTGCTCACATTTCGCAAGTAATCACGAAGGACATTTTCGGGTTTCTACTGACAGTGTTGGGAGAGGGACCTCTTTTCAATTCGTTTGTTAGACGTTTGTTAATGTGGTTGAAACTTGAACCCTGGTGGCAGAAACCCTTTAACAACAGACCAAATTCTTCCAATCCAGCCATCAATAAGCACTGCAAAGTGCCCTATTATAGATTTCTCTGAAATTCCTACAGCACGATGTCACTGGCCGGACTCTGATCGCTTTCTTTTGAATGTGTGCACGCCTACAAAACCAGGGCGGTCTGCTGCCTGCATACAAATTAGTTTGTGCAAATCGAATCCCAATCGATGTGATTTCATTTTATGCACATTAATCACATATGACTCACTTGGATCCCCCCGCACTAACCATGTGTCCATATTCATTGTCTATGCGCTCGGTTCAAGTGTGCCAAGCCAAGAGCGCGTTTCTATGACAGGAGTGAGATTTGTTTTCTTCGTTCGAGAAATTAATACATCAATGTCCATCCACGGATTTGTAATATTTGCTGCCGATGGACGACGGCCCTCCATTCCGCTGCTGGAAAACAATTTTGTTTGTTTTTTTTTTTTGTTTTGCATTGAAAATGAGACGAAGCCAAATAGAGGAAAACCACTTGAAAAGCGTTTGCCAAAACTTGTTTCATGCTGCGCGAAGATAGTTCATTTGATTTGCATGACTTATGCAACATTGGCTGAGTGTGAATTTAATGCAACATGTCGGACTGTTTGTCTACGTGATTGCAATGCCATATAGCATAGATTGGAGTTTGTTTTCGTTTGAATGCAGTTATAGTGCCGCGGAGCGGGTTGGGACATTTCTTTCTTGCGAACATGGGTTCGAGTCTTTTTTCGTCTTAAAAACGACGTATCCTGGACCAAATTACTAGGAAGCACTTTTTGCCATTGATACTTCCGCCAGTAGTTGGGATTACACTGATGACGGTGGAGTGGAGCGTTAACCTATAGTCGCACTGGTTGAAAGGGACATTACATGCGGTAATGTTAAGTTTTGTGAAACAATGTATTGCAACCTGTAAAAAAAAATGGGGAGCAGGGAGTAAGGAGTTTGTTGACTTTTGAGAGAGTGAAGAAGCAGGCTCAAAAAGGTAGAATGCAACATTTGCCGTAGCTATTCATAATCAATCAATTCAACGTTTGGAAGCCGCCAGAGTGATGGACTTATATCAGTCTATTTAAGTAGATGACGTCAGTTGTGTCTAAAAGGAAGACTATAGTGATATCTATCTTTCTATTCGTATATGTTTGAAGGAGTGTCTAACAGCTAGGTTCCACATTTCACTTTCACTCGAAATAAAGGCGAAATCGATCTAAAAGTGGAATTTGGTGTTCTACATACACTGCGCGTCATCAGGTTAGCACGCCTTCATCAGTCTTATATAATTGCTTCTGATTTTGCTGTTGTTAACTTTCAGCTACTTTTGTATTCTATTTTTCTTATCTTTGTATGCACTGTCACTGGCAAAGAGAGCCTACAATAACAAAATATGACAGTGACGTGCCGTGGTACTTTCAGTAGGGTGTTCACTAAATTGTCTACCGTAGTAAGAAAGTGTTTTTTAAGTTATATTCCAGGTTCCAGGACACTACGAGGAGGTGATATACAACGATCCCATTTTGTTTTTTGCATTTAACTTTTTTGGTATTGAGAAACAATATGTTTATTTAAAACAACACATTTAATGGTTAGAACATTTGAAAAAAAAAAAAAAAAAAACAGGCAAGGCTAACAGAAGACTTTGCTTCAAGCCAAAGCTTGAATTCATTTTTTTTTTCAGAAAAGTGTCTAATAAAAGATTAAATTATGTTTGGAAAAAAGGGAGTTGGCCTGCCAAAATAAATTATTTCCAATTTATCAGCTGAACACAGTTGTGAAAATTTTTCGCAAGTAGCTTTTCAATTAAAGCAGTTGCAATTTCAAATTTCGAATTCATATTTTTGTCAGTTGTTGTTCTCTGTGTTACCGACCTTTATATTAAGTTCCATATCTATACACTAAGAAGGCCAGAGTGGAAATGAATAATTATTCATTTGTATTTATTTTAAGGTTCTGCGATGTATAGCGCACCACAGGAGAATGAACGAAGCACTAGGATAGGAATGGCACGCTGGCTGTGGGCTGTGGCTGTTGTATGGATGATCTTGTGTTGTGCTTTGTTCTTCTTCTTGTTCCTGCACACACCACACCCCACATCACACATTAGGCAAGACGTACGCACAACAAGCCACCCTACGTTTGCCAGGGTGGGAACGATAACGAAAATGAAACTACAAATGCGAACAGCAACGGGGTGCGCTTGATGTAGGAGAACACTAAGGCACTGAGAAAGGTTTCTTATTTTGTCTTTGCCCATTTTGGGGAATATTTTTGAAAATTTTCCCCATTCCATTTCGGTTTTTTCCCCATTTGAATTCATTGAAGAAAAGTGAAAAGGTACCTTAAGATTAATTTTTAGTGTAATAAAAATGTGTTTTCTCTTATTAAGAGACATCTTTTTTAAGAAGGTAATGCAAAATTCATGTGAATTTAAAACATAAATAATTAATTCACTATACGTTGGCCTTAAAGTATTTACTCATTTTGGATTTGCAGGTAAAACAAAAACGAGTCTTTACTCTTTAATAACAAGTGATAATAATAATAAATAAATATAGAAATACAGACTTAGATATTATAATCTAATATTACTGGTACATTTATTCAAAATGCATTAGAAAAAGCAATATTGGTAATCCATAAAACACAGCGTCATATATGGCTGAGCTTCACAGCTGATATTAATTTGCAAAAAGGTTGCAGTTATATAATATTCAATTGGGCTTCTTCAGATTTGCTCTTAGATTTCAGATTTCGTGTACCTAATCGAACATAAAAACGTCACTTGCTCTTTTATTTTCATGCGACTTGAGTTGTAGTCTTCAACACTTTTCTAAGCTCTTTCCATTCACTGGTTGAATTTTATATTAAAACATTCGAAATTTCCGTCCCGATTGATTTTTAATTTGTACATAAATAATTTACAAAAATAGATCCACCCGATGCAATGCCTTTCTTTGCTGTAGACAAAATGCACGAAAATGTAAACAAACTCCACCAGTTGTCAAACTCAAATGCACTTGCATTGGTAAATCTGAAGCAAATCTAGGAAAATATCTAGATTCGCAAAAGTGCTCTGAAACCAAAAAAATTGTTCTGAGAGCGGCCAATCGAATACCACATTAACGAACTGAATATGAAAATCAGGTGAAAATGACACATGCGAGGAAAGGTGGTGTTCAGTTCGAAACGACCTTAAGGCTACATCGCTTAGATTCTATAAACGCGGTGATGTTCTTTTGTTCGGGATTTATTTGGAAGTTAACTACACGAATTTTATTTTTAAAATATGCAAAATTGATAAACATGCGTGTTTTTTCCCCATTTTAGGAGCACTTTTCCCCATTTTCCCCATTGAATGAAAAATTCCCCAAAATGGGGAAAAATCCCAACATCTGGCATCGCTGCTACCACGGTGCTCTAAAGCGGGATGAACACCCCGATGGGTGAGTTTCATTTCCACCTCGTTACTTTGACTGTGGACTTATGGATATAGGGAGATTTGGATTTTGGTGCGATATGATTTTTTTCAACATCTTACGTTGGTTTCAACTATTCATTTACAAATACTGATTAGTTAATACTTACATAAAAAATTGCAAGAAACATAAATGTGTTTCATAATAAAATTTAGTTAAGTACAAAAATATAAATTATAGATTTGAATAGGGTGTGCAGAGCACACCTGCGCACCTTTGAGTAAACGTCACTGATATATGGATTATCGGTTGAAAAGAGAGCAAAAATCGAAGCATCTGATGAAAACATTCAATAAATTCGAAACCTTTTTATTTGAAATTATTACGTAATCTCTTGGCCTTGGCTAACTCTTATAGGTCAAGGGGTCTTACCCGGCTCAATCTTCTGATTAAATTGTCAGTATTTAATAGTTCTGTAAGTTCTACGTTAACATGGTTGAGAAGCCTACTTCTGTGCCTTTGGGCTACTTAAAGCGTTCAATAAATGATTTCAAAAAGACGGCAGAAGTCGAAAAGTTATAAAGGCGTTAGCAATAAAGTGATTTCCGATGAATCTATATACGAAAATTTAGTGGAGTACAAAACAAAGCCGGTACCTACTACCTACAAGTTTTGTAATTATTTTATAAAAGAAATTATTTGAAAATAGCTTATAAAATACCTACAGAGAAATTGACACCTCTTTTTTGGCAAAAAAGGATGATTCTCATTTCATGTAGGTCACTCAAAACCATACTCTGGTTTATCTGAAAAAGAATCAATTAACATTTTAGGAGTTGAGACTCGTTGGAAATCGTTTTTGACCTTGCAAATCCCAAACCTGGTCACACCGTTTAATACAGAATTCAAGGCTTACATTTTTAAATGCTTGTAGTTGAACAGATTGTCGTGCTACGCAATGCTTTGACAGCCATTTCTATACTGACCTTAAGTACAAACTAGGGAGCTTAATAAAGTTATTGGGGGCGTTATTGTCCACTTGTTTTGAAAAAGCCACAGATAGTGACTAATGACTGAAATCAAACAGCAAATAAGGTATTGGAGAATTTCCCCTTGTACTGAATTCTACTGCAGGTCGACCTAGTCAAGTGTGCTCCTGCGGTATCGATTGAATTGCTACAGCATACCTCTAAAAATGAAATAACGTAAAGCGATAATGGCAATCGTTTGGAACTCGCGAATGAGTATAAGAGTATAAGAGTGTAAGAGTTCCATTTTCCATATATTATAATTTGCTTTGCTGTCACTCCTTCGGAGAGTGGCCTTCCATATGATTACAGACGCAAATCTCTGCCCTATTTTTGTTTATGTTACAGCAAGCCCCGCTCGCTGCACTAGGAGTCTTATTGCAACTTTTATGTTTATACCAACTGAAGTGAGCTCTGTAGGATATCCTACTACAGGGAGTGGCATAAATGCATCTGCAAACGGATCGGCCACAATAAAGATGACAAAATAAATTGTCCTCACAAGTCGAAGATGGTATAGACATACTGCCGTTCGTCTTGTCAATATAATTCTTGTTATAAGATAGCCGATTCAAAACTGCATACTCCTAACCAAATCGACTACGACCAACTCATTGCACGCTTGCCTCTCATAGCCGATCCAAGTCATTGAATGAGACGCCCGCGTCAACTCGAATCACAGACTCGTTGTCGTCGTCGTCATAGACATCCACTTTCGCAGCCTCGCTTTGCATACCCGCTAACCTCTCGGAGCAGTGCGACCGCATAAATCAAAAGCATACCCGAAACGCCATAAACAACTCATAACCCCCCCAGGTAATGGTCTTGATTCGGGCTTAGCTTTTCTCTAACTCTGGAACGAAGTCTAATTTCGCTACACACTCCTGATTGATTGATGGCGAATCGTTGGATCTTTTTCGTGTGTTTCTAATTGATGCAGGTCTTTGCACGGCGGCGACCACACGGCTGCACACTAATCATGACGACATAGTAAGCCCATTACTCATGTAACCCATTTGAATATATCAGCAGTGCAGCCGGTGCCTAATTGAATCAACTTTGGATGACACCCACACGACGCGTGAGCGATCACGATCACGAGTGCGATTGATACTATACGCATGCGCACCCAGCTGTTGCAATTGCGCGAGAAACTCCCAACGAATTTATTTAAATGCAGACGCAGAGACCAGGTGGCAGCCACAATATCCAGCAACATGTCAAGTGCTTTCGCTTCAGTTCTCCATTTGAAATGAGAGGCTGGGATTGATGTGGATTTGGATTTGTATTTTGATTTTGATCTCTTGTCCATGCTTGTAGTCAATCAAAGAAGGCGACCCCTGCTAATGAGCGAGACCGGGCGCTGGAGTGAATGCGAACACAGTGGATTTCAGTTTTGAGCACATGGACCACCGGCAGCCAGCTGAAGGCTGCCCGGCTCGCTTGTCCCAGCAGCAGCCAGTTTGTATATTTGTAATTGCATTTCGATTTTGCGCGAGATTTGATTGAATCGTGACAGCAGCGTCAAGTTGCGCAGCGGCAATGCTTTGCATTGCGAATTTCGCAAATTGCGGGAAATGTGAAACAAATCGGTCAGAGATTGAAAGACGTCTGAGCATATGACGTGCGACACGAATGTGGTATTTTTGTCGGTGGGAGATTTGAAGTTGAGTTCGTATCTGACTTAGATGGATGGAGACGGGGGTTAATGGGCGAATTTGTGGGAACTTTTTCCATAGAATTCGCCGATGCTTCAGAGTGAAGAAGACGAATGGGTATCTGAATAATCGAGAGCGTTCTCACTTTGGCTGCGTTGCCGAAAAATGAGTCAAATCATAAGGTTATGGAAACTACTTGAAAGGGATGCAAATTTAGTTCTTCAATACATTTTTTTCTAGAAATACTACCTACGACATAACGTGATAGAATTGCTTAAGGTACTAGGACTTTGCAGTGCTTTACAGGTGCATACGACCCCAAGATAAAAATGATATAAGGTCCCAAAAAGGCCTCTAACACATAATAAAGAGTTCAAGTTTTCTAAAGTTTCTTGAAAATTAAAAAACAAAACAAATCATAGAAATAGATAAATTTAAGGCCGAAAGGCAATAATTTTAAGGATATTGATAAGTTTAGAGCGCTCGCTTGGAGCCAGTAAGCTAGAATAAGATAATTGTTAGTTTTAAATTAGATTTAATCGTTTTTGTCTAGTATGTAAGTTTAAAAAAAGAAATTAATAAAACTGAATTTAAAATGAAAAAGGCCTCTAACACAAAAATGTGTCCCAATTTGGGTGCAGTTCTTATTTTCTGGTGCTTTATTTTTAATTAGCTTTTGCTAATTGTTTATATATCTTAAATACTAGACAAAAACGATTAAATCTAATCTAAAAGTAACATTTATCTTATTCTAGATTACTAAACGTTACAATATGCTTAAAATTATTGCCTTTCGGCCTTAAGTCCATCTATATTTAATTCGGTTTGTATTTTAATATCCAAGAAACTTTACAAAACTTGAATTTTTTTAATATTTAACCAAAAGGACCAGCTTCATCTTTCGGTGGTCTCATTTTAGTGTAAGCGACTAACAGAGTAGCAAAACAAATCGATCGATTTTCAAAGCGCGGCTTACATTTTACATTAATGTAAGCAAGTACTAGAATAACTGGAAAAATCGAGCTTTGAAAACCATTTATCAAAAATATGAGCCCAATTTCATTGGGGACTAATTTACATTTCATTACGTTTCATTATGAAAATTTACCCCAATTCGCAGCATTTATTTCATTTTTACTTTTCGGGCCTATTTTCCTGGGGTTTCACTTCTGTTTTAAATTGCATTGAGTACAAATTTTCACTTGCTTTCAAAGGCAATAAAACAGTAGTTGCCCTCAAATCCTTACAAAAATTAAATTAGCCAATTAAAACGACTGAAGATTACAATATAATTTTAAGATTCATTTATTAAAAAGGAAATAATTCAAAAAGGAACAGAAAAAGGAATGAGGATACGAAATAAATACAATTTGTTCGGGGTAATTTTTTGGTGACATTCGACAGATGTCAAAATCTTTGAAAGTTCTAATAAATAAGTTTAAGGGTACAAATCAGTGTTGTTATGGATATTGTTTGAGAATCGTATATTTTCACGGTTCAAAATCATATTTTGTACTAGTACAAAAATGCGTTTAAGAACGTAGAGGTCATATCGCTCTTAATTTGAATGTTTTTTTGGAAGTCTATTGAAATATGTTTTTTTTTTTTTAATAAATAATGTAATACTATTACCATTTAAGACTGCACATCCCTATGATAAGTTGTTGAGAACTTATATCCACTAAGAAAAGTAAATGCTTTTAAATTTTACGCATTTTAGCAATTTTTAGTTATCAACCAATCTGCAATGTTTCAAATTGAAGCAACCAAAGGGTACTGTATTTTTAAAAATCATGAAAATACTAAAAAAACACAAAACAAATAAACATTCGTTTTATATCAGTATTTCAGCTTTATTTAATAAACAATTAAATAACATAATAAAAGTTAACATAACGCACAAAAACAAAAGGGGACCTATGTTCGTTAAACGATGCTGGCTAATTGCAAAGAGAGGTGTTGGTAAGGCAAAGTCATAATAAATGCAATTAAAAATTTTTGGAGATTTAAATTTGTTGTTTTATGTCACCACGAAAACATGTATTTTGAAAATGGGTTAATAAATAATGTAATCAACATATAAATAGGGGAATAAACTCAGAAATATTTCTTCTTAGTAATAAATTAAGACATTTTTGTTCCTACAATTATTGTGTCTCTTTTCGTTTGTTGTTTTTGGCGAAAAATTATTTCACTGGCGAACGTGGACAGAAAAAAGACAACGAATTCAAATGGAAGAATTGATAAGGAACATTAAAATTTAGAGTATTTGGGGTTTGGGGTTACCCACATTTCTGAGTGGGTAACATTTTTGAAAACAAATTAAATTAAATTAAATTAAAATAAAAATCTACCATTAATTGAATTTTTAAATAGTGAATTTAATTTAATGATGACCAATGATCAGTCTTAGCACAACGAGATATAAAACTACAATTGATGCAGTCTTCACAGGATATTTAAATAGATTCGAATCAAAATTGTTTGTTTCCTAAGTTGCCATGAGCCCATAGTATCAGTTTTAGAATGTAATCATAAAAATGATGATGATGGAAGAGTTCTTAAAATCTGGGATGAAAATTCATGTTTCATTGGTATTCATTTCAAAGAATACCTATTAAATAAATTTAATATTGCAATTATTGTATGTAATATAATATGCATTATTTTTCATGTGCAGCATTAAATGAAAATGAAAATTGTAATTTAATTTATGTAGTAGTAGTTTATAATAATGAAGAAAAAAAACACTTCATTCATTAAATGAAAATGAAAATTGTAATTTAATTTATCTAGTAGTAGTTTATAATAATGAAGAAAAAAAAAAAACACTTCATTTCAAAAACACGCACGTAATTGTTCAAGTTTTCACTTCTGTCGGCACTCCCGGAGTGGCACTATTTTTTTTTAACAAAAAAGACAGCCTATCTGTGGAAGAATGGGCTCGCGAAACACTCTTTTTATTTTATTTATAGAGGCGTATTTTTGGTTTACCCATCGTATTTATGTTTGTAAAATATCGGATAAAATCGTAAATTTTGTTTACGAAATTGTAGAAATAGGGGCGAAAAGAGCAAATATCGGAGCGTCATATTAACCTTCCGAAATCGTTAGATTTACGATAAATACGATCACATAACAACGCTGGGTACAATAACATTTCATAGGGTAACACATACAGATAAGTATTCGTCAGTGGGTATCGGTAATGCGAAACCATTAGAGCTTTCATCGCCCTCAATGTTATCCTCTTCACAGGATAAATGTAGTTCTGGCAATGCTGTGATTAGAACATGTATCTCAAATGTTGGCACACTCTTCTATGATGGACTGGTGAATTGAGTGACCTTGTTCTGACATGGCGATTTCCGTTCCTCTCGTTCTGCAACCACGGCCTGCTGAATTTCAGACGGATCCTAGTTTATAAGTATTGGAATAAAGCAATGAATTAATTGAAAGTCTTGAGTATCGTAATTCCTTTCACTAAACTCTAAATACAAAACTCTTCTGGAAGCATATCTTCGCATATTTATTTTTTTCCAAAAATTATTCTTGAAAGAAAGGTGGCGACTGTCAATTTACCTTGATCTAAAAGCAAGGTAGTTTCTTCTATTTTCGAGCTTCTTTTGATGTGACATTTGTTACGTTTAACGCCCATTGAGCCACACTTTTCAAACAAAATTGAAAATTGCCGGCTTTTGAAAAACTCCCCGTCTCTAATGACGCTTACCTACTTGAGGAAGTCTCCATAAAAGTAAAAAAATATACCTCCCGAATGCAATATTTTTCAAAATAACTCAAAAATGGTGAGAAATTGCCGTAGCTGTCCATCTGTAGAATCCTTGACTAAAAAATAGTGGTTTTTGTTTCAGCTCCTACAATTAATGTGATATCTCTTTAAAATTTTGAAGAGAAAGCTTATAGATTTGAGAAGATCTACTTTGTGACGATAATTAATTAATTTAATAAGATTGACTTCTTAAAGCCAAAGAGCTCAGACATAAGAACCACTTTGTTCCTGGGGTAATTCTAATTTCCGAAATGTTGTAATTTCTGGACGTTTTTTAATTCACTTTTAAATAGTGAAACAAACTCCAAAATTTATTATTTTTATATAAATCTGTTTTATTATTTAAAAATAAATTTTTAATAAAAATAAAATTTTTTTAATAAATTAATGTTGTAATCGAGACTGAGCCAAATATGTTCATGCGAATTAAATATTCACAGGCTTATGTCCAAATATGTATGTATACATATATAGTTGGCGCAACAGGTCCGTAGGGACCCAAGGCCTAGCTTCTCGCAACCATTCGTATTGTGTGAGTTTTATTTTTTGGAACGAATGGAAGGGATCTTCAATTTTATGCCGATTCCAAACGGCTAATTGAGAAGCTCTAAAGACAGTTATACTCTCGGATGTTTGTCAGACGTTCGCGAGAGGTGGCGCAGTGGAAAAAACCCCAAGTTGGAATTTGGGTTTTTGCGGGATTCGAACCTTGGACCCCTTGCTTAGTAGTCCAACACACTAACCACTAAGCCACTGCGTAGTATGACAAAAAAACGCGAAGGGAATCACCACATACATAATTTGGGGATTCCCCTCCTTATTTTTACCTTGCTAAAACAAAATAAACACAGAAATTAGAACGTACAAATTATATGAAAAACTCTCAAAAAAGATTAAAGAAATTTTCTTCATTAAACCATTAAGAATTCTCTATGGAAATATCATATTATTCATTCGTTTTAAACAAATTTCATAGTAAAGTAGTCCAATAAGGCCATCTAATTAATTTTATATTGTAATTTCTCGCCCTGTATTGCTGCTATAAAAAGGGCTAGGGGTTTAATGTTAAGTACAGCCTCTAGTCTCGCTCTGGTGTTGGGTTTCATTACACCAGTCCCAGTGATGCTAGTAAAAGCCCTACCTCGAATTTGTGGCTTTGGACAGAGCCTGTCACTAGATATGAATTTTTGTGTCGCAAGCAGTTCTAGGAGGTGGGGGGAGTACCTAGAAGTTTTTTCAAGGCCAAACGTGAAGATTCCCTTTATAAAATGTATTCCATCAGTTTATCCGATGCTTTTAAAGCTTTTAAAATGCGACATATTATGTTGCATAGCTTCATCAGAGCCACAAGCAATTTGATCTCAGAGACAAAAGATCAAGCAATGCAAACCATGGTTTCGTATACATCAGTACACTAAACCTCAGATACAAAACTAAACCTATGGGCTTCCTGGCAGTTGGAACTTGCAACTCAGTCCACAACTCATTAAATGTCAGAAGCGATTTCCTTGTGGCGTGAGCCAAATCCTACCAATTTCGAGAATCCATTAAATCTGCACCATCGCAGTACCACCGCAGCAAATTTGCAATTGGGCTGACAAATTTAAACTAAAAAAAACAAAAATACACACTCCTTTGCATGTGCCATAAATTAACTGTGTACAGCGGTAGTCGGCAGTGGCAGTCGGCACCGGCCGTATCGAAATTTCCCAATGTTTGTTGCATCTCTGACTGCAGCAGGCAGCCCCTCTGGTTCCCAATTTTAATTACACAAATGTCAGGCACGGCGCAATGAATGGCCCCCCGACCACATGCCAATAAGTGAACTCAACCTGGGCCATGTTAACCATGGTCGAATCGGCGCGCAACGGTTTATCGTAAATTTCGCGATTTAATTGAATTTTAATGAAAAGCCTTTTCCCAGTTGAGTAGAGTAGTGCGGTGCACCGGCGCGGGGCGGCGGTCGGTGGCTGGTGGTGCGATGATGGAAAACTGTTTAACGCGAGCACCGCACGCAATCAAAACGAAAAGGAGTCCACGACAGCCCAACAAACCCACCAGGTGGGCAAAATGCCAGCCGATTTTGATTAAAACCAGCTCTGTAATCAGTCCGTACGCATGCAGCACGCACTGCACCAAATAATCAGTGCGAAGCAAAAATAAAAAAATAAAAACCCGTCCGATTTGCGGTGTCAAGTGAAATCGAGACGCATAGTATGTCTGATGCGGCATGCAGCTGTGTCCTCCCGCCAAAAGTGGAACCGGCTTTGGACCGCACTAGGCGCGTTTTAGCTACACAGTGCACACATCGCTGCAACGTTGTCGCTGGACACTCTCGGCTTACTCAAGTGTTTAAGCGCACACTCTGTGTACACGATTAGGCCGCAATTTATTGACAATTATAGTGCGTAATTCAAGTTGCAGTGCACACCGACCGATCGGACATAATTAAGTGCAGAATTTAGGCGGGGCTCTCGCCCTCTCTGCTTCTTCCGCTCACTCCTGTGCACGGTGTGTAGATTTCTTCGACCAAGAGTCAATACTTTGAGTCCATTGGAGTCGAGACGAGATGAAGAAAGTTAATTTGTGTCGAGTATCCTACTGCTGCTGGATCACTGACAGAAGCACGCATCTGCGCATGCGTGGCGTGGCCTCCTTTGGTTTCGCAAAGGAATTCCAACGCGCAAAAAAGTGCGTTTCTGCAGTTGTTGTTGTTGATGCTTTTTTTTGGAGCAAATTAATTTCAACTCTCGCTGCATGGTGTCAGGTAATTAGTTGACAGTCTGCGTGTTTGTTTTCTTTTTCACTTTGGGTCGAGTGTTTTTTGCTGTTTTTTTTTTTGTTGTTTTTGGCTTTTTAGGTCGAACTTCTTAAAATGTATGCGCAGTTGAGACTTGATTTTACCGTAAGGCCAAGTGAGTTGATGGTTGTTTTTCGGTGGAATGGACTGCAAAAGTATCTAACACACAACCAGGTATATTGTTACTTCTTAAAGAGTCGTGAGACATGAAGTTCTTGTGCTTCAATCTAATTTTGCTGAAAACTAAACATGTTTTCGATTGGAGAACTGAATTGAAGCAACATTAGCTAGGCGACTGATGACGCTAGTAAGTGTTAGGCTATACTTAGGCTTCAGTTATACCCCATTCACACCGAGCCGAAAACCGGGTTTTCGCGAAAACACTCGCAAACTTAATCGAAAACAGAAGTTTACGTTTTCAAAACGTGTGTTGCTTAAAGTCGTTTTCAACGAAAACGACTTCCAATCGTTGGGTTGTTGAAATAAACACACCTTTTGCGATATTCAGCAAATTCAGCAGAACCGAACAAAACTTAAAATCATTCTCCACACTTAATTGATGGGCTGCTAATTTTATTTTTAAATGCTCTGAATTATTTGTTTATTAATGCGATCGAAATTTGTAATCAAAATAGTTTAACAAGAAGTTTCACGACCCGTGTCTCACTGCTGATTGAAACGTCAAACGAAAACTAGTTGGTGTTCGGTGTGAATGCATTGCCGAGTTTTCGAAGAAGGTCTGTTTTTTTTTTTTTTTAATTCTATTTTATTTGCATTTCGGTTTAATATAGACCGCCCGCATTACTGGACATTTTTTATTCGCAATTGAACGGGAACCTCAAATGGCCTTAATTTGTGTTTTTTGTTGTTATACATTTTTTAAAAGTGATCAGTTTTTAATGTTATTCGAAGGAGTACAAACATTTAAAATCGGGGTTTATTGATTGGTTCTTGTTGCTTATTTACAAATAGTGACTCATATCGATGGACACGGATGAATGCTTTGTGAGAATGTATTTACCCTTGTTTTGTTGTTGAAAGTCCATAGATGGATGCAACTCTCGGGGGATGCATTTTTTTAATTAAATAACGTTTAATGAAGTAACGCTTGAGTGAATTCAGAAATTTTAAAAGCAGTTATGTTTTCGATTCTGTTTTTTGATTATGTTTATTTGAACCTTTAGAATTTTATTGGTCAAGTCGAGAAGATGATATCGGTCAAATGGGCGCCGTCACAATTGAATGCCATACGGGCTCGTTTTATGGCATTTTTCATCACTTCGGCGAGAACTTCGGGCGACAGATTCTCGCACTCGTGTCGAATGTTGTCCTTGAGGGCTTCTAGGGTCTCGGGCTTGTTCACGTAAACACGGGACTTCAAAAAACCCACAAAAAAAGTCTGGAACGGTTAAATCGGTCGATCTTGCGGGCCAGTGCAAATCGCCAAAACGAGAGATGAGGCGACCCGGGAACGCCGCCTTCAGAATATCGGTTGTGGCTCGTGCAGTGTGTGCCGTAGCTCCGTCCTGTTGGAACCACATGTCCTCCAGTCCTAATTCGTCCAATTGCGGCAGAAAAAACTCGGTTAACATGGTCCTATAGCGCGCACCGTCCACTGCTGTCGTTTGAACAACGGCGTTCTCGGAAAAAAATGGCCCGATGACTCCTCCAGCGTGAACAGCTAGCTCACCATGCAGTAACTTTGAGCGGATGTAATGGCTCCTCGAGCATTACTCGTAGATTTTCGGTGCCCCAGAAGCGATAGTTTTGCTTGTTCACGTACCCGCTGAGGGTGAAACGAACCTTATCGCTCATTATGATTTTGGTCGAAAAATCGTCCACTTCGTTTATTCCGCGTTCTTGGGGAGTGTATCGCTCCATGGCTTGTTCACTTGTACTCTACATCTGTCTAGTCCACAAATGTCAAAACAGATTTGACATTGGCGGCCATTTTTGTGTAATTCATAACACACTTATTCTGATGAAATGGATTTTAAAGACGACAACATTAAATTAAAGAAAATCAGCACAAGCTCGTAACTGAGAGACTTGTCTAGTTTCCATTTTCCAATGTTAAAAAAATAACCTTTTGCTGGAAGGGGGCATACATACTGCATACTTGGACAGTGCGTTTTCATATTCATGCATATTTTGTGAGATGATTTTACTGCTGAGATGTGAGAGTCTGTTTGAAAACTATATGAAAATGGAGTTGGATCATTTACAATTACCTTTAGTTGTATGAAAAGAGTACGTTCTCAATTGAAGTATGATTTTTCAATAAATACCTAACGAGCCTAAAACTCGCCAAACTGTAAAGTAATAAGCCCAAAATTAGGATAATTCCCAATTGACAATTTTAAGGAGCCAGCGAAAAGTTCGAGTATCCAATTCGGAGATAAATAGCCAGTGATGGCAACACTGCTACTTTTGTAGCAGCTGATGGAACTCTCCAAAAATTATTTTCCGCTTGGAGACCACCGGAAAATTTTGTTCCGGAACAGGTCCGTACTAGTCTTATGTAAGAAAGTCTTCCTAGCAGTGATCCTAGAGTAGCATCTCTTAATTGACTCTACAGCACGCATTTCATTACATCTTGTTTGGCCTGATACTCTAATGGTCTCTAATGGTTTCTAATGGTCTTCCTCCACTTTTGCTATTAGAGCCCATGACCGGCTCTCGTCGGTCTGCGTGGGGCAGTTTCGCGAGTGAATTATTTTCTGCATGTGATTGGTGGCGCTTTTCTGCCATCAAACCGAAGGTTCCGTATGAGTTTCTGATACCTTTGGCATTTATGATATTGCTCGTCGACGTTAGATGAAATGTTGGTGCCACTGCAGCGTATTTCTCCATTGTTGAGGCTTTTGATACGCTTAGGAACATTGAGTCTATCTTTCGGCCACTTGAAATGTTCAAATGTTCGGACATCTTCGGTACTTGGGAACGGCCCTGCATCGATCGCAATATGTTTGAATTGGCGTTGACGGTTTGGCAATCTGGCGACGGTAAAGTTCGTTTATGAATTCTGAAGCTAGGAAACCAGCTATAGAAACGTAAGGTTCCACAAAAAGGCAATTTATTCTAAGTTCCTTGTCAAATTTAGTATTTTAAGCAATTCTTTTCGAATGCACTTTCAAAATATGTATAATTTAGGACACTGCGCTAACGTTTTAGAAAGCATCTCGGCAGAATCGCACTCTTTGGTAGTATGGTTACACTTTTCCGGGTATAAAAAAACGATTCTAGATTTGCGTAGAATAGAAAAAAAGCACGAGAGAAAATTGCAGCCGCCGCTGCGCCGATGGATTGAAAGTCGCTAATGAGGATGGGTAGAGAAAAGTCAAATCGTCGATGCAGATTCGCCGGTGGTATATGGTGGGGGGAAAAGTGCAACAGGTAGCCTCGGTCGCTCAGCTGGGGTGGGTTCAGGGTCTTACTAACTAACTTTAATTTGGTGTGCTGAAACGGAATGGGTACTTAACACTTTTTGCAAATGGTAAATCCAATTTTTGGTTTTATACAATGGGCGCCACACAATCTTTTTATAAGGAATTGTGAAACCTTACCGAACAACTTCCCGATGATAGAACGAGGAACGAATTTTGACGAATTGAAAATTAAAAGAATTCGTTTTTCCTTCGTTATAAAACTCCTGGAGGAGAATGGCGTTTTATTTCTCGAATTTGGTTGGGTGGTAAAACAAACTGAGGGTCGCCGAGGAAATGGCCCACTGTCACTATTTCCCGAAATTTCAACGGTTGGGTGAACGGGTCGCGTGTCCCGCTTTTCTGGGATTTTACCGGTACGAAAACCAACGTAATGAAATCTATCACTTATAGCCTAACTAACGCGGTTTTATGAAATATTTTACACTCTACTTAACTTGCTTCCTTTGTCCCCAAAGACCTGTCCTGGTAGGATAAATTGTGTCCGTATTGTATTCCTCCTTTCTCGCTTGCTCTTCTCCTGTCTTTCACCTTTCTTTTTTTTTCTCAATCACTTTATAGCATTATTTTCTCAAAAAACTTCTCTTTTCCAGATCCAGTCGATTCCGTAGTTAACCCTCCTTCTTCGTTTTTCTTTAACTCATACATACAGTTCTCGCATTCAGCAAAACGGGACTATATTATTGTCCGCGACTGCAACACTCCGTTTTCCTTTGGTGGAGGTTCGTGCGGACTCCCGTTTACATTCAGAACATAAATCGTTATTTTTCGACGCTGTTACTCATTTGAGTAACTTTAAGATATTAAAAACCTTATACCGCTCAATAAAAATCCGTATTCGAACTGATGCTTTCTTTATTGTATCGAGGCCTCTAGATGTTTCTCTCTCCTAGGACCGTCCGTCCCTGCCCGTCCACTTGGGCTGTTGGGGTACCTGCTTTTGCTATCCTCCCGAGGGTCATGGCGAGCCAGATCGTTGGGCATATTAATATACCCAACAAGATCGGCTATGCCACTTTCTCAAGAGAATAGCAGGAGGATGAAGTGGTCAAAACAAGGAATGGGTCGGAGGGTGGTGGAAAGGTGCGAGACGACGAAACTGTTGCGTTTTTGAGCGCAACAGTATCATTCTTAATGTTTCTAAGAGGGGCATTTACCCTTTGATATATATGTAAAAGGAACTAAGCCCACCTGTCGAAAACTCAGAACTTCAGCCGCGTTTAGGGTATTTTTTTTTGTTCACTTTAGCATACTCAAATTGAGTGATTGACGAATTGTGAGACTGTTGTGTCAACTTTCCACTGGAGATCTAAGGCTTACTGTCCAAAAGAATGGAACTATGCTAACCAAGTCCTCGAAAAGAAACAAAAACAAGGCAACAGGATACAACAGAAGTAAGCTTGACTATTTGCCGCCCATTTTTAATATTACATCGTTTGGGATGTTCCACAAAGGGTTATAAATCAAACAGCATATAAATAAATTCCAATTAATCAATTCATTGACAAATTGAAACATTTTCACTGACATTTAAATTCCGCAAACCGACTGTGTTATATAGATACGAGGGTGAGGCCATCTGAATATTGTAATTTATCCAGTTAACATTGACCCCCTGTTGTCCTGCGGGTGACTGCATAGATAATGTCTTTTTTTTTGTCATTTGCTGTCATGTGCTTAACCCAGAGTGGGAACCCTGTAATGAGAGCATTTGCATAAATCACAAATTACATCGACTTGCGCATGCAAATTGTGAATACCGGCAGCCTGCTGTCAGTTAACGAGTTAACGACTTACAGCGCTGTCTGCTCTATGTGTAATGTATAAGTTTTACAATTTTCCATTCCATTGCATTTGTCTGGCTGGGCCGAGACGGATGTAAAATAAAAATGCGCTTCAATTGGGCACACGCGATGCAAGTTCAAAGGCTTGCTGGCAGAGGATGTGATTGATCGGTGCAGAAGATGATTGTGTAATCGGAGGAGTGCCAAAGATTCAAATGCAAATCTAAATCTATTCATCCTCCCACTGGCTAGCTGTCCACCGCACTCCAAACTCCAAGGCATCTAATTGCACATTGCGCCTTAATCCGTATTGACACGTCTATGGGCACAGGAGAGGCGGTCTCTCCTCGCCCATGTGACAAGTGTGTTTACCTAACAAGATTAGTGGCCTGTCCCCCTTGTGTCCCGGGGGCCAGTAAGTTCCAGGCGCACCATGCCTCATTCACAGTGACAGTGAATTTGTTTACTACAGTACACTGCTGTTAGATTTATATGTCAGGTCGGCTCGCGCGTACATCCAGCTTTACCAAACGATGTCAAATACCGATGTTTGGGGCAATTAACAACCTGTTGGCCGGTTCCCATTTGTGCAACTCATTCGGGGTCTCTCTCTTCGGTGACATTTATCTGCACACACAATTGGCCAGTACGAGCAAACACCAGATGAATGAATGTGACGTTATGCTGGGCTGTTGTAGAAAATCTGTCAATTAATACTCGTGTGGTATAAATAATGTCGGTTAACAAATTAATTACCCCCGGAGCATAAATCAAATCGAATTGTAATCGCCATAAACAATGCTAAAGTCTGAGTTTGAATTCGAATTGTAAATACGGTGGAGAAATAGATACCGACTGATTGAGTTATGGCTGTGGGGCTGAAGGGTGAGCTGTACTTGTGGGCTTGACTTAACCTCTGACAATTGTCATAAATCTTGTTCAATGTGTACGTCGTTTGTGTTATCAGAAGTGTTGCATTCGAATTAAGGTTCCAATTGTTGTTAATTATGGAATCAGTGTAAATTTCGTTGCAAAATGAATGAGTTCTGATTATAGAGTGTGCTTTAGTGCCTTGTCTGATACCGCGACAAGGTTGTCAAACAAAACAATAGGCCTTTTTTATTTCGCCCATATGATCTATTATAGATAGATACCACAACCGTTGGATCTGGTACTATTGTTGCAAACCGCGACTTATACCGACTTTTGACTTTCGAGCCTAATTTGGAAATGCAAAATTCGAAAAAGGCAAAATCGTTCCAAGAAGCTTTAAATCAATATAAATGAATAAATCCTTTCCAACGGTGGTATGTTGAAACCTTCTCTTTACTACAATAAAGATTTACAAAGGGCAAGGCTTTACAAAATTTTAAAATATTAATACGCGACTAAAAGTGATTCAAATAAAACAATTCCATTTATACCCGCAGCTGTAAAATAAAAAAAATTGTGGCTAATTCTGACGAATTTAAACATTTCAAGTAGATTTTCTTGACGACAACATTTCTTTATTTAAGGGGAACAAACAAATTGGAGAAAAGTGCAATGTTTCAGCAATCCGAATTATCCCAGAGAAATTTTGTTTGTAATTTTTCTATAATTTTTCAAAATTACGCCACGTCAACGTTCAAGCTTGTTGTGGAATGCACGGACCAGGGCTTGTCATCGGTTTGAAATCACTCTGATGAGCTTGCCAGACGTGGCTCTGCTCTATGCGTGTCTCATGCGGAGGAAGTCTTCCCTCCGCTGGGACATGTAAAGAGAGAAATCCTCCTGCACTTCACCTCACGGGCTGACACAAAATTGATAAACCAGACGAACTGTATCATTTCAAGGAAGATCTGGGCAACCTACAATGATGCCAGAACAAACAACCTCTTAGCCAGAACGCATGTAGATGTCACGATTCAGTTGCGATCTTTAGTCCACCAATAAGTTTAGATTTGAAACATCAGCCTACGCATAAATAAATAAAGACATTCTAATAAATTCTGTTCCGTTTACTGAATTATTTGAAAGTTATTTTATTACTACACAAATGCACTAGTAAAACAACCTTATAGTAGTATTGGAAAACAATGAAAAGCTTACTAGACAAATACCTACCGAAAATTGTGTCCGATTGAATGATGGGGCATTATGTTCGCAAAATGTTCGAACTGCGGAAAGTGGGTTTGAAAAAAATAAGAAATTTGAAACACTTTTTTTTTTTGTCTTATTGTTTGTAAATAAGTTGAAATGGTATATTTTTTATTTTGAACTAATACAATGTACATAACTAATAAGAAAAAAGTAGATTAAGTTGTGAAACAAAAAAAAAGTGTGGCTTAAGCCACTTTCGAATTCACTGAAAATTGTAAATCTGTCAAGAAATCGTGGCATAGGCCGTTTTGTCTGTAATTAGAAAATGGATGTTCATATCAATTATTTATCCTTGTTAAGTTTGGTTAATTAGCTTACCAAAAGCGTATTAATTAAACAACTTTAATCATCCTCCTCCTCTTCAATGTCCTCTTCCACAGCCCTCAAATTCGTTTTTAAAGTATTGTAGAATACATGATAAATCGGCGGGATGAATTCTTTCAGCTCTTGCAAATCCTTGAATTTCGCCGCATCTATAGATCTACCCTCGGGATACAGTGACTCCAATTGAATATCCAATTTTTAATTAGTATTCCTTTTCGAAATATCCACTTCTTGGAATAAAACATCTTCATTGTTTGAGTATTTAAATTGGATAATAAAAGGTTTATGGTTTTCAAATCGGAGCCATTGAATCTTCAACCACTCAATTTTAGATTTTTTATCCACCGACATTTTTCTGTTGGTGATTAATTTCTCTAAGGAACAAGATTGAACGGTTCTTTTTTTTTGCAGTTAAGATAACATGGTCCCAATCATCAGGAATAAAAATGTCCCTATAGAATCGTTTTTCCTTTTCTATCAGACCAAAATCTTGATCGCAAGGCAGAAATGAGTGGCCAGATACCAAGAATTTATGGTCAATCACATTAACTTTGAAAGAAGAGTTATTTACAATGTAATTACAAATTGTGCTCTTTCTGATATTACGATTTTGTCCTCCGCATTGATCACTATACATGATCAAATTGTTGCACTTGACATTAGTTTTTATATAATGCATAATGCAAGATCCAATTTCTTGTGGACCGCGTGACGCAATTCCTTCATTCCATGTATACATGAAAGACTTACCTCTTATTAAGTCGTGAATTCCCAAACAATATGTCCAAAGTTGTCTTTTATAATAAGCTACTCCTGTGGAAATTACCGGTGTTGGAAGAGTTTTCATAAGGTCAAATGCTATAACTGCATACTCATTTTCATTTAATTGTGAGTCTACCTTCATCCCATTTCTAGCAGACTCGACTTTTCGGTGATGTAAATCACGTTCACTTGAGAGCCGCTGTTTTTCAGATGTATCGCTTGCGGCTTCTATCTTAATCTTATATAAGTCACATTTTTTGCAGCTATCAGAAATAGGAGCTAGAAAATGTAAGTTAAAATTTTCTGAAAATATCTTCGTAAAAACAAACTTGGAAACAGCTTTATCAGACTCCACTGTTCCATGGTAAAGGTTGTACAAAATTGTTATATTTAACGTTGGAGCCAAAAATTCTCTTTGAATATTTTTATTTCTGGAATAATGGGATTTATATCTTGGAAATTTATTGATAAAATCCTTTACAATTTCTATACACTTAACGTCGGTTTTGTTATGAGGTGGGTGTCTTCCCCTTGTTTAAAGAAGCTTTTGCACACATGAGTATCAATATTTTGTCCGTTTGGAATCTTGTAGACTCTTGTATTAAATCTACGACTACTGCCAGCAGATTTTGTATAGCTTCTCTTTTTTTCTGTTACTGATACTTGAGCGCTTATATACGCGTTTTGTAAGTCATGATTACCAATTTCATAAAAGTTTTCAAAAATTCTTTTCAAATCATTGTTATTAAAATTTCTATGGCATTTTAACGGACATGCGCAGTCTGATGTATTTAGAATCTTAGCTGCTTTAACAACTCCCCTCACATTCGTGTACGCTTTACCAGTAGCTCTTTGAAGCTTACTTACATTTTTTTCCAGTTCGATTTATTAAGAATCCGTTTCCTGGTAGATTTTTTCAATAAATTTCCCTTTTCAACTTCTTTATTTGTTTCAGAATGTTTTGTTGCCATATGGCCAGATTGTAGGCCAGACGGCCCAGGAAAGGAATCTCCCACTGAACTAGATGATGATGAAGGGACATACTCCGACCCGGAATTCTCAAAATCTAAGAAACAGTCAGATTCCGACATGTTCAGTTGGTATTTGCTTATTGATAAATATTTCAATTAAAATATTTTCATGGATATAACCAACGAAGTTTAAAAACTTACCTCTATGAAAGTATTAAATAAATTAACAAATAAGTATAATATTCACTGTAACACTGACTCTAAATGGAACCTTTAAAATAATACCAAATAAATAAAAACAATGAGAATAAAAGCGTCACCTTTCGCTGTAGAACATTAATCATGAAATGATATGCCTGCATTGTCGAAAAGCTTTATTTTGCACAGACAAAATTTAGCATGTCTATTTTTGTTCAGATGCCATAACGGCCTAACCAACATATATTTGAATTTCCTCGAATGCTATTTAGCCCAAGCGGCTTAGGTCGTTTTGGCTTCGAAGCTTTTTTGAATTTCATATAGGGAAGAAAAAGCTTTCCGCAATATCAGCAATACAATTTCGACTATGGCATAGGCCATTTTTGTATTTTATAAATTTTAAAATTTGAATTTAAACGGTGCAATCAGTTGAACTTTTTTGAAAATGTGGCTTAGGCTGTTTTGGCGCTGAGTGCCTCTTTGCATATGATATTTGACAGATCAACGGATATTTTGTGCATTTCCTATTTTATGTTTTGTTTTTTGCTTGTAAAAGCCTCAAAAGCCCTTGAAAAGTATCTGTTCATGTATTTCTGTTTTAGAATAAAATCCTCGTTGCGATAGAAACCATTGCAATTCGATGACAAAAAATGTAATAGATTCTAAGAAAGCTGTCGCGCAAGGGCGTGTAGAGCTCTAAGGCCCGTTTTATTCACTCGAAGTTGAAAAGAACTTGGGGATTTTTATTTTCAACTTGAGAATTTAATTTTATTAACTCAAAGTTGACTTTGAAAACTAAGGATATACTGAAGTTGAGAAAACCGAAAGTTAATCAACTTTGGAAATAGTAGAAGTTGTAGAGTAAACTTGGGTTTTTTGCGTCAAATGTCAGATCTTTTTTTCTCATTTCTGTTTTTGAAAATGAAAATAATTAAATATTAATTTTTAAAACTTAAACGATGTATCGTTCAAATTATTTCTGGGAAGATTGGCCCTCGTCTGATTCGGGCAGCGAAGAAGACAAGCGCAATTTGGTCTGTGAAAGACGGCAATACAAGATGATATCACGTGTTGGACTCGAAAAATGGGACGACTGCGACTTCATCTCTTATTTTCGGAAGACAATGATAGTGCTTCATCTTATATAATGAATTCGTTGCCGTGCGTCTGGAAAAGATATTGTGTACCGTGAAATAGTTGGAATTTAGGTATTGCTTACATTTTATGAGTATCGTTTTTTTCTTCATAAGTGAATTCCAACCAATAACCCAGTTATTAATCGCTGCTGCGCTGCTATGGACTTGGATCAATTCAATTGGCGTACATTTTTTATTGAAAAGAGTGTCCAAAGCAATTGGAAATCTTGCGGGAACTTCTGCAAACAAGTGACTTTTGCGCAAGAGCGAAATTCCCTTCAATAAATTTAAATTTTATATGTACACTCCCTAAAACGAAAATCATAAAGTAAGCTTTGTCTATGACGAAAGTGACGGCCGAAATTCAAATTCAAAGTTGAACTGACACATATTTGGTGTCATCTGTCACAAATATCCCGGGAATATTTCTGAAACACCAACTTTTGGATTCCAACTGAGGCGTTGAGGATTAAAGTAGTGAATAAAAGCAATTTGCCGCTCAACTCTCTCCTTCGAATCAACTCCGAAGTTGGCTAACCTCGGAGTAATCTGCAGGTTGAACGAAAGTGAATAAAATGCCCCTAATTTTTTATGGGTACCGTTTCACAAATGCTGCACATTTTTACCACAGCTGGCAGCCAACTAATTTTCGACATTTGTTCTTTATATTAGTAAGGCAGATATGATTTAAATTTATGGGGCCCACACTTTCCCTCTTCAGCATAGTATCTTGCTGTCTCTAAACTTAAGCGTCTCTAGTCTCCAATTCGTTTCTTCACACCAAAGATAATAATGGTTTGATCCTTAAACATGATCTAGATGGGACAAAAATCATAGGTTCATGACAAATGTCTGTAAACGTCGCTTAAAATATACTTTTTTCTTCTTTTAAAATTTATCTCCATTAAATGACATTTTTATAAATGAGTGGATAGTTGTAATGGGCCCATCTATATAAATTTAAAAATTATTCTTCGGAACATGAAGCTGCCTCGATAAATTTTGTTTTTGTAGACATTTTTGTTTGGGAGTTAAAATTAAGCACGAGCAGTATACAAGGCCTTAACACTTAAAAAATGTAAGAAAACCCAGCTGGACTAGTTGCATCTTTTGATGGATACAAAATAAACTCCTTCAATTACCAGTAGAACTGACAAGTATAGATCTGCATTTGTTAAGAAACAAATTATCATAGAACCTATATAATTACTGAATAAATTATCGACTGCCATTGTGTTGTATCTGTTTGCATCAATTTTTTGCTGCTTCTATACTTGTCAGCGTAATTTATTCACTGTAAATCACAACCCTACCGCTCTCTCGGTCTCAGCTTAAAATTCATTACCAACTTCACATGAATTGATCGAGCACACGGAATGTGATAAATGCATTCTGCATTCTGCATTTATCTCAATCGTAATTAACGGCGGCCGCAGTGCTCCCGACAACGTTCGAATGGGGAAAAGAACTATTCCAAACATCACGTTCGCAGACGGTTACATGTGTCAAAGCCGCCCCTAGCCCATTGTCCATCGCCCAAAGTATAGCCAAAGCAGGAATCTCTGTACACCACCACTGACACTGACACCGGCAATGGCAATAACTATTGTCGTCGATTACCAACTACCGCCATGTCGAGGCCGATGATGAGCTGTCAATTGTATGTCAATCGATTTGTTCGCCGCCCGATGTTGTTAATTAAACACACCAAGTTTATGGGTACTCTGTTTTTGCCTGCCAGCACACGATTGTCTTTTTTGTGTTCGACGAGCTGACATTGTTTAGTACTCTCGTCGGGAATTGTGTCATATGGATGACACTGACATTTGCCGTGTTCCAAATGGTACACACCAGAGGGGGCTGTCTGTCGAACAGACAAACACTTGTTGCGTAATGTTTGAGAAAGTGCAATGGTGCTGTGCGACTGTGCCGTCCCGTCGAGGCGTAGTCCGTATTTCAGAAGTCAGTCTCGATAGTATTGTGTGGAAGAGCGTCGCACGCTTGAATATTCATGAGGCGTCGCATTTGTGAACGCATGCCACAGCGTAGGTACTTTCCAACTGTCACCAGTTCGCAATGAAGAAGACATAGAGTCTAACGAACCATAGACTGACAGTACAGCCAGCCGGTCGATTGGCCATATGTTGTAGGGTACTATGACACCGGACCGCATCGATTAGTTTGGTGGCGGTTGCCAAAGAGTGGTTTTAATTAGTGCCGCCATTCAGTGCGAGTATGGGAACACGGCCAACTCCAGTTTGCATTTTTAATTGCAATTCGATTCCATGCTGATTGGGAGTTGGTGGAGTTCCCCTAGTACGAGTATATCCGAGGAGGGGAGAGCTGCCTCAGCATGGGCATGTGGGCGGTATGGCTTATCTGTATTTCACTGCACTCGAGTCGAGAGCGGGGATCAATTAAATTGACTCCCGGGGATCGTGTGAAAAATTATAAGAATCAGGTATCTAATTGCAGTGATAATGTTGTTTATGAGGTGTGCCGTATGGCAGAAATTAAATTGGTTAATTAATTTGAATGAAGAAAAAAACAGTAATTTGCATGAGCGAGTCAAGCGATTTGTAATTGTTTTTCAGGTGCATATGGACCGGAATGGAGGGGGTGGTCTGTGACTAATTGCAGTGTCACCACGCAGCACGCAGTGGTTGTGAATCAACGCTCTCCATTATTGGAATCAATGTCAGTGGAGTGGATTATTAAAACGCTGATTGATTGAGAATGGAACGCAGGGTGAAGGATTTGCCGTATCTGATTTTATGGCATTTCGGTTCGATACAGAATCGCAATGTATAATGAGGCAAATAAGCATTTTTTGAATTGTGGGTTTTGATTGGACGTGCGCTAGAGTGTAGATTAAGGCTGTAAATTTATCGCCTTGCAACATTGTATAAGACGTACGATAGTTAGCAGTTATGGGAGCCATGGTTTTGTTGCCGGGTAATTGAATTGCAAATTCTATGGGCGTGTTCATTGTTTGGAAATTATATTTTTTGATTAAAATAATTAGTGAGCCTTTTTAGGCACTCATATAGGTAAAGGGTTATTCAGTTTTCGTTTTCGAAAATAAAGCTAAATAAAACACATACAGCCATATATCGTTGATGAACATTTTATTTCATTATAAAGTTTAGACTTTGCCATTGAGTGTGAAAAACAATATCATTCATATAGCCGCCTCGGGAAGATTCGCAGCATGCTATGCTTTTGAGGCAGTTTTTAACCACTTTTTCGCACATTTCGGGCGGTATCTCCGACATTACTTGAGTAATGTTGGTTCTTAATGCGTCTAGAGTTCGTGGATTATTCGCGTGAACACGGTCTTTTGTCTCTTGGAGCCCCACAGAAATAAATCCAGCGGTGTCAAATCGCACGATCTTGGTGGCCAATTGACGTCGCCGAAAGGTGAAATTACGCGACAAGGGAACTTCTCACGCAATAAAGCCATAATTGGTCGTGTTGTTTGGCTTGATGCCCCGTCTTGTTGGAACCACAAATCGTCCAAGTCATGATCTTCAATCGCCGGCAAAAAAAAAAAAATCGGTTATCATTCGTTCAATTGCTGCGAACCGCAGGGATATCGATTAATACGGATCATCAGCAACACTTGCATTTGCAGCAGCAATATTTTCTACTGAGCGTGCATAACGACATCAGTAACACTTCTACTTTCCTCAAATTTCTTCACAACCGATTGCTTGCGTTGTCGATCGATTATGACGACCATAATCATCGCGTAATGGCGAAAAGTGGTTATATTTGAATTACCACTTTTGTAGTAAGTTTCAATAATATTTACGCGTTGTTCGATTGTTAAGCGACGCATTATTGTAAATAACAAACATTCAACTTATATTATGACACTTCAAATGACAGCTGAGTTTGACAGGTGTCGAATGCCAGTGCTACAAACTTGAAACGACGTCTCAAAATAAGAGATAAATTGTACTTTAATTTTTTTAATTATTACCAGAAATGTGATTGTTTTAGGTATTCTATAGTTTAGCACTACTCTCAAGGTCTCAAGGCGTTTTTATTTACAATAAAATAATAAATAGCAAGTACATAAACGGAAAAAAAATACTTTCTTAACTGGAAGTAGAAGTTTCTTAACACTAGAACATAAGATTTGGACCATAGACGTGGTCCAAACTAATTATTTCTTATTTTTAACATTTTCTGCACATGAGTCAAAAACGAGAAAAAATACCAAAGCTAGATATTTATTCTTGATTTAAGAAATCAATTGCTTAACAATTTTTTAACCTCAATAATTGCTTTCTTCCAGTTAGATTTATTTTCTTAAACCGTTCATAGGTTTTCTTGACGCAAGAAACTGTTTGCTTAATTATATATGTGAAATCAGAAATAATTTTCTTAAATCGATAACTAATTTCTGAAAGCAAGAATACTTGAATTCTTGACCAAAGAGAGGATATACGGAATGTGACCTTAAGAACTTATCTTCTAGTTCAATAAATTGTTTCTTGAGTCGTTCATTTTTTCATGCAGACTAATTAATGTGAATCAAAATCTGTCTTGAAATATAATTAAGTTCATTTTCTTATATAAAGAACTTACTTCTTTGCATTTTC
Source organism: Cheilosia grossa (assembly GCA_963082955.1). Taxonomy (NCBI): domain Eukaryota; kingdom Metazoa; phylum Arthropoda; class Insecta; order Diptera; family Syrphidae; genus Cheilosia; species Cheilosia grossa. The sequence continues at coordinate 26,721,456 of OY720148.1, forward strand.
GTAGAAATTATTTTCATCAGTCCACAAGGAATTTAGAACTAAATAGAAATAAATTTGTTTACTGTTTTCTTGGAATTATTTTTATTTAAAAAGCAAGTTATGAAGTTACTTGCATCAATTTAATTACAATGGACGTCCAGTATAAGGAACGATATAATGTTTGATGTCATTCAGTACATATCGTGCTTTTTATAATATTTTTAAAGGAAGAACTCATTGAAAAATATATTTATTTTAAAGGTTTTATTTGACATAAAATTGAATAGAGGATGATCCTGCCATTTAAATACTTTCTGGGTTCTTAAACCAACTTTTATATACGTTCCTAATACGAATGTATATCTGAAAAGCGTTCGTTATATTGCAAATTCGCTATATCGGATATTCGTTACAATGGACGTCCACTGTACTTCAAATTATATGTGACCTTAAGTGTAATTGGCTTCTTGTTTTTATAATTTATTAATTTTCATGTTCAACTTCCAAGGAGGAAATATATTTTCTTTGGAAAATTCATCTGATTTTTCTATGTTAATTGAAAAAAAATTTATTTCAATGATAATAAAATAAAATAAAAATAGTAACCGTGACAAATCCAAGTATAGGAAACACGGCTTCTTATATCCTAGTAGCTTCAAAAATTCTAAAAAAAAGAGCCTCCGACTGAACTTAGAAGTTTGTAAAGAAAACGGAAGCCAGTTATTAGAGGAATAAATGGAACAACAAAAACGTAACATTTTCCAACTGAATATACAATATTGCAAATCAAAATCACGCTAACAATTATAATATTAAAATAAAATAACTTACCAAAATTACAGACGACACTTTTTTTCTGAAAGCTTACACTAGGACTCAGTAAGAAGTTGACAATTTACTGACTGCTTATGCTTTGCATTTGCTTACTCGAACTAAGGCATCAAAATTTGCTCTTGGACGACTTCATATCAGAACTTGGCTTCCCGCTCCCCCAGCCACTGCTCCTCAATGATAAATAAATACATATATACACATTCGATCTGAAATATGATGGAATTAAATCCTATTTTCGCAATAACATTAAGAAAACTCATCTAAGCCTCTGCCAGCCTTTCCGCTGGAAAATTGCAAAAAGGGGACTAAAAAGGGGCCTGAGCCGAAAAAAGGGGCCACCACATAAAATATTAATAAGAAAAAAAAAGAAAACCGATCAACAAAGACATTTATTTTTAACAAAAAAATAATTTATTCATCACGAAACACTTCCTTTCATATGTTTGCGTTCTTTTTTGTTCAATAAAGAATAAAATATTACTTAAACTGAAAAAGAGACCATTTAAAACAATTTTTGAAAAAGTGCAATTATTTTTTTGTATATCAGAAAATCTCTACTAGTGTCAATGATGACCGAGTAGAGCGACAACCCAAATAGCAAAATCGAACCAAAACCACAAATGCAAAGGAAAACACGACACCGTTTGTTTAATAGCTAGTAGTTTATTATAAAGCTTACACTAAGAACTGTGATAGGTCGCCGCATCGCTAATTCACTTCTCTAAGGCAGTGTTACCAGGGGCTTTAAGTGAAATTCCCCATCACAGACATTTAATTTCCCCGTTGCTGCCCGTGTTGTTCTTCATGGTGGCATTCCCCATGCTTCCCCACAATCATAATATTCTGTAAACTGATTGTTTTTTACAAACTTTTCACCCAAGTTCCAATGCAAAAACTCAAATGCAGTTAGATAGACACACGTATTGAATATTAATGTCCTTAATTTAAATTTTAAATACGATTGTATTGACACCAGCGACTTGCAAACGAGGTATTCATGTGTGACATGTCATTTACAGGGTTGTGCACACATGCAAAAATGGTTGTATTCCGTTTAAAGCTGACATTTTATTATTTTAATATTTTCCCCGTACATTTCGGGAAGATTCCCCTTTCCCATTTTAATCAACTTTTTTATTAAAATCCCTCCCAACTGGGGAATCCCCCAGGAACTAGTAACGCTGCCCTAAAGTGCGGCCTCCAATCGACAATATTCTTAGTTTCCAGGAAAACTAGATTGCGTACTAGAATTTCCCCTTCCTGTGCACGATGCCTTGTGCAGCCGACCGTCTCCATTCCACGGATCTGGGATTTTATGCTGTGTTACAACTTTTATATGATTATTTTGTTTGTGTATTATTTCGGCTGTAATTGCAACGATTTGTTCAATAATTCAATCGAAATATTCCTGAAAGATTGCAGCAGTAAGTTCTTTGCAAACTAAGAGCCATTGAACTATCTAATAAACAATTTCAACCTTAACCTTTTATTTGTTGTAGATAACAATAGCTTATTTTGTATGCCCCATTGGTGCGAGTTTGATAAATTCAAGCTCAAAATTATTACATATACCAAGCATTGTCATTCTTAATAAATCTCAAACCTCAAAGTCATAAAGCAAATTCTATTCATAAAATAAGAAAACGAAAAGTCATTACAGCGCTTTAACCGACTTCATGTAAACTATGCAGTAACGGGCAACTTTTGGGCACTCTCCAAGTTTTAGGTTCACAACATTACATCCCTACCAAAGACTGACTCTGTTTATGCTCGCTGAGCAGTAACCATACCCTATTACTACAGTATATTTCGCTCTACATCATATTTAACGTCGCCCGACCAGCGGAATGGCACCCAATAAGTTCTGTAATCCCTGCCAAAGCTCAGATCCATTCCGTCATAAATCAAAATGCCTGAATTGAATTCCGCTTCCGTATGACTTCACATTCGCAGTGGGACACTGTGCGATGGGGAGGAACACTTCCGAAGGACAGCCACAGCAGGTCGAAGTGAAGTATCTTTAATCATCATGAGTATGTTTGCGCATATGCGTTGCGGATGATGTAACAAACAATGCAAATTTAGTTGCCTTACATCGGTTGACCCATATTTGGTTAAAGCAAGCATCACGGATATGCGATGGAGTATATCCCCGTTTCAAGTGCTTTGTGCGTGTTCACAAGCACATGTTGTGCGGATCCTTTCGAGCGGGTGGGGCATTCAGTTTCACTGCATTCAATGGAACGCATTAATGCAAATTTAACAGATGCATTCGTCACTGTCCTGAGTGCATCGCTGTTTGATGTCAAGTTGAAATAGTTCCGGCAGAAAACAAAGTATAGCTGGTGCTGGATTGATGTGGTATTCGGTTTCAGTTGCAATGCTTTTGCGTGACTCTTTGACCCACATTGGAAAGTGTTGTCATTGGTGGGTGTTTCCTGTTTGTGGTAATCAAAAGATAGCAATTTACATGCAAATCGTATAATCGTTGGGATGGATTGCGCAGAAAGACACTACCACTCAATATGCTGCCGAAGCGAAGAGGATGGGATAATTAGCCGGTATACAAAAGGTATATGGAATAGGTATGCATATAAAACCATTCCCAGTAAATTTTTGGTACCGTTATGGGTGTCACTTGAAGACAAAAATATCCCACCAAAAACATTTTCATGTAAAATGTTGCCAAGGCGAGACCATATTATTCGCACTGTCAACTTACAAGTTGACTAGCTCTACAATGCCTAACTTCACAAACTCTGCACCTGGGTCAAAATATGTGGCTTGCACATCAGAGGCGCCTTTTTGTATAGCCCACTCTACATCAGTTTTCAGACCTCTAGCTCAATCAATTTTCAGACCTCTAGCTTAAAAATTGCAGAGGTCTCATACAAACTTCCATCCCCTAGTTTAAGGGGTGGGGGATAAAAGTTACAAGTTTTATAATTTTTTTGGTGGTTGTGTACTAATACTAGCTTACATATCAAATTTCAGCTTTCCAGGACATTAGGAAATACCCTACCAATTTAAGATATCAATAAAATCTAAAGTTTAAGAGCTATGCAATTAAAACTTTTGATGCTTAATAAGTCCGGTATTGACAATAAATCCAGAGAATTTTGTTTATCTGGTAAAATCCAAACCCATTCTTAGGATCTGATCCTCAAACTGCGTCCATTTATATACTATGGATAGGTTTTCTGTGTCTGGCGCTTACTCTTCCGCTTGAAAAAAAAAAAAAACAACTCGCCAAACATATTACTCTCAAGATCGCCGTGCGACGTTGATTTTAGCCGTATTTTATTATCAGCGTCATCAGATCTGAATCAGATCACGAAAATAAAACCATACGGATCATAGAAAAATTTTATTTTGGAGTTGTGGCAACAGTTGCCTTCAAAACACGACGGATAATATATTATGAGTATGACAAACTTCACATTGCCACCAGCCATATTGCAAACGGCGCAGGGACATAAGTCCCAATTTTAACTTTTGGGACTTATAACCCAATTAATTGAGACATGAGCCCCAAATTCGATTTGGGATTTATGTCCCACACCATCGGGACACAAGTCCCAAACAAAAAGGTTGGGCCTTATGTCCCACCCAACAATATGAAAATTAAACAAATAAATACAAGTAAAAAACCTCGCACCAACCCCGTAATCCAACAGTAAACCCAAGTAGGGGGTTTGCAGGGGGGCAGCATGTCCCCCCCCCCCCCCATACACATTTCATAATACAATGGTAGCGATTCGCGTGCCCCCAATTCGAAGTATTCGATACCTAATGGAGATCCACAACATTTTGCTAAACATTATCTATTGTAAAATCTTCGATAAAACAATTTTGGAACTTATGTCCCAATAGGTTGGGTCGTAAGTCCCAAATTCGATTCGGGGCCTATGTCTCACTGAACACATAATATGTGAGTGTCCAGCCCTGTGTGGAATCAGAAGAACTATCTTCTACAGTGAACTTCTGAGCCCTGAAGTACAAATTGGGACTTATGTCCCTGCGCCATTGCAAACACTCTGTACAACGTGACGTCCCAATATGATGTCAATTGACATGAGATTTCATTTGCTTGTCGGTGGTGTCCCCACATGAATCAAATTATTAATTTTATTTTTGATATTGTTTTTTAAAAACTAATTTAAGATTCTATGTTCAAATATGCAAAAAATAAACAACATGTTGCTGCTAGTATTTCGGTTTCTCTTGACATATAAAGGTGTATTCATGAGAGCGAATGATTTTTTTTAAACATATATGAAATACTAGCTGACCCAGCGAACTTCGTTCCGCCCAAATTCATTAATGTACCTAATAAAAATAATAATTCTGAGCATGCAGAATGCACGTGCTGCTTTATGAAATAAATGAAGTACATATTATAGCAATATCGATGGGTTTGCTCACACGTGAATTGAATTGATGCCACAAATATCCAGCGATTGTCCTTGCGACTATTTGTCATAGGCACACGGAAAATTTAAGATGCTCAAATACGAATGGCAAATCGTTCTGAATAAGAGGATTCCGCTGAATGAAAATGTTGGCATTTGAATTTTTCCCTCAAAATCGTTTGCTGCATGACATTCGATTTGAGATTCTTCACAATCAAATCAAATGCGTTCCGTTGCAAACTTTCGGAGCATTTAGGTTGCGCAGCAAAATTATAACTGAGCCGACTTTCAATTTCATCCTATCTTTTAAATACAGCAATACGAATAAAACAAAGAAAGAATCATGAAAATTGGCCCAGTGGATATCGAGTTATAATTATATTATATTTATGTAGATATGTGGGAATAGATAATGTAAAGGGGTTTTCAATAAGAGCGCTACAAACGTTTTTTTAAATAAAACAAAAACGGTTTTGGATATCAATGAAATTCTTTATTCCTGTGAAAGTACGTTCGATGCCATTATGTATGGAACTCGATTTCTTTTGCATGGCCACCACGGGCACGCTTGCAGAAGTCCAGACGTTGAACCCAATTTTCGACGGTTTTCAAGCATAAATCGGCCGATACTGCTGCAATTTCACGTAGTTCATCAATCGTCGCTGGCTTGTTGGCATAGACCATATGACTTGACGTAGCCCCACAGGAAAAAGTCTAACGGCGTCAAATCGCACGACCGAGGCGGCCAAGCGACTGTACCATTTCGTGGGATAACACGTTTTCCAAACTCGGTTTCCAATAAATTGATTGTGAGATTCGCTGTGTGGCTTGTGGCGCCGTCCTGTTGGAACCACATGTCTTCCAAGTCCATATCATCCAATTGGGAAATCATTGAACGGTAGCGATTCCCATTCACAGGAACGTGCCGGTCTTGATCATCACGGAAGAAGTCCGGCCCAATGACGCCGCCGGCCCATAAACCACACCAAACCCTAATTTTATCGGGATGCAATGATGACTCATGGAGGACGTGTGGATTTCTGCCTGACCATTACTGCATATTTTGTTTCTTGACGAAGCCATTCAGCCAGAAATGATGACGACCATAAATTGGACGTAGCGCTCTTAACGTATCGCACGCAGTTTTCACAAATCACTAACTTACCTTTGAAATAGCCAAAATACAGAAAGCAAACGAACGAAAAGGGTGCAATTGAAATTTTGAATACAACTGGAAAAACAGAACAAAACACTTAACGATCTAAAAAAACAATAAGAATAATAGTAAATTTAAAAATTTTATTTAAAATTAATTTGACTTTCTTTCAAATGTTGTTTTATTTTTCTTTCTTGATTTACAAAAGGGTACAACTTCTTTATCAGTACACATTAGTTAATTCATTGCCCCCCCCCCCCTCCTCCGTGACCACACAGCCCAAATTATCAAATCACAAAGAACATATACTGTGCTATCAAATGGAATGACCGCCTACAGCGCCACCTGTTGAGAATTTTTCAATTTTTCTTTTTTCCTAAACCTTCGCGGAGTAATTAAGAACAAATCCGCAGAAGGAAGTATCCAATTTTGTCCAGTCGTTTTCGAGTTTTAAGCATCCGAACAAACCAAGATCCATTTTTATATATATAGATTCTCGATTTGCTTCAGAAACATTTCATAAACATTTGTCAAACATTTTTGTTTTAACCGGTGTAGACGCCGATTTAGTATTTATTAAATGTTTATGAAATGCTTTTTACTGTCGAAAATTCACGCCCAGAGGCTCGAAAACAACAACACCTCTTCCGTAAGATTGGAATTCTTAGACAAAGTAAATGGCAGCAGTTAAGCACGAAATTTCAGAAGAACAAACTGAAGTTAGTTAGTAATTGAATTTTTCTAGGATATTTTCTGATAATAAAGAAATTTGTTTCCCAATAATTAGTTTTGCAAACAACTTAAATCTATGCAGGCTGCTAGTTACCATTTTTCATTATTCCCAGATTTTCTGGACATTTGTATTTTATGTTAAGAGAACAAAAAAAAAAATCTCACCTTTCGGCAGGGAGAGATGTGAAACAAACTATTAACGAACTGCGAAATATTTCATAAACATATTTTTGTATAAATGTTTATGAAACATTTACTTAAATATTTCGCATGTCTGGGCCTACCTTTATGGAATGAGCAAAATCATCTTGTAGGACGAAAATTTTATTCGATGAGCGTTGAATATTTTAGTCTGTCAACGTGACTGTGTGGCTTGGCTATCGTTTACAGGCACACCAACAATGAAGAATGAAACAAGCCACCTATTGGGAAATAGTACAATAAATTTTCAGATCATGATTCGTGATCTCGATGAATAGCAGGATCATATGCTGTTGTTGTAAGTGCATGTATTTCGATCATGGCTGATAAGAAAAAAGGGCTTATGTAAAGTTTTCGAAAAATTGTGCTTCTCTGACAATGAGTAAACTTTCCAGTCCATGCGACTTACAGATCTTCAAATATTTAGTAAAGGAATTTCAAGGAATATCGTCTATCCTTACATCATGCACCCCTTAAGTAGTCTGTGACATTTTTTAAACTGCGAGATATGCGTTTCATCATTAGCATTGTAGAACCCTTTTACGAAGTTTACACCGTATATGGGGTTTGATTCTTTAAAAGAGGGTCAAGGGATCATTTTGAAAAGTTGTGAACCACCTACACATGAGTTTGTGCCTGATTTCGGAATTTTAAAACAACAAAATTTGACTGTTTGTGAACCATCATGTTTTAAGAAATTATGAAAAGAAACGATCAGGTTTATTGGAAGCAGCAAGCTGCTCGATAGTGTTCAGGCGAGTTGGGATTTGAATGTGTAAGAGTCCAGAGCATTGAGTTCTGTTTCATTGCCAAGAAACTGTTTGTATTTTTGATCTTCTGAACCGTCTTTGGTACCGAGTTCAATATCGTAGATTTCTGCATGGAAAACTGTTGCTGCAGGTCTAAGAGGACTGAGTATAGTTGGCATTTGTTTCGTCGGTATCTCCCAAGCAGATCTGCAGATCGATGCGGGATAGAACTTCTGCAACAGCAATGGAAGTTGACTTTTGGGGAATGAAGTCTGATACTTCCAAAAACTAGTCAAATATATTATGAAAAACTTGTAAATGAAGCTCAGTCATTTCAATACAGAGCTTACTACAGCAAGTTAAACCATCATCTGCAGGAAAGAACGTATTTTTTGAACAGCTACCCGGTGGATAAAATAATTCCTTCTTCAAAATAAGAGGTGAAATTCTGAATCTTGATTTTATACCGCACCTAAGGTATTCTCCATGACGTTCAATAGCGTTTATTTATGTCTTTACCTGGCGCTAGTATCTCGATCCATATTTAATTAGTGCAGGGAATATTCCATCCCCTGGGGATTTGTAAGGCTTCTGGGTGGATACAGCTTGTTTTATTGTATCAGAAGAAAAGTTCTTGCCTGATAGGCTTACTGACCTTCGGTCCGGTGATCAAATTTGTAAAGTTTTCTATGTTTGAAGTTGTATTCAAGATCAAAGCTGAAGTACGAATAAGTCAGAGTACATACGAGACACTTCCTGATGATGAATGAAAGTTCAGTAACATATAAGGAGATCGTAAAAGACTGAGTATAGAACCCTTGAAAGAAGTCTGATAGACGATTACCTTATTTAACTACTTGCATTCTATTTAAAAGATAAGATGTTAAAACCATCTTAGTTTATCTGGGAGTTTGCTACGTGCCACTTTGTCAAATGCTCTGGACACCTTTTCCTCATCAAAAAGCATAAGACGGTCATGTTCGTCGCTGAAGCCATTCTGTTTAAACGCTTGGTTACTCTCTGTAAGAAATACATTCAGGCCCGTTTGTTGATACCACTCATAGCGATTTAAGTTCAACTGAAATTCGTATGTGACTGTTTATGACATAGAAAAAGTAGCCCATAAGGTATTTAAATAGAACTTAAATCGATATGAGTAGTATCAGGAAACGGATCTCAAACACTTTCGAAGGGAAAGGTAAATACAAAAGATTTTATAGGGTGGTTAAATTTTAAGGGCCGATATTGAATGTGAACCACACCTAAACGTCAAGTTTTTTTCTGCATTTCATTTGACATTTCTCAATTTCAGACTAACTCAATTTGAACCATGGAAAGATACATAATCGAGCAACGCGTTAAATTTATTCAGGCTTATTATGAAAATGGGCGTTCAAATCAAAATGCATATCGTGCACTTCGTGATTTCAATTTAGTCGGCACATTTTCAGCTCAGTGGATTCTTCAATAAGCATAATTACCGCATTTGGGCGAATGATAAGCCAAGAATGCACCCACAGAGAGTGACTGTTTGGTGCGGTTTATGGGCTGGCGGCATCATCGGGCCGTATTTTTTCAAAAATGAGGCCGGTCAGGCAGTTACTGTGAATTGTGTTCTCTATCGTGAGATGATAATGAACTTTTTGTGGACGATATGTGGTTTCAACAGGACGGTGCCACTTGCCACACAGCTAACGAAACAATGGCTATTTTGCGGGAGAAATTCAATGGCCGTGTTATCTCACGTCGTGGCGATGTCAATTTGCCGCCACGATCATGCGGTTTGACACCGTTGGACTTCTTTTTTTGGAGTTATTTGAAAGAAAAGGTCTACGTCGATAAGCCAGCAACAATTCAAGAGCTAAAGGATGAGATATTTCGGTACATTAACGGCATAGAACCTCAATTATGCCTCAGCGTCATCGAAAATTTTGACCATCGGATGGAGGTGTGCCGCCGAGGTCGCGCCGGCCATTTGGCCGATATTTTATTCCATATATTATTGAACCAATATTATCATAATAAAAAGAAATGACAGTAATTTCCTAAATGTTTTATTCAAAATCAATATCGGCCCTTAAAACTTAACCACCCTTTACAAATGCTCAAATCATGCCAAGCGCTTTCGAAAAATTTCGAAGAAGACCTGCAATAATTCTGCCAAAAAGATTCTGAAGATTGTGAGAGTAAAAATCTGATGGAGTAACTACCTATGAGGGTCAGATGACGACTCAGTTTAGTGGGTATAGAAGGACGATGTATATTAGATCTGCAGCAGCTCCAAGATGTGTTCTTTAAAAGCTCAGTAGACCAGGGACCATCAGGGACCTATTAAAGCCAAAGAATGCATTTGAAATTGCGGCATTCAATCCCCAGTTGAACATACTCGTAGATGTCGCCGTACTATGGGAGTAGTAGAAGAATCTGGACGGAAACTCAAAATAGCCGCTTTCTGGGCGTTGTATAGGTTTTGCAGCCTTCGAAAAATGAATAACGACACGAGGCATATTTAAATTCCAGAGGAAGTTGACTCTTACACTACACCACAGTAGAAGCTGTGGGCCGAAGCTTCTCAAGCTCTAAAACAGATTTTGTCTGTCGTTTTCCAGTACTACACTAGTTGTTTTTGTGGATGCAGTGTCTCAGTTGCGCATGTGCTGGCTCAACACTCACAAAAATGAAAATTGCATATTTTTTAGACACAATAAACATCCGAAACCGTTTGGACTTAGCAGAAAAATTGTAGGCCTCTCTCAAACGTCTCAAGAATGAAACAAATGACACAATTGAATGAGCCACGGTTCCTCCATTCAACTGCTGCCTCAAATATTTGTCTGTTTTTGCACCACCTGTTGGACGCTTTAATCAGCTCTGCTCCAGTAAAGATGGAATATTCCCTTTTTGTCCAGCAGCACAACTGTGTCTGACATAGATTCTCCAATTTTTGTAAAGGTAGCCGTTTTTGCGTTGGAAGATTTTAGAGGCTTCTATTAAACGACGATCTTTACTATCCTCCATATTCATGCTCCAGCTCGCATCTTTGGTCCTAGCTCAGAGTACAGTATAGCGAATAAGCAAAAATTTCCCCTCATTTTTCGTGTTACAGCTCCAATTAGGAAGTACTTATATCATCTACTTCCGCTACGTTGTGGAATACTTGACAAACGTAAAATGTAAATTCAGTCATTGCTTGGAAACATTGATGACTGACTTGGAGCACTTCTCTCGACTGTCTTTCAAGTACTTTTTTATTATGAGAACACCAGTTATTCCTCTGCATACTTGCAAACTGTCCAATCGACTCATCACAGTGTCACAGTGAAATCAATTCCCTTGACAGTGCATCAGAGATCACTGTTTGCTTCATTAAAATTGTAGCACGTGAAAATTGCTTCTGCAAAATCTCTTCAATAAGCAAACAAAAATGCAATCAATGTCCTTTCGGCATGACAAGTTGTTTCAGCGCACTTTGAATGCGAAAGCGAATTTCGGTCACCATTAAAATGCCATTAAGTATTGTGAGGAATAATTTCATTGGTTTTTCACATCTGCTGCATAGCAAATTAACCATTTTCCTGCAAACCATTTCCATCCATGCATCAACAGCGTATGCCACGGCGTGGGGGTGCGCAGGGGATTAAATTTATTTATAATGTCAACCCAACAGACGACTATATCATTTGCACATTCGCAATAATTGTGTTTCTTCTTGTGACTTCGGAGAGTGTTGTTTTTTTTTTGACGGCGAATTTTCCTTTCCAACGACCCGAACATTGTTAGGTTTCGTGGAAAATCTATAAACCGACATCCACGACCTTATACGCGGCCGCAAAAACTGTCAAGCGAATAAAAAACCTTAAATATTCGTATTAGTGTCGTCTGTCTTGAGCAGGAAGACAGCGGTCTGTGGCGCTTCCTTTTCAATTGTTTTTTTCGTTTTCGTTGTCTTTCGAAAGGAGCGCCTACAAAATGTTGTTCGGTGGAGCCACTGCAATTGTTTTGCGGAAAATTGTGGTGCACCCTATAACGAGTGTTGACGTTCGAGAGTGGGAATGGCAGGGAAATATTTTGAGGGAAAAGTGGAAAAAGCATATTCACCTTCGTTGATACAGTGAATTATTTACGCTGAATCTGAAAAAGTCCCGCATGATTTTTGTATGAAAAAGAAAGGTTCATAGCGGTCTTAAGAGGACGAAGAGAAACTGTATTCTTGGTCACCTACAAACGCGTTACGGATCGGGGTTGATAACAACAAGCCATAGTCCTCGAGGAGTGGAATCGAGAATTCATTAGAGGGAGATTGGTATTTTTCCGATCTTAATGATCTAGCTATTGTAAAATTACTTTTCTTACCATCAACGCTGTTAAGACCATAAATAGAGCGAGGAACTTTTCTTCCTAAACTTCTTCTTCGCTGTCACCAGGATTTAAAATAGAACATGTCTCTCCACCACACAGCAAGTGTTGGCATATTTTGTTCTACCCTATAGGGCTACTAAAAATGTGTCTCCTTTGGCCATAGTAAGAGTGGTTTTGAAATTGTGAAATGAGTGTAATTAAATGTTTATTTGAATACGGAACATGTAGAACTACTCACCCAATATGTAGGATTTATAAAAAAAACAACAAAAAAAAAAACATTGAGATTAACATGGATCAGGACAGGATACAGTTTCTGTTTTTGTTTCATTACAACCGGCCTTTCAGTTAAGTTAAAATTTCCCTTTGGAAACCAATGCTCCGAGACCACGTATTGAAACATTTGTATAATACTCCGGCTCTGAGGAAAAAGCTGGCGGTAACTTTACTGTTCTACCACAAGTCATTACATCAAGACAGCACCAAACCATTTCGAGACTATAATTTTGAGGTAGTTAGGGACTTTGTCTACCTTGGCTCCGCTATAAATTGTGACAACGACACCACATCAGAAATCAAACGAAGAGTTACACTTGCCAAGGCCTTGTCAAGAACCACTAAGGAGACTCTATATAAGACCCTCATAATCCCAGTCCTACTCTATGGCGCAGAAGCATGGACGTTATCAAAGGCGGATGAAGATCTCCTTGGTCGTTTTGAACGCAAAATTCTTCGAGTGATTTTCGGTCCCGTTTGCGTTGACGGGCTTGGGAGGAGGCGAACAGTGAACTCTACGAGCTGTACAGCGACATCGACCTGGTCAGAAAAGTGCGCACCAACTGGAGGCAGTTATCCAAAGATCGCACTAACTGGAGAGGCGTATTGGTTGAGGCCCAGGTCCACCCCGGACTGTAGCGCCATCTAATTAAGTAAGTAAGTAAGTAAGGATGGATTCAACATCCTCGACTGATACAAGATCGGCATCTCTCAACAATACAGCGTGCGAGTGAATTGCATCCATTGAACTTTGGACCTTATTCTCCTCAGTGCTTATTATGCTCCTTTCCTATTGAATGGTTTGCAAAGAACACATTAGCTAGAGCATTTGATTTTTCGGCACGGGTAAGTAATACATCATGTACTCGTATTTTTTACGAATGTACTTTCCGATAATAACACCTAGGTTTTTTTTTTTGATTGTAAATAGTATACTGTTTCTAAGTATCATCGTTTAACACTGGTCACTGTTAGTAAGCCACAGAGTTTATAATCATATTTTGATTTTGTAAAAATATGGTGCAAAATAAACAAAGTTGAAAATACCCACCAAGCGTAATAGATTTAATGCAATGTTTGGGAATATTTTAAGAAATTTACCTTTGTCCTAGTGAAAACTTGGGCTTAACTCACATGTTATTCACCTATTTTTGGAACAACTCCCAAAAGTAACTGCATGATTTCTGCTGTCAAAAATATTTTTCATGTAAAGAAAATAAAAAAAAAAAACCTGAAATGTGAATGGATGAACATTTTTTGGCGCCTAAGATGGATAGAGAATAAGTAAAGCTGTTTAAAAAACCATGCGGAACATTTATTCCTTTTACATTTATTGTTATAAATTCATTTACAAATTTTCATTGAAAAAGAGCCAGACGGCTGCCATTAATAACACGTATTCACAGATCACAGACAGGAAAAATAAGAGCGCGCGAGAGAGGGCTGTCATTCAAAATTTGCGGGGAAAGTCGTGTAGTTGCACGGAAGTTGACTGTCTAGTTTGCATAGTCTTTGGTCGTTATGTACGCACGCCAGTTCAGTGGCGATTCTTACATTCGCTCTGGAAGGCGAAAATGAAAATGAACAGGCCAATAGCTCACATTCCGCCAGTAAAAACCAGAGAAGGTAACTGGGCAAAAAGCAGTCAAGAAAAAGCAAATACTTTTGCAGTGTATCTTGAGAACGTCTTCAAATCTTATGAAGATAAAGATTATCAAGGAAACGAAGAAAGGTGCCAAGAAGACAGACCTATTCGGCCGGTAACAGCTAAAGAACTTGCCAAAGAAATCAAAGAAGGCATAAACATAAAAAAAGCCCCAGGGTTCGATTTAATTACAGGGGAAATTTTAAAACAATTTCCTCGAAAATTTTAAATAAACTAGCGCAGATTATAAATGCTGCATTTAAGTTGAGATATGTGCCAAGCATGTGGAAGGTCGCGGAGGTTATAATGATACCAAAACCTGGTAAACCCCCTATCGAAGTAACCTCATATCGCCCAATATCGATACTACCAATGTTGTCCAAGCTATTCGAAAAAATGCTGGCAAAACGTCTACAAAAAATAATAGATGAAAAATTGCTAGTCCCAATTCACCAACTTGGATTTAGAAACAAGAACTCTACCATTGATCAGGTGCATAGAATCACAGATAAAATGGAAAAAGCATTTGAAGAGAAAAATGTGTGCTCTACAGTATTTCTTGATATAGCACAAGCTTTCGATAAAGTCTGGCATAAGGGACTGATCCATAAATTACGAAGGCAATTGCCGAAGCAGTATTCCACAATTCTGGAGTCTTATTTATAACAGATCGATTCTTCAGAATTAAACAAGAGACCGAGTACTCAACACTAAGAGCAATTAAAGCTGGTGTACCACAAGGTAGTGTGCTAGGTCCACGTCTGCAACTTTTGCAGATGACACAGCTGTGCTTGCTGTTGGAGCAACCGTCGAAATAGCAACAAAAATACTCCAAATGGCATTAAACGGCATTTCAGCATGGACTAAAAAGTGGCAGATTAGATTGAATGACCTAAAGTCATGCCAAACAAATTTACAAAAAAATTCAACTCTTCCAAAATAAAGTACTAAGGAACGTAACCTTGGTTCATCAGAACTTACAGAACTATTAAATACTGATAATGTAATCAGAAGATTGAGGCGGGTAAGACCTCTTGATCTATAAGAGTTAGCCCGACAACCGGCGGATTCTTCTTTTGAATTTTTCAAATAATTTAAAAATAAATTGCCGATAAGTCGAACGACTAGGTGCAATCCCATTCGGGATGACGACAGGCAGTCCCTCCCGGGAGGTTTTTTAGAGGTTTTTCGAGTCCCTCACTATTGCAGAAGCATCCCTCGCGTATTTTTCCTTCCAGCAAACCTCCAAATAAAACAACAACGCCAACTCGCGTTTGGCGTGATTGAGTTGTTAGAATTTGGTCTTTTAAAAAAAAAGAGCGAAAGTCTTCCTCTTTATCATTTTTGTAATTAGTAAAAGTAGTTTAAAAATATAAATTCTGTGGTTCTCTTGACGAAACAAATAGCCGCCAAAAGGCTATAACCATCAACTGGCTTTCCAACAATGTTTGGATCATGAGGCCCAAATAGACCCGCAACCAACAAGGTGCCAGAAGTCGAGCCTTGTATAGTCAGATGGCTTCTTCGCAGGCATCCAAGTATAGAATTTTTCAACTAGATGTCGAAGGGTGGACATGGGAAATTATGGAAGTGCTTTGAATTCCAAATGCTCACTGTCCAACAGGTACGAAGATTTACCTAGGGCTCAGTCTTTCGACCCGTGCTACTGAAATTTCTATGTTGACGATTTAATGCTCAAGACTGTTTTTTTTCATGACTGCCACCCTAAAGATATGGTGACCATCCGTTCATTATAATAATGCAAGGATCTGCATTTGATTAATTTAATTTAAAAAAAAAAAATAACCGAATAATAATGCTGACGTGCCCCGACTTACTGAACGCTCAAGCAAGTAATCGAGCAGCTAGTACCTTCTAAAAAGTCTGTATAGGTATATTTCTTCTAATGTGTATTATTTTTATAAAGTTTATTGTAAGTTTTATTAAATAGCAATTTGAATGCTAGATAAACTAACCAACTAAAAAAAAAAAAAAAAGTACCTATTGGAATAATTGAAATTTGTTTCTCGTTCCTTTGTTGATTATTTGGAATCCAACAAATTCTAAAATATGTTCACAGTAACTATAGAAGGGTTAATCGAAGATCTCTCGCAGTCAACCCAGCAAAACCAAAAAAGAAATGTTGTTTCGGCAGTTTGCAATCTTGTTCTTTCGGTCAATACATTGACCACCTCTCATGACCATGGCAATACCCGCAGTGAACTCAATACTTCACTTAAAGGGCTTCCATCGATGCCTTTTTAAAGCTCCAAGAAATATATTTAGCTAAATCAAGTCTTCTCAAGCATCATTCAACTTAAATGATACAAGTAAACGTGACATTGCAGTCCTTTCTCACATTGTAGGGCATTGAGCACTTGTGGCAGGATTTTATTCACAGGAGATTTGTAACTTTCGAAGTTTTATTAGTTTACCACAGAACCGATTTTCGCTCTTGTCAAATCAGCATGTTTCACCTGCTCAGTGCCTTTTTCTGGATTGAATGGGACGGAGAATATATCTAGATTTGACGGGCTTAAGCGACATTTTCAAAAAAAGGGCTTAAGCGTGCTTAAAACCTTCTTCCACTAAGTTTATGGACAAAGTGGTTGCATATATAACACCTTCATCCCTTGCTAAGTCATAATATAGAAGCATTAGAGAATTCCACATTTGAGTTTTCACATAGACCTTCATCCTTAAGAAAAAAGGCAAATCTCAAAAGATGTCACTTAGGACCTTAATCTTCTAAACGATTTATTCAATACCTTTTGCCTTTGTTGATTTATATAGGGGTCGCCGTTACTGCCGCGCTTTTCATTCTTTATACCATACAAATTTGGAAGGAAAACGCTCCTTTAATATTTGTAAAAGAACTTCCAAAGAACTTTTCAAAGGTATAAGCTGCCTATGGGACCAAAAACCCTGTGCACTGATTCGTCAACTTAAAAAGTAGGTATAAAGAGGACTTTCCTGCCAACTGGTTGCCGTATAGTTTTCGTCTAATTGTTTTAGCTGAGAGAGTGGCTACCTATGTATAACAAAAGACTGCTCCACCAAACCTCTTTAGCAAAAAGGAACTAGAAGCTTGTACTTTTCATAGACGATCGATTACGTACTCCTCACATTTATTCCGTAACCCGTCTTTATGTATTTCCCTAAGACTACGTCATCTAGAGGTCCATAAAGAACACAAAATCTACATTCACCCACGACAACTTGCGGGCTCCCAAACCCTTTTGTTTGTACAATTTTCCATCAAAAAACATTATTTCCCCATCAACCATTACATTTCGATTAAGTTCATCAGTTTTTTGTGCCGCATTTGTAACTCACATTCGATTTACCCTATAAAGAGTTGGAGTACATGAAAAACCCTGTAGATGTACAAAACAAAAACTTGGTCACCATGTGCACGCGCAGGCGCACGTTTCACTGGAAAACTCATCCGTCGCACGTATAGTACGTCGACGTCCCTCCCCCCATAACCAATCTATGAAGAAAGCCTTAATGGCAACGCGAAAAACCTGGTAATTTATTCGCGGCGCAAGATTATGCGGCAAGTCGTGCCTCTAAGTACTGTAATTAACAAGATGTATTATGAAATTCTGCTAGTATGGCATACTAAACAATGTGCGCGATTTGGGTTTTTCCCTCGTCGAAAGTGTATTAGACGAGGTTGCAGCTTGCAGCTCACCGCTCTTAGATTCAATGCAAATATCAGTGCGATCATCGTGACCGACCCGAAAACTGATGTTGTAATTGCTTCCTCCTGCCGCGGAGTATATAGGTATATTCATACTCGGCTTGTAAACCATCAAGTGTGGCATTTGACACGATGGTTAGGATTTACATTTTATTTTATATAAAAAAAAATTAAGTCAAGAAATCTGTGCACTGCATTGTTGCAACATGTTGCGGGACATTTGCTTAATCTGTTGAATATGCGCGCAAATAATTACACCGACAACAGGCTTTTGTAGCCCGATACAGTCTGAAACTAATAATTGCTTCATCATTGTGGCTAAGTAACAAGGCGTGTCTAATTTGCGGGATCGACGCGACGCTTGATATTTCCCTCTTAACACTCGCGAAGGCTTTGTTGCGAATTTAATTCATGCTGAATGAATACATGGCGCGCTTGAAAACGTTTCGAGATAAATGCATAAATTGATTGAATTTCTCGGTAAAATGATTGCTTACCTGTTTTTGCATTGCTGCCCTTTGAACTTCCGTTGGGGGAAAAAATGTGAAACAGCAAATTAACTACGTGCCAATAACGATGTATATTGAAAATAGATTGCAAATGCAATTGCCCGGATACGCCCACTCGCCCTTGGATAAATTGAACTGCGTTTAATATTTGATTCGTTTCGAAGCAGTTGGAAGCGATCGGGTGTTGGACGTGGATCAACTCTGCTATACCCAGTTGCTGTAACTGTCCAAACACTTTTGTTTTTGTTATTTAAGGTGAAAATCTTGTGTGGGACTCTTACCGCACTAAAAACAACTTCTTAATCCATGACTCATGGACATGACCAATCAAAGAAAGATCGACAAATGATTTTAGTTTCAATGTTCAGTTGCGTTTGAGAAGGTTTTATAATTTAAATACAGATTTTCATATTTTTCTGTTTTTTTTTTTTCTAAATTGTAAGTCGTGATGTTTAGTTTGTCTTAATCTACGAATATTGTATCGCACATTTAAGACGTCTTCTATCTCATCAAAAACATCAAATGCTTTTATTGTTGCTCTACAAGTGGTAGGCTCTGGGTACTGGAACTGGTGTTGTCCGCCGGGATTCACCTTTCAAGTCATGTAAGCTGAACAGGAAGAAAATATGAAAACTGTCAGAACTGACTGACAGAATGAGTACAAGAAACAGAATTCTAAATGGACTTTATATGGAGAATGTGGATAACTTTTGTGAATTTAATCATTTGCCCCTAAGAGGCCCTCGTAACTCATTCACAACCAAGTCAAACTCTGCCATTTCAAACGCAAACAAGTGATCTATGAAACAGGAGACAGCTGAACTCTGGGACAACTCATCTACAGATATCACATCAGTTCCACTAGCAAAGATTGTTTCTGTGAGCTCCTTGATAAAATAGATGAGTAGTGTCCTAAGTGTGATGCTTAAATCGTGCTCGGCGATCTTACTGCCTCAACTTGAAAGGAGCACATCTTTTGGAGTACATTTGGAAGTTAACATATAAGCCTGAGCTACCACGTCTGAGGACGGCGTTAGGCAGTTCAAGTTGATGACGGACTAAAAAACTATAGCCAGCACACAGATTTATCATCTTATTATTCATAAAGGCTCATTACTTTTAGCAGATCATGAACCCATCAACCAAATACAGCATTCTACCGATCGACGTAATTCACTCCTCCATTGTTCTAAATATCCGAACGATTCAAGCTGCCAACATAGACTCGAACCTAGTTTTACCAAAGGTACAAAAACGAAAGAATAGTGTGAGGGGACTTAACATTTAACGCCTACAAAATGTCAGAACAATTTTTCACCGCCTATCCCTTAGGCTAATGAGAAGCCTTGCGCAGCTGTAGCATCAATGGGCGATGATCAATGGCATTGTTGTTGCCAAAAAGCTACCAGAAACGGCTCAACTGATGTAGGGGAGAGCGGTGCTAGAAGTAACACTTTCGTTTAATTTTGATGCTGCTCCTAAGATTTTGCAAAAGAGCCAGCTTAACATATCTTAAAACAAACATCTATATTTAAGCTACAACAAAATTTACGAAAAAAGTCCAATAAAGTCTGCTCATAAGATTTTAAAATATCGAGCTTTTTAAAAAAGAGGGGTATGTGCAACTTGCCTACAAAACCACAATTTACTTGATGCAAAAACTCAAAAAAAATTACATCTTTTCTTCAGCCTGGTTTTTGCTTTCGGCTTGGCGACTTTTCTGGCTATGCTGTCATTTTGTTCCTAAAGAAACGCTCGTATTTTAAAATATACTACTATCGCTTGTGTTCTTTTCTTTTAAATAACATAAGTTTCGTTCTCCTTATTTCATAATAAATACTAAAAAAATCGACCATACCTTTAATAAGTATGTGATGCTAAAAAACATAGCCTTATTATTTTCGTTATTTATGTTTTTTTTTTTTAATAAACAAAAAGAGCGACATCTTCTTATAGAAAAATACGTAAATGAGCTGCTCCATCGGAAACAGGTTCAAATCTAAGATGATTTATATTTGAATACGTTACTATGGTAAAATGGCGGCGACAGATTAATAGAATGTCACCAAAATCCTTTCAATTACATGTTTTGTATGGGGAATCCATAACTTAATTTTACCAGCCTTAATGGCGACATAATTGTACCTGTTATTAATGAAAAAATTGCCTTTTTAAAAATTTTAATTTATTGAAGTTAAATTAAATTGAAAAATGATTATACAATTTCTTGAGAACCCAGGTTGCTGGGAACTTAAAAATTAAGCGGAGGTCCGTCCACTTCGAAAGATTCAATATCTATGATATAATTTATCAGAAAATATTAAACAAAATGTTCATTTAGTTACAGCTGTCTGTGATTTATTTTTTCTAGATTGTAGCTTTAAAGTTGTTTGCAACAATACCCAAAGTCCCAACCATCCAATTTTCCGGAGCTCACACATTACGGCTCCAAAAGACGATCAATACAAAACTAAAGAAGGCACCTCGTTTGCTTTGGGGAAGACCAACATTTTTCTTTTTCACGCTACTATCAATCTTAAGAGAAAGCCTGAACATTTTAAGTGTTACAACTGACCCCTGTTCCTTTTAACCCCGTGTTTCCCTACTTTGGGTTTATCAGGCAACTATAGGGTAGCCAGATTTTGCTCGCAGCTCAACGGGACGAAAAGAATAAAAAAAAATGAAAAACCCATCACCTGAGAAGATTGAGGCATTTTTTCCACTACTTGATGAATTTGGTTCCCACAGCACGAACAGATGGCATCGCTGGCTGTATTGAGGGAACTGTTCTCGGAGCCCCACTTGTCAAAAAGGGACGATTTGAAGTGGGCATTTCGCTCACCCGTTTAACAATTGTGATGTTCTTTTTTGTGAATTTTTTTTGTTTAAATTTCACATTGATGCGCTAGTTGTTGACGCTGTACAGCTCATTCGCAAATGGGTCCGAATATTTGATGAACAACCCTTCTCTCGAACCGAGCAAGGACATATTGATCCGAAGCTTTAGTGCCATAAAGCAGGACTTTATCTCACCATCTATTCATCGATTTTAGACACAAGGTCTGTAGAGGCAAGCTATGCGGACCGATTTCGTCAGAAATGTTGTACAATCTTTTGATGTTAAAACCGAATTTTGGCAAAGTATTTACAAAGTCATACTGTCATATGACTTGTTCAGCTTCACGCTTAAGCATAAGGTCCAGGCAATGAAAAAGCTGATCGCTGTGAAGATCCTGCGCTGAATGCCTAAGCTTGAAGAAACAATAAAGGCAGAAGATAGCCGAACGAAAGATGGATCGCCATGGATACAAGAGTGATGTGGGGATCCTTCGAGAAAGCCAGAAACGAAAGACTTATGCTTAAGGATGGAAGATTCCTTTTTACCCTTGTAAAGAATTATAAGAGGTTGCAATACTCTTTGGTACGACATGAGGAAAATCGGCCTTCCAAAAGAAGAGCTTTCCAGAGGCTGGGATGATGGGTGGGTTTGTGAAGAAAAAGTCCACTTCATCTATCACTTATTTACATTTTACATTTTAAATTCATTTTTATTGAGATATTTCATTAAACTCACATAGAAAGTAGACAAAAACGATTCAATCTAATTTAAAACTAACATTTACCTTATTCTAGCTTACTGGCTCCAAGCGAGCGCTCTAAACTTATCAATATACTTAAAATTATTGCCTTTCGGCCTAAAATCTATCTATATTTAATTTGTTTGTTTTTTATTCTTCAAGAAATCACTGCTAAGGTATTAAACACACCCAGGAACAAATTCTTTGAGGGTTCTTCTTCCGAGACTTAGACGACCTTTTCATCACATCTACCGACGAAATAGAGAACTTTATTAAATCCTCGCGATATATTATTATAAATTATTATTGATTACAAGCCTCGAAGATATGGTAGCCCAGGGAAGAGATAACCTCTTCACTCTGACAATCATGCACTGATTCAATATTGACCTGAGTATGCAACGGAACTCTCTCGCCCGGCAGCACAAACTAAACTTAATTGAGAAATTTTGTGCGGAACTCGAAAGCCAATCTCTATAGAGTCGTGTTTTCCAAAAGCCATCAACATGAGAGAAGGTGCATTTCAATATTGCTGCTATACGACTACAACTACTACCATTATTGAAGTCTTCTGGACGTAATTTTAGGACAAATCTTACCCAGTTATACATTTTTTCATAAATATTATTATTTAATACACCTTTCCCTCAACTTTGTAATCAAAATTAAAAGTCACACGATAATGTAAGAGATTTTTAAATGTCCTACTCGTAATTACGCGGCGCCATTCAAATTGGATTAATAACTACCACACGCAGATCATTCTCGGCGTCGTTTCCTCTCCCTAAGTACATATCAATCCTAAGCGATCCCAATCAATTCGTGACAATTATCGAGGGTTTTCCCCATTAGAGTCTGTCACATAACTTTGCTTTTCTAGGCCAAACATCTCATCCTCAACAGCTGCATGGTGTATAACGTGGTCTTGAATTTCCTCCGGCCGGTCGTTTATTTTGTCCGCAACTGAAAACAAATTTCTCCTGTTTCGCAATAAATCGATCAATCGCCATCGATCACCTGCAAATTATGGGCACCTACATATGTCCCTTGTCAGAGCCGAGCCCCACCTTGTGTTGAATGTGTATTGCGCTTCTGCGGCCACCACCCCAGTCGTGTATAAGTATATCACGTACTTGCTCCTGCAGAACGGTCTGCCTCTGCATTTTCGGGTGTCTCTTGCCGTTGCTCTTGCTGTTGCTGGTTCTGCATGCGTCTGCTCGCCATCGCCTCCATAAATACCGATTAGATCAACATAAATTGCTCGAAATTGACAATAAAATGCCATTAACTGTCCGGGTGTACCGATGATGATTGTCAATTATTGATGTCAATCAGTTGATGATCCTGCTTTTGTTTTTTTCTTTGCATTTTCGTTTTGGGATAGTGTTTTGCTTTTATTTTACTTACATACACTGTGAAGTCGGTAAGTACGGATATGTGAGATGCATTTTTATGGCCGATCGATAAATTATTGATAAATTATCCGTGCGGACTGTGTATGCGCTGGTATGTATCGCTGTTGCGCTGTATCTATGTGGGAGGGTTTATATAAGTCAGGGACATGTTGCATTATTAATTATTTCCGTATTTGTGTGATCTCATTTTGATTGTCTGGCACTGGGGCTCGCATGCTGTCCCAGATCTGAAGATGTTGATTTCCTCTTAATTGTTGTTGGAATGTCAGGGTCACAAGTATAATATTGAATGTGGGCCAGTTGAAACTAAAAATAGAGTGCGCGACTGGGTCAAACGAAACTTTCTCTTTCATCAGTAGGTTTGGTTGGATGCTTTCTTATTTTATTAGATGTAAAGGTAAGGATCTGAGAAGAAAGGGTTCATAAGGCGTAGAAAAAGGAAAAGTGTTAAATGAGTACGCTTTTGGGTTATTCATCTGATGACAGTTGGCAGTATATTTATAACAATGTGAGTTTTTTGTATAATTTGGCAGACAAAACAGTAACAAAAATGTCAATGTTTAGTTTGAAAAATACGCTTGCCTACCAATTCATCTGAAAGTTGAGTATTAGATACTGTTTGAAATGTAAGCATTTCTTGGTTATTCAAGTTTTAGGGAAATCGAAAATGGTGTTTTCGAGACATGAACAGTTTTTTTTTTTTAATTTTCGTTTTCGGTGATTCGAATTGGAAATTAGGGACGCAGTAATTTTGAAAACATCAATTTTGCTCTAAATATGTATTTTGGTCAAAACCGTTACTGGCCGTTTTCATGTAAACCAAAGAAAACCAAATTTTTGAAAAATATCTTTTTTCAAAAATCCAATGCACATAATATAGTGAAAAACTGAGCTTACAGTTAAGTTAGGAATGGCCATATTACCTTAGAAATGATTTTTTGTTACAATCGTATGGACCGCTTTCGAAATACATTTGTCCAGATTTCAAAAGTACTTTATTCGATTTTTTAGCCGAAAACTGGGTATGCAGTCATCTTAATCTCACCTACATAAGCTTAAATATCAATTCTCGTTGAAATCGTTAGAGCCGTATTCGAAGAAATCGAGCTGTTATGAACATTTTATATAGAAAGATCGATTAATATTGAGGTTACTTTGTAATAAAAAAAAACCTGATTGAATGTAGGAACATTCGTTATCCAAATATAGGAACCTGTTCTTTCAAACTATATTCTTTTAAAACAGCACCTACCGCGCCCGAATCCCTACAATTCCAACAGGGAACATGTATGGGGGGCATGCTGTCCCCCTGTAATCCCTGATTGGGTTTACTGTTGGTTTACTGGGTGGGTGCCAGGTTGAGTATATGCAAAGTTCCTTTAATCCAAATTAATTTATCCAATATCATCAATATTAAATTGAAATCTAATAAAAAAGTTGTTTTCGTTATTTTCAATTTTCTCGACTAAGAACTACAGTAAAAACTCTTTTAACCGGAGCTCCAAAAACCGGCAACCTATAATATCCGGATTTTTTTTAAAGAAAATATTTGTTAAATCTACACTCTTATATCCGGAAAAACCTCTGATATCCGCAAAGCAGTGTATGTACAATTGTACATACTGATGATTTGGAAAAATAAGCATTCAACATTTAAAAAATATTTTTTTTTTCTTAAATTTCAAGTCTTAAAGTCTTTTTTTTAAAAACTATTAACAGCAAGTACTTGGCTTGAAAATAATTTGAAAGAACAGGTTCCTGGATTTCAAAAATGATAAAGTACTTTGTTTCTATAATATTTTTCTTTGCATTTTAGGTATTTATTTTTTATTTTTTATTAAATTACCCCTCCAGCCCAAACGGAGCGAAAGAGACCCCGCTCCCATACTAAAAAATGCTTATATTTAACTAAACGTTTAGATAAAAACTACTAACGAACACAAAAACGTATAAAATAGGTTTCTGTTCCTCTTTGAGCACAAAAAATTGAAATTTACCCAATAATTTCTAGCAAACAACAGAAAAAACGCCGGTTAAATAGAAACGCACAAACACAGTAAGTCCCGCACTTTTATATTCTGCTCTCGAATAACACGTATCCAATATCAATTTCAATCACAGATTGCAGTGAAGTGATAAAGTTGACCTACCATTTCGTTGTCGCCTTCGCATTACGCACGGACATTTTCAAAACGCCTGATTATTGAAAATGCACACAAAGGCGTGGAAACCACATGAAAAACTGATTTCTTATGGAGTCCGACATCAAGTGATTCGAGACGGATTATGCCTGCTGCTGCTGCAGTATGAGAATCGCATACACCGACATCTCTACAATCCTTCCCACTCCACCGGCTGGCGCCGTGCTTACTTGTTGTAGGTGTTATTTTTTTTGTCTTTCATTATTCGGCAATTATGTAATTTTTATATGCTCTTGCTGTAAGGGTAGTTCTTTGGCCTACACAAATGAATCAGTGTCGCCACCGCCGGAAATGCAAGTTTTTGTAAAGCACAAACCCGCTAGAATTCGCTTAAATATCAAGCTGAAAGTATAAGTTCAATAAATTAATATATCATACATAAAATTTAAAAGTTGAATTAATTAAATAAAAAAACAAAACAATCAACAAATTCAAGATAAAAAAAAATAAATTCAAGGAAAGAAAAAAAAACGTTATGGATAAAAAAAGAAAGTTAAAAATTACAAATTAATTTCCAACTCAAAGATGGATACATCCATTTTTAAGTTTGAAGTAGAGGCCAGCGTTGTTCAGAAGTACCCAATTGGGTAATTTGGCTCAAGTATTTTAGCTTTGGCTCAATGCTCAGAGCCATAGAAAAATGGCACAGATTTGCCTCAAAACTTAAACATCACTTTCTTTAAAAGTGTTGAAAAACAAAACTAAAAGGAATCAGGAAATAAGAATTTACTCGACTGAACGTTAAAAAAACACCAAGTGAACGCAATCATTAGTTTTGCATTGATATTTACAACAAACTCCGTCCTTGTTTCCGTTTAACTAATGTGGCTCATACTTGTGTGGAATGGCTCGGAAAATGGCTCAACTATAATATTTCTTCGAAACAATGGTGGTAGAGGCCTCGGTTATAGTTCTTGAATAAGATTGCGATTATGTGGCGTCTTGTAGATGGTAATTATAGCAGCTCTTGTTCAGCACTTGTAATTGTTTTATTATTTTTAGTATTGAATTCAGCGTCAGCGGTCGTCACCTACTAAACAATCAGTTATTGGCATGGGCAACCAATCATAAGCAGTGGTAAATGTTTTCAAACAGGTACGGAACTGCCACTTTTTTGAACATCGTTTATAGCAATAGGGTTTGGTAGTAAAAAATCGCTATAGGTAGGTAGGTAGGTAGGAGTGGCGGTTTATGTATTTTAAAAACCCAAGTAGCACTATGTGCCGTTTTGTTACCACAACTCATTTGACCTGGATGTTTACGATTGTCGAATAGGAGAGTTTAGATCCAGCCTGTGGCATTCAAAAAGGCTATCAATTCCCTAATACTACTTTTCAAGACCTCCTCAAGGGAGTCGAAGAAGGGTAGAAGGTAGTGAGTGAGTGCTTCTTTTTCGGCTGCATCATTACAGCTGCGGCAGTGCGTATTATGTGGGATGCCTAATCTAATTGCGAGTTCCCCTATTGGCCAATGGCCTGTGGTTATCGCTGTTATTCTGGCAATATCTTTCCGTGATTTACTTAGAAGGTAGGCTGTTTTTTCTGTGCTGTAGTTTGGCCACATCCTTCTGGATATGATACAGTTCGTCAGCCTCCCTCCATCTGAGGTTTGCCTTCGATAAGAATACTGAGGAGATCTTTGCATTGACTGCTCCGAGCGGTACCTGAACCGATTCCGCAAGTGAGCAGTGAAGAACTGAGCCTTGCTTGGCCAGCTCGTCAGCATGTTCGTTTCCGTAAACGTTGCTATGACCTGGAACCCAAATCAGGGTAACCTTGAACTTGTCAAGCGATGCCAGCTCCTTACGATACTCTAGAACTAATTTTGAGGTTATATTGACTGAGGCGATAGCCTTGATGGCAGCTTGGCTATCAATAAAAATGCCTCAGCGCTATGTTTGGGTGTAGTATGATTTGACGACAGGCCTTGCGGATAGCCAGTAATTCCGCCTGAAACACACTGGACTTATCCGAAAGCCTAAAGGATTTTGAGATGTTTAGAGACTCAGAAAAAACACCTGCACCTACTCCATAGTCCGTCTTTGAACTGTCTGTGTAGATTGCTAGATTCGTATCCCTGTTCGCCCGGCCATCTTGCAAATCTGATCTTGAAGGGAATTCTACTTTAAAATGTTTAGTGAAAAACATTCTGGGAGTTATATAGTCCGTTGAGGGTGGTATGAGTTCTGTTGATAGAGAAAGCAAAATGTTACTATGGCCGTAGGGTCTCGCAGACCAGCACCCCGACTCTCTGAGTCTGATCGCGCTATGTGCTGTGATGCTTGTAATGTGAAAGTCTACAGGTAACAGATGCAGAAGGACCGTAAGGGCGTCTGACGGTGTTGACCGTAGGGCACCTGTGGTACCTATGCATGCCGTTCTTTGTACTTTGTTTAGTTTGATTATATTGTAAGCTTTTCTAAGAGCCGGCCACCAAACTATTGCCCCGTAGGTAAGGATTGGTCGTACGACAGCTGTGTACATCCAGAGGGTCAATTTTGGTTTCAAGCCCCATCTTTTACCGAATGTTCTATTGCAGGCATAAAAAGCTATGCATGCTTTCTTTACCCGTTGCTCGATGTTCGGTTTCTAGTTGAGCTTGGGATCCAGAATCACTCCTAATACCTAGCACTGCTGGATAAGGATAGCTGGTGGCCATTTAGGTGAGGAAGTGCGAAGTCGGGTATTTTGGTTTTAGTGGTGAAAAGCATCAGTTCGGTTTTACTCAGGTTGACACCAAGACCACACCTCGTGGCCCATGTACTAACCTTCCCTAGAGCGTTTTCCATAATTCCACTAATTACGGAAGGAAACTGCCCTGACACCAGTATCACCAGATCGTCCGCATATCCGACCACCTTAATACTTTCTCTGTCTAAGGTTACGAGTATTACTATGAGCCACAGCAGTGGTGAGATAACACCTCCTTGGGGTGTGCCTCTGCTGGCGAACTTTGTTATATTGCTATTTCCTAATGTAGACTGAATTATTCTGGTACTAAGCATAGAGACAATCCATAGACTAAGATGATTCTCTATCCTTAGCTCCGTAAGGGACTCCAGAATTGCTTCAGTGTGTAACATTATTGAAAGCCCCTTCTATGTCTAGAAAGGTTGCTAGAGTGTGATCTTTGTAGTGTATTGACTTTTCGATTGTTCGCACTACTTCATGAAGAGCCGTTTCTGTCGATCTTCCTTTAAGGTAGGCGTGCTGTGCCTTGGAAATTGATATTTCTATTGTACGACGCAAATGGTTGTCTAGAAGTCGCTCGAGAGTCTTCAGAACAAAGGAGGTCAGACTGATTGGTCTGAAATCTTTCGCGATTTCATGACCGCGTCTGCCTGCCTTAGGAATGAAAATGACTCTCACTTGTCTCCATGAATGGGGTACATGGTTGTTGAGTAAAGAGCTCCTAAATATCGCTATAACCCACTAGATTTTATTTTCGCGCCAACATTATATTAAGCGGCAACTGAAATGAATGGAGCGAAGAGAAAGGTGCTAGGAAAAAGAAAGAGCTTTATTCTCAACGCTTATTTTGAAAGCTCCTGGTCTGGTAAGGTCATGTAAGAAAAAAATAAGCACCAACATTTTGTACAGGCATAAGACATCTGTAAATTTATTGTCTGTGCTTTGGCGGTCTTGATGTCATATTTAGGATATTTGAGAGTGTTTTGTTTGGAAGCGAGCTCCTACTCTTTACGTTTAGTATGTTCTTTGAAGGCTTGAGCGCATTTAAGGCTGATGTTTTCAAATCCAGCCCTAATGCGGATTGTTGCTATTGGTCAAACCTAAGTCTGCAGAGTATTAAAAGCCCATTTCCAAAGAACACCTTTTCTGCTCTCATATAGAGAGCAATCACCTTGACACAGTTCTCCATCCGTGAAGTCTGTCTTGTGGCAGTCTAGAACGTTTGTTTTAAATCGGCCTTCGTCCCATTCCCCTAAAGCGTCTATGTCACTATTATTCCTTGCAGATGCTTTTCCAGTACCATCTATTCTATACTTCAGTCTCTGTCATACTCCACCTCTACTTGTGTGCTTCCTGGCATAGGTCGTGCAAGCCCATTTGTCACAGCAATTGTTTTTCTATTGTTTCACTTAACCCCTACAATCCGGATGGCAATTGTAATTCCCTAGCAACACTGCGGTACACGTTCTGCAATTTAACTACCATCAATCAGCACGCGATCTCGAAGCTGTCAAAACGTTGTCATCTAACGTCAGTTGCCACATTGCTCGATTGATTTCCCATTTCCCATGAATAGACGAAACCCACGCCGCTATCGCTGATTCACATGAGCGGCAACAATCACGACGACGACGACTACGATGACATGACAACAAACAAAAAATTCATGAATGACTCTTTGAACAGAAAATGAACATTCACGGGCTGTGTGATGACTGGCAACAGATCCGGTGCCTTACAGCAAACCTGAACACTATCTGCATCTCAAAGACTCAGAATCTCTGAAACGATCTCGCCAGCGAGCACCACAGGTCGGTGTAAGCAGCAACAATTGCTGTTGGCTAACAAAAGCCATCTCAGCGAACGCAACACAACAAATCCCATTCAAGAGTCGGGAACAGAAGCACGGTTGGGGATTTTTTTTTCGTGTTATTAATGCCAAGGACTGATTGACTGACTGACTGCCTGACTGACTAACTAACTATCTGTAGTTGAACTACAACACGGTCCTCATTGATTGTGTACGTGCGTCTTCGGACTTGGCCTCATCTCCAGGTCTTCATCACGCTGCTGTGTTGCTGGGGATTTTGTTTTGTTTTCTCATCACAATCCTTGTATCTTTGAGATCTCGACGAGATACAGAACTGCATGCATAATGATATTTGAACAGACCATACAAAAGATGCAATGGTAGGTACTGTGTGTAGCTGTTGTGTGAACTGTGCAGTGCTGCTGGGGGAGGGAGTAGGTGCTCTATGCGATGACGACTAGCTCTAAATTTGTTCAAACTAACCTTTGCTGCAGCAGAATGATCTATTTACCCGGTTTGTGGTGATGCCATTCCGAGCTACTACGGCAGCACACGAACCGACTCTTTAATATTTAAATCACACACCAAAGTATCGGACAAATGCAAGTGTGTAGAGTATATTTCGTGTGACGGACAGACAGATGCATTGTAATTGAATGGGAAATCGTGAGATGATTTAATTGATAATTGAGGTCTCCAGATGTTGTCGCCGTGCTATTGCTACCGCTGCTGCTGCTGCTGCTGCTGCCATCATCAAAACGGAACGCAAAATGGTGTGGATAGACCAATAACAAATTGTGTAGTTGTGCACACTTAACATACATTACACAGACAATATGGAATTCCATTTTGCTTGTTGCTTGTTGTAATTGTTTGTCATGTTGATGTGTAGACTAAAAGACTAAAGATGAAGAAATGTTTCTAAAAGAAGAACCGGCTATGCAATTGACCCAATTCTGCAGTAGATATAATTTGTACAAAACTATAAATGCAAGTGTACAGAATACAGTTTGCCGTCGAAATGGAAGGTGTAGACTGTTGGACTGGTATAGCATGCAAACTTTGAGATTGGAAGATACGAATTGGCACCCGCACAAAGCGAGACCTTTTCCAGCAGCATGATCTGAAAAAATAAATTGCACGACTGGGTCGCACGAAACTTTCTCGTTCATCAACAGTTTTGTTGAGTCAATTGGTAGGTCGGTAAAAAGTTCAGAAGCAACCGTACACAAAATGTAAGAATATGTACTGTTAAATAAAATGCACTTTTAAATTATTCGTTCGTATCAAATAACAATTCGAGTTTTTATATCAGTAACAGCACGGACAAAATTTTGAGATCAAATTAAGAAAAACAAGCGCAGAATCACGAAAAGTTTGAATAGTTTTAGAGTTAAGCTCAGGGTTTACTAATTCATGGCTTTTTATTCGCACTTCTAGAAATTGTACGAAGTGAAGATATTGACCCTCAAAAGTTCCGAATTAACACTTTTGATTACCAATAATGCGATCAGACCATAGACCACGCCTTATCCGCCGCAATTTGACAGAAATAGTTATCGATTTGATATTACCATGGATTGTGAATTGCAAAAAAGAGTTTCTGTTGCAAATAATGACTTAATCCCTCATCAAATTACAACCATTTAGTCTTGAATTGCAACTCAATAGTGTTGATTTGCGAACTAAGAGTGTTAGATTTACTAAAGGGTCCGCCATCTAACTTTTTTTTTTCAACTAGTGTTTATTTCGCGAATGGTAACACTTAGCTCATGTCTGATTCGACAGATAATTAGTTTTATCCTTCCGCTGAACGAATATGGCTGTGTATACGCTTGAACAACGCTGGAAAATATTGCGACATTACTTTGAAAATCATGGTAATGTTGCAGAATGTGTGCGAAAATTGCGTACGGAATTTGGAAGAAGAGAAGCACCGTCAGCTCCGTATGTTCGTTATCTTGTGAAAAAAGTGAAAGAAACTGGCAACCTCATCGATAAACCAAAGCGTGAAAAGCCAAAAACAGTGCGTACACCCGAGAAAATTGCTGCTGTGGCAGAAAGTGTGCATGAAGCGCCATCAACATCAATTCACCGTCGTTCTCAACAATTGAACATTTCGGAGACATCAATGAGACGAATTTTGCATAAAGACCTTGGTATGACGCCATACAAAGTCCAATTGGTTCAGGAGTTGAAGCCAAATAACCATCCAATGCGTTTTCGCTTCGCTAAGTGGGTCTGCTTAGACTTAGACGACTTAGAGAAGATGCCGATTTTGCCAAAAAAATCATCTTTTCAGATGGAGCTGCGACTGACACCGTTGGACTATTATGCGTGGGGTGTCGTAAAAGATAAGTGTTACGCCGACAAACCAGAGACAATGGACGCCTTAAAGGACAATATTCGTGAAGCCATTGGTGGAATACAGCTGCACACAATCGGTAATGTGCTTAAAAATTGGACCGATCGTGTAGGCTACTGCATGGCCAGCCGAGGCAGCCATTTGAATGAATATTTTCCATTACTAGCCGGAAGGATTGTACTTTCAAATAAAAAAATTAATTTGAGAAAATATTCAGTAGTTTTTTTTTAATAGCATTTTCAAGAAAAAAAAGTTATGTGGCGGACCCTGTACTTCATGAGTAGCAATTTAAAAATTCTTAATTAAAAATTGAAACAATTTTTTATCAATTTGCAATTCATATTTTGCAATTTATGATTTATTTATTTATTTATGATTATGATTAGTGATTTGAGGCATCACCGTCTTAAATTGAAAATGTTTTATCGTGAAATTAGAAAGCTACATTCTCAATAATCACATTTATGTCTTGTGATTTAGAAATAAAATTTCATAGTTTTATTATTTATGTTGTTTTCGAATACATATTTATATTCGTTCTTTTTTTCCTTTTGATATCCATGAGAATTATACGACGCCATCTCGTCTGGAGACAACGGGATTTGTCTGGGTTGGTTTTTCAGTCTATGCTGAAAAATAAAATACACACAAATTGTTTAGAAGAACTTACGAACCTTAAAAACCCTTTTCGATTACATATTTTACAATCCATACCAATTTACATCTTTTCTTATAGCGAGATTTACATTCTGAAAACAAAATACAGATTTATATGCCTACCTACTTCAGTTTTTTTTCCACTATTAAACACAGTAATTTTTTTTCTTTGTAGTGAAACCACAATTCAACTTTTGCAGAAATAAGCTGTTTTTTGGTGGTACAATCCCTTTTCCTCAGCCTCTTTTTTATTATAGCCCAAAGATTTTCTGTTGGGTTGAGGTCAGGAGAGTTGCCATTCTTGCGAAGACCAGTCTTTGTGTTGCATGGCCCAGTGCAGACCTATTTTTAAGTGGTCTTCTGGCTTTGCGGCCACATCTTACAATCGATGAGTCTAGCATCACACCAGCCGACGCTAAGTCCCTTTGAAGATCACCGCTAGTCTTCCAAGGATGAATGACGCTGTTGCGGATCAAAGTCTTGTCATCGCGATCCGTTGTCTTGCGTTTTAGGCCACAATGAGCCGTACGAGTCGTTGGAATAGATCCTGTAGCCTTGTGCAACGCTTTGACCCTAGCAACACTGGATTTTCGAACCCCAACATCATCTGAAATCTTCCGTATGCTTTTGTCAGTGTGCTCATGCAAAGCAATAATCATAAAGAGGGCTCTATCGAAATATCCATTTTCAAATTTGTATAAAACAAACTAACCAAGGCTAGTAAAAAATCAGTTAACAGCTTTATGATACAAAACTTTCATTAAATGCACAAAAAACTGCAACTTACCATCACAAATTCAAAAGGAAATATCTGTAATAATTCATTTTCAAAGAACCTTACCAAAGTTTAAGACAGCAACGCAAAAATCATAGCCTACTTACGATTATGTTTAAAAACATGTCTGTCTCAATTTATTTGCACAGCATGTAGGTACTTACAAGCTGTATTCCAGAATGCTTTCTAATCCGTAGGTTAATACACTCGCTATCACTGCGAACTAGTAATACTTAAAGCACTTTAACCCGACTGCTTGAAACAAACATTGAGAACCGACTGTTTGTGATTGCAGCTGTCCAGCAAAACCACATACATATACCCATCCACAAAAAGAAAGGATTTAAAAGGATTTCGATACATAGACTATGGATATGCCTTGACGTGTTGTTACTGTCGAATCGACTGCTTGTGCATAAACAAATTCCACACGTTAGGTAGTTAATTCCATGGAAATTACAAAAAAATATGTTGCTGCTCAAATATAATTAATTATCTTTAATTAGTTTATTTGACTAAATGCTGATATTGTATGAAATTGAATTCATATATTACTATCTTGTATTTTGTATTATGTATTGCTGAACTTTATAATGCAAACGGACATTAAATGAGAACTCTCTGAACGCACTCACTTTCGTTAAATCCGACAATTAAAATGGGAAATACCCACCATGTTTCGTTCAGCGTTCTCATTTAATGGAGCGTGCCAGTGTCGGTCGGACACATCTTAGTAAGTAATTTTACTTTTTTAAATTTTGCATTATAATAATCACATAAATTTTGTAGAATATAAAACCGCATAAGAGGAATTGCAGCATCCGCAGCACGGCCCCATTAAGAATATTAGAAATTTACGATTTCTCTACGTCAATTTGCGTTTTCAATTTACATGTGTAAAGTATTATAAGATTTTATTGCCTCATCATTCAGTGGTGGCAATCTCGTAATTCACTACAAATAAAGCGAGCTCGAATTAATTTGTACTTCTAATCGTAAAATGCAACAAGAAGAATTTATTTATTTATTTATTCTCCGCCGTTGTCAAATTTGGAATTTTTGCATCAATCAAAAAAATCATGGCGATTTGCGAAAAATATATAATTCGCCTAAATTGCAACTAAAAATTTTCAATTCTTTCCGTGTATGTGAAAATTGATTGGGAACTATAAACAATTAAATTTTTTTTTCGAATGTTTTGAGAAAAACTAAGTGCGGGATCTTACACTGATATAATTTTTAATATGTGTTTTGATAAAAACAGTCCAATTATTTTAATGTTTTGTTTGAAAAATACTATTGCTTATCTATATAGCTGTAAACTAAGTACTAGATACTGATTCAAAGCAAAAATTTGGCTTTTCCGTTTTAATTATGCCAGCTTAGAGTCAATTATTTTCTGATTTTCTGGTTTAACTTTTAGTTTTATTATTTAATTAAATTTGTGCTTTGCTTAACTTTTCACATTTTTATTTATTTATTTATTTATTTTATGTCTTTGTATTAATAGTTAATGCTGTATTTATTATCTTGTCTCTGTATGTAATAATTCAATTAAGTATATATATAATGCTTCCCAACATTTAAATTTCTTCTGTACAAGCCAATTAAAGTGATATTCAACTCTATTTTTACTACTCTTGTATGTGAAAATAAAATATGTCACTAACTTTTTCTTATATTTTCCGAGGTTTTGAGTATTTTTTATAAACTATTAAATTGCTACTGTAGCAAAATCAATAGGAAAATAAATAAATATTTTGTCTATCTATCTAAAAATGTAGGCGCAGTGGCTTAGTGGTTAGTGTATTGGACTACTAAGCGAGGGGTCCCAGGTTCGAATCAAATTCCAACTTGGGGTTTTTTCCCTGCGCCACCTCTCGCAAACGTCTGACAAATATCCGAGAGTATAACTGTCTTTAAAGCTTCTCAAATAGCCGTTTGGAATCGGCATAAAATTATAGATCCCTTTCATCCGTTCCAAAAATGAAACTCACACAAAACGAATGGCTGTGAGAAGCTAGGCCTTGGATCCCTACGGACCTGTTGCGCCAACTATTATTATTATCTAAAAATGTAAGCATTACTTGGTTTTTAAAGTTTTATCTAAATCGAAAATGGGATTTTCGAAATAAGAACAGTTCTTAAAACAAGCGTTTTCGGTGATTCGAATTGAAAATTTAGGACACAATAATTTTGAAAACATCAATTTTGCTATTGGTATACATTTTGGTCACCATCGTTATTGGCGTTTTCAAAGAAAATCTAAAATAAAAAAAATGCCTTTCCACTGTACGATAAGAGAGAAAAACCGAGTTTGCTCTTAAGTTAGAAATTACCATCCATATCACCTTGAAAAGTTATTTTTGTTACAATCATTGGGACCACTTCCGAGATGTGTCCAAATTCCAAAAAACTGGTATGAACATTTTATATGGGAAGCGCCATTAATATTGAATTTACCTTTGCAACAAAAAAAAAAAAAAAAGTGCCCGAACTGTAGACCTATACAGTTCCAAACCGAAGTGTGACCCAAATCAGGGCAGCCGTTCAGGCTGTAAGCCTCAGTAGCATACGAACATACAGGCGGACAGACGGACAGAATTTTAAGACAAACTTTTTTGGTTCCTCTATCATCGTAATGTCAGAATTGATTAACATCTCGTGTTCGTAATTTTTTTAGAATACAATAGGTACCCGTATATTTCTCTTACTACGTAATAGAGGAAATTAACAAAAATAACAAAATGTTAACAACAAGTGTCCACTTCCGACGCTGTCATCACAACAGTTCTAAGTTCTGAGTTCAACATCTGAGTTATCAGTTCAAGCAAGTCGTTGGTTACATCAATTGCTTGTTCGCTGTCTACAACAGCACAACGGCGGCTGCCAAGACCATGTGTACTGGAGCTGGATTGGTGCAGATTGCTTCCTACTCATGCCCTCCAAGAATCTAATATATCGTCGCTGTCAGTAAACCTAACCCAAGCATCCGACAGCACTTATACTCCTACCTTACACACCTCAAGAGTGCTACTGATCCTGATATTTGTGCCAAACATTGATGCCGACGCATTTGTTAAGTGCAGTGAGTCAAGGGTCAAGATAGCTTCCTGACCTTACCGATTTAAATGGCGCTCCCAAAGACTGTAACGGAAAGCACTGCACATAGAGATGCAGTGAATACTTTTGGTTCAGGTAGATTGTCAAAGCGCTGCTGATCCATCCGGACCCGATCGAGTAGGTTCTTTATAGGTTTGAGTGTCGCTTTGGTCGTTGAAAAGAGCGCCAATTCTCAAAATTATGTATCTGCAGGTCTACAGCCAGAACTTTTTGTTATAAGGCTACCTTGATTCTTTGCAACAATTTCAAATGTCAACGGATAAGTTATCCTGCAAGTTCAGGTGTTTCTGCCGGTTTGGTACGACCTCGTATAAACTGTCTATGATACCTGGAATACAATTTCTTCTTGGCTATGAGATCTCAACGTCTACTTCGAGAACCCACTGTTAAGTTAAAATTTTTGTTCCAAGCCGACTCAATTTGAATTCGCATAAGATAATCAAAGCGAATTTATGTGCATTCGTAATGATATCTCCAAAATGTCACATCCCATCCAACCGACTGTAATAAATCACTCGTGCTATCTTAATCGATGACAAGTGTTCAGAGTTCATGTCCTCACATTTTTATATGCAATCAGGTATCGCATTTCAAAAACGTCAACCAAACAAAATGCAAAAATTTGCTCACTTTATCGCCCCGCGATCGGAATCCACTGCAGCCAAGGCAAATCCTGATTACCAATCGAAATTTGGGCGACCAGAGACCGTAACCAGAAAAAAAGAAGGTCTAACCTAACCGTGCTGTCATTTCTAAACGGCGAAACAGGGCGCCTTTATCAACACCACATGCCAGCCACGTCTTAAGCCTGATTTCACGCTTGTTACCTCCGATGAAACTGGAGAAGTGCTTCCAACACACAACATGATTGATCAATTCGTTTTGCCAAATTCAACGGCGATACCATCCATCATCGGCTGCTTAACGCGGTCAGATTTGTCGGTCAACCGGCAGGCAGGGGTACAGAAAGCCCGGTTGGGATTATTCGTAATCGATTATGGGGGGGATTGAAAACAAAAAAAAATTACAAAGAAAAATATTTTGCATTCCAGATGTGGTCTGGGAACATGGTAAGGGTTCCCTGGAGATTCGATAATTTGAGGGGTTCTCTTTGTGTGGAACTTCTTGTGTGCGAGATAATTAGCGAGGGTCACTTGAAAGCAGTTGCAGCGAATGTTTGAAATATTTCTTTGCATAGTCTCGTAGCGTAGCTTCATGTGGAGTGAGGTCAGCTTCACAAGACGTATCTGTGGAAGTCGATTGCTAAAAGATTGATTAAGGGAGTTCTTTGAATCGATGCATCAAAATCATTGAAACTTTTGTTACCTTTTTATTTTGCTGAGGCTGTCAGCGACGCAATTAGTCTTTGGTGTAACGTTTTTGCTTCTAGTAAGCTTTGTGAGGCCTTTGGTTGGAGACAAGGTTATCCTTGCCTTGGGTAAAAACGGCTATTAGTTTGTTTCACTACTTTGTAATATCCCTGGGTCGGATTTAAGCGCTGAAGTGCATATACGGTCAGTCAGTTTCGTAACCTTAGTCGATGTCGATCGGTGTCGCAATGTAGCCAATATGTTTCCTCTTTGAATACTCATCTGCATCGTCTAAGAAAATCTCAAAGATTAAGAACTTTCTACCTATTTTGACAAGGTCATTGATTTTGCATTATATACAAAATCAGTGTTATTGGGAAATGTGTTGAACTTAACCGGCTGAAGCGAAATGCTGTTTTTGTGAAAATTCCTTAAGGATATCGTTAGAATAGAGCATATAGTCAAGGCATGAAATGCTTTCAATTTTGAATGGAAGATCCTAAAGTA
Organism: Cheilosia grossa; assembly: GCA_963082955.1. Taxonomy (NCBI): domain Eukaryota; kingdom Metazoa; phylum Arthropoda; class Insecta; order Diptera; family Syrphidae; genus Cheilosia; species Cheilosia grossa. The sequence goes on from OY720148.1 coordinate 26,760,445, forward strand.
CGCAGAGATGGTCTTCCTGGCAAAAACCACAGTGCGATGAAATACTTCGAATTTTCTGGCTATAGCGGACCGCTTACATCGAAAAATTGATTTGTTTGTAAAAATTGTTATTTGCGGGAATTATTCTCACAAACCGCTGTTAAATAATTATTCGAGTCAGACCACCCTGTTCGCCACTCCTTATCTTACCCGAGAGTTTCTTGATTTCTAAACAGTTCATCCCAACCCAGTGATGTGCCAAAGTCTTCATTTTTCTTCTAGTTAAAATGGCGAACCAGGAGTTCAGCTTAGACACCGGTACGTACGTGGCCTCCCAAATAGACAATGCGAACCAACCCTTATTTGCGAGCCGCAGATTGGAAGCGGGAAGAAGCACTTTGGAAGCTTTGATCGGACATTGGAGCTACCACACCTGACAACATGAAACCGAATGTAGTTCTTTATAGAACGGGTATCTTAAATAACAAATTAAAAATGATGAAAAGCAATTCTCATTTTCTTTTCGTCTCAGGCCATCGAAACCTTACTGTTTATTTATCGAGTGTAGGTGGTTATGGGCTGCGCACAACGTATTCTCTTGTCTCTTCCCCAGAATAGAAATAATATTTTATTCTCCGTCTTTCTCGATTTTTGGTTCGCACTCTTATTCTTCTCCAAAATACATTTAGATTTCAGCATTTCCTTTTCGTAAATTTTCACGCAGTCGGTTTTGGGACTGCAGGATTCCGATTCAGTCATAGCTTAGTAGATAAGCCCAAAGCTTATTCCGATTATAATGAGCGATTTTCGGTCTTCTCTTGGAGATTATAGAAAATATCTTTCGGGATTCATGTCTTCCTTCATTAAGACGTGAACAGAAATGGTTTCGGGATGACAATCGAGAAATTGCAATCGAAAATCAAAATATGTTGCCAAACCAATAAGTACACATCTTTATTGGACCTAGGGAAGCCAGATTCGAAAAATTAGCTGGCGGGACATTTGCTTGCATTTGAAGTGAAAAACACGTTTTAATTTTAGGTTACATTCATATTTGGACATTTTATGTAAATTTTTCAAAGCAAATGCTTGCAACGTATTTAGTTTTCGGATTTTAAAAAGCAAAAATTCAAGAAGGAACTTAATATAAATAATAATAAATATATTATATGAAGATTATATATTGAGATAATATTTTACCAGTCTTTGTATTGAATAAACCATATTTATATAAAATATAAATAAAAATTAATTCTACAATAGGAAACGTACGATTCATATCACAAAGCTATCAAGTTAAAATGAACGAGTAAATATCTCACTCAAATTTATTGCTTCAATTTGTATTAAACGTCTTCGATTTAATTGCAATTTATATGTAAGTAAGTTATACCTACGCATCAAAGTTTTTTATATAAAAAAGATGCAATTCTACGAAAGTCAAACTCAAAATTTCAGTACTTATTGGATGAAGTTATTTTCGAAACTATTTGATATTTTCCAAAGTCAGTTTTGAAAAAAATCATTAAATTCCCTGCAAATCATCGAAAAATGTTGCTTTACGAAGGATCTGCTTCCAATACTTCAATAGAAATCTGATTACGCTCCTTTCAGAGCTTGCATTAGAATAAGGCAACGAAAATACAAGATTGAAAAGAATTTCGAAATTTATGGTGCCTCAATCTTTTCGAAAAAAACTATACCAATTTTTGACTCAGACCACTGAACTATCATCATCAGATTACGGTGCACACACACTGTATCGAATCGCATGAGTATTTGTGACTCTGCATTTGATGTGGAAAGAAGGGAACACATATTCATATTATGTAGTTAACGAAAGACAAAAAGTCAACGAAGAGAACGAGCTTTTTCTGCGTAACGTAGGTTAATCACAATGTTGAGTTGAAGGCGGACGGTTTAAGAATAAAGATAGTGTTGTTTTTATAATCTTTCCACTTTAAATTTCTTGTGTTTTATTTGTTTAACTGAGCTACGATTTACACACTAACTAGAGCTAGCGCTATAATTTCAATGTGCCTATTATTAATTGTAATTTATTTTATTTAATAATGCAGACAATGGAGAATGCACGCTGCTCCATCAAGGTCGGTAAAGAACTCACCGAGACCTTCGAAGTCAAAAAGGGATTCAGAGACAAGGCGATGCGCTGTCATGCGACTTCCTTAACATCGTTCTTGAAAGAATAGTGCAAAACTCAAACGCTAACACCAGAGGCACTATCTTCCAAAAGTCCGTCCACTTACTCGCCTACGCCGACGGCATTGACATGATCGGCAGAACGCAGCCTGATGTCACTGGTACGTTCGTGAGCATTGAGACGGAAGCGGCAAAGATGGGTTTTGGCGGGTAATGAGGGCAAGACAAAGTATATGCTGTCATCAAGGAAGGACAATGATACCAGCGCTGAGATTAAATGAAGAATTACTCTTGCTAATCGCTGTTTCTTTGGGCTAAGGAAGCAATTGAGTAGCAAAGCCCTCTCTCGAACAACTAAAGTGACCCTTTATAAGACCTTAATCATCCCAGTCCTACTTTATGGTGCAGAGGCATGGACTCTATCAAAAGCGGATGAGGGGGCTCTTGGTTGCTTCGAGCGGAAAATTCTTCGTGTAATTTTCGGTGCCGTCTGCATAGACGAACCGACGAACTGTACGGGCTGTACAGCGACATCGACCTAGCCAGAAGAGTGAAGGTCAAACGACTGAGGTGGCTGGGTCATGTAGAGCAAATGGACGTGAATGCTCCGGCCCGGAAGATCTTCGAATCGACACCCGAGGGACGGCGCAGTAGAGGAAGACCGCGACTCAGGTGGCGCACGCAAGTGGAAGGGGACCTTAACCAACTAAGCGTGCGAAACTGGAGACAGCTGGCCAAAGATCGTGCTGGCTGGAGACGCTTGTTGGTTGAGGCCCAGGTCCACCCCGGACTGTAGCGCCACCTTAAGTAAGTAAGTAAGAAGTTATAATAGGGCGACAAGTTGGAATTCGGGACATTTTACGGGATGAATTTTCAGTGCGGACATTTTGCGGGACACTTTTCATTGCGGGACACTTGCGGGACAAAAGCCTTAGAGCGGGACGTCTGGCATACCTAATTGGACCCTACAACCAAATTTAGACACTTACCAAAAGCTACACCTAGAGTATTCATAGAAACACCTCACTCATTGCAATTTGTAAGCCCAACCTTTCAAAGCAATCACAACTTGAAAGACCGCGTTTATTTGTCTTCCCACTGATCTGCAGTTACTGCACTTCGTGATAATCCTTGACTCACTTCCTCCACTTAGACATCAAGTCGGCGATTTTCACACCACGGTCCACACAGAATTAGCATCCTCGTGACATCTTATTGACTTTGTTGGCGAGAACCGACAGCACAACTCTGCCGTCGCAGAGTCATATATACATTGTACTGTTAGTCATCTGCTAAGAGTTGAATTTCATTTTCATTATTCAACACTCATTCCGACCACAAAGCGAATCTATTATTCTGCTTGTTGTTTACATTTTTGCAACAAAGGACTTTATTCACAAAAGCCTAAGCCAGCCACTTTGTTGTTTACCTGTCACGCAGAAGTTGGCAGCAAAAAGCCCGACAAGCGACCACTGAAAGAGCGCTTCTGTGTTGAAATCTCACCGCCTAGCCGCTGGCCGTGCGCAACGTCATTGAAGCGCGCACCAATTTACGAAACATTAACAGCAATAAACAATTCCAATTATTTTATCGATTATTTAATTAACAAATCAATTGGAGTCGTGCTCCACAGAGCACCGGTGGAGGGTGGTGGCCGTTTTTTATTTCTTTGTCAGAAATGGCTGTCATTTGAACGATGCAACATGTTTGCGTAACCTGACCGTTTCTAAACACGCTCGCTCCAGCAGCCAGTGTTGAGTGCATTTGGCCGGACAAACGGACTCGGACAGTCTGCAGATGCAGCTACTGCATGATCAATCGTCTATTCTATTCTCTATGAGGCGATGATGTTTATCATGGAGTGAGCTTTCTGATCGCGATGGAGTGCACGGAAAATCCAAATAATATAGCATTCGCATTCGCACAGAACAATGCCCGCAGTTAAATTCACTGTCGCTGTTGTTTAGAGTGCAGTTGGCTGTGCCGAATGATTTACATGATTTACATCGGCTAATTAGTAGTTGACAAGTAAAATTAATTCAAAGATTGTGAGATGTGACACAGCGACTTTCGGTGGCGCGCCGAATCGTAAATTTTGTGTGTGGGATGAATTCGATTATGAGTTCATGTAAGACCGCAGCCTTGAAGTTGAGCTTAGTTATTGGGTTATATAGGGGTACAGTGTGGTTGGGAAAAGAAATACACACGTGTTCGCATTGGATTAGGTAATCGCGTTCGTAGCCAAAGCCTTTGAAATGTCGTGGTATAGAGTGACAGCAGCGATAGACTTTTGCACGCATACGAAACTCTGTATTGTGACACATCATGGGCATGGAGCTTGTCTTGGCAGAGGATATCTATGCAGGGACTGTTCTTAGTCTTTGGAGTTGTATTTTATTAAGAAAACTGAATAGTGATTTGGTCGAATGCCAAGTATTTATTCGGCCACGCTCTAGGCCGAAGGGCCGAATATTCGGCAACAAATGTGCATATATTACTTACATGCTACGTGGCAAGTTGCAACCTGTCTCATTGCTGTGCATGCGAACGAACCGACAGTATTTTCTATACAGTATGAGAGGCTGCCTTCCGAGGCTGGCATTATTTATGGAAACTAGGGCTATCTTTTGTTTACAAAAAATGCTGAAGAATTTCTTTTCATTCGCGTTTTTTTAATTTTAAGTACATTAAAATAACAAATTCTTTTAAATAATGTATTATACTTTTGAGTTTTTTGTTCTTGAATTGCAATGCGGTATCCGATATTCGAATATTGGAAAAGTGCTCGAGCAATAGTAGCCGAATATTCGCTGCCTCTCTAGTCGTGTGTGCCTTATGATTGAATACTGGGGAAATATGAGAGAAATCGGACTATAAATATAGCTTTGCTGTGTTTTGGTCGCCTAAATTGGTTGTTCTTGATGGGTCATATGTAACGGTGACCATATTTTAGAATTCCAAATAATAAGCAGAAGAAAAAGTAGCACAATACTCAATTATTTAATTTCTTTTTTGATTCGAAAAATAGGTAGTTAATAAAAACAACAGTGGCACTCCGGGAGAGCCGACAGAAGTGAAAACTTGAACATTTACGTGCGTATTTTTTGAATCGTCAGGAAATATTTTACTGTGCAGGAAATACTTTAAAATAAAGTGTTTTTTTCTTCATTATTATAAACTACTACTACAAAAATTATGTTACAATTTTCATTTATTTATTTATTTTATACCTACATACAAAAATTGCAAAATTAAATTTTATTAAATTGAATTCTTTAAAAAGGCGCAGTGGCTTAGTGGTTAGTGTGTTGGACAACTAACCGAGGGGTCCCAGGTTCGAATCCCGCAAAAACCCAAATTCCAACTTGGGGTTTTTTCCACTGCGCCACCTCTCGCGAACGTCTGACAAACATCTGAGAGAGAGTATAACTGTCTTGAAAGAGCTTCTCAACTAGCCGTTTGGAATCGGCCTAAAAACGTAGATCCCTTCCATTCGTTCCAAAAATGAAACTCACACAAAACGAATGGTTTTGAGAAGCTAGGCCTTGGGTCCCTCGGACCTGTTGCCAATATCCTCCTCTTCAATTTTTCTGAACAAAAATTCGTTCAACATGGCCCGATAACGATCGCCATTGACTGCCACTCCTTGCTCATTTTCGAAGTAAAATGGCCCAATTATGCCTCTGGACCAAATTCCGCCATAGCAGCAATTTTCTCGGGTGTACGCACTGTTTTTGGCTTTTCACGCTTTGGTTTATCGATGAGGATGCCAGTTTCTTTCACTTTTTTCACAAGATGACGAACATACGGAGCTGACGGTGCTTCTCTTCTTTCAAATTCCGTACGCAATTTTCGCACACATTCTGCAACATTACCATGATTTTCAAAGTAATGTCGCAATATTTCCCAGCGTTGTTCAAGCGTATACACAGCCATATTCGTTCAGCGGAAGGATAAAACTAATTATCTGTCAAATCAGACATGAGCTAAGTGTTACCATTCGCGAAATAAACACTAGTTGAAAAAAAAAGTTAGATGACGGACCCTTTATATGATTGGTGAGAGACATTTAACGGTTATTCTGTGCTCTTCCTTCTTGGTCATGTAAAAACAAGAGCAATTTTTTGATTCATTTGATTAGACGCACCTGCAAAATGTTCGCAAAAACAAACAAAGATGACTTTTTTTCCGAAATTTCTCGTATTTTCAATATTTGGTACAATCACGCAGAAAAATTGACCTTAACCGAGTGGAATTTTCGCTCGGTTAAAAAAAAATGTGTTGAAATCAACTAAGTCTCTGTAGAAAACAAATGAGTTATTATTGTTAAAAACTACCGTGTTAAAAAGGTTAAATACATGTTGTTAAAAATAACACACTAAATGTTTGTTATCAATTAAGTTGCTTCGTTAATATTAACCAACCAGTCTCGTTTTCCTGTTTGGTTAAATTCAAACAAGTATCTTGGTTAAGAAAAACCTACTAAATTTGGGGTTTTAACACATTGATTGGTTATTAATAACCGTGCTACTCATGTAAAATTAACCAAACGAATGTGTGTTAAAATCTAACAAGCTCTCTGTTAAAAACAACCAATAAACGTTGCTTAAATACAACCAATGACTTGTTTGTTTTTAACCCTTTTACTCGTGAGAATTTAACCAAGCGAATGTGTGTTAAAATCTAACAAGCTCTCTGTTGAAAACAACCAATAAACGTTGCTTAAATACAACCAATGACTTGTTTGTTTTTAACCCTTTTACTCGTGAGAATTTAACCAAGCGAATGTGTGTTAAAATCTAACAAGCTCTCTGTTGAAAACAACCAATAAACGTTGCTTAAATACAACCAATGACTTGTTTGTTTTTAACCCTTTTACTCGTGAGAATTTAACCAAGCGAATGTGTGTTAAAATCTAACAAGCTCTCTGTTGAAAACAACCAATAAACGTTGCTTAAATACAACCAATGACTTGTTTGTTTTTAACCCTTTTACTCGTGAGAATTTAACCAAGCGAATGTGTGTTAAAATCTAACAAGCTCTCTGTTGAAAACAACCAATAAACGTTGCTTAAATACAACCAATGACTTGTTTGTTTTTAACCCTTTTACTCGTGAGAATTTAACCAAGCGAATGTGTGTTAAAATCTAACAAGCTCTCTGTTGAAAACAACCAATAAACGTTGCTTAAATACAACCAATGACTTGTTTGTTTTTAACCCTTTTACTCGTGAGAATTTAACCAAGCGAATGTGTGTTAAAATCTAACAAGCTCTCTGTTGAAAACAACCAATAAACGTTGCTTAAATACAACCAATGACTTGTTTGTTTTTAACCCTTTTACTCGTGAGAATTTAACCAAGCGAATGTGTGTTAAAATCTAACAAGCTCTCTGTTGAAAACAACCAATAAACGTTGCTTAAATACAACCAATGACTTGTTTGTTTTTAACCCTTTTACTCGTGAGAATTTAACCAAGCGAATGTGTGTTAAAATCTAACAAGCTCTCTGTTGAAAACAACCAATAAACGTTGCTTAAATACAACCAATGACTTGTTTGTTTTTAACCCTTTTACTCGTGAGAATTTCCCAAAAATAAAGTAACATTCTGTTCAAAAAAAGAGAATTCTCCTCGATTTATTTTACATTCCATTTTTCCATAAAACAATTCTATAAAACATTTTCATCGAAATATGTACCTATCTGATATTTGTTATACGTAGAAATTGTGTATCTGTTAATTTTATCATTCAACTTGGTAAATTTCAACAAACACATACTGTTGTTTCTTAACAAGTTATACGCACACCACGAATTACGACGCTGCTTTTTCAAAACGCAGAAACCAGGGATGAAAAAATAATCGCAATTGTACTTTTATCGACACAGTTGATTTAAAGATATATACAAGTACGATTTGCCCAAATTCAGAACTTTGATGAATATATTCTACTTCTGAAAATACGTTCCGACATTCCTTCCGAATTTAGTACATTCACATTTCACGAACAAACTAAATTCTAAACAGGCTAATACAGCCTTAAAAACAAAGTTTTCTCTACTACTTTTTTGGCTTGCAATAGGAAAAAAAGAACACAGACAAAAATGGCCAAAGCAACAATTTTTTTTTTACATTTTTGTCTGATAAAATATGGCTTTTACTCTTAATTGTAGCTAGGCACTTGAAAACTAATTTAAGATAGGTATCTAATTGTAAGAAAATTTGCCAAAGGTACAAATTTAATGCAAAATAAATATTAGCTTTTTATTGAGTCCAATTGACATAATGGCCTTAACGCAATATTAATCTAATCTGTTTCTGTAGATATAATGAAGTAAAATTAAGTAATTTTTCACTCTGCGATTCAATCATTTTGAGAACCAAGCTAATGAAAAAAGCTACACTTTTGCACATGCTGAACAAAATGGTATAGTCTTTAGTTTAGCCCTTTACTTCAAAATTTGTAAGTACCAAACTCGTTTCGACCTATGCGTTGGTGAGAGATGATAATAATAAAACTTATATCGTTTTCCACGCGGCAAAAAGAAGCGTCCGGCAGAGTCCGGAATCAAAAAGATAGATTCTGAGATTTCATCTAATTGTGCTCTACAATATGGTATATATAGTCCTGCATTTATCACTTTATTTCAAAATTTGTTAGTACCAGACTTGTTTTGAACTATGCGTTTTGTGAGAGTTGATAATAACTAAACTCATAATGCAATTGGTACATACACATTTTAAAATAAAGATACAAACAGAAAATTATATATACCATCTTGTAAAGCACAGTTAGGAGAATTTGAAGAAACCAAGGAAGTATTGGTAACCAATCTCGACTTCCAGGAGCAGCCTTGAATAAATCGTCTTTTTCATTGCTGTGCTGCCTTTGCTAGGCCTTTGCGATCACAAATTATTCACGCACAATTGAACCCATTTCGGTACAGCACCTAAAAAATCAGTTTTGTCATCCCTGGTAGAAAATATGTGTGTGGCTGTTGATACAGATCATTCACGAACAATGGAAAACATTTGGGTACAATACCAAAAACTCGTTTTACATTCCTGGTAGGTAGAAATATGTGTGTGGCTGCAGATACAGTCAACTCGGTTAATATCTACAAACACAAGGCTTCTCGTTCATCTGTAAAACAGTGTGTCTCGGTTGATTTTAACACATACATCGTGTTATACGCATACGCATACTATCGCGAATTATGAACGACGCACGCTGCTCGCGACTAGTAATTGAGTCATTAAGTGTTGAACCTTTGTAGTGGCTGGTGGTGTGAAATCTGTGATAAGTGAAAATAAAAAAAACAAAAAAGACAAGGAAAAATAAAAAATTCATATTTATTGGTGAGTACATAATATTATTATCTTGTTTTCCTCTTGTTTAAAACAAATTATTGTCAATTTTGGTGGTTTTTATGTGAAAAAAGAAATAGAACTAAAGCAACGAATTTCAACGTAGTACTCGGTTAATAATTGCCGAGTTGAGAAACACTCGGTTAATATCAACCCTTTCAGTCTGGTATCGTGTTTTGACATGTTTTTTTCTTCTGGGATTCAGGTTCTTTATTAGCGAGTGCATTAACTATGTTGTTTTTCTCGAGTTTTAAACAATTTATTGTCAATTTTGGTGATATTCAAGTGAAAAAAAAATAGAACCAAAGCAAAGAATTTCAACCTAGTACTCGGTTAATAATTGCCGAGTTGAGAAACACTCGGTTAATATCAACCCTTTCAGTCTGGTATCGTGTTTTGACATGTTTTTTTCTTCTGGGATTCAGGTTCTTTATTAGCGAGTGCATTAACTATGTTGTTTTTCTCGAGTTTTAAACAATTTATTGTCAATTTTGGTGATATTCAAGTGAAAAAAAAATAGAACCAAAGCAAAGAATTTCAACCTAGTACTCGGTTAATAATTGCCGAGTTGAGAAACACTCGGTTAATATCAACCCTTTCAGTCTGGTATCGTGTTTTGACATGTTTTTTTCTTCTGGGATTCAGGTTCTTTATTAGCGAGTGCATTAACTATGTTGTTTTTCTCGAGTTTTAAACAATTTATTGTCAATTTTGGTGATATTCAAGTGAAAAAAAAATAGAACCAAAGCAAAGAATTTCAACCTAGTACTCGGTTAATAATTGCCGAGTTGAGAAACACTCGGTTAATATCAACCCTTTCAGTCTGGTATCGTGTTTTGACATGTTTTTTTCTTCTGGGATTCAGGTTCTTTATTAGCGAGTGCATTAACTATGTTGTTTTTCTCGAGTTTTAAACAATTTATTGTCAATTTTGGTGATATTCAAGTGAAAAAAAAATAGAACCAAAGCAAAGAATTTCAACCTAGTACTCGGTTAATAATTGCCGAGTTGAGAAACACTCGGTTAATATCAACCCTTTCAGTCTGGTATCGTGTTTTGACATGTTTTTTTCTTCTGGGATTCAGGTTCTTCATTAGCGAGTGCATTAGTTTTGTTTTTCTTGGGCTTTTTTTTTCTTTTATGGCGATGTTCGCAACTTTTCTGGGACGAACTATTTAAAATGATTTCTGTCTATGTTTTCATCATTTCGAATCGTTTGTCACCAATAAATGGCGAACATCGTCTTAAAACCAGGCATAGCCTTAGTTCTCAATGTTTCTGTCAGTAGTAATTTAGTAATTAAATGATCGTATTTTGATATGCACATGCTCATATTAACACGTGCTTCACAGTTATCTAAAATGGATGAAGAAGTGTCAACCTTACTAAAGGAGTGGGGCCTGGAAGCCTACGTAGACATTTTTAAAGGTTCGTTTATATACCAAAACGTAAATTTATACAATATTATTCGCATATAAGAAAGTTGTAATTTGCTTAAAGTATTTTTGCTACACATGTGTTTTGCATTTTTGATTTCGATTCCTTACGGCACGAAAATTCTTTTGCGCTTGAAAAGCTTTTTAGAAGCTTGTGTTTTTCACAGACGATTCTTTCTTATACGCGACTTTCTTATGCAAGGTGGTGCAAAATTAATCCTCCAATTTTGTTTTTGAATTACTTTTTTGCTAAATTAATTTGATTGACGTACGAAGCTATTTGCAAAAATTATAAAATCTTCCGAAAGGGTGATTAAATTTGCGCCATTTTGTATATCTGATAAAAACCTATACTTTGCAAGTGATTAACTACGTGACATTGGTTAATTTTCATTTATAACAGAAAATGCTATAACTTCAATGTCTTTGGCGCTGCTTGGTGCCAGAGAGATAAAGGAAATGATCCCAGTTATAGGGCATCGGGTTCTGTTTACACGGAATTTACGGAATTTCGAAGAATGGCGGAAAGCTATGCACCCTAATGCGTCCACGACTTTGGTTGGTTCATATTATTTAACCATTTGAAATGGTAGAAATAAAGTCTTTTTATTTTTCAGACTTTTGAAACTTCAGAATTATCTCTTGCTACAAACACACAAGAACAAAACGACTGCCTTAATTTCTCTTTTAGTGAGATTCTGCCAAATTTCGCTGTTAGCGACAGAGGGGATGCACTAGATTCCCCTTCAAGCGTTGTTGCTGATGATCAATTCAGCGAAAGTTTAGATGTAAGTACAGGGTTTAAATCGGAAAGGTGATTAGTGTTGATTGATGGTCTCTGCTTTCAATTTGCGTTTCTTTATGCATTCAGAGATCAATCAGAATAAATTGACTTATCTATCAGTTTGAGTAAAAAACACTGCATTTATAATCAACTAAGAGAAGGTGATTATAATAGGTGATTGCCACTAATAGCTTTAGCCGATAGTACAAAGGGTTTTTTTTTCACTTATTTTATTAATTATTAATATATTTCACTAATTTTTTATATTTATATGCACATTAAAATATTTTGTTACTAGGAACTTAACAAGCTGCTCGAAAGCTCACTGGAAGGAACCGGTCTACTGTCGCTGGATAAAACTCGACCGCTGGATAACGTTGCTCGACTGCGATTGGTGCGTATTGTCTGCACCAACATTTTAAAGAAAAACCCGGAAAAAAATATCACAGCTCAAATTTATGGGCACTGGACAAATCAGATTGTTCATTTGTTCCCTACCGAGAATAGATCGGTATATTTTCACAACAAGCTGATAAATTCGAGTCGTGGGGTTGTAAACAGATTGGCTGGAAAATTGCCAGATCACATCCACAATCTAAAACGAAAATACCGGGAAAGTGGTGTTATCACTAAAAGGAAGCGTTCGTTTTCCGCTTCTGCGACGTCGTCACCTTCCTCCAGTCGAGTATCCTCTCCCGCATCAGTATCACATCCTATAAAGCGCCTAGCAACAGCTGCCAATTTCGAAGACTTCGAAGGACAATTCCAAGAAGATCTCCAATGGCTAAAAAATTCTAGCCATCCATGGGAAACAACCGAGGACAAATGGGAGAAAACGACCCATGCCCGACTTCACCATTTAAAGGATATGAGCATATCCGAGTATTTTGAGGAATATCCGGCCTTAAAAAAACCATTGGGATTTAAACTGGTAATATTTCATAGAAGTATAATTATATCAGAAATACATTATACATATATTTAGTCTTTAACGTGAACTACAGTTTCACAAGTAAAAGCTCTTATATTTATTAGTTCAGATTTTACTCATAGTTGTCACATAAATGCTTGCGTTATCTATGAGTTTCGATCTTTTCTTTTTATTTGGATATAGTTCAGGCTTTTCTTTACATATAATATTATGTAATTCTTCTTTTCTCTACAGCTGGTAAGGGATTTCGATAAAATATACAGCGACAACTGCAACGGACTGGTTGAAAATTTTCCAAAATTAAAAAAGGACATTTTCCAACTTGCTAGAAGCAAGGGAAAAGGAGTAAGAGGAAAGGATAAATACTTCGCTCACCTGCTGACTCGGGAAAATCGTAAGAAAACGTCATTTGTTAATAAATACATAACCTGCTAATCGAAATAAATCGAAGAATTTCCGATTCGATCGAATTTCAGAAAAAGCGTGGATATTTTAGCTTTACTAGATTGTTCCGAAAAATTTGTTTTTGTTTTGACCATTATGTTTTCTTTAGAAGAAAAAAACAAATCTGCATCATATTTTCTCTATATTTTTTAGCGCATTCTCTATATAGGTATAATTCTTCGAATCAGATTTGCACACATTTTGTGTAGAAAAATTAATTGGACGCATATGACTTATAATTGTTTTATTATTTTATATTTTCTCAGTTTCTGAAGAGATCAGCAACCTCGCGGCATTCCTGCTAATCCCTTCATTGTTGACCACATCAAACGTTAAGGTCAAAGGATCGAAGCAGAAAATTTGGCGACCCTCTAAGGCGGAAGCAAGGGATGGATTCATAACGAGAGTTGCAACGGATGCAGAGATAGATGCAGCAATTACCAGCAGGCGAGAAAAACTACAAGGTATTGGCCTTACATTACAGCCCTTCATTATAGTAGTAGGTAACTCAATCGATGCTATTGGGTCCTATTTTGTAGTTGTAGATGAAACTAAATATTTACTACCTACCATTTTAGAGGCAGTAGATGTTTGTTTCAAACTAATTTTTATTATTAATGCTGAATATCCGCCAGAGAGTAGATGTTCTTGGCTGTTTATTCAAAAAGCATTTTTTAAAATTAAGACAGAGTTCGATAAGGAATCTACCGCGGCCAATACCTTGTTGGGAGAGTTAGGTGTCAAGGAAAGTTAGAGTTTTCCCCTTCCAATTCATTTTCTTACAATGGTTGTTTGTTTCTTATGCAGATCCTACTTAAAGGATCTCAAAGTTCTAAGGCACCACTTTGATTTCAATCACAGTGACCATAACTTCACAACTTATAAATGTCGCGAAGGAGATTGTAAGCGATCGTTTCCAATTTTCAATTCCTTTAGAAGACACTTTAAAAAAAAACACGATTTTCAATGTTCAAATAATCCAACAAATTCTGAGAAGAATGCGGATATACTTAATGAAAGTGTTGTTGCAGAAAAACAATTAGAACAAACCAATAAAACTGAAAATACAGAAACCCTGTCACTTGATAAATCACTATCACTTTTTATAGCATCCCTTTATGCAAATGTGATCTTGCCTAGAAACGTAGTGCAAAAAGTGATTGATGGCTTAGCAGAATATTTCGGTTCATTAAGTTCAAATTTGCAGAACTGTGTAGACAATATATGTATTGAGCATTCTCTATCTAATGATGTTTCAAATCAATTAATGCAAGCACTTGTTCCTTCAATCACCTCCCCCTTAGAATGTTTCCGAACAGAACAAAAAAGAATTTCTTATTTCACAAAACAAAAATCATACATTGAGCCTAAGGGAATAATAATCGGCCAAAGGTTCGATTATGTCAAAAAAGGTGGAATAACACGTATGGAACCTATTCCGTGCCAAGAACATTTTATATCTTTAAGAGATATATTGCAAAGATTTTTCTCCCTCGAGAACGTACTTTCGGAAACTTTTGAATATATGGACAGTCTTCGAAATAAAGATGGAATGGAAAATTTTATTCAAGGTTCACATTGGAAAGAAAGACTTAAGCACCATTCAAATCGCATTGTGTTACCTCTATTTATGTACTTCGATGATTATGAAATCGGAAACGTTCTAGGAAGTCATGCTGGTGTTCACAAACTAGGAGCTGTGTACGTCTCAGTTCCATGTCTTCCACCTTGGCGCTCCTCAGTTCTGTCCAACATATTCCTTATTTTATTATTTCATTCATCCGACAGAGTATCTTTTGGTAATAATGTTATATTTCAACCAATTATTGATGAGTTTAATTTTTTAAGCGAAGTGGGCATAGAAATAGATATTCCATCTTTCAAGGGATCTTTATTTTTTGAACTAGCTCTGATTCTTGGTGACAATTTAGGAATACACTCTCTGATTGGGTTCGTAGAGAGCTTTTCAGCAAATTTTTCTTGTAGAGTGTGCAAAGTTACAAAAGATGTATTGAAAAAGCAACTTTACGAAGATACAACACTTCTTCGAACAATGGCAAGCTATGAAGCAGATCTGGCTTTAAATAATTTATCTTTAACCGGCATTAAGGAAAAGTGCGTTTTTCTGGGCATAAACAACTTCGACTTGTTTCAACAGGTGGGCGTCGATATTATGCATGATATGCTAGAGGGTGTTGCCAAATACATTTTGAGTTTTATACTTTCAGAGTATACCGAAAAAAACAAATTTTTTTCTTTAACAATTTTCAATGATAAGCTATTAGCTTTCTCATATGGCCCTGATACTAAAAACAAACCTTGCCCTATCGAAAGAGAACATCTTAGGCGGGGAAATGTGCGTTTATCTTCAGGAGAAACGCTTACTCTTTTGCGGTTTTTGGGTTTACTTATAGGTGACTTTGTGCCGAGGGGTAATATTATTTGGGAAATGTATATAAAATTAAGACAAATTGTTGACATACTTCTTAGTATAAATGTTTCTGTTGGAACAGAAGATTTCTTGCAAGTATTAATAGCTGAACTTAATGAACAATATACTACACTTACCGAGGACTGTCTTAAGCCAAAGTTCCACAATCTCATTCACTACCATACCGCTTTTAAAAAATACGGCCCATTAACATCTTTGTGGTCAATGAGGTTCGAAGCTAAGCATAGGCAATCCAAAATGTCGGCTAGATCATCATGTAACCGAATGAATATCACTTTAACCTTAGCAATGAAACATCAACTTCAACTTAATGAAATGTTTTTAAGGGGAAAACTTTCTAATCTACTTGACGTTGGACCCAAAAAATATGGCATGTTATTTGAACTTGATAATATACGATCACAGCTATCACTGGACCCTAATAAAACGTTGACTATGGTCAGTTGGGCGACCATGTCTTCTGTACATTATAAAAAGGGATCCGTCTTAGTAAAAAGTCTTAGTTCAGATTGTTATTTGTACGACTTTTTTGTATTGGAAAAAATATATTTGTATGACTCAAGTCAATTGATTTTTGTTGGTATAGTACTTAAAACTAAATGTTTCGATGAACACTACTATGCATATGAGGTAGAAGTTCCATTAATACCTCAACAAATTGTTATTCCACTTGAATTTTTTCTATCGCCAATTCCTAACACTTTAAATATTTTATCTAACTCCAAGCAGTACGTTATTTTAAGAAGTCCACTATAAATAAAAAATAGATTAAATTATAAATGTAAATGATTTCGCTTTAACACTGCAGATTTCATAAATATGCTAATTAAAATAATATTATGTAAATTAATTTATAAAAATACACAATTTTGCACATTTCTTTTTAAATGATGAAATTTATGACCCATATATTTTAAGTAAAATTAAGTTTTGCATTAAAATTAATAAAAACATGTAATAAACAGAAAACATATATTTTGTATTCAAAAATACATTACAAACGATATTATAATAAAAAATCTATGTACTTAATATGAAAAAGATTTTTTTTTTATTTTACGATAAAATTATCCCTTTTAGATGGTTCAATTTTCAGGTGCACTCAAGTTCAACCAAGTAAACTGGTAAATTGGTACCACATGGACTGGCTAATAAGAAGTAAGTAGTTTGGTTAAATTCAACCAAGTAGATGTGCTAATTCCAACCGAGTAAGTTACGTAAATTTAACTTTTAGTTGGTTAAATGCTACCAAGAAAGTTGGCTAATTTTAACCAATTGGAATTGTTAAATGCAACCAAGTCGGTTGGTTAGTAACAACAGAGTAACATGGTTAAATCCAACCAAGTCGGTTGGTTGGTAACAACAGAGTAACATGGTTAAATCCAACCAAGTAGGTTGGTTAGTAACAACAGAGTAGCATGGTTAAATCCAACCAAGTAGGTTGGTTAGTAACAACAGAGTAACATGGTTAAATCCAACCAAGTCGGTTGGTTAGTAACAACAGAGTAACATGGTTAAATCCAACCAAGTCGGTTGGTTGGTAACAACAGAGTAACATGGTTAAATCCAACCAAGTAGGTTGGTTAGTAACAACAGAGTAGCATGGTTAAATCCAACCAAGTAGGTTGGTTAGTAACAACAGAGTAACATGGTTAAATCCAACCAAGTCGGTTGGTTAGTAACAACAGAGTAACATGGTTAAATCCAACCAAGTAGGTTGGTTAGTAACAACAGAGTAACATGGTTAAATCCAACCAAGTCGGTTGGTTAGTAACAACAGAGTAGCATGGTTAAATCCAACCAAGTCGGTTGGTTAGTAACAACAGAGTAACATGGTTAAATCCAACCAAGTCGGTTGGTTAGTAACAACAGAGTAACATGGTTAAATCCAACCAAGTAGGTTGGTTACTAACAACAGAGTAACATGGTTAAATTCAACCAAGTCGGTTGGTTAGTAACAACAGAGTAACATGGTTAAATCCAACCAAGTCGGTTGGTTAGTAACAACAGAGTAACATGGTTAAATCCAACCAAGTCGGTTGGTTAGTAACAACAGAGTAACATGGTTAAATCCAACCAAGTCGGTTGGTTAGTAACAACAGAGTAACATGGTTGAATTCAACCATGTGTATTGGCTAATAACAACAGAGTAACTTGGTTGAATTCAGCCAAGTGGGTTGGCTAATAACAACAGATTGAATATGTTGAATTCTACCAAGTGAGTCGGCTAATAGCAACAGACTAAGTAGGTCAAATTCTAACAAGTTAGTTGGTTAAATACAACCAAGTAGGTTGGCTAATTTCAATCAAGTGAGTTGGATAATAACAACACAGTTACGTGGTTAAATTCAACCAAGTGGGTTCGCTTATAACAACAGAGTAACTTGGTTAAATTCAACCATGTGTATTAGCTAATAACAACAGAGTAACATGGTTTAATTCAACCATTGGGTTGGCTAATAACAACAGAGTAATTTGGTTAAATTATACCAAGTTAGTTTGTTATTTACGACCGAGCAAATTTGGAGGGGAAATTGATAAATCGGTTATTTTTAACAGAGTTTCGTTAAACAAGTTGACTCGGTTTATTTTAATCAACTAACTCTGTAGGAGCTATATTAACAGTATCACTTGGTAGTTTTTAACCGAAAGTCGGTTGTTTTTAAATAAGCGATTTTTCTGCGTGTAACCTCCACGATTTAAAATTACATCGAAAATTGTATTTTTTAAAGAATTATTCAAATTTTACAGGGAATCCAAGGGAATCTTCGACCAGGCAGCTTTGATTGCGGCAATCAGTTCCTCACAGCATTCATACTGCTTACCTCCTTCATAAATTTGACGGGTCAGCCATCCCCAAACATTTTCAATAATGTTGAGATCGGCTGAATATGGTGGCCATGGAAATAATTCCACATTTTCACCAGCAAGAAAACTTTTTACCACCCGGGCGTTGTGAATCGGTGCATTACCTTGTTGGAAAATCCACTCGAGAGGTCCAAACAGCTCTTTTACTGCGGGATAAGCGGATTGCAAAAGCGCTTTATAAGAAACTGCCGTCATTTTATGCGACACGAAAACTAGTTCAAATGCACCATAGTACGAAATGGCCCCCCCCACACCGTTACTCCTCCTTGCCTTGAATGATGACGGTTCAAAAAGCATTCTTCCTTTCGCAGATCGTGGAAATAATAGTTATACCCATCAGGGTCATCCAAATTAATTTTTATTTTGCCGGAAAACACTTCTTTTCGCCAATTTACAGCACTTCCAACTTGCATATCCCATGTCATATTATGAGCACGTGCGAATTCCAAGCGATGTTGCTTTCTTGAGCTGTTAAGTGGGGGTTTCATTTGTAATTTTTTTAATTTTAAGGGTTGAGCACTTAAGATCACTCAACGAACAGTTGATTTCCTGGCAGTAACCGCTGCTGATTCATTTATTTTGCTCGTGGAGTGAGCGCAATTTGATGCCATTCGAATTAGTTTTCGCTTTTCCTGCGGTGACAAAGCTGTCTTGGTCCGTCCTTTGTATTTTTTTTTTTTTCATATGGGTAGTATCTTTAATGTAGTTCCGAACTGTATTATCACTCCATCCAATTTTTCTCGCAATACTACGCATTGAAAGACCTTGCGAGTGGTAAGCGTCAATTTTTGACCTCTCTTCAACCGTTGACATCTTTTTTTTACCCATTTCCACTTAAAATGAAAGCCACACACTTGTTGAAGCTTAAAATTTGCAATTGAGTCAAATTCGCGTAACAGGCAATTACCCACTAACTGAATTTATCAATGCGTCTTATATACATATATAGTTGGCGCAACAGGTCTGTAGGGACCCAAGGCCTAGCTTCTCACAACCATTCGTTTTGTGTGAGTTTCATTTTTGGAACGAATGGAAGGGATCTACAATTTTATGCCGATTCCAAACGGCTAATTGAGAAGCTCTAAAGACAGTTATACTCTCGGATGCTTGTCAGACGTTCGCGAGAGGTGGCGCAGTGGAAAAAACCCTAAGTTGGAATTTGGGTTTTTGCGGGATGCGAACCTGGGACCCCTCGCTTAGTAGTCCAACACACTAACCACTAAGCCACTGCGTCCAATCAAGTGAACCAAAAAATTGCTCTTGTTTTTACATGACTGATAAGGAAGGGAACAAAATAACCGTTAACTGTCTCTCACCAAGCATATATTTCTGTTTTTTTTTCCATTGAGAACTAAAGCAAACAAACTTAGGCAAACAAAGATCATGATGTTCAGAAATAGCCGCGGGCGATACTCAAGAAACGGAGCTTGGCTTGGATCCAGCTAGAAATGGCCTAAACTGTCCGGAGAGGCATGGTCGTTAAGAGGCCTCTACCCAGAAATCGAAAAAAAGTGCAAAAGATTGCATTTTGTTTACTGGAGCGATTGAATTGAAAGTGCATCCATTTGTAAGAGCAGTATTTCCTCTAAAAAACCGTCGGAGGGGGTTTTTTTTAAAAAAAAACATCTCACTTATTTTTTATTTAAAGAATTCCGAGAGGTGTTTGCATAAAATGATTTACAACCCATGATAAGAAGCAGTACGATACTTCTGCGATCCTAGGTCAGATAAAAGGTAATGTCCAAAATAGCGTCAAGACAGATCTTGAAATTTGCTGATATCGGCCAAATGGGCGCCGTCAAAATTGATTGCCATACGGGCTCGTTTTCATCACTTCGGCGAGAAATTCGGGCGACAGATTCTCGCACTCGTGTCGAATGTTGTCCTTGAGGGCTTCTAGGGTCTCGGGCTTGTTCACGTAAGCACGGGACTTCAAAAAAACCCAACACAAAAAAGTCTGGAACGGTTAAATCGGTCGATCTTGCGGGCCAGTGCAAATCGCCAAAACGAGAGATGAGGCGACCCGGGAAGGCCGCCTTCAGAATATCGGTTGTGGCTCGCGCAGTGTGTGCCGTAGCTCCGCCCTGTTGGAACCACATGTCCTCCAGTATTAATTCGTCCAATTGCGGTAGAAAAAACTCGGTTAACATGGTCCTATAGCGGGCACCGTCCACTATTGTCGTTTGACCAGCGGCGTTATCGGAAAAAAAGGCCCGATGACTCCTCCAGCGTGAACAGCGCACCATGCAGTAACTTTGAGCGGGTGTAATGGCTCCCCGTGCATTACTCGTAGATTTTCGGTGCCCTAGAAGCGATAGTTTTGCTTGTTCACGTACCCGCTGAGGTGGAAATGAGCCTAATCGCTCGTTATGATTTTTGTCGAAAAATCGTCCACTTCGTTTATTCCGCGTTCTTGGGGAGTGTATCGCTCCATGGCTTTTTCACTTGTATTATACATCTGTCTAGTCCACAAATGTCAAAACAGATTTGACATTGGCGGCCATTTGCAAAAATAAGAGCATCTTCCAATAGGGTTATCTCTTTTTGCCCACCCTGTATTTATTTACGTGTATTTTGTCAAAAAAAGATTCTGTACGTTACTTAGTCGATGCACTGTCGCAGAAATTCTGTTCTTTTAGATGCATTCAGTCCCAATTCAATCGCTCCAGTAATAATTTATCTGTCAGAGAAAAAAAATATATTTTTTTCACTCAAGGTTCAGGTCCGCCAATTTTCATTAAAGTCTCGTTGAATTAACGACAGATCGCTGCGTCGGTAAAACTTGAGAAGAAATACAAGTAATATGACCATTGTGGCGATGAAAAGTGGATTATTGACCGCAGTTTTAAGTCTTTTTTTTTTTCCGGAGGCAAATGAGTGTTAAAAGTCGAACGGACGGATATGGAATTGTTGCCAGGCCATATACAAACTGTACAAAAAAACTACACTAGAGATCGAAGAAAAACTCATCTTAGCAGCAAAACCTCTCGTGTATCTCCTCCTCCACTATACGATCCTCGATTTTGCCAAGACTGTACGTCGCCACCATTTCTCTGTGGCACACACAAAAGAGCACTACAACTACTCACCTAGGCCAACCATCAATAAATGTTAGTTTATCGCAGATTCAAATCCACACATATCTCAACATGCAATTAAGAACAATCATTTCGGATAAAATGTCCTTTCGGTTGTTCTCGTAGGCAACAGCAACAGCAACAGGTGGCTTCAACAAGTACCACCGTTTACACACGAATGCATCCACATGCGCACATCTCCTCGGAGGTAATTTATTCGACCAAAGACAAAGGGATGTTGCGTGATCGCCAACAACCGCAGAGTCCTCTCCAAACCAATGGGCAATTATTGGCAACAATCCTTTGAAGAGCGAGAACATCGTCTTTGTCCGCAGCGTCAAGGAATTCAGCGTCGCTGTTCGCCTTTTGCAATGATCTCCGATCACGCAGTGTCTAGGCCAATAAACAAGTTCTTCTGTGGGGCCCCATTCCATGGAACCCATTGTCAATGACAACTCTTCCACTCGCTGATCTGTTTGCTTGTTTCGCAACCGGTGCGGGCAGGAGCCCGAGGAGAACATCTTTTATGGTCTCCAGAATACCGCCACCGAAATAAATGGAAATGAATGATGTCGCGGTCTCTGGGCGCAAAACAGATCGCCAGGTGGCGGCAATAGTGGCACACATCTCGTTTGATTTGTAGCACCCATGCTGGGTCTCGGGATTGCCCGCAAATTCCCAGAATTAATATCTCCCTATATCCGAGTGTGTCTGGCTGTGGCAGTATAGTACAACACACAACACTCTGATCGTTCATTCATCGTTTGGCTGTTTTTCGGGGGGTCTCGCCTGTGATTCACTTCGTTACACATTAGACATCGTCGTTAGAAAGACGCTCGCATGTCGCGTTCGTAGTGATCTCTCGCTGAGAATGACGCGACAGCCGAGGGAGTCGACTTTGACTAGGTGGGCTGTGGGCTCTAAAGCGAATAACTTTTCAGCGGAAATTTGGAAAATTGCGCATGAATTCGGAACTGATACGACACCGGACAGTGACTAATCGCCATGATTAAGAACTTTTTACCGAACGCTGTGTGCTAAAAATTGAAAAGCGTTTCGCAGAAAACTGAATGAGTTTCGGCTTGAACAATATTATTGCCGTTCCGTAAATAAATAATAAAACGCTGGGGCAGTGAATCACAATCGAAGCGGAGCGTGCCCGACTACAACTGTACCCGGTTGGCGAGACGGTGGGGTCTCCCACATCCGTATACCGTACGAGACAAATTTCACTCTAATGTGTCATTAATTTGACTATTGGACGGACGAACGACGATCGGGGGAGCTGCGCAGTAGGTGCGGTCTGCGGTGGCAGTCAATGCGTTGCGCTGTGTGTATGACTACTTGTAGTGTCGGTGTTTTCGATGTTTTGCGGGGTTCGGTTGTACTTTGTGTATGGATAGCGGCAATCTTTTGTCGGGGAGGTCTACGCCATTTGTTTAGGTTGACTGACGGTTGCGAATTTTTCATCAAACGGAGCCGAATCAATCAGTGTCCGGGGGAAATTAATTTGTAACAAATCAATTAGATTACCATTGCGTGACGGTGACGGTGACGGTGACGGTGACTGGAGTGACTGACAGTGTTGGGTCGGGTTGTGAAAATAGGTTACAAAAGCACTGCCGTGCAAAGACTGAATAATGGTACGCGCAGGATTGGTGCG
This sequence comes from Cheilosia grossa, assembly GCA_963082955.1. NCBI lineage: Eukaryota > Metazoa > Arthropoda > Insecta > Diptera > Syrphidae > Cheilosia > Cheilosia grossa. The sequence goes on from OY720148.1 coordinate 26,783,607, forward strand.
TGACCAGGTAATGGATGGAGTGCTACTGAGGTGATTGGGCTCAGAAGTAGTTCGGTTGAGGTGTCCTGTGGCTTGACCTACCAATGGCATGCAGTTAAGTTAATTTGAGGATTGAAGTTCATATGGCTCAATGGGAGGTACACTATTTTTGAGAAGCCTCGGATGAGGATCCCTGACGCAATGTTTCCGATGGTAGATCTTTTGGGAGTAATGGTTTTGATGTAAGTAGGTAGGTACCTCCAAATAGGTTGTTGGGTAGGGGTAGACGCTCCTATATTGTCATCAAACTGGTAGCGTCCAGTGCTGCAAACATGCGGGATCTGGCGTGCCAATCTCAAAAGGAAGAGTGGAACATAATGTCCTGCCTGAAGTGGCTGTCTGAATCAGTCTTCGACGATTGAAATAAGCCCCTCAGAAGGAGGATATAATCAATGATTTCTTCGGCAAGCTTTATGACAGATACCTATCGTAAGCTACTCCACCATTTTTGGGTCAAGGGTAAGAAACAAATAAAATTACTTGGAACCTAAGACGGGAGTTTGATCAGTGTTCCCTCCCTTATTGTTACGCAAAGTTCTCATTGCGATAAAAAAAATTATACTCAAGTGAGTCTGAAAGTAGTACGCAACATGATACAACAAGACAAGATATCGCATTGCGCAGGTCGTTCATTCTTGCTGTTCATCGGTGTTCATCTGTCAGCAAATTATGACGCAGATTGTGCCCATGATACAACAAGACTTTTAGCGCCATAGTTCAAATTTCGAATATTGATTTAGTTGAGTGGAATTGTGTTTGTGTCTTAATTAATTAAATAGCAACTGAATATTTAAATTGGGAGTTTGTTCTGTGTTTAATGCAACAATAATACCCGGAAAAAGGAAACACTAGACAGCAGCTTCAATAGCTTCCCTAAAGAAAAAAATATCTTATGGCAATGGTTATCTTTTTGTAGACGGAAAGACAAAATAAATGTAAAGACTGCAAGACTTTGTAGTCTGCATTTTGTCAAAGACGACTTTCTACACAATATTGAATATGAAATGGGTAAATTGTTGTATTAATATCGTAATCTAAATGCACATTTATGTGCTTTCCCTAGTAGAATTTACTGGTCGAGGTACATAGAAACCTGGAGCTGTTCCCAAAGTACACTTGTCTGAAGGTGATGTTTATGTCCCAAATGCTCCTCAATGTAGCCGTTCAAATAGAATGGCTATCCGACAGAACGAAGAAGAGGTTGAGAGCATTTCGGAACATTTTACACATTACAGGTAAAATCTTCAACATTATGATCCAGAACTTGAAATTCCGATGGCATACGATGGCCTGGAGAATTTAGCAGGATACATTTGTCACCGGCTGAAAGAAAATCTGCCTGAGCTTGGACAAACTGAAGATAATTTTTTATCTTGGGTCAACCAGCTCAGCAAAGGTGGTCTTTCGAAGCCATCGGAAGCTATGATGATCGATATCAAAGCTCTGGAAAACGTTTTTAAAACTATCAACAGCGGTGGGCTAAATATTCGGACGAATTATTTGACACAAAAAAACTCTTCTTCCGCTCGCGAATGTACTTTCGCATTCGCCTTCTTAATCGACAAATAATTGTTGAAAAAACACCAGAAAACGAAAAAATAAAAAAATAATTGACTAAGCCACTTGCTCTTAAAACATTTTATTTCCTTTCACTTTACATTTTACATTTTTTTATACAGTACAATTTTTCTTAAAAATTTCTTCATACGCCGCCGCGTCGAGCAAAGCAAAATACAAGTACCTAATTTACGACATTAATCAACAGGAACAGCAAACAAAAACACACATACGGACATAAATATTTATCTAAACTTATTCAAATCAATTCCGAAACTAGATTCTTAATATTTCACCATTTAAAGGAATAACACAAATCGTTCCATATAAAAGATATATGTAAATACTAAATGTCAAAATGTTCAATGGGATCTTCTGACGTAGATGCGCAGAACAAATCGAAAATGAAACCTTCATTGCGCTATCTTGTCTTGTTGTGTCATGAGTACCAAAAAAGTACCTTATCCGGCTTTATGGAATTTTTCAATTAGAATCGGAAACTTGTTTAAAAAAAATGCTAATTCTATATACATTTTCAAATATTTGTTTTATTTGAACTCACATCTGTTATTCATTAAAAATATATCATAAAAAAGAAGCTTATTTTATCTCAACATGAATTATTCCATTTCATCCTGAAAAAATAAAGGAAAATGGAAATCGAACAAGCGAATATTCGTAAATTCTGACGTTTCATTCACATGAAAAGTTTTTCTAGTCTCACAGGTACCCGCGAATCAGTTTCATTGTTGAAGGTTAAGTTTTAACGGATTTTTTATGCCCGTTTTTGTGGACCACGACTTATTATGTGGATTGTGAATAAAGTGTGACAGTTCGCTGCCAGAATTTTCAATTCTCGGCAAAATTGCTGTAGTCGTAAATTAAGCTATTTAAATCAATTGAGACGCAGGTGTGTTTTAAGATTAGAGATTAGATAAATGAAATGTAATGCTTTGGTGGTAGAAGAAAAAGCAATTTTTAATTCATAAATACTGTGGTGTGGAATGTAGCATGAGACCTAAAATGGTGAAGTGTAAACAAACAATTAGTCATCAAACAAGTTCCACGTCCAATTGGAGACTCGAATCTGTCAAATGAGTGTAATTTTCCACTAAGATAATTCTTAAACCATGTGGTATAAACTGGAAACTTATCGATGGATGGAAAGTGTAAAGTTAAGTGAGCTAATTGTAGAACCAATCGAAATAAGCTAGAATGTTGTGGATAGATGGCGGAGCGGATGTAAAAGGCAGGTTTTAGAACAGGGAGACACAGTTGATTTTTAACAGTTATTGGTAGTTCGAAATAGTAATCGATTGTAAAGATAAATAAGTGAAAAGTAATACCGTGAATTAAGTGGTTGGTTTGTATAGTTTAAGAATTGTTTTGAGTGATATTGTGTTGGTATTTAATAAGTGAATTATTAGAATAATCGATATAAGTGTAATAAAAGTGATTTTATTGGAAAAGTTCAACAGAATAGTGTTTTATCTTTTCAAATCCCATCCTGAATGGATCAAAACAATTAAATTGATTTGTTCCCAGTTCGCATATTCACAATTCGCGATCATGTGAATTGTCCTTAAAGGTTTTCGAGTATATCCAAATTGAAAGAAATAAGTTATACCATAGACACATTATTACTAGATGGTGCATTTCATATAAAGGAAATGGTTATTCCGAAACACCCCAATATCTAGATGGCGCCACCGTGAAAATATACCTCAAACTCGGATACATGCTGCAAATCACTTTATTTGAGGTGTTCTGTTGAGAAACATTTCCGATCAACGTGAACCGTGGACCTCGTTGGCTTCGCAGTGAGGTTCATACCTGATTCTTCTTTATTTTCCTTTTTCGCAAAACAAACAAAATGTTCCTTGGTGCTTACGGCATCATGTATCTTAATGAGACTTTTGCTATTGCGTTGAGGAAATGTGCTTAAAGAAAACCAAAGAAACAAAACAAAAACTAACTACTCGTGTGCCTCTTTTCTTTCTTCATTCATTCTCGCCATCCCCAACCGTCGGTATTTCTGATACGACAAACCAGGGTAGGGAACCGGTTTTGGTTTGGTTTTTCTTATAGAAGAGGAGGAAAAAGGAAAGGAGATGCAATATTATGATTAAGTATCAATCAATAGCATGGTGAGGGAGGATGGTGCAAGGGATGATGCCTTCACACAGAGCTTTGGAGTACCTATTCGCGCCAAATTGTATATGAATGGGTATGCACATGGATACATTTCGTATTTTTATAGAACTAATAAACATATATTTAATATAATATGTAACTACCTGTATATACGTTTTCTTTTGTGTATGATAACTTAAATGAATTCGTGTGTTTAAAACTATAAATAGTTAACTGAATTATAATTATAATAGACTCCGCGAAATGTACATTACACTTGTAAATACATACCTATGATAATTGACATTTTAATTTCGACTTTCAAGCGAACTAAAAGGTTTTCCAATTAGAGGTGTTATTTTGAATGACCCGCTATTTCGGTAGCTGTCACTTTTGAAGATTTTATTCTTTGACATTTGACAAGTAGAAACTACGACATTACTAAAAATAAAAAATAAAAAAATAAAACGAACGATACCCGCTTCAACAATGCATTGAAATTATTAAAATTCACTACAAAAATGGTGAAAATCTTGCAGTCACAGTTCGCAAAATTAAAGCATTTTTTGGTCGTCGTGAAGCACCTTGTCGGACCACAATACAGAAATTGGTGGAAAAATTCGAGCTGTTGGGACAAGTTAGTGAAGTGAAGAATAAAACCCGTGCACGTCGCACAAGAACAACTGAGAATATTGCTGCTGTAGCCCAAAGTGTTAAAGAAAACCCAGGTTTGTCCATTCCTCATCGTTCTTTGGAATCGAGAGATGATTAATAATTTTTTATGGTCGAAGTTGGATGGTATTGATCTGGACAACGTTTACTTTCAACAAGACGGCGCTACGTGCCACACAAGCAACGAAAGTATTGATCTTTTACGGCAAAAGTTTCCGGGCCGTGTTATCTCTCGAAGAGGTGATCACAATTGGCCACCCTGATCTTGTGATTTATCACCTGAAAGATAGGGTCTACGCCGAGAGCCCAGCGTCGATTCAAGACCTCAAAGATAAAATTCGTGAGGCTATCGAGGACTTAGGGCAGGCACTTTGCGATTTGGTTATGGAAAATTTCATGAAAAGGATATGGTCCTGTATGCGTGCTAATGGTGGCCATTTGGCTGATGTTGTTTTTCATTATTAACGGCATATCTTCCTTTTTATTATGAAATAAACATCCGATCATTTATCACAAAAAATTCCAATTTTCTTTGAATACCAAAATAACACCTCTTATTTGAAAACCCTTTACATAGGTAGGTACCTACCTATAAATTATTATTCCCTATGTAGTTATTTTGTGCCATTCATGCAATCAAAGTTTCAAAGACGGCAATATGAAACCTGAAAATTTATCTCAATAAAAGTTCGAACATAAACGCAATATTTTTCTAGTGGCAATGCTATAAGTGGAACTAAAAAACAAAAAGCTGCGTCAGTCAATCAATCAGTTGCTATCTTTTATTTTCTTCCATTCACTTCCAAGCATCAGCAATCAAGGAAGTATATATACCTGTCTACTTTAAATAATTTATAATAATCCTTAATCATAACCTCTGATGCCAATAAAATATCGGAATATGCACACATAACTACCTAATTATTTCACATTTCCATAGACACATTCTTTCCACATTGTTCTTTTCATAAGATACTCCATCCCCATCGTCAACAGTATTGTCACGCTAAAAGTACGTTAGCCCTACCACACGCACCATACAACTAGCTATATGCTACATATATCAGGCAATAAGAACTCGATCTCGATTTCCTCAACGATTTCATTTGCTATTCTTCTTCCTCCTCTGCAACATGTTTGTGTATCTTGCAAACACCAATCGACACAAAAAAGGTTTATTAGTTGACCAACTGCATTGGGACGCCATCTATAAGGAGTAAAAGTGTGAGGTATACGCTGTTCCAGGTCGGGGTATGAAATGCACCATCTAGTAATAATGTGTCTATGGTTATACCTACTTTTCAATAGATAAACATAAAAAGTTGTATATTCCACAGTTATTTCATTATTTAAAATTAAAAAATAAATATAATACAAATTCTTTTTTATAAATGTTCAGTCTGAGACTTAACTTCACTGTTATTCCGAAAAGCAATTGAGAAAAAGAATTGGTACGTGTATCTTGTAATTAAAGTCTGTTGTTCTTCTTATACAATTGTTAAAAATAGCAAATGAGTTATTGATTGTTTAAAAAAGTAGTACGCGGTGGATCCAAAGTAGGACCGTACCTACTCAGCTAACAAAAATGTACTAAAAAAATAAAAAACACTACAATTGTAGCACGGGAGGGAACGCTGAGTTAAATCCAGTGTTGTAAGGACTCTTTCTGCATTTATTACACGAATACAAAAAAAAAAAAAAAAAAAATTATATAAAATCAACCTTTAGTATTACAATCGCAAATTGTTAACATTAATTACTATGACTATTTTTTGTGGTACAAGATAATTTTTATAAAACACAATTTGCATGAGCAATTACTTTTTATTCACACTTTTTCATGATGAAATATAGATGTCTTGATTTTGATGAATTGCAGGAAAAATTTCTAGTTCGAATGCTTTTTGTTTGATTCATGGAAATCCCACGATTTCGTGCTGTTTCCCTTTATCCCACGAAAGGCTTAGGTTAGGTTAGGTTTATGGGTGGCTACGGCAAAAGTGAGTCCTGCCCCACCCCACTTAGGACCATGTGGACCCATTCTGATGCCCTTGTTGTTCCCTGTTCCCTCTCGGTTACTCGACCTTGTCCAGCCATCCTGATGTGTTTATGAACCTGTAATATTAGATAAAGAGACATCTGAAAGTCCATGTATGTCATGGAAGTAATATCTTCCAAGTGTTCTGTTCCTCAAGTGACAGAGACTAGGGCATTGACAGAGGAAGTGAGGTGTGTCCTCGTGTACCTCCTCGTCTCCGCAACCTCTACATAATATGTATCGTCATTCTTGAGTTTCATTTTCATTGTGTGGTATCTTAGGAAGTATTGACCCGTTAGGGCCCCTACCAGTTTATACATAGACGTTCTATCAAACCGCATAAGCTTGATAGTCCGACTTGGATTATATGCCGGCCATAGCTTCCGTGATATTTCGCACGTAGTTAATACTTTCCACCTGTTGTTGGCTTTCATCCGGGTTTTGTTTTCCACTCTCGATCTAAGATTGCAGAGTGGTGGTTTGATTGCATCAGTCGTCCGGTCTTGATCCATAGCAGAACCATTTCTTGCCAGTTCGTCAGCCATCTCATTGCCGGTTTTGTCCCTGTGTCCAGGGACCCAGCAGAGACGCGTGATGTGCTGCGAGCAGAGAACCTTGAGCTCTTCGCGGCAGCGGCGAACCAGCTTCGATTTTATTTCAATAGCAGATACTGCTTTTATAGCTGCCTGACTGTCAATAAATATGGTAACATCATTATTTGGTATTGCTAAAATTGACACCATGTGGGCAGCTTCGGCGATTGCCAGAACCTCCGCCTGAAAGACACTACTGTGATTGGGTAGTCTGATTGAGTGATGTACATTTAATTCTTCAGAGAAAATTCCAGCACCTGTTCCACAGTCCATCTTAGATCCATCTGTGTAGATGGATATCGATTTCCCTTTTGTGGGTTCATCTGTGCTCCATTCCTCCCTGCTGGGAAAATAGCAAGAGAATGGTATGTCGAAGTCAAGGTGGGGAGACAAGTAGTCAGATGTGACAGCATCTCCCACGTATTTATTCAGAATCTGTGCGTGTCCCGGTTTGTAGGGTCTCCAGCTCTTTGTTTGCCTGATCCTGAGGGCGCTTTTGGCTGCAGATTCTTGCATGTATAGGTCTAAAGGTAACAGGTCGAGGATTGCTTCCATCCCAGCAGTAGGTGTTGTCCTTATTGCGCTGGTTGTACCTATACAAGCTAGTCTTTGTATTTTGGTCAGTAGTTTTAGATTCGACGCTTTGTTCGTGGCTTGCCACCAGACTAAGCTTCCGTACGTGAGTATTGGACGCACAATAGCCTTATATATCCATAGAATTATTTTGGGGTTTGGTCCCCACCTTTTTCCGAAGATTCGGTTGCATGCGTAAAAAGCATTTGCAGCTTTTTTTACTCGTTCATTGACGTTCAATTTCCAATTGAGCTTCCTATCTAAGATTATTCCCAGATATTTGGCGCTCCCGGCTACCCTAAGGGGTATACCATCAATAGTAGGAGTATCGAAGTTTGGAATCACTCTTCAGTTCCGGTTTCTGTGGATTGACTCCAAGACCGCATTGGTTTGCCCACATTTTAAGTGTTCGTAATGCGTTTTGTAGTAGTTCGCTTATGGTAGGTAGGAATTTGCTTGCAGCAAGTATTACTACGTCGTCTGCATAAGCAATTACTTTGACCCCTTTATTTTCGAGTTTTACTAGTACTAGTACTAGGGGAATATTACTCCTCCTTGTGGTGTACCTCTTGAGGCTGTCACTCTGAGATCAATGTCAACTAGTTTTGTATAAAGGCTTTCTGGACATCGAAAATCCAACAAAAAGGGATAAATCGTACGATTAAACAACACTTATCAAGACAGAGCTACAGTTGAAGATATTGCTGGCAAAGTGGTCGCATTCGGTGTGTTGTCGTTTGTTATAGGTAAGCAAGAACAATTTAGGAGTAGCAATCAACTATCTGCATGAAATATATGCCCTGAGGTCTGAATAATGGGCCCCAATAATTTTGACACAATTTGGGCACGTTTTTTGAGTTTAAAGACCGCTGAGTGTCTCACACGCAAGTAGAGACCGAAAAAACATAGAATCCTTCAATAAGTAAATTAGAACATGCAAAACAACTCAACCCCAGGACCTAATGCAGCCTCGCTCGCTTAATACAGATTTCGTTAACATCTTAAGTGGGCGCTGTTTATTTTTAGCTATCGCTATCGCAATCTACTTCTATTGTTTCATTGACTATACATATACATACCTTTGCGAACACACCCAACCTTTCCACAGAGAAAGCAGCTGCTGGAGTAGAACTCATCTTAATTACGTTTGAATTGCCAGCTAAGCGCATCGCAAATATTAATTTATCCTCTGATGTATTTTCCAAATGCCAAATGTATCTATATATGTTTATGTGCATTGTCGATATTTGCGCTTGGCACATTTATTTTTAGACCAACTTATATGGGAACGACGCGGCGGCGTTAACCGAATGCAACTATTTGTACAAGACAACAAGACGCTATACCTACGTAATTCGTTGGCGTAGTTCTCGTAGCTCCAGCCCCTCTGTCGCTTTACTTCACAGCAGCGTCTATCTTGCATCGGATCACTGCAGATAAGTTTATACTTACAGAAGACGCGCTCACGATTTTAACCTCTTCAATAAAGAAGAATGACTCGCGTTCATCTCATCACACAGCCAACAGGAATCATGTTATTGCTGGTCCAAGGATTTGATCATCATCCTCCAACGAGATGCATCTGTCGCAAAGTGCACAAGCGATAGGTAAACAAAAGCTTAGCGCAACAAAATGAGAACGTGCGCAATTATGGAACCTGGCACTAAGCTCGCCAGACGGTCTCTGCGGTCCAGCAACCGCGTCTGGTGGTGGATCGGGGATGGACCTCATTAGTTGATGGCATGCAATGTTAATTTCGAGAATAAAGAAACAAAACTCCAAAACAAGTGGCAGATGATGGTAAACTTATCTGCTCAGTCGGTTGGTTGTTGTTTCTAGATGCGGAGTGGAACATATAGTGGTCAGGGATTAAATTCAGGTGGAGGAATGTTGGTTCGCGCGCACGGCGGCGGCAGCGGCTGTACACTGAAGTCGTGCACATTTTGCTTAGCATGTCGGACGAATGACACACACGTCGTCGTTTTGGAGAATGAAATTCCAGGATGCAGCGGTCATTATTTTAATGGGAAAGGATGTGATTAAACATTTTGTTGGAGGTCTCCTCTGCCGTGGAGTATACTCCTCCCTCTCTGCTGCACCTACCCGATGGGGCTGGGCTTGCTGGGAGTTTTCGGCGAAGCGATTAGGAAAATATTTAATCTTGCCTTGCGCACGGCTAAACGCATTAGGTATGGTAAAGTAATTTTATGCGATTCGGGTTGTTAAGTAATTTTTGATGCAGCAAAATGTAATCAGCCTCGAAAAATACGAGAGAAGTACCTAAGCTTCGATATTCAAGTTAGTGTGTTCCAAATTTTGAAAATATTCCATTTATGATTGGAAATTAATGTTTTGATGCGATGGAATTACTTCGTCGGCAGGTGATATTTTCGAAAGGGACTGAGTGAAGTATGCACCGATTTTCTCATAAACTTCCAGCATGCACTAAAAACAACCCAAGTAAAGAGGTCAGAGCGGTTATTTAAAATGTATATTATTTTCGTTATTAGAAGTAGCGTTTATGGAAACTTAACTGACACAGATAGAAAGAGAACTCGCACACTTAGTTGCTGAATACGCTTTGGAAATCTTCCAAACCAATAAAGACAACGAATATTAATTAAGGAGAGAAATGCGCAATGAGAAGAGGCGCATCAGACCGGTAACGGCTTAAGAAACTAAATATAAAAGTGATTAAGGATAAAGCATTCGTTAAGATATCTCGAAGATCCAGTTTAATTGTACCGCAAAATTCTGAAGCAATTTCCAAAAAAAGAAATGTTGCCTTGAGGATGAGATATAAATGTACTTAACCTCTGGAAAGTTTCGGAGGATATTATGAAACCGTTTTCGAACACGATTTTCGACGAGCTTGTTGATGTTTTTTTGACGCATTTTTCAAACGATTTAGACGCATTTTTGGAGAAGATTTTTCCTTGTTTTTCGACAGTTTCTTGATATGTTTTTCTGAACCGTTTTTGGACGCGTTTTCGATGAGTTTTTGAATGATTTTTTGCACGTTTTTGGACACTTTCTTGATTTTTTTCTCTTAGGAAACTTTTCCCGACGGGTTTTTTAAGGTTTTTTTTTTTTTTTTAAATTTTTTACCGCGGTTCTTACACGTGTTTTTCGTTCATTTTATATGAGTTCTTAACGCGTTCTTAGGCACGCTTTTTGACGCTTATAATAATTTTTGTTTTGAATTACAGTAGGCGCTCGGTATAGTGAACCTCTGTAAATGTTTCGAAAACACTTGGAAAATAAGAAATTTAAAAGCAATTGTCTGCAGGTAATGATTATTAGTTTGTATATTATGATCCTAAAATAAATTTATAGTAAATTTTTGAAGGTATATAATTTATTGTTTTTTGTTTTGTTACAATCCAGAGGATTGTATACTCAACTACTACCAAAGATGCGGTTGCATGCTTAGAAAGCATTCGCTGCCTTCTCGACTCTTTTATTGACATTCGGCTTCCAATTAAGTTTCCTATCAAGGATAATTCCCAAATAACTCGCACTATCTGCTACCTGCTAGGCACAGTGGCTTAGTGATTAGTGTGTTGGACTACTAAGCGAGGGGTCCCAGGTTAGAATCGCGCAAAAACCCATATTCCAACTTAGGGTCTTATCCACTGCGCCACCTCTCGCGAAAGTCGACAAACATCCGAGAGTATAACTGTCTTGAAAGAGTTTCTCAATTAGCCGTTTGGAATCGGCATAAAATTGTAGATCCCTCCCTTTCGTTCCAAAAACTAAGAACTCACACAAAACGAATGGTTGTGAGAAGCTATGCCTTGGGTCCCTAGGGACCTGTTGCGCCAACTATTTATTTTAAAAGCCTTACCAATTACCAAATCTAGTTTGGCTGTTTACGCAAAGACTCCACACTTTCCAAAATCCCTTTACCAATAAACAAATATGGTTGCCAGAATGTCGCTAAATGTAGTGTTGAATATTAATGTTGTGGAAGCCATGTTTATCTCGGGCTAAATAAATAAATACCTTAATGTCATTTTGAAGACAAGTGTTGCCCAAACATTCAAAACCACGGTTAAATTTTGTAATAGGAGCGAATTTAATACGCAGTTGTTTGTGTTTTGCTTGTAATAAGCCTCAAAAAGCCTTTGAAAAATATCTGTTGGGCAAAATTTAATTCCAATTCATGTATGGAGCTCACGAATGGAGCGTTTTATGACGCTTAAATATTCTGCAATATCGCATATGGTTATCGAGAAAATCTGAGATAAATCTTGGTAAGTTGGGTCCGCCATTGGTATTTTGGATAATGCTCCACAATCAATAGAATATTAACAACAATTTAAGAACTTCTAACAGTTTAATAAGAGTCTAATCCAAAAAAAAAACAAAATTGTTTACACGAAACCAAAACGAATTTTTCATTCCACTTTTAAACGATTCAAACATATATTATGGACCCGGGTTTTTTTTTTCGTAAGCAATACTTGAATTTTAGACCGACAAGGAATTTATATCAATTAAAATAGTTTGTCATTTATAAAATAAATAAATTACATTTACAAAAATACACCTATACCGATGACAGATTCCTGTATGTCTGATAGGGTTCTTTTCTTTGCCACCAGATCTCGCAGGCCAACTTGTACATTGATAAATAATCCTCAAAAAGCCTTTGAAAAATATCTGTTCATGTATTCCTTTTTTTTAGAATAAAATCCTCGTTGTGACTGAAACCATTGACTTTGTTTTCCAAGAAAACAAATTATGGAATTTGAATTCTGCGTTCTGCAGTTGCAAAAAATGTAATAGTTTCTAAGAAAGTTGTCGCACTAAGAAATCTGGAGGTCTACCGTTTCACAAATGCTGTACATATTTACATAACTGACATCGAACTAATTGTCGACAATAGTGCTTTATTATTATAAAGGCCTATAGTCTCTCTGCTCATACAAGATTTCCACATTGCAAAGCGGAATAAAAAGTCTTTTACAAGTGAAGGAATTATTTCTCAATCTTTTTCTGGAAATGCCTTCTTCGTTGCATCAGCTTTCAAGTCTAATATTTTGAAGATGAAATAAATTCTCAGGAAGCTTGTCTCCTTATATTGTTTTTGTTCAAACAACATAAGACTTCAGCAAGACAAAGTTTAATCAAAAGGTGCGTCCCTAACACGGACCACACAAGATCCTATCAAGCGTATCTGAACAACATTATTCCGTACAATTACGAATTCTTTTTAATTTCGAAAACAAGTCCTTCACCCTTCATCGTCAAAATAAACTGCACACTCACCGAGACACACCCATTAAGTGTGCCCTCGTTGCCCATAGTAACCCCACAGCAAAACGATATAAACACGTCGTCGCTTCTCCATTATCCCCTCACAAAGAGGCCATCATTAATAGGACAATACGGTGTAATTTAACCCCGGCTCACAACTTACATTCACACGCATGTCAACATAACCTAAATTGTGAGAACACTGTCAGGCGATGACAGATGACAGATTACGGTTTCATTGTTGTGTGTATATGTCGTTGTACATAATGGAGCATCAGCATGTGGGGTTGGGGCATTAATAACCCCAACCATAACTGGCATTGACATGAAAGCCACACGACGACGACACTCGCTGCCTCTGTTTGACAATAAACAAGTCTATTGACAAAACTGTCTGACAAGTTGTAGAAAATGGGATTTCGCACTTCGCAACGCCAACCAAGAATATATTATAAACAAAGCTCAGCGTGTTTGTCGTTTGTCCAGTGTCCACAGTCCAGCACACATGTCGATCAGGAATGTCCAATTAATAAAGGCGTGCTACGCATTTGATTTAGTGATTAAGGTGGATCTCTGCACAGTGGTCTTGACATTCTTAATCATTTATTTGCTAATGTCAACTACCAGGCTAACATAAGAGCAGTCGGTCGTGTCAAACTTAAGCTGGGATTGCCATTAGGTTTCGCTTTCGGTTTCGGGTGGGTACGTGCTTAGAACACGATTGGCGCGGATTTTAATTTGAGTGACGGCGTTTGAATAAATGGTATGTGACAGATTTGTTGAGTTCATTAGGAAAACGAGAGAGATTTCTTGGCTAAAAAAATATTTGCAGTGTTGCGCTAATTTACTGATGTATGCGGTGGAATTTATTTTCTTTTTTTAACATGTTTACTACCTTATTCATTGTTTATTTTGGGGGAGAATTTCTAGGCATTTGTTATTGTTTAAGTCATGGCCATGAGTCACTAAATATCAGGCAATCAAATAGCTCCAAACAGCTAGAGTGTCGCTCAAAACGAGGATTTGGACTCAATTTCACAATTATATGCTAACAAACCGTCCGAAACTTTGCCGACGTATCCCCAAATCTCTGGAGTAGCCCAATATACTATAAAGTTAGATTCAAGTGCCGGAGATAAGTTGTCTTAATCGATGCCAAGAGCCCACCAGAGAAGCCTTACTTATGTATTAAGTTTGAACTTTCGACCAACTACCTCCACGAAAGAAAGCCTTGGTTAGAAGAGTGTCCGCAAGTACATGTAGCAAAACACCTTGCTTAGCTAAACTACAAAAGAAGGAAATGAAAACATCGACTTGGTAACGAAATGCTACACTGAGAGAAATTTTCCGAAGTCTTAGAAAAGAGGTGAAAATAGAGTATAAAGGCAACAAGATCTGGACATGACCACGAAAACCCGAGGCAAAAAAGGGCCCCACATAAAATAAAAATAGTTATTGTAAAAAAAACGGTGAAAAACATTTATTTATAATAAAAAAGAAAGAGAATTGTATTCATTACAAAAAAAAAACTTTTTCATTTTTTTGCACTCTTTTTCGTTTAATAAAATCTAGCTTAATTGAAAAAAGGGGGCATTTTGATCATTTTTATAGAAGTGGGGGCCACTGTTGGAAGCCCAGACCCCCATCCACCCGAACAAAATGAAGAGAGGAAAACTGAACTCAACTGAAGGCAGTTAGCCAAATGTTGCTGAAGATACGTATTGATTGAGTCCCAGGTTTCCAACAAACTACAGCCACCTAAGAAAGTAGGTAAGTTAGTTGAGTACGACTGCAATAGGTAAAGCCAATTAGTTACATTTGAATGTGGCTTATTGATATCGTTTTAGTTCCTTTTTTTCAGAGTCAGTCGGTTTTGTTTTTGGTTGTTTAATTTAACTTTTTTTATTGATCTCCGTTTTAAAGCCACGAAATTTGGTGCGACACTGCTCGTTTGCTATAGTTCGGTCCCACTCCCTGTACCTAGTTGGTGACTTCCACGGTGAAATAAATAAAATTTAGGACCAGCGTCTACCCTGTTCCGACAACTCCTAACCACCTTTTAAGTTGAGAGTGGAAAATGATTGTGGCCTTAAAAACGTCTACTCCTTTAATTGCGTTTTGCATACGATTTTCAAACTTTGAGTCTCAGGGTTTATGACAAAGTCTTAAGTACCCCAGGGAAAGCAATTTGGGCGAGCAGGATGGCCATTGCAAAACTGTTATTCTTAGAAATCTCTTTATCCAAAAACTAACCAGCATTATATGCCCATTCGTCACATAATCTGGGCAAGAACAATTTTTAAAATCATTTGAAAATAGCGGTCTTCATTAGCTTTACCACTCTCGACTTGTTATTCGAAAACCTAAAACAAAAAATAATTAGCAGTCCTCAGACCGCTGAAAAGTCGCAAGAAAAAGGGCCAATAAGGTAAGAAAAAGTATCATTTCTGAACCTATTCGGCAAATTTTGAATTTTTGAACGATATTTAAATAGTATTGGCTCGCTTAACGCTATAATAGTTTAAAGGTTTTTATTTGGAAATAACACCATTTCAAAAATATTTAAAGCGCCTTCTCCAACTAAAATAAGGGCCAAAATAGCAAAAATGTGCGGCTGTCAAAAAAAAAATGCCAAATTGAAAATTTAATCGCACAACGGTCACGCTGTACCCCCGAGTTGAGAGTTGTGCTTAATAAAGAAATCTCCTATATGCAACGATTTCTCTATATAAATATATCCACTAAATGCAATTTTAGCACTCGAATTTAAAACAAAAAAAATAACTTATAACATCGGGGTTTAGTGAGTGACACACAAAGTATTCTTTTAACTTACGTCAAATTGATTCAATTCCGAACCCTTTTCCATAAATATTTGACTTTGTTCTTATTGGTCGCGATGAATTTATAATGATTCTTGACAATTCTCTCAACTAAAACAATTCAATAACCCTTTCGAACTTCTTACGGAATTTAAACACGTAAAGAGTAAGGCAAACTAAATTTATTTTCCGACGGCTTATTAAAAACTGAACGAAAGCTATTTTTAACGTCAAGTGCAATACCTACGGGATATAATATTTACATTCTTGATATTAAAAAATCTGAACTAGTTTAAAGTTAACTTCAAAATTCATAGTACCAAATAATTACTTCTTGATATCCGAATATATTTCTTAAATTAAATTCATTTCTTAAATCAGGCAATTTTTGTTCGTTTAACTAGCATGTTATTTTTTTAACAATGCGATTTATTTTTCTTGATTCAAGAATTCATGATTAAATGCAAGTGAATTAAATTCGGATAAAAAGTATGTTTTTAATTTTTAAATTTTCTCGATTCAAGAAAAGAAATTTCTTTGTGTAGGAAAAAATGTTCTTTCCATGTATAGTAAAAAAAAAATAATTCGGATAACGAAATTAAAAAAGAAATGCTTTTAAATTGTGTAATAATTGACAATTAGAAAGTAAGTTACGTATGAAGAAAGCAAACAGAGATAATACACGCAGAAAAAACAACTGGATTAAAATCAACCAACTTTCGGTTAAAAACTACCAAGTGATACTGTTAATATAAAGGGTGGTTAAATTTTAAGGGCCAATGTTGAATGTGAATCACACCTAAACGTTAAGTTTTTTCTGCATTTCATTTGACATTTCTCAATTTCAGACTAACTCAATTTGAACCAAGGAAAGATACACAATCGAGCAACTCGTTAAAGTTATTCAGGCTTATTATGAAAATGGGCGTTCAAATCAAAATGCATATCGTGCACTTCGTGATTTTTTCGGTCAATTTAATCGTCCAAATGTGCGTACAATCGGAAAATCGTGACAAATTTTGAACAAACCGGGTCTGTCGGAGATGTGAAAACACCAGTGCATGCTCGTATAGGTCGTACTGCAGAAAATATTGCTGCTGTTCGCGAAAGTGGGCTGGCGGTATCATCGGACCGTTTTTTTTTTTGCCAAAATGAGGACGGTCAGGCAGTTACTGTGAATGGTGTTCGCGACGATTACGAACTTTGTATGGCCCGAATTGGAAGATATAGATGTGGACGATATGTGGTTTCAACAGGACGGTGCCACTTGCCACACAGCTAACGAAACAATGGCTCTTTTGCGGGAGAAATTCATTGGCCGTGTTATCTCAAGTCGTGGCGATGTTAATTGGCAGTGTTTAACGAAACTCGGTAAAAATAACCTTCTATCATTTTATTCCAAATTTTCTCGGTTGTAAATATCAAACTAATTCTGTTGAATTTAATTTTCACATTTATCTAGAAACTTGGTTCCTAACAACTGATAAAGTGTGTTATTTTTAACAGTGTTATACCTATTACGTTGCTCGAGCTCAATTTTAGGTCCCATACATAGTTTTGTCCAAAATTTATCGAACCCCTTTAGCCCAGTGGTATGCAGGTCGAGCTAAATAATCAAACATTCCTTTCAGTATTTGCTTCTTGTATCTGTTTATATTGACCGTGTCCATATAATGGATCGGCACATTTTCTCAAGCCAAATTTTGACAGATCGTTGTGTTCTGTTATTCTGTTGTTTTCGTGTTGCGGAAAGTAAGAAAGGATGAGCTTTTTTTGTAAGGGTAGATGAGGAGTACCGAGAATCTGAAATGGTGTAAATAATATAGAATTGAATTTTTCGGAAGATTTTGTTTTCTGTGACACTTATCAATAGCGTATACTTTGTATGTGTAGGTATATTTCAAAATTTAGCTAGGATCTTAGCTGATGTTGGGAGAGAAAAGTTTGGGAGAAGCTTAAATATAGTTTTTTTTTTCGAGCAGCTTACCAAGCTTCACGAAACGATTGATTCCGCTGATGTTCGTGTGATTGATTGTGAAGAAAACTGTTTTTACTTATTTGCCTCAAGTTGTCATTATATTCATCACTTCCCTCCAAAATATGGTGTTTGAAACGTTTCCATCCATTCAAGGGATTGTTCAAGAAGATTCAGCTATACTCAAACGTTGAATGTTGATGACTATCCCTTGTATGATTATGGGCCTTATGGGAACTTAAAAAATCGTCTTATAAGTTTCTTTCCCGACAAATCTGAATACGACATTAAGCGAAGGTTGATACTCAACCCTTTTCCTTATAAATATCCATACATTTAGCTGACCTTAACACGCAAGAAAAGGAAATACTGCTTGAGCTTTCTGCGAATGAAGTGCTTAAAATTGAGTTTCAATCGCAGAGGATGGACGTTTTCTTGATTAAAAGAAGGATCGAGTATCAATAGGAACATTGTTCAAAGCAACTGCGATAATAGACCCAATTTGGTGCAGAAGTTATTGAATCTATTAAAAACAAACGACTTACAGTCGGGAAAGAGTTTATCGTTTTGTTGTAGTAAGGATGGCATATCGACTGCTCAAAAAAGTCTACAGGTGACCCCAATGCCCTATTTTAATAGCAATTATACTGCCCATCACTTTAGCTGTTAACATTTCTACACATACTATAATATTGTATTATGCAGATGGTTTTTAACCGTATTTATACGATAAAAGTATAGAAGTGCATCACCGAGTCACTGAATAAATGGCTACCTGTAATTAGACCTCCACACAATCAATGGCATTGCCTTGTCCGGTGTCAGTAAAGCTATGTTCACACGATTGCCAGATCTGCCAATATTTGCAGGTCTACAAATGATCTATCAATGAGCTGCAAGTGATCTGACAATAGCAAACTACCTTACACTACCAAATTGCCAGTTCACACGGTTGACAGGTTTTGTCCCGCACTCTGACAATTTCATTTGCAGATGGTTTGTCAACATATAATTTGTCTGACAACGTTATCAGGTGGAAAATTACCAGTCCACACGGTTGGCTGATGCTTGATTACGAAATATTTGCAGATCCCTTTGCAGGCATTGTCGGACAAACTAAAAAAAAAAATGTTTTCACTCGGTGGTGAAGTCTTAATTGAGAAGAACATAAGATATGACTCCGCATATCCAAAAGCATACCCCTACAACAAAAAAGTAATTATAAAGGATCATAAATATTTGTAGATCCTTTTACAAGGAAGAACACAAATGACAAAACAAAAAGTAATTAAGAAGGATCATAAACATTTTGAAATACTTTTACAAGCATCATAAAAGGGAAAATACAAAGTATACCTTAAACAAAAAATTATTAGAAAGGATCATAAATAATTCTATAAAGCTAAAAAGGAAAGGGTCGTAAACTTTCCTAGATCGTTTCCGTTCCTACATCGACTTCTTCGTCCACGTACAGATTTGAAATTATTTAATTCACACATTTAGCACCAATCTACACAAAAATGCAACGAAAAAAACACCGAAACTTCGTTTTGTTCGTTCAAATGTGAAAAATATTTGCAGATGTCGTAACCACAGCACATCTGCAAGTAGCAAATGAGTCTGCAAATGTCCTAAGGGTCTGGCAATGGTCTGACAATGATAAAATTGAGTGTTCAGACGATTGACAGATACTGGTCAAATTCAATGTCAGATGGCGATCTGCCAATTATCTGACAATGACTTTTCTGTAAATATTGGTAGACAAAATTGCCAGTTCCCACGGCTGGCAGACATTTGGGAAAATTCTTTCATTTGTAGACTTGACAATATTGGCGGATATGTCAATCGAGTGAACATAGCTTAAGTCCTATGGAAACTGTGAGTATTGTTGTTCCTAATGATAGAGATCCTTAGAGAAATATTCTAAATACATCCGAACTACCATTTTAGGAATGTCTATTCGATATAGGTAGGTATTGCTCAAAAATGTACTTAGACAATGTTTTTTCTGCAGCCATTCTGATGTTATTACGAATGGTTGCCTTTGCACATAGTTGTCATTTATTTAATAACAATCGTGGATTTTTTAAAAAAAAAGGAACACTAACAAAGAACACTAACACTATTCCCACAGCCACAATCAATAATTTTTAAATCCTAAATCAAACAGTTTCTCTAGGTACACCTTTTAATTCTAATGAACATGACACTAAAGGTAGTCACGCCGTTCTTATCGGAACACCATTCAACTGCCTACCTACTCACGGCTTACGACCATCGTATGTCGCACATTCTAAGCAAACACCCAAGAGCTTTACTTTAAAAATGTAAACATCAGCAATTTCCAAACAACAGGGTTCAACCGGTGCTTGACTTAAATTCCATTTAACGTCATACAGCCCTCCTGCAGCTGATAGCCTCAATAGAATTTGTATCGGCCCACCTAAAAATAGTCCATTTCACTTTGCCACTTTAGTGGGAAATAGAAATTTCGATTGCACTGAAAATATTTACCCAATGTCCTGTAGCACGCCCAGACCTATCCACTAATAGGAATATAATATACGCCGAGAGCTGATAAATCCTCTTTGACGTCAATTCTCTACTTCCGATTACTTTGTCTCCCACACCATTTACGGCAAACCGAATTCCATTGTCGTCGTCGTTATCATCCTTCTTTCTGCGGAATGCAATATCGATGGTGTCATCGCAATACCACCGTCGACGACCGTCCAATTTCAGTTCCGTCGCCGATGTACGAGTTAATTTTGTTTGCGATTCAAACCAAAGCAATGGGTTCGCAGTTCGCACCATGCAATCGTTAACCCTAATCAAATAATTAACGAGGCGCCAAAATATCGTAGTGTCACGTTTTCGCGCCACGTGGTGTTTGCTGAGCGGAGCAAAGGGACAGTCGGTGCCCGGTGCGTACATTCCGACGAAAAAATGACACAGAGATTCCCTACGACTCGCATTCGTAAAGCAAACAACCATCAGACATCACCATGTGTGCTGTTCCACGTTTGGGGGTCGGTCGGAGCGGTATCTATTTACGTGCCCATCCAACGATTGGTGTAGTGCCGCGCACTCCGGCAAATCGGAAATGCCGATGTGCTGAAATGGCGCACCGTGGAAAACATCTCTGTTTACGTATATTTTTGTGGGGAACCAAGAGGGACGGATGTCAATTGCGTTATAATTGAGTCATCATCAATGGAGCTCCGGAACTGTCAAGAGTTTACATGTTTTTGGAATGTCGCTGATGTAGGTACCGTGAGCAGTTTTATCGTCAAGTACAAGAGAAAGATTATAAATATACACGATACACGATACCGTAATGAGCGAGCAATTGATCTGACTCTGATGAGTCACTGTGATCGTTTCGCATGTCAAGTATGTTTAATCGAGTGAGGAATGTCACTGTTGTTGATGAGTATCGCAATTGTTAGAAGGTCGATGTTAAAAAGACGACAGCAATTATTTAAGACTTTCACCCAATAAATGTTCATAAATGCGCTTCATGCTGAGAGAATTTCAAACGTCTCTGGCTTCTATTTAATATCTTGGCGAAGTTTAAATAAAATACAACCAGACTTGAAAATATGCAAAAATGAAAAATTTCAAAAAGGGGAGTAAAAGTGCCGAAAAGGGGGCCTCCGCATAAAATACTAAAAACGGAGCAACATTAGGGATGCCAGATCTAAAAAAATTAGCCGGCGGGACCTTTTTGTGTTTGAAGTGGAAAAACGCTTTTATTTTAGATTATATTTTATTTGTTGTAGTCAGTAATATGTGGTTTAAGTAAAAGTCTTTTAACTCATATTTGTACATTTAATGTCACTTTTTCAAATCAAATTTGTACAACGTATTTGGTTTTCCGATTTTTCCGATAAGGTACATGTTAAAAAGTAAAAAATCAAGAAGGACCACAACTTAATAAATAATAAAAAATACTTAAAAAAAAAAAATTAAAAATAATTAAATAAATAAATAAAAAAATAAATGAATAAATAAATAATAAATAAATAAATAGATAAATAAGTACATAAAACGAAATAAAAACTAAAAAACAATGTATATATGTAAGCAATCCAACAAATAAATAGATAGATAAATTTATAAATAAATAAATAAAATATAGAAACAAATCTGTGGCAATAAGTTGAAAGAGCTTATGTCGACATAAGCCAAATTCGAGTTTTTTTACATTACAAAGATCTCCTTTTATTTTAGTCCAGGTCTCACTTACTCTCCATTTAAAATCTTTAAATCTGAAGAGAACTGAACAGCTTAAGTTTATTGAGACTATGTAATACAATTGATTTATAAAGCACAAGATAAATTTGTATTGCTCACATTAAAATTACCAAAATTGACATAAGCTACTTTAACTTATTGCCACAGAAATAAGTACACCAGTAATAGCTTTAATAGCTTGAGTAGCTGTTTGTTTCGGCGGTTATTCCAACAACAAGCACAGCAGTGTCATCCGCAAAAGTTGCTATAGTAGTTTCTTCACTTTCAGGTAAATCGCTAGTAAACAGAAGGTATAGCACTGGACCTAGCACACTACCTTGTGGTACACCAGCTTTAATTGCTCTTAGTGTTGAGTACCTGGTCTCTTGTTTAATTCGGAAGAATCGATCTGTTATATATGACTCCAGAATTGTCGAATACTGCTTCGGCAGTTGCCTCTGTAATTTATGGATCAGTCCTTATGCCAGACTTTATCGAAAGCTTGTGCTATATCAAGAAATATTGTAGAGCACACATGTTTCTCTTCGAATGCATTTTCGATTTTATCTGTGATTCTATGCACCTGATCAATTGTAGAGAGTAGGAGTTGCGCCGGTTGAGCCTGGGAACTTTTTGCGGTTGATAAAATGTGTGAAGGTCATTTGAAGGTTGTTATCAGCTTAGTGTTTGGCGATGGTGTGTTTAGTTTGTGGTTTTGTTATCAGCTTTGGGGTGTTGGACGCCAGGCGAGTAAATTTGGCACGCGTCGTGCAGAGGTTATTAATAGTATGTTTGAATATGGTGTAATAGGTTTAAGTTTAACATAAAAGTTGAATTTTCTTATCTTTTTTTTTTCATAAGCATAATTTGTTGGTTGTTCATTTGTGAAGAACTACTAGCTGCGGCATTACGCGATTACATCATAAAATGTTTTGGTGTCAAAAATATTGAGAAGGAGAAATATTTTGTGTGCTATTTTAAGGAGACTATTAATAGCATGCTTGAACATGTTGTAACAGATTTGTGTTAATTTCAGAAAATGTACTTTCGATAGACACTTTCGCACAGTGTTTGGATTTTCTTATCAGAATGAATTTAGGCAAGCCACAAAAACATCCGTATAAAATTTTGAAGAATGTTAAGAAAACCGCATCAAATATTTTATCTTGTGGTTTCAGAGTACAAAACAGCCAAACTTGTGGTAATTTCAGAATATTTACTTTTAGTGGACACTTTCACACAGTGTTTAGATTTTCTTATCAAAATCATTTAGACAAGCCACAAAAACATCCGTATAAAATTTTGAAGAATGTTAAGAAAACTGCATCAAATATTTTATCTTGTAGTTTCGAGAGTATAAAAGCCGATTGTTGTTAAATTATGAAACTAGTTTACATTCTGTATTCAGCTGTTGAACTTTAAAATAATAATGTCTTTACTTAAAAAACTAAATATAATTGGCAATCGGCAGAGTAGTAAGCCTTTTAAAAGCCTGAAGCAGCTTAAACTAAAGGCAAAGTATAACATACTGCGAGCCACAAAATGTAGCTCACAGTTTGGGGATCAGATAATGGTGGAGCTTCAGGACTCCATCATTTATCTCCCAAAGAGGTTTACAGAAGAACTCTCGGAAGGAGATCTGGAGGAAATGACGAGGTGTGATCTGGAGATAGTGGAGCCAATGGGGCAGTCTTTCTCCATTGCGTTTCACGATCGCAACAAACAACAACAAGCCAATATAGAAGAAGAAGAGCAGGTAGATTTTGGCTTTCAGCAATCGCAGAAGCATTTATTCTATGGAAATTAAATAAATAAAAATTGTATTGATAAAAATGAAAAATGATGTTTTGTATTACTTATTTTCTAACTTTGGTTTAATACAAATGGTTGTTTTTCCTCTTTCTCATGCATTCTCATGTATGCATTTCGCAAATTTGTTGTTCTACAACACCTTCTCTCTTCTCTCTTTTTAATTGTATAGCGATTCGAGGTGCTGAATGACTTGGAGTCTCGTATAAAACGATTTGACCTAAAGGGTCGTAAAATCGATTTTAAAATTAAATCCGTCCCCGACAACAAAGAACCAACTTCATGGATCAAGGAGGCCATTAACAGTATGCTTGAGTATGCTGTAACAGGTTTAAGCTCCACAGATAAAGTAGGAATTAATTTTAATGGAAACGGTTTTTCTGCTGAACGGGGAAATGGATGGATAAGTTATCGAAACTGTTCAGAGCTAAAATTCAGCGATGTATGGGAAATGATATCCAAAATCTTCCAGAGCAACTCAGAAGGTCTAAGTACAGACAGCTTTTGTATGACAATAACTTCTGTTAAGCTCCCTTCTGGGACAGGGAATAACAGAAAGCCCTGTAATATGTACAATTCGTTTGATGAAGAATGTATAAGGCGGAGAGGTATAATATTCATACAAAATAAGGATAATTTATGCCTGCCGCGTGCTTTGGTTGTGGCAAAAGCATATGCTGACAAGGAAGTTAATTGCAAAAGGGTTAGACGAAATATTGATAAAATCCAAACCCTAAGAACTTTAAATCTAATAAAAGATGCGAAAATAATTATACCCGATACAGGTTGTGGAATTCCAGAGCTGAGAGCCTTTCAAAATCACTTACAAGGATATAAGGTTGCTGCATATGAATACGGAACTAAAGGCCGAAAAGTGATTTTTGAAGGAATTTCAAATGATAATAAGGAGAAAAAAATAAATTTATTATATTGCAATAATCATTATAGTGTAATAACCTCGTTAACCGCGGCATTTTGCTGTAGGTACTTTTGCGGAGTCTGTCATGTACCATATGATACGAAAAGTCATCATAAATGTGTCGGATCCTGCCCACAATGTCAGCAAACACCAAGTTGTAGCAAATCAAAAGAAATTCTTTGTGACGATTGTAATCGAAACTTTAGGGGTAAACCCTGTTTCGACAATCACAAAGCGAGCGGTTCATCAGGAAAAAATTCTGTTTGCGAAATAATGAAAAGATGCCTATCATGCTTGAAAACATACGGAGCAAATAGAAAGCATGTTTGTGATGAATACTTTTGTAAACATTGTCGCCAACATGTTGGAAAAGATCATCTCTGCTATATTCTTCCTGATGAAAGAACGCCAAAATGTAACGACTGTTTGTACATATTTTATGATTTGGAGAGTCGACAAGAGAGAACAATAGGGGAGAAAATATTTAATGGTGAAGATGATGATGAAACAACAATTTCACCAATAAAAATACATGAACCCAATTTGTGTGTATTTCAACAAAAATGTGACCACTGCTTGGATCTTCCAGATTTGTATTTTTGTCAAAAGTGCAAATTGACGTTGAATGTCATTAAGCAAGAAGAAGAAGAAGAAGACGTGGTATCCAAATTTGTAAAACACATACTAAATGTTCGGCACAATTTTAAGAACGTAATTGTGATAGCTCATAATGGACAGGCATACGACCATCAATTCATTTTGAGCTTTATACTGGAAAAAACAAGTCTGACCCCCGAATTGATCATGCGTGGTACTAAAATAATATTAATGCAAATAGGAAATGTTAAATTTATAGACTCGTTAAACTACTTTCCAATGGCTCTCTCAAAACTTCCAAAAGCATTTGAGCTGTCTCCTGTTTTGAAAAAAGGGTATTTTCCTCATTATTTTAATACCAAAGAAAACGCTAATTATATCGGAAAACTACCTCCTGTTGAATATTACAGTCCAGATACAATGAAAGCTGAGAATCGCCATATATTTTTGAAATGGTTTGCAGAACATCAAAACGATGATTTTGACATGCAGCGTGAACTTGTGGAATATTGTATTAGTGATGTTAAAATTTTGACAGAGGCTTGTTTGAAATTTAGAAACCTGTTCCTCAATCAGAGTAATGTTGAACCATTTTTAGAAGCAGCAACTATAGCGTCAGTATGTAATCTTGTATTCAGACGTAACTTTCTTCTACCTAACACCATTGGCTTAATTCCTAAAAAAGGATACAGGTGTGTGGATAATCAATCAACGGTGGCAATCAAGTGGTTGATTTTGGAAGAAAAGAACCGAAAAATTTATATAAAACATGCATCTAAAGGAAGAGAAGCAGTTGTCAACGGAGTAAAAGTTGACGGTTTCTGTGAGGAAAAGAAAATAATTTTTGAGTTCCACGGCTGCTACTATCATGGTCACCCCCTCTGTTTAAAGCACAAACGTGATGAGCCTCTATACGAAGACCCAAACGATACCCTAAATCGTAGATATGAGAGAACGCAAGCTAAAACTGAGCGATTAAGAAAATTTAACTACGAAGTCATTGAAATGTGGTCTTGCCAATTTCAAAGTTCTTTGCAAGTAATGAACAAAGATGACTTAAGTTTCTTAAATACACATCCACTGATTCAAAATTCACCGCTGAATCCACGTGATGCCTTCTATGGAGGGCGAACCGGGAATTCATTTAATTACTATAAATGTAAAGAAGGTGAACAAATTCGTTATATAGATGTATGTTCTCTGTACCCGTGGGTTTGTAAGAATGGGAAATTCCCCATAGGCCATCCAAAAGTCCACGCCACTCCCACTATTAAATTGGAAGGTATAAATGGACTTGTGAAATGCAAAATTCTACCACCAGAGCATCTTCTTCATCCTGTCCTGCCAATAAAACAAAACAATAAGCTTATGTTTTCTTTGTGTAGAAGTTGCAGTGATAACAAAAATCAAGAAACATTTTGCAATCACACTGATGAGCAAAGAGCTTTATTCGGAACATGGGTAATTGATGAAGTTCTTAAAGCAATTGAAAAAGGCTACAAACTGCTTTCCATTCTTGAAATTTGGGAATATGACGTTGTTCAATATAATCCAGATACAAATTCCGACGGGCTTTTCACTTCGATGATGAATAAATTTCTGAAAATTAAGCAAGAAGCATCAGGATGGCCAAGTACATGTACATCAGGAAAAAGATGAATATATTGCGGGTTTTCTTGATAAAGAAAATATAAAATTGGAATATTCAGAGATTTGTAACAACCCTGGAAAAAGATCTTTAGCAAAATTGATTTTAAATTCATTTTGGGGAAAATTTGGACAACGTGGAAATCAGCAACAAACCTGTATTTTGAATAAGCCTTCAGACTTGTTTCAACTACTTACACACCCTTCTGTAGAAGTGCTGCATATTCTACCGGTTAACGAAGAAAATATCGTCGTTAATTTCGAAATGAAAGAAGAAGCAGCTGACTCTCTATCAACAGTGAATGTTTGTGTTGCCGCCTATACGACAACCCTAGCTCGTCTAAAGCTGTACAGCTACCTGGAAAAATTAGAGGAAAGAGTTCTTTACTATGATACGGATTCTGTTATCTATGTAAGTCGCATAGGAGAATTTGAACCCCCTACGGGGGAATTTATTGGTGATATGACGGATGAACTAGAAAGCTATGGTCAAGGAAGCTATATAACCGAATTTGTTAGTGGTGGGCCCAAAAACTACGCATATAAAGTTTTTAGCACAAAAGATAATACAGAACATATTGAGTGCAAAGTAAAGGGCATATGCCTTAACTATGAGGCTTCTCAAAAAATTAACTTTGAGTCGATTAAAAAAGCCGTATTAAATTCCTCTTCTTCAGACAATAAAGGTATACTAATCAGTTCAAAGAATATTCGACGGACACGAGAACATCAAGTAGTTACTGTTGCAGAAGTTAAGACTTATAAACCAAAAGCAGAAAAACGGCGTTTCCTCAACGATCACAGCTCCCTCCCGTATGGATTTAAAAGACAACTTTGTAATTCATCAAACTTATAAAATAAAAAACAGAAAAACATTTAAAATTGCTTATTTTTATTTTAAAAAAATTTCACATTTGTTTTACTTCACTTATAAAATTACTTAGGAGATACACGTTTTGAAGCGCGCAACATTTTCCATGGTACATACATTTCATCATTATATCAGGGCAAATTCTTTTAAGTTCTTTTAAATTAGGGCAATTGTAGTTATCTTCAACATTTATGACTTCTACGTTTTCATTATTGAGTACTTCTTTTAACCATTGTTTTTTTTCAATACCTTTAACGTAAACAACACAGTTTTGAATCTTTTCTCGAAGATATATCTTTACTTGAGTAAAACTCGTGAACCCTCCATCCCAGGTTAAACCATGATGATTTTGATATAACCAGCGAGCTTGTTTTCTTAGTGAAGATGGAAGTTGATTAGAACTAAAGGGTGGTGTAAGAATAAAATGTTGGTGTTGTCCATCGTAAAGAACAGCTATTTCCTTTAAAATAAACTCGTTGTTTAAGCCTCTAAAGCCTTGAAAATCTACAGTATAATAATTCATTCTTTTGAAATGATGTGTTTATAGTCAAACGATCTTTGCAACTGTTTAGTTTTATGCTGAAATTACCATTTTAAGCAAGCTTACGAACTTCTCCATTTATTGGATTGTATTCAATTATACGATCATGTAAAATTAAACAGTAGACTGTTGTTGAAGGTGGGACAGCTGTTATTGTTTTCAGTTCTATTTTTACATCAACGGGTCCGGTTGTAATTGAATCGTTCTGATGGGAACAATCTATGACTATGATTGGTGCGACATCCTTAAATTCTTGTCTAGTTAAGAGTGCTTGTGAATGTTTCTTATAATAGGAGTCTTGAAATTTACTACACATTTCATAGAGAATGGCATACCGATCGTGCTTAAATTTGAGATTTAAGTCTTCTCGGGGGTATGTCTCAGAATTTAAATGCACCTTGACATTACTTAAATCACAATGATCGAATTTGCTAGCATCTTTAGCTTTTTGATTTTTTCGATCGGTTTGTAGAGCGATAATAATATATCTTGGCTTTTCAAGCTGACTTGAAGTCTTAACTGTCCATATATGATCAGTAACCACTGGTAATGTGGGATATTCGTACATTTCCCAATTTCGAAAGTGAATTTGAATCGGCTTTGATTGTATTTGTTTAAGTAGTGTTAGCTTATCTGAATCAGCTAAAGTAATGTGAGGAACTCTCCACTGCAATTTAAAAATTGAAAGCTTTAATTCCTCATTTTCTGTAGAAAAATATGCATTCTCATTGGACCTCGTTCGAATTAGTATCAACTCATGCCTTGCATTTATAATTATCTTCTTATAATCTTCAGCAAATCCTAATAGATTTTTTAATGGAACACAAAAATTAAAAGTACCCGAAGTAAGTGATATGTTATCTTTTCCAGCCCATGATGCGTTTTCCAAATTTTTACTTTCATTTTCATTTAAAGATATGTAATTTTTTAGGGATGTTGTGATGCCAACATTTTTATTGCATTCGATATCTACGCCATTAAGTTCATAATGAATTTCCTCGAAAAGAAATGCGATAGCATTATTACACAATTTTGCAGTAGTAGATTTGGTATCATCTGATTTTGTGAGACCTCCTTCAATGTAAATGAAGCTTTCGCTGGGTAAAATGCACAGGTCCTGTTGATGTATGGGTATACGAATTTCATCACTTGGATTAAAGGTCTGAAGAAATGGCGAGTAACTGTGGTATTCAAATTTGGAAATGCTATTATCATAGCTAGGTTCTTGGCTGATGGTTAATATTTCGTTCATAATTTTTATTTTACGGTAAACCCTAACGACAATAGAAATGCTGAATTTTTAGGGGAGAGCTTTGGTCTCGACAGCTTTGATGCTTTGGTAAAACTAATCGAATGGTTACTTTTGGAGTTGAATATATTATTATAGATCAACATTATCAAGGGGCGGGGACCAAATGCAAGCGAATAGTTATGGTTTCTCCTCTAAAATTAATCAAATCTCCGTCCTGGTCTACTAGCTTTAACGTAAGCGATGTCATTCGCTTGACATTCACGGGTAAATAGATTACATTTCTTGGAACTTCTATGATTTTATACCCTGGCCCTGCTTCTGGTGAAAATTCATGTATTGTGTGCACGAGGGTGTTATTAAAATATGAACCAGTAATAATATTACACTCAATTCGAATAACATTAACTTTGTTTATATCAACTGGTAAATCCGATAGGTGCAGCTGATTTGATTGTAGAATGCGTTTACTGAAACCTAGTAATTTCCCAATAGTTCTTTTCGTATTGAAATATATTTTCTCACTACATTCGATCGCGCATTCCAGAGTATTATTATTTGCTTCTATATTTACAGATGTAGTAGAATTAAGACTTAACAATTTGTTAGCAATATAAAACGCAATGTCATCGATTTCATATGATCCTATCGGGATTTCTATAACATGTTCCCCTACATGAAACAAATTGTTTCGCTCATCGACATTTGGTATAGAATTGTATGTCTGAAAATCAATCAACCCACAAACGTAATCCTGATCCAGGTTCAAAGGCGGGAAATAATCTGCTGTTAGATGAGACGTATTCCCGCTTAACGTTAGTGTTAACGACATGACGACAAAAAACATAATGAAATCGTTCTTTTATAAGCTCTTATTTTATTTCCTTATTTATAGTAACACTCGTATAAGAATCTTAAACATAAATGTCCACAATTCACTGAATCATAATCCTGATACTTAAGATAATTATATTCAATTTTTTCACCCAAATAATTTATTATTTCAACTGGTGGTTGAAGATTTCCAAAACTGTCGAAATATTCAATGTGATTGTTTTTTTTATAATATGCCACCCAATGTGTTCCTGCTCCAGTTGATGAATCTAGATTAACTATTCCACATTCGTTTCTGAAAGGTTTACCACTTGGTAATTCATCGCGCATAAATACTCCTCGAAAATGCGGAATCAATTCTTTTGCAAAATTTCTCAAATCTAGCTCATTCAGTGCACGATTGGGTAGCAAACTTAGAAGTTTTTTGTCTGTGAACGCAAATATAGTCCAAGTCCTTTCCTATATGGTTTCAGATGTAAGCCATGCCCTACTGAAATCGTTTCCATTTTTTGATTATGACGTTTTTTTTCCTCTAGAGTTTTTTTAGCAACATTTACATCGTTAACAGCTTTTACAATCCCCGCAGCTCCCCCTGATAAAGCTCCAAGAGCTGAAAGCCCGGCAAATAGAGGAACAAGAAATGGAATTACTCCTCCAATTTTGGGTACTGAAATAACTCGGGGTGTCGTTATATTATTACTATTATTCTTAATTGCTCTCTTGGTAGATGACAAAGCTAGTTTTATAGCTTTTTCAAGGTTGTGCGGTTTTTTTATTTGAAGGATTTTTCCAACATTTTTAATTACTTTACTAAAGGTGATGGGCCTTTTAGACTTGGATTTCTTATTACTTTTTAAACAGCCCATACCTAATTTTAGTTTAGCCTTCATAAGATTAGTAACCAATATCGCATTTGTTCGCTCAGTTATACCAGCGTCCTTTGATATTACTCGTTGCCAGGCTTTTTCAGATAAAATCCTATCTGCTATATGTCGCTCAGATGAATTTTTAAATTTGGAATAAGATATATCATGCTGTTTACACGCTTGATCTAGTAATTTAATTCCAGGGTCCCCTCTTGCTAAGCGTTCCTGGAGTTTTGTTCCAGGTCCACAGTATTGATATCCAGGTAAATGTAATTCAAAAGGCAATTTATTGATTGCAGAGTTTAATAAACCACTTCCCTTCACGATAAGTCTTTGACTGATAGAGTTTTTCGAAAAATCAATCATTTTATAATATTTACCATCTCAATTCGACAGTTTAGAACGTAGTGATGTTTTCTAATATAATCTTCACATTTATAGGAATAGATTTAGTTTTTACCATCATGCGATTCATTAAACAACATCACCAATTGCCAATAAAAAATATGGATTCGATAAATAATATTGAAACAAAACAGAAAAAACATAGCAAACTATTACCAAATAGTATCAGAGGGTTAATTGCAGGTCCTTCAAATTGTGGAAAAACAAATGTTATGATGAGTTTAATACAACAACCGAATGGTCTTAAATTTGAAAATATTTACATTTATTCAAAATCGTTGCATCAACCAAAGTATGAGTTTCTGCGCCGAGCCGTAGAACCTATCAAAAATATGGGTTTCTTTACATTTTCAAATAATTGTGATGTCATACCCCCCGAAGAAGTCAAACCAAATTCTATATTTATCTTTGATGACATTGCCTGTGAAAAACAAGACGCTATTCGAAACTACTTTAGTATGGGACGACATCATCATATAGATAGCTTTTATTTGTGTCAGACGTACACAAGAATTCCCAAACATTTAATACGGGATAATGCAAATTTTCTAATTGTCTTTAAACAGGATGGTATGAACTTAAGACACATTTACAATGATCATGTGAATTCTGATATGACATTTCAAATATTTCAAATGGTATGTACAGAATGCTGGAACACTAAATATGGATTTTTAGTTATTGATAAGGAAAGTTCTTTTAATGAGGGGCGTTATAGGAAGGGTTTTGACTGCTTCCTAAAACTATAAAAAGCTTATCATATCAGCTATGTACAGCATTCGAACTGCTATGTTTTATCAGAGCAGTTCTAAGGTGTACAGCATTCAGTCCGTAGCAGTAAAAAGCAGATCATCACGGATCAAAAGTAGCTGTTCATCATTCAAAAACCGTACACTGAAGATCAAACTTAATTTGAAACAATTTGAAAAACTGTTTCAAAACCTGCGAAACTTGCTAAAAGCCTGTTGTAACGATAATAAATCAACATCATGATACATTTAAATGAAGAGCTAACAAAAGAACTTATTAAGACCACTGATACTCTACGAAAAAAATATAAAGCTCTAAGAAATGGGCGAGAAGCTTTGGAATTTCATTTAGAAGAAACTTTCAAACCAATTACAAAGCCACTTAAAGAACTAGTCGAGAAATCCGCTAATAAACAGCCGAATAAAGAGCAGCAAAATAGTTTTGTGTCTCCGCTTAAGAAAGTAGAGCATGATACTAATGAATTTATCACCCCCGATGTCACCCCCATTTCAAACATCAGTGACATTACCCCTAAAAGCTTTACAGCAACACCTAAAATTAAAAGAAATAGGAGTGAACGACAGCGTCGACGACAGCTTGTTCGCGACTTTGCAGATCAATTAGACCTTGAAAACCTTGGGGAAATCCCTCGCAAATACATAAATTTATATCTGAATAATTCAAACACCATTGATGATGTGTACGGTGTACATATAAAAAATGGGGAGCTTCAAATGGGGGATAAAGAGTTGAAAATTGATGGGACAAACATAGAAATAGATAATAAAACCTATAAAGGAACAAATGGTTTATTTGAACTAATATTCAAAAAAAAACCATGTCCAAGTCTTTACAATAATGAAGATTTAAAAACGTACAAAACCATATTGAATGCTACCAATGCTTATAGACGTTATCACGATTCGGGAAAACAAGTACTTGGACATAGAGGATATAAATATAAGGCGATTATAAAAAAACTATTGGAAGATACTACTACTAATGCCACCTCGTTTACGGGAAGTGGGTTAATGCAATTATCAAAGAAACAAAAAGACTATATCTTCTGGGATGACCCCAATGAGCTCGTAGAGCGATTGAAACTTCTAATTGCTTCACATCAAGCCGGACACAATAATCACTCTAATGAGATTGTTTCAATAATTGAAGAACTAAAAGAAGCCGATATTATTCAATAAATCTACAAATTATATTAAAATGAGCGTTGATAAGTTTGGACGTTTTTCGAATAGGACACACTCAAGAGTTAGTGTAGGACCAAGAGGAGAGCGAGGAGAGCGAGGAGAGCAAGGACCAATTGGGGTACAAGGGGAGCAGGGGGAGCAAGGACCAATTGGGGTACAAGGGGAGCAGGGCGAGCAAGGACCAGTTGGCGTACAAGGAGAGCGAGGCCTGCCTGGGCCACAGGGTGAGGGATTTATTAAAACCAAAACAGGAAATTATGATTTGAACTGGAAACGATTACAAAATATTCGGGATCCTGAAGAAAAAGGAGATGCAGCTACCAAAAATTATATTGACAAAGTAGAAGAACGAATTATACAATACATTCATTTTGAAATTAAAAAAAATATAAAAATGTAAATGTATTCTCAATTGATGAAAAACAAAGACAGAGAGGTGAGCCTCTCATTTTATTTAAATACTTATTTATTATTTACTTGCAATTTAGTCTCTGTTTAAAGACGGTGTGAGTAACAGACTGGTTGTAATGTTCAACATAAATATAACATTGATTTTGAATGAAATCTTGGATTTCATGAAAGAACATGAACAAGAATTATTGGAGGAACACCATGAGTATGTGATTATATGTATATCATTCCTGAGGATGCTTGAAAACGTATCCACCACAACATCGAAATTTGGATACCATTTTGCTAACTGTCCATGGGCATCAGATTTATGCAGGACTGGACCAGATACTTGTTCATGTTATATGATTGAAAATAGAATTTTAAAAATTAAAAAGTTGATGGCATTATACAGAAGATTAAAATAAATATTTATATAATTTAATAGAATTATGAGAATACTACAGTTTATAAATTAATTTTGAAAAATAAACTATTAAAAAGGTTTGATGTTGAATTGTTTAAATCATTCTTTAAAAAGATGAGCAAAAGAGACGTTGTCGATGAACTACATAAGCCTGCTCGAAAGAATTTCAAAAGAAGACGTGTCATTATCAAAGGACTTGATGATTTATGGCAAGCTGATCTAGTTGAAATGGGTATTTATTCGGCAGAGAATGAAAGTTTCCGATATCTTCTTACGGTTATCGATACATTTTCCAAGTTTGCTTGGGCAACTCCTATTAAAAATAAAACAGGCATCAGTGTTACTATTGCTATGAAAAATATACTGAATGAGGGTCGTATTCCAAAGAATCTACAAACAGATGATGGAAAAGAATTTTTCAATACAAATTTTCAAAATCTTATAAAAAAATATCAAATCAATCATTACTCTACGTATAGTGCTCTTAAAGCTTCAATTGTTGAACGATTTAATCGCACCTTAAAAACACTAATGTGGAAAGAATTTAGTACCAACGGCTCATATCGATGGATTGATATGGTAGCAAAATTAACTAAAACGTATAATAATTCAAAACATCGTACAATAAAAATGAAGCCATCCGAAGTCAATGCTGAAAACGAAAAACAAATACTCTCAACAATATATAATCATATCAAGCTTCATATTACCCCTAAATTCAACGCTGGAGACTTTGTCAGAATAAGTAAGTACAAGCATGTATTTGAAACAGGATATACTCCCAATTGGACAACAGAAATTTTTAAAATAACGAAAGTTCAACATACAAATCCTACTACATATTTGTTGGAGGACTATCAGGGTCACCCCATCAAGGGTGGGTTTTATGAGCTTGAACTGCAGAAGTCAAAGTTTCCTGATACTTTCCTAATTGAAAAAGTACTTCAAAGGAAAAAGAATGCTGTATTTGTAAAATGGCTTGGTTTTTCTTCTAAACACAACTCTTGGATACCCCGTCCAGCAATCAATTCACCATAAAATTGAAACAACAAATGTAATCTTGAGAAATAAAGGTCATTTTATTATTATGTACAAGTTTTATTTAAAAAATACTCATTTTAAATGTTTGCTTCAGTGATTTAAAATCCAGCAATTCTACATCAGATTTATAATCAAGATCCTCTTTCATAAAGAGTTCAACTTCTCCATTACTCAGCACTCTTTCTGTTTCATATTCATGGCATTCATAACATTTGATGCTAAGAGTACGCATATTATAATTGCTATCATATGAGCATCGAATTGTTAAGGTTTTGTCATCATCGAATTCTAATTTAAAATGTCTATAAAAAACATCTTTACTTTGTATAGTCCCCGATATTTCAGTTTCTTTTTTGATTAAGTCTTGCCTAAAACTCTCAATTGCTTCCTCCACAGTTATAATTCTCCTTTGAACGCTTTTTTCGGTTGTTGGAAGTAGTGAGTCAACATCATTTTGAAGTGCCGGTGTATCCGCCTTTGTGGTGTTGATTAAAGATTTACCATCCGAAAATGTTAATAAACGAAATGATAAGCCTATATGTACTGTGTCATTGTTAGGTAAGCTCAGTGAAAAAGAAAGGTCATTGGTACTGTTTGGTTGTTGTAAGTTAATATCCATCGGTAGGGGTAACCCTAAAATTAAAGATGGAACGATTGTAACAAAACACAGAAATGCTAAGTGAAACATATTGATAGGAAACTGTTATAGCTGGAGCTACTAATAGGTCAAGTGACAAATATGAACTAATAAATCAGACACCATGTATGTGAAATTTATATCATTTTATTTTCATCCTTCTACTATTCTTCTTTGCTCTTAAGAAATATGTGATTGAAATGTGTGATCGTTTGACTGAAAATTTTGAGATTGTCTTAGTTTTCCTTTTAGGATCTTCTGATCATCTAGTAAATCAGCTTCACCAAAAGGACAAAGTGCTGGATATTCGTTTTCTTTTTGCTTCACAGTATTCGAATGGGGAAAAATGGATCCAACCAAAGTTAACCCTCCCCCTATAAGGAAAATATTTTTATTAAAATCTATACTCTTTATCTTTGAACATATTCTCTTACCTAAAATTTTAAATTTTACATGTTGCATTGATTGAAACTGTATTTTAAAATTGAAAACAGGAGACATCGTTTCACCATTCCTTATATGGAATATAGTACATTCTGTTCCATGTTCTGGTTGTACTAGTAATTTCATAGTTTCATTGTAGAATATAGCATCAGTAAATTTTATATCCAACCATCCTGCTTCACAAACACAAAATGTTTCTCCTTCTCTCAATCTTTGACACCAAAACATTTTATGATGTAATCGCGTAATGCCGCAGCTAGTAGTTCTTCACAAATGAACAACCAACAAATTATGCTTATGAAAAAAAAAAGATAAGAAAATTCAACTTTTATGTTAAACTTAAACCTATTACACCATATTCAAACATACTATTAATAACCTCTGCACGACGCGTGCCAAATTTACTCGCCTGGCGTCCAACACCCCAAAGCTGATAACAAAACCACAAACTAAACACACCATCGCCAAACACTAAGCTGATAACAACCTTCAAATGACCTTCACACATTTTATCAACCGCAAAAAGTTCCCAGGCTCAACCGGCGCAACTCCTACTGTAGAGTGCTTGTTTCTGAACCCAAATTGATGAATTGGAACTAGCGATTATTATATTTTATGTAAATTTTTCAAAGCAAATGCTTACAACGTATTTAGTTTTCGGATTTTAAAAAGCAAAAATTAAAGAAGGAACTTAATATAAATAATAATAAATATATTATATGAAGATTATATATTGAGATAATATTTTACCAGTCTTTGTATTGACTAAACCATATTTATATAAAATATAAATAAAAATTAATTCTACAATAGGAAACGTACGATTCATATCACAAAGCTATCAAGTTAAAATGAACGAGTAAATATCTCACTTAAATTTATTGCTTGAATTTGTATTAAACGTCTTCGATTTAATTGCAATTTATATGTAAGTCAAGTTATACCTATACATCAAAGTTTTTTATATAAAAAAGATGCAATTCTACGAAAGTCAAAACTCAAAATTTCAGTACTTATTGGATGAAGTTATTTTCGAAACTATTTGATATTTTCCAAAGTCCGTTTTGAAAAAATCCCTGCAAATCATCGAAAAATTTAGTTTTGCGAAGGATCTGCTTCCAATACTTCAATAGAAATCTGATTACGCTCCTTTCAGAGCTTGCATTAGAATAAGGCAACGAAAATACAAGATTGAAAAGAATTTCGAAATTTATGGTGCCTCAATCTTTTCGAAAAAAACTATACCAATTTTTGACTCAGACCACTGAACTATCATCATCAGATTACGGCGCACACACACTAACTAGAGCTAGCGCTATAATTTCTATGTGCCTATTCTTAATTGTAATTTATTATATATGATAATAAAGTTATAATAAGGGCGACAAGTTAAAAGGCGGGACATTACGGGACAAATGAAAGTTGTGAACATAAATACTCTGGACGAAGACATTTTGGCCCC
This sequence comes from Cheilosia grossa, assembly GCA_963082955.1. Lineage (NCBI taxonomy): Eukaryota > Metazoa > Arthropoda > Insecta > Diptera > Syrphidae > Cheilosia > Cheilosia grossa. The sequence goes on from OY720148.1 coordinate 26,821,601, forward strand.
AGATGTTTGGAGAGTCTAATACCCTTTTCCCAATGAGCCGAAAACCGTCGACGCATCGACACCGAACACCAACTAGTTTTCGTTTGGCGATTCTATCAACTGTGAGACATTAGTCGTGAAACTTCTGTCTAAACTATTTTGGTTACAAATTTCGATCGCATTAATTAACAAATAAAACGAATTTAGTGCACTTAAAAATAATATTAGCACATCAATTAATGGAGGAAAATAATTTTAAGTTGTGACATTTGTTCGGTCAGCTATTCTGATGAATTTGCTGAATATTGCAAAAGGTGTGTTTGTTTCAAAAACCCAACGATTGGAAGTCTTTTTCGTGATGTTTTCGGGGAAAACGATTCGTTTTGAAATATGTACACTCAGACAAAAAAACGTTGTTATCAAAAGAATTTTCAGTTCTTGTTAGATTGTGAGTGAAAAATTGTTGGTTCAAAAAAAAAAAGTTCTTCCACCAACAACTCACTATAAATAAAATTATTGGTTTAGTAATAAAATCCTTGAAAAAACTATTTTAAAATTCTTAAAAAATTTCAAGAACGAAAAATTATCAGCCCAACAAGAAAATTGTGTTGTTAAATATATCCTGAGACAAAATATCCTTCCAAAAATCATATTGTTGACTCAACAATTCGTTCTTAAGTTAACAATTACTATCGAGAATAAAAGAACTTGCCATAAAAATGAAAAATGTTAAATATTTGTATGATAATCTGATTTAACTACACATTTCTTAAGCCAAGAAAATAATTGCAAGTACATTAAATTGTTACAAAGCCCTATTGAATGTTAATTGAGGATAAATTTGTTCATACGCCAACAATCTGTTCTTACTTATGTATAATTCAACATTTTATAAGAAAAGGACAGATACAAAATATGGCGCAATGGAGTTGGTGGTCTGAAGTTTGACTCATTGCATAAACGATAAAGACAAAATCCTTTCAGTTCAATCTACCTTCGCTATTACACGACACGCGACGCTAATCTTTCTTTCCCTCGCCTATAAACACTGAATCAGAGAATAAAACTGACGCTTCCATACCAATTTAGGTATGCAATACACATATCTATATCGCAACTCGGAAGTAAATAGCAACTGTTTCTTTAAAAATGTATTCTTGAGATGTAAGTAAAAATTGTTACTAGTTCTTGGCACAACAATTTATTCTAAAATTCATAAAAAAGTAACTGAAAATCTTTCTCTTACTACAAGAAGCAATGCAATCATCATTGTCTTATGAGTTTCGATGGCATTAAGAACATTTTTTATCAAAAAGGGAATTTAAAATGGAATTAGAGATGGCTCAACCTAAAAATGAACAAGTGTTGATAAGTCATATTGATGCTGCCACTCCTAAAATTTTTTGTCAGTTTGGGGATTATTCTGCGACGGGCTAAGAGCGTTGGAGGAGTGTCGCATAGCTTCCCAGGAACTGCTCCAAATTATCAATTCGCATGAAATTGATAACATCTTCAATAAAAGAGAGTTGAAGAAGTTGTTCGATTTTAGTTATTTTTTTTTTTTTTTGTAAAAAAATATATGTATGTAAGTTATTTTTAAAATTGCTTATGCTTATGGAAAAAATACATGTTTCGTTATATTACCTACTTAATTTTGAGCGTTTCTTTGTTGTTTTTAAATATGTATTTCTTATAAATATTTGTGCTAATTTTTGTTTGGAGAAGGAATAGTTTTTGGATTACCCAAACTAAGGTAAGTTTAAATTAGGTATACAAATATTGGTTTTAAGCAAAAAGACGTTTTGACATAATGTACAAAAATGTCTAAATGTTTCCCGTATGGTCTACCTTTTTTAAATAAAACTTTTGGACATTTAGTTTTGCCGTTGCATTATATTTCATACATTTTATTTCCGTCATAACATTTATATACCTATCTATATTGTCTCACTTCAGAAAAAAAATATTCGAATGGATTTGTTTCAACAACCATTATTTTTAAAGTATGTTGATAACGAGTTCTTAACGGAACAATTTAAGTTTTTGGAAATCTGCGAATTTAAATATTTTAGCCAACAATTTTATTCATATTTTTTGTTGACAATTTGTTCTTGTGTTCACAATTTATTATTTAAAAATTTAATAATTATTGTTCTAGAAACACGAATTTTCTGTCTTAAAATTTTAAATATTTTCGTATCGGCCCACACGATCTAAATTGTTGAGCGTTTTTAACAACTCGTACCAAAGACAACAGTTTACATTCTTAAAATTTTGACATTTTGTGTCTTTAAGTCAAGAATAAAAGTTCTTGGATCACGACTTACACTTGCATTCTCAAATTAAGAGATTGAAGTACTTGGGTTTATCTTAAAGCACGAAAATTGTTGGGCCAAAGTATAAAATTCTTGATATTACAATATTTTTTTCTGAGTGTACGTGAAAACTTCTATTTTCGATGAAGTTTTCGAGTGTTTTCGCGAAAACCCGGTTTTCGGCTCGGTGTGAAATGGGTATAAAATAAGTAATAGCGTTGAAAGCATGGTTGAACCAAAAAGTGTATGAAAATGATAAATTGCGCGAAGAAGTACCAAACGTTTTGACGAAAGCAAGCCTTTCATCGCTGGAGCAGAATTTAATGTTCTACGTTTCGGTGCAATTGATTTGAAATTTTCTGGCAAGATTAATATCATTGTACTACATCCTCATACAAACTGATGAGAGGACATTTTCCGCACATGACTTGTTCTGCCTTTCGTAGCGTAATAATGGGACAGAAGGTACAGTTTATTACTATACTTTAAAAAGAGAACACTCCGTACATAAGTTATGTCTCACATTACACAAATGACGTTAGTCCGCTACTTATGTAAATAGAAAGCCTATACTCGTCAGCTAAATATACATCACCACTGGAGAGCTCTTTTCCCTCCATTGCTGAGATTCTATTAGTCGGTCATTTTTGCCTCCAGTCAAAGAGAGTTGAGTTGCATTAGGTATAAGAAATCGACACAGGACGTAAAAGGCTAAACGGCTTAGCACGCGAGGAATTGCTGAATATCAGATAAAGACGCGGCTACCTTAATATCTGTTTGGTCAAGTTGATGGTATTCGTCCTACATCAATCCCAATGAATGATTTTGCTGTTAACTGTGGTTATAGTACTACACATAGCTCTGGCTGCCTCCTTCGTCTTGGACTATTTCTTAACTTCTGGCCAAAACAGATCAATTTTCAGCACCTACTTTAGATTGGTTAAAACTTTGCTGACATCTCAAGAAACCTACAGCTGTTTAATTTATAGTAACCTCGATTCGATGTTGTACTCGTCGCAAGTTCGATTATATTTCAATGTTAAGTATGTCCCTTTCAGGATGTTCACTGCTAGAATTTCAAAACTATCGAAAAATTGCCTGTTTCTCTGGAAAATTAATTATTTGTACGGATAGTTCCGCCAGAAATGGAAACATGATCCTCCCAATTCATCATTTCCTAGAAAGTAGCCGTTTGCTTCTTTTCACACTATTAGGTTGTGCAATAAGTTGCCATGGGCAATAAGACGGATCTTCAGTTCTTGCCTTTCCAATCATTTCAAAAATCTCTTAGAAGAACTGGACTGACCGATGGCATGGGTTATGTCGGCTTTAAGGACCGCTGTGGTTCTTAGCTTATTCGCATAGACCTACGACTTCAGAAAAGCACACAAGAAAAAATCGAACAGTTCCAAATCGCACGATCTCGGTGGCCAGTTCATATCACTTCCACGGGAGATGACCATGCCCTCAAGAAACGCATGCAAAATTTCCAATGTGTTGTGAGCTCTTTGGCACGTTGCCCAAACAGATAAAATAATTTTATCATGTTTTTAACAATTATCGCACGTGTTGTTGAACGTTTGTCCGTCCAGGGTGATTTGACATGAATAAATGACAGCCAATTTGACAGATTTAGTTTCAACAAAATGGCCGCTATCAACTGTCAAGGAGTCCCTGTTGGAGGACTCTTTACGATGATCACTTGCTTGTCTTTCTACGATTAGCTTCGCGATTTATAGCCCCCCTTCACCGATAGTAAGGAAGAGTAATAGAAAGCAAAAACACGCTTACTAAAAAAGTAAATGTTCAAGTCATATTGGTGCTTAAATCAATCATGTCGGTCTGAAAATTGATAGCGAATTTTCTTATTCTTAAAACGCAGTATTATTGAACTAAGGATGATATGTGCTCAGTTTAAGAATGAGCATTTTTGGATTAATTAAATAGGAATTCTTAAATTGATAATGATTTTTATTAAAATATTTAGAAAATAGCAAAATGCTGAAAATGGTTTCTAAACATAAAATTAAATACGAAGTGGTACTTGACGGTACTTGACTGGCATTGACTGGTTATGGCCCTGTCTCTTTAGCAGCACCAAGTTAATTGAAATTATTTCATCTTAGATATTGTGCTCGAAAGAAACAATATGGAAAAGTATTTTTGTTATTAAAGAAAATGTTGGTAGCTAGGTACTCACTACTTTTTTCCAGATAGACAGCTTTTTCTTTCAGCCCGCAATCGAACGTGTTGAATGAACAAAAGGTCTTCTTTGCATTGGCTCGAAATACTGCTCTACGTGGTATTTTCAATTGAATTTAAGACAAATCACCAGACTCACGAGCTTAATTTCATATCAGACAAATGATGTCGAATTCAACTATGGTGCGGATTATTTCGTCACTAGGCGTTCGCTTATACGTTTTAAGCTCAAGATTCTGCGGCCAATGATAAATAAGCTCTTTCTTCTCCCGGTATCAATCACCGTGAATGATGTCACGGATTTTTATATTGGTTATAGCCAGTCGATTCTAAAATGAATAATCGATATTGATGATGTCAGCTTCTTAGAACTCCATTGATTCCGTTTGATCCTATCAGCTTAAAGTAGTTAGGTACATACATTTCGGAGTACAAATAGGTTTCCATAGTTCCGGAGAAGCCCGCTTAGAGGCTTAGACTAATAGCAGTTTTAAGGGAGCTTTGCTAAACATCCAAGACAATTTGTAGTAGAGCTCATCTTAAAATCATTTTATGCTTCAGAATTTTTTAGCAGAGCGCGATTACAAACAAGGTTGAAACATAATACCTGCCTTATAGACAAATGTCAACTTTTATGCCATCACATTAAGCCTACTTAGGGCTTTCGATCAAATGAGTAAAACATTTGGCAATCTTTTTCTTAAAATAAGAACAATTTTTGTTCCTTTAGCTGTGTGTTATTTAATTGAGCTCAAAGTAAAAGCTGTTAAAAAGATATTGACTAGTGCTTAAAATAAGATAACTAACCTACCAAACTACATATGTACCTACAAAAATTTATTATTATTGTAATAGAAATCTGCGGGAAAAATCGCTGGAGCCAAGCTTTTCATTATTTTACGATTTCCAATTTCTTCCAGCTCGGCATTTTAACTGTTTTAGGGTTCTAAAGACAATTTTGTGTTCATTAATAGGCATGTTTTTGAGCTTCGGTTTCAGCAAAGCAAAGTAAATTAGGATTTTCAGCACGCAATTTCAACAGCTACGCTCTACTTGACACTTCGAAAACTCACGAAAACTCCTACTTTACTTTGCTTTGCTGGGATCGAAGCTCAAAAAAACACGTCTTTTATTAGAGTTCGTGAAAATTATAATATACGTCGTAATCATTTGAATTAAGTAGCTGATCGTAGTTGTCGAACCACAGCCTATACGCATTTTTATACAATTACATTACATATTATATCGGCAGCTTCCTTTTTAGATTGGAATTGGAACTCCTTGTCAAATTCATATATGTATTTATGAATCATGTAAGACCAGCCCATCCCCTCTATATTATTTCTGTATTTCTTGGCGTGCATTTGTATCTCTTGCGTCTTGCGGTTCACTCGGTATCGGTATATTTAATACTTAGTTTAAATATATTATAAACAAAACATTTGGGATCAGCGTTCCGGAGAAGTTTTGGAGTTGAGCCATTCTCCGAGCCATTTAACACAAGTTTGAGCTAAATTAGTTAAATGAAATCGAGAAGGGGGTTTGTTGTGATTTCTAGAAAATAAATGCAAAATGTATGGGTGCGTTCATTTGGTGAATCGTATTAAATATTTATTGTTTTGTGCCTGCGTTCAGTCGAGTAAATTCTCATTTCTTGGCTACGTTTATTTATTTCTCGACATTTTTTTATAAGTAAATTATCTTTAAGTTTTGTGCCAAATATGAGCCATTTCTCTTTGGTTCCGAGCATTGAGCCAAAGCTGAAATAAAGTGTGCTATTTTGGTATTAAAAGAAGAATGCCATTTTTTGAGATAAATGATCGGAAGTTTATTTCATAATAAAGAGGAAGGTATGCTGCTAATAACGAAAAACAACATCAGCCAAATGGCCACCACGAGCACGCATACAGGACCATATTTTTTTCATGAAAATTTCCATAACCAAATCGCAAAGTGGCTGCATTATGTCCTCGATAGCCTCACGAATTTTATCTTTGAGGTCTTGAATCGACGCTGGGCTGTTGGCGCGGACTTTATCTTTCACGTGGCCCCAAAGGAAGAAGTCGCAAGGTGTTAAATCACAAGATCTCGGTGGCCAATTGTGATCACCTCTTCGAGAGATAACACGGTCCGGAAACTTTTCCTGTAAAAGATCAATGCTTTCGTTGCTTTTGTGGCACGTAGCGCCGTCTTGTTGAAAGTAAACGTTGTCCAGATCAATTCGATCCAACTCCGAACATAAAAAATCATTATTCATCTCTCGATAGCGCAATCCATTCACACCAGATGCGACAATTTTGCTTGTTGACGTAGCCACCGAGGTGGAAATGGGCCTCATCAGTCAAGATGATTTCTCGATGGAATTCCGGATCATTTTCATGCATTTCAAGGACCCAATCAGCAAAGACACGACGTTGTTGAAGCGTGTATCGTTCCATTTTTAGTAATGACGTAGTTTCTTCTTGTCAAATGTCAAAGAATAAAAGCTTCAAAAGTGACAGCTACCGAAATAGCGGGTCATTCACAATAACACCTCTCATTGGAAAACCCTTTAGATAGTATATAAAATTGATGTTTTGTAACGTCTTTAACTTGTATGAAGAAAGTGATGGGTTCCGGTCCGGTTTCCACATGTGAGAGTTCTCGCATTGGTGTTGATGTTTTTAATGTTTTGGTGTTCCGTTCTTAAATGAAATTTGCTCTCCAAAATTATTTTTTCGTCGCCCGAGAATTGGTTGGACGCATACTCCATTTGTACGGTTTTTGGGAAATTGCATTTTATGGCTTGCGGTTCAATTGCGCTACACGTACGTAAAAAAAAATGTTCCTGCACGACATTGCAGTAATAACCAAAAAACTAACTATGTTAGAGATATAAGTATAAATGCTACAATGATCAAAATTTAAAATAAAAAAGGATTTGCTTAGTAGCATTACATTTTATTTTTTATTTCTTTTCAAAAAAAAAATTGTCGGTTGTATTTATTCTTAGGTAATTTATAACAGCCAACCTCCTCTCTTTCTTGTGGCCAATTATTAATTTAGCAAATACAAACAAATTTTGGGTAAACTGTCCAACAGTGGACCAATTTGCGTTTGACTCGATGTAGTTTTTAAACTATTTGTTTAATCTTTAAACAAATTTGAAGGTACTTATTATTCGCTTTATTAATTTTGTGTTTCACCACGTCCAGCCTTAGAAAGATCATAGAAAATAGTAAATTTAGATTTTTTAAAACGCACATCATAAGAAAAATAAAGAACAAAAACAAGTTATTGATAAAAATCAATTTTTATTTAATATTAACATTAAAAAAGTAAACAATACAAAAACACAAGTAATAAAATCAACGAAAAGTAATAACAACCATAAAAAAATAATAAAACAAAAATAACTTTCAAGGACTTCAGTAAAATCATAAAACTTATTAATAACGAAAAATAATGGTAACGAAAGTTAAATGCTGATGTTTACCATTGTTCACTGTGTACGACTATGAGCTGGTTCACTGTTGGCCAAGTGACTTTTTGGAGACAAATATTTTTACAAAAATAAACCATTTCACAAATTTGATTGACATACTAATTTTAATTAATATTTTAAACTGTAGCCCACAAATCTCATTAAGCAAATTAGCTGTCTGACTAAATGACTCTTTAATTCGTTTTTCTCTTATAAGTAGAGATTAAGTAAATTTAAGATTCACGACGTGAGCCACTGTGGGACAGCTTACCCTACCGGAAATGCATCAATAAAAATGTCCGCCAACCTTTTGCGCTTTATCTTTGTCTACGAGCAACCTTTCATTTTATAATTTAACATATTATATTTTTTTAAGCAGATTTAATATTTCAAGGCTTCAAAGATGTCTCTCTATTCCAATTCCACGGTAAACCTCCGGAATAAGAGCATGGTCTAATTGTGCTCCGAATTTCTAAAGAATTACCCTTAATTTTGAAAAAAAAATTGCCAAGCAGTGGACAGTCGACATTATCTATTTATTTATCTCACTTCAAAGCCTGATGAATTCAACTGTAGTTTTATCAAATAAAAGTTGCATTTACGAGTATGTTCCTACAACTGCGCTCGCTTGAGAATGTCATTCCAAAACAGTAAGCAATGTTTGATCTTGAAGAAAAATAAACAGTCGTAGTTATGATAAAAACGTTAAGTTTTCTTTTGTCTTTGAAGATAAAAGCACACAGCTACATGCGTTGGATCTGTACTCTGTTGGTCAAGATCCCTTTCGGTTTTCATACACGTAACGTAGTACCTACTGTAGTAATATTTTCTTGATCGGAAATTCAGACTTATGTTGTGCAGTGTAAAAAATATTTATTTATTTTTAGATGCCATGCACGTGCGTCAAAATAGTGCGGAATATAGTTTTACATTTTTTTTGCTATTTGATAGGGGTCCGTGAACATACGGCTACACACTATGCTATACTAAACAAAAAAAAAACAAAAAAAATTGTAATTTGTATGGAAAATTTGACGTATAATTTTGCTAATGTTCGGGGATGTGCGTCAAAAGTGACACTAGTTATCTAAGTATTGGCTTGTGGCATACCCAAATAGATGACATATTCGGAAAGAGCGGACCCGAAAACATAAGTACATTCACAGCTCACAAAGTGAAACCAGTTCTCGGGCGACGTTTGTTGTCCAATTTGAAATTCAGTACTTTGTTTTGATTTTTTTTTCAATGACTGAATCATATCATATTTTACTTATGCTTAAATTAATGGGGACGTTCGGATTCATAGTTAAGTAAATCTGACAGCTGTCTGACTAAATGTATTACAGTTCTTACTGACCAGAGTGGTCACGTGCAGTTGACGTTTAAGGAAGGGAAGTCGACAAATCTAGTCAAGAAAATTATACCTGCATACTCAGTTGACATTTCGAAGTGTCAAACAGAGTGGAGATTCGAAAAAGGGCCGGTGAGAGAAAAAGGTGTCATTTCTAAGCAAAATCCAAAATTGTCGCACGATGTTTAACAACCATTAGTTCGCATAACACTAAAATAGTGTTGTGATAGGCAACCGTGTTATATTTTAAATGTACTTATTTGAAAACGACAATTTTTGTAAAATTTATAAAGGGCCTTTGCCAAATAAAAAAGGTAAAAATCAAACAAAGGCAACGCTGACCGCGAGAATACAGAAACAATTCACATTGCCCTGTCACACGTTCGGATGCCTAGTCCCGACAAATCTAGTTGACGTTTTACATAAACTAGGTATCTGAACGTCCCCAATTTCTTGCTTAAACTGTTAAATTGTTAACTTTCTTAACCTATCTGTAAGGGTTACCATTGATTTTAATTATTTGATTTGATTTGAACGCTTCGTCAGTCATCGAAAAAAACTTTGAGCTCGTATTTTATGTTTAATCTTCGGGCATAAGAAGAACTCATTGGAAGCTAAGTCATGACTGTACGGTGGATGACACATCAATTCGATGTTTTGAATGCTAAAAATGCTCTTGTTTGAGGCTATGTGTGAGAGCTTGCATTATCGTCTTCTGCCAATGGTTACTTTTATTTTTCTGAACATTTCTGTAAAACAAATGGTGGTGTTCCATTCAAAATGGACCGTTCTACGTTGCTCTAGTGGCACGGTGCCGACATGTACAATTATTCCAAGAAAACCATTGGCGCGAAGAACATTTGTTGGATTTGGACCGCCTTGAAAGACCCATACAGTCGATTATTGTTTAGTTTCGGGTTCATACCAATGCACAACGCCATGATTTCTCACAAGTCACTATTTTTTAAACGCCTTTTGAAGCACCTCGATTGAATCTTTTCAACATTTCTTGACACCAATCGACACAAATTTTTTTTGAGCTATTGTCAAATTATGCGGTATCCAACGCGAACAAATCCATTTGACGGCCAAATGCTCATGCAATTTTGAATGTGTGCTAGTGTTACTAATGCCCAAGCATCCCTCCATCTCGCACGGTATGTCACAGGAGGATTTTGCACCATCAGTTCGCGCATAGGTTTTTCCGGACACGAAAACCGATTTTGGACGACCTTCACGAAATGCGTTCTGTAGCAAAGTGCGACGACAATCAAATTCGGAAAATCAGCGAAACACGGTGGCCCGGGATGGTGCTTAGTTACCAAAAGTCGAAGCGAGTTGATCGGCAGACTGGTCCAATGCACGTGGAAAATCATAGAAAATCATTGCACGAAAGTGTTCACGATTCAATTCCCTTTTTTTTTTTTTTACCAAGATGAATGTTTCAAGTAGCTGATGTGAACAACACAAATAGCACTCGTATGACAAAACGTACTGAGTACGAATACCAACAAAAATGTCGAACTTTTCGATGACAATGTCAAATTTAACACATTCCCACTCTGTTGGTGCCATATCTCAAAACTTAAGCAGCAACCTCCGTATAAAGAAGCCCCCAATCGATGGGCGCCCACATATAATCAAAAACAGCATAAAAAACGATTCTCTCAAAATCGCCGCGCTCCCATTCAATCCTTGCATATTGTATGAGTCATTCATATCATTTTTAGCCTCCTCCATATGTTATTACAAAGCTAGAGCAAATGCCATGATTTGTCATAACGAGTTGTACTCTAGCAACCCCACAGACTTGAAGTGTCTATATCCAAGTAAATCGATACAATTTCGTTTCATATAGCCCACGTTACAACAAATCTCACATCCCTATGGTCGAAAAACCACCCAAAAAGCTAACAATTCCCTTCAACATTCCACGCATGAAGACGGAATGGCTTTGTGTGTGTGCCTGTCTTTTTTGTTCAACCTCCTGACCCTTCCTTTGTCCAACAGACAATATAAATAAAAAGCCAAAGAATCTGAATTCGACGGGGGCATTGTTCGCGCAACTGCATTAAAATTCCGCTCCGTTCTGTCTCTGCGGTTGGTCATTCACATCCCGAACCACCGCACCGCGGATACGAAATCTTTTCTGTTTGCATCTCGAGCGTGCACAGCCCTCTCGGCCCGAAAATAGCCAACGGGCTGTAACGCAGCAATGATTGCTCCAATCATGATTTTCATTTTCATGCATTGTCTTAAGATTCCACTGCTGATGATCCTTTGGGACCTGAACGCTGAACCAGGTTTCTGCTGCTTCGTCGGTGGCCCAAATGATGCTTCCTTTGGAATGGGCAAAGCAAAGCAACACAAATTCCTCGGCAGAACAATAAAGAAATAACATGTCTCAACCCCTCGTGTCGGCACGAGAACAACAAGCAGCCACGTCGCTCTCGGAAACGTTTTCGCACTAAGTAAATAGAACTGACGTTTTGAATTTCATCACTAAGCCTGGCCAAGTCAACTAAAAGCTCTTGTTACAGAAGGCAATTAGAAACTTGACACTAGACAGAGACACCCTAATGTACTTCATTCTTTCGGCGATGGGGTCCAATATCCCGTGGTACATGTACCGCATGTCAAACCATTCCCTTTGACAAGACCTGGTCAACAGTTCGGTTGTCACATCTGCGGCGAGGCGGCGGCGACGACGACGGCCCCGTGTTCGGGCCAATTCGATTGGCAATTAGTAACCGTACACCGGTGCGTGATGTGCGAAAGATAGCAGAACGATGTTGTTATTGCTGTATAATGGTGCAATTCCCATTCCACAGATACGCGTATCTAGCTATGAAGCTATTAACTAGCCATTGAATGCCGCACAGAGACAGCGACAGGCCGAGAGCTGGGAATTGTCAATGCCACTTACGGAATTCTGACGTTTCCGGGGAAGACTTTTCACCGCACAGAGTGTGCACTGTGCAGTTGCAGTGCACTGCAGTTCTGTATAAGTCTGGGCAGTCCTTGGCGGAGTGTGTTGCCGATAAGAGTCGCAAATCGTTGCGCATACTATTAGTGTTGCTCCGTTGATATCAATTAGCGACCGGAGGCTATTTTCAAGACTTTTATCGAATGATTTATTGTTCAATTGGGTCTTGCATTCGCAGGGAAATCTTTCTCCTGTTTGGAGAGTTGTTGAATTAAATAAGCGGCTCAACGCTATATGGTGATATCATCTGGCATTGAGTAAAGCGGATATATAAAGGTGGACTCTGAGTCGGAGGACTATCATGAAGTAGTGCCAGCAACCAGGTGGCAGATGTTTGAGGTCGACTGTATGCGGACGAACGTGTGACACTGACAACCGGAAGCAAGTGAAATAATTGCACGTTTGGTTCGAGAGCAGAATGTTTTACACAAACAAGTTGCAACTTAATTCAAAAATCGATGTGAAATCTTTCCTTGCGGATAGATCGGGACAATTATATTGAACGCACATCTAGTGAAAATGTTCAGTATCCGGGGCGGATGCTCTCTATTATTAGTTTCGTAGAGAATTTTGCAAATTTCTTTAAGTCTGTTTTGCCCTTGGGGGGAATGATAAAATGCTGTTAAGTTTGTTACGAGATTTCCCCAATATGAGTAGAATTTTTACAGATCCAATTAATTTAGAGGCGTTTTTTGATGCGTTTTTTGATGAGATTTTTGTAGCGTTTTTTGACGAGTTGTGGATGTGCTATTTTACGAGTTTTTGGTTGGGTTTTTTGTTGATTTGCGTTCTTTTTTTGGTGCGTTTTTGACGCCTTTTTAGTTCGGGTTTTGTGTTTCTGATTTGCGTTTTTAGAGCTTTTTTTTACGCATTTTTGGTTATGTTTTTTGATGCGTTTCCTCTGTTTTTGACTTGGGTATTTGGACGCATTTTTTCACACGTATATGTGGATACGTTTTTTGAAATGTTTCTTGGCGCGTTTTTATGATTCGTTTCTTGACGGCTTTTTATGAATCGTTTTTAGGTGCGTTTTTGATGCTTCTTTTCACGCGTAATTTTTTTATTTTCAAATTAATTTTTGAGGTGTTCTTTGACCCGTAATTTGACGAGTCTTTTGAAGAGTTTTTGACTCGTTTTGGTTTGAGGTTTTGGACGCGTTATTTACTTGGCTTTAGACTCGTTTTGAGCGTGTTTTTGTTGCGTGTTTTCAATCGATTTTAGACGCGTTCTGTGAAACGTTTTTGACTCGTTTTTTGATGCGGTTTTCAATGTGTTTCTTAACGCGTTTTTCAATGCGTTTTGACTGTTTTTTTGGAGCGTTTTTTTTTTGTAGTGTTTTTCGCGCGTTTGTTGACAGATTTTGTCGTTGCGATTTTAGGCTAATTTGTTGGCCCCTTTTTGCGCGTTTTTTGACTACTCTTGTTCCAGCATCCGAATGCAACTGTCATCTGTTACCTGCCGTTGGTAAGTACGTATAGACTTGATTAGCATTGGCAAGAAAATGACAACTTTGGCCTACAGTGACGTGTTTTTCCATTTTCAGATACTCGTTCGGGCTTACAGTTGTAGCAAGTAAAAGTAGTATTGGCTTTATTTTATTACAAATGTAATACAAAAAGTTTCTAAGTCTGTATTGGTCTGACCCAAGGCCGTCTACCAGAAAGGCAATACGTTTTTAATTCGTATATGAAATGCATACATTATGTATTAAATTACATGGTTGTTTTAGAAGTCTCCCTGATACTATTTCTGCAGCGAATTGCGTTCACTGTATAGTTGAACAATATATCCCAGCCTTGTTCTCCATTTAAGATATCAATTGCAACTTCTTCGTCTAGGATATAAGAACCGAAAAACTGTTACCGGAATTCAATTAAAATTTGACATATTGCTGGAAAGCAGCGTTGCCGTACGACCTCTTTTTGAACCTCAAGACCCTTGGCGGCCACTTTTTGAAAAATTATTTAAATGATCTCTTTTCCAGTCAAAGTAAAATTTTATTCTTAATTGACGAATTAAAAAACCAAGCATATGACAAAAAGTGTTTCGTAATGAATTAATTTGTTTTTTGTTAAAAATAAATGTCTCTGTTTCCGTTTTTGTTTGCTATATTAGTATTTTATGTAAGTGTCCCTTTTTAGTCCCCTTTTTGAAACTTTTCGGCGGCAACGCTGCTAGAAAGTGTAGTACATCTTCCCTTACTTTCATATTACAGATATTGTACAAAATTGGTAGATCTGGTCGGTGCGGTATATAATTCAAAACGCTCCTCTAATTTTAAAAATAGGCTTTATTTTATCTGTCACATTCTGACGCAATACGCTCCCATTCTTGTAGTAGCTTTCCTCTTGTCATTATGATTTGTGTAAGTACTTTTTTGGAAGCCTTGCTTCCTCTAGCGCAATCAATCTTATTATATAATTAAATTGCATTTTTAATGTGTTCAAAAGCATAGGGGGCATTCCCGTGTCTAAATGTAACAAATAGTTGGGGGTGCTACTAGGCAACCTTAAGAAAATAATGCAATAACTTCTTCACGGCCTCAAAAGAGCATTATCCCCACACTTGGGATCCATTGTAATTGTAAGTATTAGGCCCCGTACACTGCGACCAGAAGAGATCTATTGTATTGGCCTCTATTGTTTAACCCAGGGAGCTGTTAAGGCTCTTTACCCTGCTTGGTTCCATGTTTCCCATGTCTGCAGGACTTAAAAACGCCCCTTGCATGTGGATAGCTCTACCCCTTGCCATAGCAGGGCGTTCGCAGAGTACATGTTCCGTTGTCTCCTCATCTTCTCCGCAGAGTCGACAGGAGTCATCGTCGGAAGGTCCCATTTTTTTGAGATGGTATCTTAGTGGTCAATGACCAGTAAGATAACCTGGTAGGATCCTTAGATCTTCTTTGCTTAGCTAAAGTAACTTAAGTAACTTTTTTCTTTTGGGATCTTGGGATCCATACAAAAGAATGGAGGCTGCAGTTGATCGGAATGTCTTCTGTTTGGCATTATAGCTTACTAGTTCATTATTGATGCATTTATCCCAAACTGAACAGATGACGCGTTTAGCTTCAGACAATTTGTCTTGGAGATGTCTGTTCATGTTTAAGTTAGAGGTGATGAGAACTCCAAGGTACTTGTATTCTCGCACAATTTCAATACATTCAACTTGAAACGTTTTTTGTTGATCTTCGTTATTGAACGCGTTTTTTCGGATGCGTTTTTTTGACGCATTTTAGTTCGGTTTTTGTGTTTTTGGATGTGTTTTTTTTTACGCATTTTTGGTTATGTTCTTTGACGCCTTTTATGTTGCGTTTCCTGTGTTTTTGATTTGGGTATTTGGACGCGTATTTAGTTAGGTTTTTTGTGTTTTTAATCTGCGTTTTTGTACGCATTTTGTAACACGTTTTTGGACGTGTTTGTGGATGGGTTTTTTGAAATGTTCTTTACGCGTTTCTATGATTCGTTTCTTGACGGGTTTTTATGATTCGTTTTTGAGTGCGTCTTTTGAAGCGTTTTTGAAATAATTTTTGAGGTGTTTTTGACTCGTATTTAGGCGAGTTTTTTGAAGAGTTTTTGACTCGTTTTGGGGTGAGGTTTTGGACGCGTTATTTACTTGGCTTTAGACTCGTTTTGAGTGTGTTTTTGTTGCGTGGTTTCAATCGATTTTAGACTTGTTCTGTGAAACGTTTTTGACTCGTTTTTTGATGCGGTTTTCAATGTGTTTCTTAACGCGTTTTTCAATACGTTTTGACTGTTTGGAGCGTTTTTTTGTAGTGTTTTTCACGCGTTTGTTGACAGACAGATTTGCTAATTTTTTGGACCCTTTTTTTGGGCGTTTTTTGACGAATGTTTGAATGCTCTTTCTGGCGTGTCTTTTGCCGAGCTTTTTGACTCCTAAATAAAAGAAATCAACAAATTAAACTCTTGTTTCAGCATCCGAATGCAACTGTCATCTGTTACCTGCCGTTGGTAAGTACGTATACACTTGATGAGCATTGGCAAGAAAATGACAACTTTTGCCTACAGTGACATGTTTTCCCATTCTCGCTCGGGCTGACATCTGTGGCGACCACCTTACTGATCATATTAATTGCATTGAGACCGCTGGCAATATCCCACCGAGCTTTATTAAATCTAAGGTATTATACAGCTGCCTACAGTTGCGACACCTGGCCATGTGCCCCGCATATCTAACGACTTCGTTAGTAATAAGCTTCTTATAATCCTAACAATAACTCAAGCTAAAATATTAAGCTCGAATCACGTTTCTGTTGCTTAGCTGCTGACCCCTGCAAACTGGCGTCACTATTACAACGCGAAAACAATATCGATCCCCACATCACACATCTGCACATTTCATTCAATTTGCCAAACATACATTTGTCTTTGTTAACATTTAAGCCCCGTTCAGCGCGCATATGCAAACAAAATAAATTGCCCGTCGCTTCATCAAAAGATCGTAATTAACACGCTGCAGGGTACAACTGGGCGATCACACTTACTTTCGCACCAAAGGCGTTCGTGTCAACATGGTAAATGGCGACGGCACTTTGTTTTAGCACCCAACCCACCCCGGTACCGGGACAAGACACTACCAAAACTAATTAATAACCTGCATTAAGTTGATTTCTCTGCGCGTTTAATTTATCGCCATCCTCAAAATGTTGCCGGCTGCGAGGAGTCATAAATTATAAACAAAATGGCGCTGGAAAATCGTTCGCCATTCGAGATTAATGGACACGCTTAGCACCCCATGGTATGGGTTCCCGAAAGTGTTGCCGATGTCGTCGGAGCGATGGTTTGACGGGAAAATTACCTAATGCAGTCGTAATACATAAAGACCGACAAGTGTCCGTCGCACCTAGTGAACGAACGTTGGCTTCGTGAATGGGGGATAATAGAGCGCGTATAATGCGTTACTGCAGCACAAATCCGATTAATATGTCACGTTGAGGATTGCGGTGACAAATGACAGCCTGCATATGGCGTCGCATTCAGGAGGCTGGTGGAGTGTGCCCGCTCTTAGTAATCTTTATTATTCTGATGCAGTTAGTCGGGTCTTCGGGTGGTGCAACTCGGTATAATAGGGAAGTCGATTAAAGACGTATGATCACAAGTGAGTCTGGTCAGTGAGATTAATGGTGGTACCTATACTCGGTATCCTAAAGAGAGGGAGAGAGATCGCAGATGCACGCACAATGAGTGTCGGCAAAATATCTGTCTGGGATGCACCTAAGAGGGAAACGGTAATGAGGCTATTACCTATAAGAATAATACTGTGTTAAAGCGTAAGCTTCACTTCACTTGAAAAAGTTGCTCATGTCGATCGTAATGCTCACTTCTTCTCACGAGGTTTTTGTAACTGGGAAAAAAAATCTTTTCTGGTGGCTCCGATTGACGTTCTCACACTCTCTCACTTTAGAGGAACAACGCGGTTGAGGGTACGCCTTACTTCTGGCAGGGTGCCCAGTGGAAAGACTAACGCAACCAACATGACGTGTGAATAATCGTTTGGAAATCCTGTCGGATCGAACTGTGGCGCCAGTAAAGGTAATGCAAACAACAAGACAATGCTGTGGTGGAAACAATGGTAAGAAGAAGAAGGAAAAAAAGCGCACATCTTAAGCTAAGTTGACCAGTCTTGTCATAAAAATATTGGGGCAGATCTGCAATTATGGTAAAAAAACGACCTGGAATGATCTTACTTTACAATTTTTTTCTTAAGTAACAATTACAAAAAAAAGAGCTGAAAACGAAAATGATAGCATGCAGCGAAAGCGAAAAAAATTTAAATCTGCAAAACAAAGACAAATCTGCACTTATGTAAATGCGGGACTAAGCCCGTACAAACGAGAAACCGATAGACATCTATGGATGCGGACTTTATACGAACATTGTTCTTTAGTGGTCCTGGAACAAAATTGCACCTAGAAAGCTTGAGTTAAAAATTTAATTCATCGCTTCATCTAATTCGTCAACTTCAATTGTTACTTGTTTTTACCCAATTTTGAGTTTCGAAAATGTTGCGAATGTCTTCTTTGAATTTTGTGGTCGATCCTATGTAGCATCCATTCTTAAGGTACGATCATACGGCCATTTTTTTGAATCATTTAAATGACGCTGTGAAGTCAGGAAAAAATGTCGCATTAGAGTGATATTCAAGGTACGATTCGTCATTGGGCATTTGCGAAAAATGGCGATCACACGAAATGACCAGCACCGTCATTTTTGTCGCAAATTTAAATGACGGACAGCGCGTCATTTAGAATTTTCCGTTGGGATGCCATCAAATGACGAGCGAAAAAAATTACGATCACACGGTAATGATATGCCTCATCAAAATGACAAATGTCACCTAATCTACTATTTCGATTTCGCGTAATTTATCTGTTCTGCGATCAGACGGTAATGACCACGACCACTGAGAAAAATATAGCAACCTTCATTTAGTGCTTTTCTCGCGGCGAAGACGCTTCCGCATGCTACGACTTTTTTAATCAAATTAAATGGCAATGAAAATGAATAGAAAATGTCGAAAATAACTTTTGCGATGATGGTGGAAATTGCGGAGAAGGTGTATTTGGTAGCGTGTATGCTGGAAAGCAGTGACGACGATCTTGATTACGAGCCACACGACGGAGCGGAGTTTTTGGCAAAAAAAGTCGTTGAGCCGTCGTGCGAAAAGTGGAATTTGTGCTGAATTACTGCTTGAATTCCTTCTGGATTCGGTTACATCGATGCGTCGATGGCCAGCTCTAGCACAACAATTTCATAAGAATCGGTTTTGACATGCTGAAGTTTGTATTCTGGAACTGAGCTGTCCCAAAGCGCCCGTTGGTTTTGCACCGCCAGAATCAAACGCGATTCCTCTTCGTCGCTCCACGAATGGCCAATTTTCCTATCCC
Organism: Cheilosia grossa; assembly: GCA_963082955.1. Lineage (NCBI taxonomy): Eukaryota > Metazoa > Arthropoda > Insecta > Diptera > Syrphidae > Cheilosia > Cheilosia grossa. The sequence continues at coordinate 26,840,801 of OY720148.1, forward strand.
AATTCACACCCGCGTTTTGTCTAATTTTCTCGAATTTGTTGCACTTTGTGTATTCAAATTCACAACATAGTTGACGGAATAGTCCAAATATGGTGCGATGGTGCGTATTATATTGCTCAATACCGAACAACACAACCGCAACAAAACAAATATAAACCACTTTATTAATTTTTACCCAAGTAGCAGCCACAGTGACACGTCCTTTCGCCACGGGAAAAACACCAAATGAAAACACAGATATTATATTAAATGCTGCGTCATTTGTCATTTGCTTAGAAAAATTGCCTGACATGAATTTCGTGCCTGGTAATTTTTTTGGAGGCTGCCATTTAAATGACGCAACAGCCAAAAAGTTTGGTCATTTGTCCTAAGCATCATTGAAGAGTGATCATACGGTCATTTTTTTTCCGTCATTATAATGGCACACACTTCATTTCATTTGGTCCGTCATTTTCATAGTCATTTAAATGACGCCGAAAATGTTATCCCAATAATGGCGATCAGACAGAACGTCATTAAAATGACGGCTTTAAATGATGCAAAAAAGAAAATGCCCATGTAATCGTAGCCTTAAGCTTCATAAGCAGTTTTATTCCTGATCTTGTTGAACTATCTCTGATCTCCTGAAGATCGGCGTTTGCATAGTTAATTTTGCGGGTATCTGAAATTTATAAATATAACTGAAGTTTTATCAATTTGAACGATATTTTTTTAAACAGATAAAACTTTTACTACAAAATTCCTTTGTCAGAATAACAATACACAATTTTCGGTTCTATAAATCGATTTTGTATCAATTGAACCGTTTTATTGTTGAATTAACAATGTTTTTGGTATATCCATAAAAACAGGACCAAAAATCAATTTTGTAAATGTCTGCGAAATTATGAAAAATGTTTGTTAGCCAAACAAAATGCAGATTATCAATATTACAAATATGTTGTTGAAATGAATTTTTTTTTATAAATATGACATACATTTTGTAGAGTTAATAATGTCTTGAATCAATAAAAACACATTTTGAACATTGTAATCCTTTGAATTCGACAAGCGAAGTAAATAGCAGATATAAAAAGGTAAGTAGTTTATTAGTGCGCATAACAATATCCTAAAAAAAGTGAATTTAACATCCTTCTACGGATGAGGACAGGAAAAATAGAAAACATTTAAACGACCTCTTGGCTATACATTTTTAATAATTGCAATTTGGTAATTTTTAAAGTCTAGTTTTTTAATAGTTAAACAGATCAAATTTGACGTCAACGCTTTGTTCCCGGATTCTTCAAATATATATGTTGCAAAATTCAACCGGATCATCAAAATGCTTCAACCGAAACTAAAAAACGCAATAATGAAGGATATGACTACATCTACGCCGATGTCGGTGTTTTAAGTATACCTATCTGTGCCTTGATTTTATGCGGCTTTTTCCCGCAATGAGTCTCGGTTGGGGAAGGGTTTCACGTGTAGGCGGATTTCATAAATGTGTGAGTGATATCGAGTACTGACAACTTCCAATATTTACCGTTCTAATGTAGACATGTTCCTCGAGCTTTCCCTAAGGCAACCTATTTAGCGAGAAGGATGTCGGATAATAATAACAGCGTGACCGTTGTGCGACAATTTGGTACTTTTTTCAATGACCGTGATACAATTTGTCGCTACTGTGTTCCTTTTTAAGATTCCGTACCCAGAAGGAAAAAACGAGTAATAAGTGATTTGGTGAAAAAATATTTTCATTCGCACAAAAAGCTGTTTATTTCTGGATTTACAAAAAATGTATATTCACCTTTTTTGTAGATCATGCTCGTAGCTGTATATGTGCCGATGATTGTTTTGTGGAAAAGTTAATATTTTAAAAGATATTTACATAAAACTGTCGATCACTATATAAAGTACGCTTTTCTAAACTACTTTTCATTCGTTATTGGTGTGTTCTCTTAATCAATTCCAATTGGAATTTTCAATGAATACTAAACTCTGCTCATTCTCATTGGAACTTTTCCAATGGATACTCATTCCATCCACACATATTGTTATTAGTTGTTTGTTCGCAATTTCCAACTCTAAGGAAGTGTGGAACCTTCGGTGCGCGAGTGGTTTTTGTCAATTGGTAAAGACACTTCACAAAGTTTTCAAAAACTGTGATTTAAAAATAAATATGCTTAAAATATAACGCGGTCCCTATCACAACATTATTTTCGGTTAAAGCGAGCCGATAGTTAAATATTTTGAAAAAAACTCTAAATTTACAGAAGAGCTTCAGAAAAGGCACATTTTTCCCTTAAACTGTCACTTTTCGGCGACTTTTTAAAACAAAATTGAACGGTATCTCAAAATGTTACATTACAGCCAATGTTTAATTAATTTTTATATATTTGTAAATGAAAATCAAGGTTTAAGGTTTCATTTTAAAATTTTGTCATCTACTGTTGTTGTAATTGCGTGCTGAAAATATTAGATCGAAGATCAAGAAGCTCAAGAAAACAGGCCATCGACTTCAAAGCCGCGTATGATAGTATACATCGTCAGGAGCTCTATATGGCGATGGCCAATTCGGAATCCCGGCAAAACTGCAACGTGCAATTTGGAAGTAGCTCCTCCGAACTATTTCAAACTTGCACCGGATTTCGGCAAGCGGACGCGCTATCATGCGATTTCTTCAATCTCGTACTGGAACAGATAGTGCGCAGGGCAGGTGTCAACACGGAAGGCACTATCTTCAACAGGCCCGTTCAGCTGCTGGGATACGAGGACGATGTTGACATCATCGGTCGGTCACAGCGCTCCATGATAGAAGCTTTCACGGCGATTGAAGAAAAGGCGAAATCTGTTGGCCTTGAAGTAAATGAAGACAAGACTAAGTAATTACATGCTATCAACAAACAAACAAACATCTGTCCACCGCCTAGGACAAAACGTCACTATTGATAGCAACAATTTCGAGGTAGTTAAGGAGTTCTTCTACCTCGGAGTAAACATGAACTCCACGAATGACATCCTAGTGGAGATCCGGCGGAGAGTTACCCTAGGAAACCGACTACTTCTGTTTGGCAAAACAATTGGATTCAAGACTCCTAACTCGAAGGACGAAATGTGTGCTCTACAAAACCCTTTTCCTGCCAGTTCTGCTTTATGGCGCCGAGTGCTGGACGATAAGCAGGAAGGGAGAGCTAATACTGGGCTCCTTCGATGGAAAAATTCTTCGTCGGATTTTTGGTCCTGTGTGCGAGGCGGGCGAATGGAGGAGAAGATACAACCGCGAACTCTATGAGCTGTATTAAGATGTTGATGTACTCCAAAAAGCCAAAATACGTCGACTACATTGGCTCGGCCACATCGAGCGAATGGACAATAATGCTCCAGCTAAGAGGATCTTCGAATCCCAGCCCCCAGATTCGAGAAGACAAGGAAGGCCGAACCTCCGTTTCACAGACCAAGCCATGGCGGATGCCAGAGCGCTTGGTCTGGACAACTGGAAGCGGCGTGCCCGGGATCGTAGAGGATGGAAGGCTGCAGTGTCTCAGGCAGAGACTCTTCAAAGGTCGGGAGCTCGATAAGTAAGGTAAAGTAGATAGAAACATTTCGTTGGAGGTATTCGAACCTGCGACCTCTCGCTTAGTAGTCTAACACACTTACCACTAAGCCACTGCGCCACCTCTCGAGAACGTCTGACAAATATCCGAGAGTATAACTGTCTTGAAAGAGCTTCTCAATTAGCCCTTCCATTCGTTCTAAAAATTAAAAACGAATGGTTGTGAGAAGCTAGGCCTTGGGTCCCTACAGACCTGTTGCACCATCTATTTTTTTTTCCTACCAAGCTTTTATTTTCAGTGATATTGTAATAAACAGACAACTTTTTGTTGCATAATTCTTTCAAAGTTTTAGAGAGAAAATAAAGCAAAGCCGTTAGATGAAATTCACTGTCTCTACTACTCTTGGGAAGAGGTAAGTTCTTAGATCTTCTTCAGCCTTGAGGGAATACACCTATTGTTGGAATGTTGTTGAAACGGTACAAAGAAGCCTTCCGAAACCTTAAATTTGAATTGTTTTCAAGCGCGAAAGACATTTTCTCTGGTAAGGAATGGTTTTTAAGCTCCAGCAGTAAAAAGCTAAAGGCACTCTTCTGCCCTTTTCAATTTGTTGGAAAGCCCTAGCAAAACCAACTTAGTTCCCCAAGGGTTTACAAAAGCTTCATCAATATACGTTTAAAGCATTTTGTATGGCTTTCTTTGATAGTTCTTTTAAAAGACATAGCTCTTGGTCAGTCTAAGGTCTTAAAAATTGTCGCTGCTTCCAAAGTGTGCTTTCCACTTTGATCCCTCGAGCTTAATGTACTGCACTTTTCTCCTTGCAGAAGTTTGAAACAATATCACCCTCAAATTGGCGCGTCTTAGACAGAAAGTCCCCTCACCATCAGGTCAAAGAGACTATACACATTATGCCAACACCCCTTCTATAGTAATGGTCACCAAATTAATCTTCATCAACTTGTTAGCTGCAGCTTTTCTACGAATATATATACCTCCGGTGACTTATTAGTTTTCCATGTAGTCACTATTAATAACAGGCGTAGTACAAATCGTTTACAAGCTAAATGGACCCTCCTCGCATGCGGCGACTGCACTTAACAGATGTCGCCACAACAGCCCATAGAGAGTCAACTGGAGTCGGGTCGGCAGAGTCGGTGCCAAAACCAAATGCTAATGCATTCACAAGGCCGTCTCAATAAATCATCAGATATTGGTTTAGCTTGTACACACATCCACACGCTGTTCCTACATATAGCCAATTGCTTTTAGCCGCGCTGTTTGTGTTTTTGTTTTAATAAATTAATATCCATCAACCGGAAAGAGTGAAAAATATGCAGCAATTGATTGTTGGATTATTAATGTGAATCCATTAAATTAATTGGAGTGTCAACGTTTTGCTGTGCGCCGCACCTGCCGGCGGCCGCGAGGCGAGAGCAACCCCGTCCATGTCGCTTAATTATCTGCGAAGAATGTAACTTCAGATGCAATTAGGTTGTTTATGGCACTATTTCTCGGGTAATTAATTATAAATCTTTTATTCTTCATATATATTCCTTAAGTCGATTTCGCGCATTTGAATAAAATTTATTATGATTGAATTGTGCGCGCCGCTTGAGCACACCCGCCCACAATCGAAATCGGATTCTAATCCCTGTGTGAGTGCTTCGATACAATGTGGGGGTCAGATTCGTGTCGTGTGGATTTGTGCTGTCATATTGGTTGTAGGAAAATTTATTTTTCTTATGAAGAAATGTGTCTCCTGGAGATTGGCTCATAAGCTGAATCGCAATTGGATGCAGATAAGGTGCGCGCTCATGCATTGCAACGGTTATTATATAGTCAAAGTTGTGTGTAGGTTCAGTGAGAAAGCTGAATTTAAAAATATGGGTACCAAACCTGAAAATTTGTTTCCTACACCCATAACTTATTAAGCTTACCTACCCAAATCTTTGATGTCATCCCCAAATCCAGACAACAGAGAATTACCATACTACATCAGCGTCCAGTTACCCTTTAGGGCAGTGATTCCCAAAGTGGTCCATCAGGTGGACCCCCAGGGGCCACGGAAGACTCGACGAGGGGGGTCTGCTCTGGCATGAAAAAAAAAAAAAATGAGAGTTCACCAGTTGAATCAGTTTAAGAGTTTCTGGAGAGTAAAGATCCAGATTTAAAAGAAACCCTGAACAAATGGAAAGCAGACATCGCGTATTTGACAGATCTGTTCAAAAAATTCAATGACATTAACTTTCAACTACGAGGGGACGGCTCTTCTAAAATTGAAATTCATGAACCAAAATATTAGTCGGCTCGAATTCTCCCAGTTTCCAAACTTATGACTTATGACTTTTGCGGATATTCAGACATACAGTCCGTGACAATTGGATAGCCTCACATGTTGTTGTTTTTTTTGTAACTAACTGTTTTTAGAGCTCTTTCATATGCACGCAAGGAAATATGCATTTGGGGACAAGCTAAGAGCGAGAGTTTCTGATATTAAGAGAGCTTTTCACATTTTTTTTAAGTAAGCGGGACTTTTTGAGCTATTTTTGTATGCATTTATTTTAATGCGATTTTTTTTTTTAACATTAGAATAGCCCCAACTAACTTTCTTACTCATTGTAAGTGAGAATTCAGCAGCGTGATCATCTGAAAGCTATCGGGAGAGATAAACGGTCTATTTTTTGTGTTTATGATGTTTAATGTTTAAATGGGTAGAAAAAAATCTTAAAATGCAACGGAAATTGCTAAAATAGAGGCTTACCATAAGCAAAATCTCTCTATTCGCGCTATAGTTAAAAAACTTGATAAAAATCGTAAAGTAGTTAACAGTTATTTAAAAAAAACATTATTTTACGGAAAAAATCATAAAGGCCGTACTCCTACTGTACTTTCAAGCCGAGAAAAACGGCAAATTATAAGGTTAGCTTCCAATTCAACCCATTCTCTAAGTAAGATTAGACACGAAGCTGTGCTAGAAGTTAGTCGAATGACAATAAGCAGAGTAACTAGGAGTGCCCCGGACACCTGAAGCGTCTGAAACTAAAAAAAAAAAAACACCACTTAACAAAGCGCGAAAACAACAGCGGCTTAGTTTTGCAAGATCGTACATGGGTCGGAACACTGATGGTAGCAGTCACTCAAACGATTGCCGGAAAGTGATATTTTCTAATGAAAAGAAGTTCAACCTGGAAGGGCCCGACGCGTGCAACCATTACTACCTTGATTTAAGAAAAGAAAAATTGTTTTTGGACCGTCACCACAGCCGTGAGGGAGCAGTTATGGAGGAGTAACTAGCGATTTGGTTTTTGTGAACTGCAGGATGACAGCACTTTACTACAAAACTGTACTGGAAACGGTTCTACCTCAGTTCCAGGACATTTTCGGACCACTGCCGATCATTTTCCAGCAGGACAATGCGCCAATTATAGACCAAGATATAGAACAACTTTCCTGGCCACCCTACTCCCCAGATTTGAACATCATCGAAAATGTGTGGTGTTGGTTGACACTAAAGGTGTATGAAGGTGGGAAGCAGTATACCAAAGAGGACCTTATTGAAGGTATCAAAGTGGTCTGGGCCAGTATTTCCCGTGATCTTTTAAAATCATTGTATGATTCTTTAAAAGACCGCATTTTTGAAGTAATTCAAAACAAGGGAGGTTGTACAAAGTACTAAAATAATTGTGTAAGCTATAGTAAATAAATAAAAATACTTTTCTTACAAAAAATAGATCGTTTTCATTTTAATTAAAAAAAACAAGTTGACTCTATTCTAATGTAACAAAAAAATGCATTTTAGTGAATCAAAACGAAATAACCTCAGAAAATTCCGTTAGGTCTTGGAAACTATTTGAAACTTTTCTTAGTCTAAAGAGCTCGGTACTACCTTTCAACCCAATATACAATTACATAAATGTACAGATCAAAATGGTACAAAAAAACAGTTAATTTAAAAATAAATTATGTATGAAAATATTACGAACTGTACGTTCATCATTTAAATGCCCCGTATGATGACATCAAAAATAGGTTTGAAGATATTTTCACGATGGAAACACCACCATTAGTTCATAAGTCCATTTGATGGAACGGAAGTGTTGAATGTGGTATTAAAAGAGGAGCTACTCGAGCTTAGCACCAATGAGGAGCGAAGGTGAAATTTAAAAAAAAGCAATCAAACATTTTGGCTGCAGAATGAACGGAGAGATTTGAGGTTATTCCCTTATGAAACTGAAGCCAAATATTGATAATTTGCTGTCAATCCATCAAATACATCCCTCTCATTAAAATTATGAGTTTCTATTGTTGATTTGCATTGTTGAAGTTAGGATACGTTAGTAATGTTTAATTTTAGTTGTATGAAGCCTGTAATCTATTTTTTTTTTTTTAATAATTAAAACCTAAGAAAGTATACTATTTTTCTTTTTATTTTTACCACTCCGAATTTGGGGTTGTAACTCAGCCGCGACTCAAATCTCTATCGTGAGATCTAATCTTCACATTTTTTGACGAGTCTTGGAAATATGATAAAAACATCCATCGAAACCAGGTTAATTTTGAAAGTGGTCTACGAAAAGTTTGGGAATCTCTGCTTTAAGGTAGAGTCGGGAGACTAGCACCCATTTTTGAGGCTCCGTACCCAGAGGGAAAAAACGGAACTTTATTAGTTTCGCTTTTATCCGTCTGTGCGACCACTAGACCAATTTTGTACCTAGGTCTATCTCAGAAACAAATTGACGTAGAAATCTGAAATTTGCACACAACATCCGGTATATACGACCTCTCGTTAAACGACGAATGGTAGCGATACATCGACTGTTTTTAGAATAATAAGTGATTTGGTGAAAAAAATATTTTCATTCGCGCAAAAAGCTGTTTATTTATTTATTTACAGAAAAATGGATATAAACCTTTTTTGTAGATCATGCTTGTAGCTACATATGTGCCGAAGACTGTTTTGTGGAAAAGTTAATATTTTAAAAGACGTTTACATTAAACTGTCGATCACTATAAAGTAGGTAAGCTTTTTTTAACCATTTTTTATTCGTTATTAGTGTGTTTTCTTAATCGATTCCAATTGGAATACTAAACTCTACTCATTCTCATTGGATCTTTTCCAATAGACACTCATTCTCATCCACACATATTGTTGTTTGTTGTTTGTTCGCAATTTCCAACTCTAAAGAATCTTCGGTAGGCGTAGTGACACTCGCACTTGGTCGGTTTTTTTAATGAAGTTTGAACTGACTTGAAATCATTCTTAGTTCAAGAGAAAAATTTTAAGTCAACTAACCCCGGTTCCCCCTTAACTAAAGAAAACAACATTTTTAAAAAAATGTTATATTGAAGAATAATATAAAGAGAAAAACTGAGTTTGCTATTAAGTTAAAAATTACAATTTTTAGCTAAAAACGGAGGACGCAGTAATATTAACCTCACCTACTTAAGCTTGAATATCAATTTTGGTTGAAATCGTTAGAGCCGTTTTCGAACAAATCAAATTGGTACGAAGTATGAACATTTTATAGGAGGAGTAGGTACCAGTAATATTGAGGTTACCTAGGAAACAAATAAAAACAGTCCCGAACTGTAGGCTCACAAGCTCCAAAACCGGGCAGCCGTTTAGGCTGTAGGTCTCAGAAGCATACGGACAGACAGACGGAGAGACGGACAGACAGACAGAATTTTGCGAACCACTTTTTTGAGATCCTCTAGCATCGAAATTTCTTTTTTTACGAATGCAATATCTTTTTCGTACTACCTTTATAAATATAGTTAAAAATCAAAATTTCCATAACAGCTGATAAATAAAATACAGCCACTTCCTTTACGTACTATACAACTGGAATTATTATTTTGCTTTATTGTAATTGCTTGCTTATATACTTATTAAATGAATGTGTACAATTTTGACACAATTATCCTTTTTTGAAATTTCCCTTTAGTGGGTGGGTTGCGTCACTGACAAATGCCTTCGTCTTTAAAAGTAGTTACTACCCGGGTTTCAAGAGAAAACTGCCACACTGTGCTTTCTAAATACATCTGAGGAATACAGGATAAGTATGAGGGGCTTATAAATCTCCTAAGAGGCTGAAACATCAACCAAACATCACCAGGGTATACTTTTACTAGGCTATGGCAGCTCTCCATTTAGGTTCGCAACCTCGCTATGAGGTTCTGACAGCTCCGTTTATTGGTACGACAAGTCTTTTGAGAGGCTGTGACAATATGCGTTCGCATTAGATTTGCGAAGAAATTTTAGCCACGCTGTGTGCTGGTCTAATACCTTACTTGGAGTTCTTCGAATATTTCTTAAAAGCTCCCGCAGCTCTGTTTAATGTGCTGTGCCCACGTAACTGAAGACATCACACCTTACTTTTGGTTAGATACACTCGTAGCAGCCACGAAGTTGACAGTTGTCAATTTGTCATATAGGACATGGTCATGAAATAAGAGCGTAATTATTGAAAATTTAAGCGGCTAGTGCTCCAGATGCATTTCGCTTTCGCCCCTATATAAATATATCCGAAGAGAAAGCACCTCATATGCGCTCCTATTTTCTTTGCTCAGTCGAAAATATGTTTAAGCCATAAGCATCAGCATTAATGTCTTCCTTCTAAAATTAATTATAGCAGAATTTTACTTTAGTTTTGGATAGTTTTGGATTATCAGTATAATAGGCACCAAATTCTATTTGTATTTTGCGGGAGTGTAGAAGTTCCGTAGAATACAGAAATTATTAGAACAGTGGCTGCAGTTCAGGCGAACTGGTACAAGATGATATTTTCATCCTTCAGTATTCATACCATCAATTTTAAATGCTTGGAAAACAGGTTCGTCGATTCCCTTGAGCATACTGCTTATAGCCGGTGTTTACATTTCATTACATTATTCAAAAAAACAGCCTAAGCCCTAAAAATTCTATTTGTCATCCTAAACTTACTCAGGCCCATTAAACGTCATTTTGATTGTCAGACTACTGTGTACTAATACCTGCTTAACCGACATGGATCCGGACCAAAATAGATCTGCTCTACCTTTCCTATAATAAGGACCAATATTTAATTTTGTTGGCAGTTTTATGTAAGAAGCCTTTTCGTGTTTTAAAAACTAAAAGTTTTCGAATGGTACTACAAATGTCTGCTAATGAGAAACTTTCAAAAGTGGAAATATTGCTCAGATGATTAGTCGTACAAGAAAAAGCAACATCCAGAAATACATTCCCGAATCCTCCGAAGCCCATATCGTATCAGGGGATTCTCTTTCTAAGTCTGGCAACCATCAACTCCAGCGAGTATCCGGCCGTCTATCAGAAACCTACTCGAAAATAGCTGCCATTCCAATTCAATTAACATACTTTATCATCAACCTATTGCCCTGTTAATTGGGTTTATTGTTCCATAAAACATTCCAGAAATGTTTCAGGCATAACTAGTCGCCCGCTCACAATAATGTTTGTTTAATTTCATCTTTGATATACTGGATGTATACGTGTTGACGGCCCAGTGCCGGAGGAACTTCAAGAGCCCATTCCACTTGACATATTGCCAAATTAATGTTTCCAACACTTTCGACATCAAAAGGATTCCCAACGGCTCTGGTCTGAACTGCACTCCATATAACGCCGATGTGGATGATGTATATACGCGCATTCGTGCGTACCTACTCGTAAACATGCAATGAAGTAAATCTTGCCCCGAAGGAGAGTGCGGGCGACAGGCCTCAAGAGCAGTGTTGCCAGAGTTTCAAAATGGAAAATGCTAGACTGCAAAAATATTGCTAAAATGCATGAAGCAAAAAAAAAACAAAAATGCTTTTCATCAGCTTTGATACTACACAATCATCTAAATGCCTGTGTACCTCTCCCTTTCGTAAGAAATTCCGTTCCAGAAAAAAATAGCAGCTAACGTTTATTTAAAAGAACGAATTTGATTTTATTGTTAAAGTATCAGTCTTCAGAACAAACAGAACAAAAAAATATCAATAGTACCAATTTTTGGAATATATATCTACGGTACCTGCTCAAAAATAAAAGGGCATTGTTACCATAATTCACTCTATAAAACAAATAGCAAGGTATTGCCTTCTTTAAATTATTATAGTTAATACAACATAAACAAAAAAAAGTTAGATATGAATTCATTTCTCACACATTTTCATTGAATTGTCTTTCTTTTTTTATACTCAATATGAAACTGCATAAACAACGAAAAGCCGTAATTAAATATATCAGTCTTTTTAACAATTCATTCGATGTATTTTGCCTATTGCATTTATTTTAATCACTAACTTTCCTTTAAAAGGTATGTAGAAGAAATCATATCTACTTTTTCACTATCAATGTTAAACCAAATAAACAATAAACTTTTCAACAATTTAAATCACTACGACGAAACACAACTTCTTCAAAACAAAACACAGATCAGTAATATGGAAACGCCACATCCAAAAAATACTAGCTTTCAGATCAGATAAGTAAGATACGAATCCTTCCATTCACGGCTTCCATATCTGTATTTGAGCATATCTCTCTGTACACGATAGACTGGATTCATTGCACTCACTCTTAACCGCTCACGTTTCACATTCCATCTGCTTCTGATGTATGGGAAAGTGGAGGGAAACATCCTGAAACATCGTTGCATTACATATCAGCTTAATGTACAGTAATGACCATAATTCCAATAAAAAAAGAGCAAAAATCGAAAAATTCCAAAAAATGCTAAAAAGCATTTGGCATTTTTCTGTTTTAAAAAGTGCTTTCTTGTTTTCCAAAATGCTAGATCCAGCATTAAAAATGCCAGAATGGCATCACTGCTCAAGAGATGGATAGAGAGAGAAAAAGAGAGATAGAAAGAGAGAGAGGGGGTGCGATTGGAAGTGCGGCGTAATTAATCGACGCGTAAAGTGATCAAAACTATTAACGTGTTCGGCAGCGCGTTTCACCCTAATAAATTTCCACGGGTTCGCCTGGGGGCGTGTGTTTATTTAGTTTGCTTGCGTTTGTTGTTATTGTTTGTGGCGCTGGAATAAGATACTTTGGCGGGAGATTGTGACGATGATTAGTGCGCGATCGGAGCTCCAGAGTGAATACCTTTGATGCTACCGTTGTCAGTGGGTGGGAGGATGGTGGTAAAATTACAAATTTATATGCAGCAATCCAATTGGCGGTATAGAAAAAGGTGTTCGTACCTAGTCGTTGTGCGGAAATTGACGCAACTAGTTTGGGAGTTTGTTTGAAATTTGAATGCTTGCCCAACAAGACAGAGAGACGACGCCGTCGGTTTTTCAGTATCCGATTTTATGCTGTTGAAGTCGAGAGTTCACACTTTTTAAGGTGCGTAGTTTTCTACAAAAAATGGCAGTTGTTCTTCTAAGCGGTATTGTTGTCGTTTGACTCTCCGCTAGACTTACTGTAATTTTCTGCGAGCAAGACGACATTTGTTTTCTTGATTTTACTCGTGAAAGTCAATTGAGAGACTCGCGAACACGATTCGTAAATACGCGCAGCACAATCGAGACTAAAGTATAGTGAACGCGCATCTTTATGAATAAGCCCCAAAATCGCAAGTGCGAATCGGTCTAGTCTTTCTATAGGCTATGCAGCAATTTTTTACCCCCACTAAAACTAGAGTCGGACGCGTCATTATCATACAATGTTTTGCTTAAACGCAACTATATTGAATATTGACGAAAATATCGACTTTTTCAACGAATTAAGGGCCTCGCACAAAGCTAAGCCGAACTGAGATATCGTTGTTGTGACGTAGTGATCCGTCATGTGATTGGGAGGTTATAGAAGGTCCTTTGTTTGAGCACAATGCGTGCCACAAGGTCAGCTGCGTGTCAACTTGCAGGCAATCAACTCTCAAGCAAATAGTCGAACTTCGTTCCGCAACAGTTCGAAAACAAATATTGAAATAGAGTGCATCAGCAAGCACAGTTCGCCAACTGCACGACTAATCACATTTCTAACGCGTAACCCGTAGCTCCATAAGACAAGTTTTCAGGAACCATTATGGACGGCGAAAATGACAGTGGATTGGAAATGCATTTCAAAAGCTAATCATGCAATGCAATGATAGTCATATAAACCGGAGACGGAAGAAGAGCGGGTCGACAGAGAAATCGAAGACGGCAACTGGAACAGAAATGGAAAAGCGATGGCATATCTATAGTGCGAAACTGCCCACAAAAGCACGCATAGTAGAGTCCTTTAGACCGAAAAAGGAAACATGACTTAAGAGTGAAATATACGACCCTGGTGAGTATTGCCCGCCTTGGGTGTCACTTCAGTCAATTCACGTTATCTACGATATATTCTGTCGAACATCCGAACCTGCACCGAGAAAGAAACGCGTCAACCTCAAGATTCTTTTCCTTATGGTTATGATTCGCGTTCAAAGCAAGACAGTTTTACTTTCACGCTTAAAGCGGGTGAGCACAAGTTAAATAATGTGCAAAACTGGGTCGCACGAAGCTTTGCCGTTCATTTGAAAGTTTTTTTCTTGTTTTTTTTTTCTTATTTTATTTGGTGGGTAGGAAAATATCTAAGAAGCGATGCTAAATAAAAGAAACGAGTATTAAAATATAAGAATAGTGATAAATAAAATACACTTTTGGCTTATTCATCAGTCTGATGTCTGATACGGTAGAGCTCCAGTCAAAGGCAATTTTCGCAAGTTCTGATTAGAGAGTTAGAGGTATTGTTCAGAGTGTACTCATTATGTAGGTACTTGGCTTACTTACTTACTTTACTTTTGGTGGCGCTTACAGTCCGGGGTGGACCACGGCCTCAACCAACAAGCCCCTCCAGCCAGTTCGGTCCCTCGCTAGCTGCCTCCAGTTACGCACACCAAGTTGGTTAAGGTCGTTCTCCAATTGTGCGCGCCACCTTAGGTGGGGTCTTCCTCTGCTGCGTTGTCCCTCCGGGGTGGATTCGAAGACTCGTCGGGCTGGTGCGTTGTTGTCCATACGCTCCACGTGTCCCAGCCATCTCAGCCGTTGTATTTTTAGCTTTTTGACCAGGTCAGCGTCGCTGTATAGCCCGTATAGTTCGTCGTTGAATCTTCTTCTCCACAGTCCTTCGTCACAAACTGGACCGAATATCACTCGAAGAATCTTTCTCTCAAAGCATCCCAGAAGGTTTTCATCCGTTTTTGACAGGGTCCATGCCTCTGCACCATACAGCAGGACCGGGATGATTACGGTCTTATAACGGGTGATTTTTTAAGAGGTTTAGAACTTTTTTTAAAAAAAAAACACAAAAAATTCGAAAAAATGAATGAAATATTTATTTGAATCGATAGTTTGAACCTTGCAATTTAATGTTTAAAGATAATTTCATGCAAATGTTGACCGCGGCTGCGTCTCAGGTAGCCCATCCGCTGAGTCCAATTTTGGCATACTCTTTCACACATATCGGCCGGTATCTCACGAATGAATGCATGGATGTTGGCTTCCAGTGCGTCAATCGAAGCGGGCTTGTCCCTATACACATTAGCCTTGGCATACCCCCACAAAAAATAATCTAATGGTGTCAAATCGCACGATCTAGGCGGCCAATTGACCGGCCCGAAACGTGAAATTAACTGTTCACCAAACTCGCCTCGCAATTGCGCCATTGTTTCGCGTGCTGTGTGGCATGTGGCACCGTCTTGTTGAAACCACATATCATGCAAGTCAAGAACTTCCATTTCGGGCAAAAAAAAGTTTGTTATCATCGCTTGGTAGCGTTCACCATTGACAGTAACGCTGCGATTCGCATCATCTTTGAAGAAATATGGCCCAATAATGCCGCCGGCCCATAAACCGCACCAAACAGTGGCTTTTTCGGGATGCATTGGTAGCTGTTGCAATGCTTCTGGCTGAACTTCAGTCCAAATGCGGCAATTTTGATTATTTACGTACCCATTCAACCAAAAATGAGCCTCATCGCTGAACACAATTTTTCGATAAAAAAGCGGATCCTCGGCCAGCTTTCCAAGAGCCCATTCACCAAAAATTTGGCGTTGTGGTAGGTCGGCTGGCTTTAGTTCTTGCACCAGCTGTATCTTAAAAGGCTTTACGCCCAAATCCTTCCGCAAAATTTTCCACGTAGTGCTGTAACAAAGGCCTTACTGCTGGGAACGGCGCCGAATCGACATTTCGCGGTCTTCTGTCACACTAGCTGATACGGCCGCAATATTTTCTTCACTACGCACAGTACGTAAACGTGTTGGTGGTTTAATGTCCAACAAAGTAAATTTGGTGCGAAATTTGAACACAATCTTCCGAATAGACTGCTCAGAAGGTCGAGAATGCCGATCATAAAATGGAAGCAGCGCGCGATGAACATTTCGAACCGAGCACGAATTTTGATAGTAAAATTCAATAATTTGCAAGCGTTGTTCATTTGTAAGACGATCCATGGTTAAATTGCAAACCAAACTGAAGCTGTTTGACAGTGACACAAGGTACTAAACACACGTCAGCTGTCAAAACCAGTGTTGCCAAAACCAAACCAGCTAAAAAATCACCCTTTATAATATCTCCTTGGTTCTATGAGAGAGGGCTTTACTTCTTAGGTGTTTGGCTTATAATGTTTTACACAAATCGAAAATGGGTTTTCGAATACAGCAATTTTACTCCAAGTACAAATTTATGCAACATATAGCATAATTTTCTTATCTATGAGGACCTGACTTTACGCCTACTCTACTAAGAATAAAGAAAGCTGCAGTGGTGTCAATGTTAGGAGTTGGTTGTAATCTCCTTCAACATTAAATTTTAATAGTTCACTGTTCACAGTGGCTACATTATCCATACAAATTTCGCAATTGTGAGCTTCCGTAAATTTAAAGTCGCTCTGTGTTTTCACAAACACAGAAATGAAGAAAACAATTTTTTTTTTGCTCGACTATAGCGGCGCGTCAAGGTCTGCATAGCACTGAGCAAAAACGTTTGTGTTCTGCAATGTGTTAGCTTACACATTCTGGTCAAAACCGTAAGGACCGTTTTAATGTAAATTAATGGAAACCAAATTAAAAAAAAAAAATATTTTTCCAACAAAACATTCGTCGATAATGTAGAAAAACTAAATTTGCTATTATGTTAGGATTGACCAATAAAAATACATTTTATTTAGCTCGTATGGGCGCAAAAACTTGGTATGCAGCCATTTTAAGCTCACATATCTACTTATGACAAAAAACTTGGTATGCAGCCATGTTAAGCTCACATACCTACTTAAGCGGTTCCGCAAAATAAAGCCACAGGAAATAAGATCCTAAAAGTGGAATATGTCCCCAAAAATGCGCATACAAAACAATTTTTTCAATGCAATCTGAAACTATAGTTACATAGTTACAATTCACTCGTAGGGGCTACAATTAACCAAAAATGTTTTTGCTTTAAAAGCTAAATAGTTAAAATCCTTCTTTAAAAGAACGTAAAATATCCCAACCTAAACTAGATGCAAAACATTATTACATGGTGTATGTGGAAGACCTATGGGGAAGATTAAATTTCGAACACTAAGTGCTTAATTTCATTCAATACTGCTATGCTGGGTTCCTGGATATGTTGGTGTGGAAGGGAACGAGGCACCGGATAAATTGGCCAGATGTGGCTCTGAAATATGGACCTACTACTAGCAGACAGACAACAGACAAGTACTACCAGCTTTAAACGCAGCTGAGATCTTCATTGACAATGCCACACTAGTAGTTTGTGGCCCACAATTGAAACTAAAAAGTTAAAGATACTAAGTTCTCTTGATAGAAACCAAATCCGAATGCTTGTCGCGGTAGTAACTGGACACTGTATCATTGGCAACATGGCTTAAAGGCTGGGTATCTTTACAAATGACTTCTGCAGAAGCTATGCAGAGTCGAAGAGGAAATAGAATCTGTGAAACATCTCCTGTGTCACTGCCCTGCCCTCAAAGAACGCCGCCACTCATGTTTGGGAGCACGGTTCTGCGAAGGCTTGGAAGATCTGGCAACGATACATCTATCAGATCTAAGAAGATTCATCAACAGATCCGAATGGTTTTGTTAGTTGCATGTCCTATCATGTACTATATAAAGGGTGGTTAAGTTTTAAGGGCCGATATTGATTTTGAATAAAACACAAATTATTTAGGAAATTACTGTCATTTCTTTTTTTATGATAATATTGGTATGGTTCAATTATGTATGGAACGAAATATAGGCGGCACACCTCCATCCGAAGGTCCAAATTTTCAATGACGCTGAGGCATAATTGAGGTTCTATGCCGTTAATGTGCCGAATTATCTCATCGTTTAGCTCTTGAATTATTGCTGGCTTATCGACGTACACCTTTTCTTTCAAATAACCCCAAAGAAAGAAGTCCAACGGTGTCAAATCGCAGGATCGTGGCGGCCAATTAACATCGCCATGACGTGAGATAACACGGCCATTAAATTGCTCCCGCAAAAGAGCCATTGTTTCGTTAGCTGTGTGGCAAGTGGCACCGTCCTGTTGAAACCACATATCGTCCACATCCATGTCTTTCAATTCGGGCCATAAAAAGTTCGTTATCATCTCACGATAGCGATCACCTGACCGGCCTCATTTTGGAAAAAATACGGCCCGATGATGCCGCCAGCCCATAAACCGCACCAAACAGTCACTCTTTGTGGGTGCATTGGTTTTTCGACAGTCACTCTTGGATTATCATTCGCCCAAATGCGGGAATAATTCTGCTTATTGACGCATCCACTGAGGTTAAAATGTGCCGATTAAATCGACCGAAAAAATCACGAAGTGCACGATATGCATTTTGATTTGAACGCCCATTTTCATAATAAGCCAGAACAACTTTAACGCGTTGCTCGATTGTGTATTTTTCCATAGCTCAAATTGAGTTAGTCTGAAATTGAGAAATGTCAAATGAAATGCAGAACGAAACTTGACGTTTGGGTGTGGTTCACATTCAACATCGGCCCTTCAAATTTAACCACCCTTTATAAGGGTAATCACAATGGCTTCCGGGTGAAATTGCATATAATGCAAACCGCTCCGCCAACCTAGCCTAACCGAAGTGGTTATTTCCATAGGATATTTTTCGCCAAAACATGTTATTTCAGGTTAGTTTTATTACGAGAATAATGAGTATCTTGACACAGCCGACTTGAAACATCTAAAGTCTAAAAAAAATGCAACAAGTTCAAGGTTTTGGAATTAGGTTAGCTTGATTTTATGTTTCAGAACAAAATAAGAAGGATAGTTTAAGTCAGATTTTCTTTGTTTTCAAAAACAATGTTATGTTTCTTTCATTACTAATTTTTAATACAGTCATATGGTATGTTACCAATAAAGTTTTCAAAATGATAACGATTTGTTTTACAGCATGGTCAAATATTTAATAAATATTTTTGTTTTAAATCATGAGCTTAGCAAATAGGTAGCAAAAAGTATCCAGGGATATTTATCTTAATATTCATAAAGCTACCAATGTCCACACCGACAAAGATACACTTTCGTCCTAAAATTTTCAACTTGCGAGAAGCATAACCTTAAAACTTAATTTACCATCACTGGTGCAATTTCACTTTTTGGGGGCTTCATTTATTTTTTTTTTCAATTGGGTTCTGATTTTATATTGAAATAAGGTCACAATGAATTAAGACCCCAACATTATTTTTAGAGCCCAATTTAATTTTGATTTAAAAAGTAACAAATTAAACATTTTTGACTGTGCTAATGGTTTTTAACGTGAGGCTTGGATTTTAAACTTTAAAACCTCTCGTGGAAAACCATCAACTATCACAGAATAGATAAACAAATCGCGCAGTTTTCAACGCGAGGCATATATTTATATCAACGCAAGCGAGTATGTACTAGAATAACTGAACAAGATCGAGCGTTGAAAGCAGTTAATTCAAAATGCAAGCCTTTCAGTTACAAAAATGGGGTATAATTTCATTCTTAAAATGTAAACCAATTTTGTGCCCTTACTTCCTTCTTACTTTTGGGGGCAGTAATTCTTGGAGTAACTTATTTCGCGGAGCCTTCTTAAGCGCAAATATGAATTTTGGTTACAGCCGTTTTCGAGTGAATAAAACTTGTTTTAAACCTCTTTATCGGAAGTAGCTTCCATTACAATTAAATTCAATTTAAAATTCAATTGTTCAATTTCAAATTCAACTGTGCAATTTTCATATCGCAAGGTACTACTACTAATTGAGGTTAATATGCGAAGAAAAAAGACCAAAAACTGTTAGCCCACTACAAATCCGAAGTTTGAACCAAATCCGTTCAGCCGTTTAGATTGTAGGCCTCAGGAGAATATCGACAGACGAACAGAATTGCGCGACGCACTTTTTTCAGTTCCGCTATCATCGCAAATTGAGAATTGACTAACATCTCGAGTTTGAAATTTTGTACGAATACATACAATACATTTCTCTTACCACGTACGAATATTGGAGAAAGTTGAAAAGGATCCTCATTGGACTTTCAAAGCTAAATATAAGTCCCGCTGATCTATTTCTATTCACAGCAAAAAAAAGTTCGCAGGTTAGACAGCCAACACAGACTCTTGGACATCCCTAAAAATGACAACTCTAGCGCCAGTACATTGACCAGTCTGTCCCAACTCATCCGTGACATCCTGCACCCTTTTAATTGGAATTTTTTTTTGAAGGTTGTTTTGATGGCTGTTAATGGAACATATCGAAAGGGTTTTCCAATAACAGGTGTTATTTTGGTATTCAAAGAAAAATGCCATTTTTTGAGATAAATTATCGGATTTTTATTTCATAATAAAGAGGAAGATATGCGGTTAATAATGAAAAACAACATCAGCCAAATGGCCACCACAAGCACGCATACAGGACCATATCCTTTTCATGAAATTTTCCATAACCAAATCGCAAAGTGGCTGCCCTATGTCCTCGATAGCCTCACGAATTTTATCTTTGAGGTCTTGAATCGACGCTGGGCTGTTGGCGTAGACCTTATCTTTCACGTGGCCCCGAAGGCAGAAGTCGCAAGGTGCTAAATCACAAGATCTCGGTGGCCTATTGTGATCAACTCTTCCAGAGATAACACGGTCCGGAAACTTTTCCCGTAAAAGATCAATGCTTTCGTTGCTTTTGTGGCTTGTGTGACCATAAAAAATCATTAATCATCTCTCGATAGCGCAATCCATTCACCGTAACTGTTGATCCAACCTTTCAACCGAGCTTGAAATGGGCCTCATCAGTAAAGATGATTTTTCGATGAAATTCCGGATCATTTTCATGCATTTCAAGGCCCCAATCAGCAAAGACAGGACGTTCTTGGTGATCGGCCGGCTGGAGTTCTTATGTTAACTGTACTTTATAAGCCTTAAGACCGAAGTCTTTATGCAAAATACGGTGTAATGACGTTTGTGGAATGCCCAATTCCAAAGAACGACGAGGAATGGACAAACCTGGGTTGTCTTCAACACTTTGGGCTACAGCAGCAATATTCTCAGTTGTTCTTGAGCGACGTGCACGGGTTTTATTCTTCACATCACCAGCTTGTCCCAACAGCTCGAATTTTTCCACCAATTTCTGTATTGCGGTCCGACAAGGTGCTTCGCGACGACCAAATAATGCTTTAGTTTTGCGAAATTGTGACTGCAAGATTTTCAGCATTTTTGCAGTGAATTTTAGTAATTTCAATGCGTGTTGAAGCGTATATCGCTCCATTTTTGGTAATGGCGTAGTTTCTACTTGTCAAATGTCAACGAATAAAAGCTTCAAAAGTGACAGCTACCGAAATAGCGGGTCATTCACAATAACACCTCTCATTGGAAAACCCTTTATTTATATGAGTCCGTGTCCCTTCACAAATTATTTATCGAAATCGTACCTAGTACTTAAAATTTTGCTCGAGCTATGACGACATTTACTTTAAAGACAAGTTGTGTTCCTATTCACCGTGGACGGCAGGAGCAAAACCATTGCGGACTTTAGTTCGTCTCTGACGAAAGTTTACACCTTACAGGTGTTATATGTGAATATCGTCTTTCGCCAGCTTCTATCTGTTTGAGAAGAATACCACTAACTATACCTACTTATCGGAATAGGACATTAAGGAAACACCAACCAATTGCGCAAGACTTGATATTTTAAAACTCGGTTTCCTCACTTAATGAACCAGCCCACACAGCATTATTCAAATCAGTGTATCTACCTCTCAGATAGCTCACAGATTCCAGCTGTCTTTGTATCCGAACCAACAAAGCCCATAAATAAATTTCACATAAATGGTCACATTAACTTTCCACCACCAGATCGACTTTTAATAAACGAAACTCTCACGTACCATCGCGTCTGTGTCTGCATGACGTTAAACACAAAAATCCACAAAAAAAAAAAAAAAAAAAAACGGGGGAAAAAAACCCATCACCCTGCGCGCACATCCATCAGAAAGCAATAAACATTTGGCCAAGCCATTTGCGGTATAATACCGTCTTTGCGTCATATCCAATCACGAATATGATTTATTCTCCATTGTATGCAAAAAGTTCACATCACGAGACGGTGCTTACCCCCAAACCGCGGCGCCGTTCACCGCATATAGTCACCATCGCATTTGCTACAACAAGTTCCCAGAGACTGAGACTCGGCTCAAGACGTGCCATAAATATATCGAAATCGAAATCCATTCACAGCTATGAGCTTTCGGCTTGACGGCTCCCTACCTCCAACTCATTTCTATGCATCATCCATTCAAAAAGTCGAAATAAGGAAATTTAGGTCAATCTGAGGTCAAATTTAGAGATGATCCGCACGCCGCCGAATGTCGATACAATTTATTATTTGCCAAGTGCTCGTAAACACCGTTTGACTTTTAGTCAGAGCCGCCAATAAAATATGATATCCCTCCCCGGCCAGCCGCCTCCGCCGCCGCCGCCGCCGTGATATGAGATGCGATACGATGAGTCAATCGGATTTCGCAAAGTGTCCTCTCACACTCGTCGTCGTCGACGTCGCTGTCGCAGTTGGTCTTTTGATCTTTGACTCGAATCGCGGTGAGTATCGATTACCGCACTGGCGCGCTGTCTACCCTGATCTGGACGGAGGACATGAGTAGAGTATAAATCGGCAACTCACTATCGCTCGGCCGCCGCAACCGCACAGCGATTCTCACTGGGTCGGTCTCAAATTTCCGATCTGCCAGATCGGTCGATGGTGTATCCAGAGGAGCACGATGTTACAACCCAATCGCCTGGCTAATTATGCAAATGAATACAAATTGTCTTAGGAATTCTCAGCCTGGTCGTCGTCGTCGTGATGGTGGTGGAGCGGTTGCGTATACACACGCCCGGTCGATTGGTGGCCGAAAACAGTGCCGCAGTATAGTATAGCTGGTTAGTATAGTGGACGGTGTTAAAGCTTGGAGGAGCGTTTTGTCGCCGTCCAAATAAAAATAGACAGATTAACACCTGTGCGAGGGTTGACACCTCTGCAGATTTATCTCTTTGCGGAGTGCTGCCGTAGTTGATGGGGCGCTGCAGACGAAGGGGCACAGCGGTGGCGATTTATAACATGTGCCGTAGTGCGCCCCAACCATAGATGGGAATTGGGGATAATATGTTGTAGCTGGAATTGGTTGACAGAGACTCGTTTGTCACGCTGAAGTGCGATATTTTATTGCGGTTTGATTGCAAAGTCCCCAAATAAGGAAATGTCGATCTTAATTCTAAGAGAGCGGGTGGGCATTTAACAGGCTTTGCCATGTGCAAATTTGGTCAAAACGATTACTTTGTGTATGATGATGATGACTTATCAGCTATAGTTTAGGCGATTATGATGTATTTTCGGCGAGTCGGAAGACTGCGTGTGGGTGGAAGTCGACGAATATGACACGACGTTTAAATTAATTACAATGACGATGGTTTTTTGGGCGACCAGGTTGTCGGTTGCCGGATGTGAGACAGTTGAAGAACACAAATTGGATTAAGTTTGACATCTATGGCGGTATGTGTATCGGGTCCAAACTGTTGTCTGGTAAAATTTGTAGAGTCGGTGCTAAATAAAGGGTTTTCCAATAAGAGGTGTTATTGTGGATGACCCGCTATTTCGGTAGCTGTCACTTTTGAAGCTTTTATTCTTTGACATTTGACAAGTAGAAACTACGCCATTACTAAAAATGGAGCGATACACGCTTCAACACGCATTGAAATTACTAAAATTCACTGCAAAAATGCTGAAAATCTTGCAGTCACAGTTCGCAAAACTAAAGCATTTTTTTGTCGTCGTGAAGCACCTTGTCGGACCGCAATACAGAAATTGGTGGAAAAATTCGAGCTGATGGGACAAGTTGGTGATGTGAAGAATAAAACCCGTGCACGTCGCTCAAGACCAACTGAGAATATTGCGCTGTAGTATAAAGTGTTCAAGAAAAACCCAGGTTTGTCCATTCCTCGTCGTTCTTTGGAATTGGGCATTCCACAAACGTCATTACACCGTATTTTGCATAAAGACTTGGGTCTTAAGGCTTATAGAGTTCAGTTAACATAAGAACTCAAGCCGGCCGATCACCAAAAACGTCCTGTCTTTGCTGATTGGGACCTTGAAATGCATGAAAATGATCCGGAATTTCATCGAAAAATCATCTTTACTGATGAGGCCCATTTCAAGCTCGGTTGAAAGGTTGGATCAACAGTTACGGTGAATGGATTGTGCTATCGAGAGATGATTAATGATTTTTTATGGTCCGGGTTGGATGGTATTGATCTGAACAACGTTAACTTTCAACAAGGCGGCGCTACGTGCCACAAAACCAACGAAAGCATTGATCTTTTACGGGAAAAGTTTCCGGACCGTGTTATCTCTCGAAGAGGTGATCACAATTGGCCAACGAGATCTTCTGATTTAACACCTTGCGACTTCTTCCTTTGGGGCCACGCGAAAGATAAGGTCTACGCCAACAGCCCAGCGTCGATTCAGGACCTCAAACATAAGATTCGTGAGGCTATCGAGGACATAGTGCAGCCACTTTGCGATTTGGTTATGGAAAATTACATGAAAAGGATATGGTCCTGCATGAGTGCTCGTGGTAGCCATTTGGCTGATGTTGTTTTTCATTCTAACGGCATACCTTCCTCTTTATTATGAAATAAACATCCGATCATTCATCTCAAAAACTGGCATTTTTCTTTGAATACCAAAATAACTCCTCGTATTGGAAAACAGATCGATTCTTCAGAATTAAACAAGAGACAGAGTACTCAACACTAAGAGCAATTAAAGCTGGTGTACCACAAGGTAGTGTGCTAGGTCCGCGTCTGCAACTTAACTTTTGCAGATGACACAGCTGTGCTTGCTGTTGGAGCAACAGTCGAAATATCAACAAAAAAAACTCCAAATGGCAATGAACGGTATTTCAGAATGGACTAAAAAGTGACACATTAGATTGAATGACCTAAAGTCAGTCCATATTAATTTTACATATAAAAACGTACCACACATTCCAGTATATACATTAATAACAATGTAGTGGAATACTCAAACACAGCTAAATATCTGGGCATGACCCTAGACGCTAAACTGCGTTGGAAAGCGCATGTAAAGAAAAAAGGAGATGAGCTGAACATGCTTATTGGGAGATACTCATCCCTGTCCAACTACAATAAATTACTACTATACAAGCAAGTCTTGAAACCAATATGGACCTACGGGCTCCAATTGTGGGCATGCACATGCCAAACAAATTTACAAAAAATGCAAGTCTTCCAAAATAAAGTACTAAGGAACGTAGTTAATGCACCTTGGTACACCCGCAACGCTGATCTACATAGAGATCTAAATATTGAAATGGTTGAAGATGAAGTTAAAAAAGCTGCCCAAAGGCACAGAAGTAGGCTTCTCAACCATGTTAACGTAGAACTTACAGAACTATTAAATACTGACAATGTAATCAGAAGATTGAGGCGGGTAAGACCCCTTGACCTATAAGAGTTAGCCAAGGCCAAGAGATTAGGTAATATCTTCAAGCAAAAAAGTTTCGAAATCCGACAAACGGCGGATTCTTCTTCTGAACTTTTCAAATAATTTAAAAATAAATTGCCGATTAGTCGAACGACTAGGTGCAATCCCATTCGGGATGACGAAAGTCAGTCCCTTCCAGGAGGTTTTTTAGAGGTTGTTCGAGTCCCTCACTATTGCAGAAGCATCCCTCGCGTACTTGCTCTGCAATGTCTTTCGATGATTTTTCCTTCCAGCGAACCACCAAACAAAAAAAAAAAAAAAAGAAGATGGAAAGTGATTTTAATACGCTGTCTTATTTGTATGTACAGGTTGAGGCGACAAAAATGGAATCTTGGAGCAGGTACTTGGGATTAAGTTAGAAAGAACGAAGGAACATATTTAAAAGTCGGTTTTTAAGAAGACTTACAATCCAAGGTATGTTCGGAAATTCAATGTGGCTCCTGCACTTGAAGAAGAAGTCAATATTCTATGACAAGTGCGATGAACTGCAAGCGGATACCCACCCTCAACTGGGGGTACTCCATGCTGCGAATTCTACAACTGCAAGTAAGTGCTTAGAAATAATTCTTCTGTATGGTTCTTAACCGAAGAGGCCTTGAAACAATGTTTTATAGGACAAAAATGACTTTGTTACTACAGTAGAGGAAATGAATTTCGAACTCAAGACCCACCAAGAGTAAAAACGGTCACTCACAAGCGGAAAGGAACCTCAACCCACTTGGGGTGAACAACTGGAGGCAGTTGTCTAAGGACCGGGCTTGTTAGTTGACGACAAACTGTAGCCCTGGCTGAAAAGAAGATAAATCAGAACATAAGTCACTGTAAGGCTTACGATCAGAAATCGCGAACAAGCTTTAACCTTGTTAGATGGAAGTCGGTAAAAAATATTCGAAGATGTAGTTTTAAAAGCCGAGGCCTTGTGAAAGCATGCACCAGACCTAACGTTTAAATGGTCAAAAACTAAAAGACTGCAGACTCAAAAACAATGGTTTGCTTTATATTCAAGAGTAGATCTTACAAACGAAAAAAAAAACCAAACATTTCCCTTAGCCAGGGAGAGATGCCGCAGCACTTTTGTTGAGGTAAGATGCCACATTTTAAGCTTATTGGTAAAAGGGACTTATAGACTACAAAGTGCCACGAAAATATTCTCGCAAGATCCCAGAGGAAGTCGGACTAGTGAAGCTTTAGAAGAAGCAAGAAAAGGCGTTGAAGGTGGAACGTCCTTCAGAAAAGCTGAGAAAATGTATGGTGTTTCAGGTAGAACCATTACAAGACGTCTAAGAGGGAAACTTTCAAAAGTAATCTCCTGGACCGATGGGTAATAATTACCTGCATTTTACTTAGGGTTGCGATATTTTGCTATTCTTTTTTATAACTTTTAACATGGGTATTGGGATTAGAAGGAGAAAGACAACTATCTGAACGCATATAAAAGTTAACACCCGTAGGTTTCGCTGTAGATAAGGATGGCATTCGAAGTTTGGCTTTTGAATTGGCCGAAAAAATGGGTGTCAGACATAAATTAAATATGACGGGTAAAAAGGCGGGCAATGAACGAAATAGAGACATATCTGTCCGACAAGCCGAAGGTCTTTCCCTGGCACGTGCACAGGGTATGCATCGGACAGCAGTGGATGCATTTTTTGACATCCTTGAAAGAGTCTTGACTGAAAATAACCTTAAGGACAGGCCAAGTAATATTTTTAACGTAGATGAAAGTAGCTTTTACTAAACAGTAAACATGGAAAAGTCTTGGCAATGAAAGGGACAAAAGATGTACAGATCGTCACCTCTCGGGAGAGGGGAGAAATGCAATGCCGACATGCAAAGAGATCAAAATGCTGCAATGGTGGAAGATGGTTTTAAGAAGGTTGCTCGGAAGCACAGAAGCAGGCTTCTCAACCACGTAAACACAGAAATAACTGAAATTTTAAATAATGACAATGTAATCAGGAGATTGAGACAGATAAAACCTCTTGATCTATTAGATTTAGCTAGGGCTAAGAAATCAGGTATTGTTTTCAAACAAAACAAGTTTAGAAATCCGACAAACGGCGGATCATAAAATAATTCCTCTTGCGGTCGCATACGTTGTGCGAGCAATATTTCCAGCAATCCCCCGCACAAAGCAGAATGCAGCACGTCCTCATTCACTTCGTTTCCATTCACACCCTAGTTTCAAATTTCATACCGAACTTGTCATCGGGCCCGTTTCATAAACTCTGCACAACTCAACAGTCAACAGTCAGCACAAATTGAACCCCAATAAACGTCGACTTCCGAACTAATTTACGACCCAACCGACTACAATTCTATCAGCAAAGCAGCTTCGGTCGCCTAATTTCCTTGCTCAACCCCAAGCTGTCGTTGCTCTATTCTATACATAGCCCAGTGGCGCAATTTTTTCTCTTCTCATTTTTAAATAAAAAACCATCGCCTTAAATCGGATAAACAACAACACGCCATCGGCTCGCTTTTGTTAGACACAATGCAGAATACACAAACGGAACTGGGCTAACGCAAACAGCCCCATGGGTCATCCTCGGATTGCACACACGCGACCGCAAGCAAGACCGATAAAACTGCGGAATCCCCGATGACTATCGGAGACGGAGACGGAGACACTACCTAAATTGCGACAGATGGCCACCAATCGACGATGACAGTGCGCGAACACGATTCAGTTTAACATGACAAAACGCGCGAGAAACAGTGTCCTGTGTCCCCCGCACTTGGCCGGCTGTATAACAGACGACTGACGGACCACGGTCGTTTATTTATATTCGTCTCAAATTGCGCACCGGAGTGCCCTTGCACTGTTATGCTGCGCTAGCTGGTTGTTCCTTATTCCGATGGAGAATGGAGGATTGGCGCGAGGCAATCGACAGCAATTTGACACAAGCAAATGACCCACACAACTATGTGTGCGGTAGTGGTTTGCTTTTGTTTAGCCTCGGGTAATTGAGAGTTTTGTTTAGACGAGCCAATTAAATGACCCGGACTGGGTGTCAACATAGTTGACACAATGTCGCTTCCTTAGAATCGCATCCAAGTGGGTGCGATGTCAAATGAGTGCCGCCACCGATGTGTGTATAAGGGAGCTCTGCAGCTCCGATGTGGGCTTGCTTGAATTGTAAGCAAATTGTCGTCGTCGTTGCGGAGTTCAGGAGAATCACCACACACAGCTTGGTGTTGCGCCGAGATAAGGGAGCTGTAAACAGATCCGACCGAAGGCCGCAAAATATCGTGTCGCTTTCGTGCGAACTTCGAAGCATCAGGGGCTTTCCATTAAATAAATCGCAACAATTTATTTTTAACTGATCTGCGGATGATTATCGCGATGATTACTCACTGCGGACTGGAGCCGACAAATAATGTGTTTACCGTGACAAGTGAGAGAGCGAAATAATGCTTCCGTTATTTGTGCAGATGCACTTTCGTAACCCCTTTCACCATGTTATTTATAGATTGGTGACAATGATGCGGCACACTTTGTACTCAAGTGCACTGGGATAGTGGTGTTGAGGACTGGGATGTGGGATGGGATTGGGTAGTAGATCATGACGCTGAGTGGGGAGGTTTTTTCCAGTGGAAAATCTGCCCCACATATTTATTTTCGGAAAAGTGCAACAATAAATATTTATAAGGAGCCACTGGTTATCGTATCATGAATGCAAGAAGTGGATAACTTATTTTTTCAAAATT
This sequence comes from Cheilosia grossa, assembly GCA_963082955.1. Lineage (NCBI taxonomy): Eukaryota > Metazoa > Arthropoda > Insecta > Diptera > Syrphidae > Cheilosia > Cheilosia grossa. The sequence goes on from OY720148.1 coordinate 26,870,016, forward strand.
TTTGAGATAACTGCGTTTTCTGTTACCTAAATTCGATTTAAATGTATTGCAATAATCAGCGGTACACCAGAGGTTGCCAGGAATGAGGCGGATAGGACGCACCTGAAGCGAACACTATAAAAACGGTTTTCCAAATAAGAGGACATCCATTTCAGCAGTATTGGTTCAAAGCGATATCTATCAAAAGCTTTACTAAAATCAGATGAAATAACACCAACTTCTTTACCACTTTCTAAGGCCGACAGTGTAGAGGACACGAATTCAACGAGATTAGTTGTAGTCGGTCTACCTTTAAGAAAGCCGTGTTGGCTAGGAGAACTTAATGACTTGCATTGAAAGCTTAATTCGTACAAAATACTTTCGGGGAATTTGGGTATGCGCGAAAGTTTGGCTATTGCTAACTTCGCTCTTTGATCCCTTTTTATGAATCGGTGTAATGAAGGAGGATTTCCATATCTGAGGAAAGTCGCCTTGGGAAAGCGAGAGCTGGAAGAGGTGCGAAAGCGGGGGGGAGAGAATGAGGGAACACGTCTTGAGCGGGAATACCATCTGGCCCAGGTGTATATTCATCATTAAGTTTTTGAAATTTATTTTCAACTACAGTAGGTTTGAAAGAGGAAGTTGACCAATGGAGTAGTTGAGAAGGTAATTGAAATAAAAACCGGCCAAGTGCAAGTGTCACTCGCGCACCGAAGGTTCCGCACTTCTTTAGAGTTGGAAATTGCGAACAAACAGCAAACAACAATAGGTTCGTTCGTGTACTTTCAGCATAGAAAAATGAAAAATGTCAAATCTCAAAAATCGAGGGAGAAATATCTCAATTTCAAGAGAAGTACCTGACCGGTTGTCTTAGAAAAAGTTCAAGAAATGTCATTTTCACATTTGACAATGCAGCAACTACAAACTAAGTTGGAATTGAATTTTGTATAAGCTTAACACGTATTAAACTTACCATTTTGAATGAGCTAATATGTTCTAGGACAACATTCAATTAGAACTTCTCCCTCCGACATCGTTGAAGACGAAAATAAATAGAGTTTTAACTGTCAAACTTTTGAGCTGTCACTAAGTTATCAGTTTTCATTTTTAATTTTTCAATAAGTCGAAATTGGGCGAGTAGAAAATTACGAAAAAATGAAAAGAGGGGAAATGGATTTCTCTCTCATTTTTTCCAATTTTCTCAGTACGTGGTCGCATTCGCACAGTTTGTTAGCAAATTTTTCATAACTTTACGTTTGCAAAAAAGTACCCGAACGAACCTAATATTTGTGGATGAGAATGAGTATCCATTGGAAAAGTTCCAATGAGAATGAGTAGAGTTTAGTATTCATTGAAAATTCCAATTGGAATCGATTAAGAGAACACACCAATAACGAATGAAAAATGGTTAAAAGGAGCGTACTTTATATAGTGATCGACAGTTTTATGTAAATATCTTTTAAAATATTAACTTTTCAACAAAACAGTCTTCGACACATATGTAGCTACGAGCATGATCTACAAAAAAGGTATGAATCCATTTTTCTCTAAATGAAGAAATAAGCAGCTTTTTGTTCGAATGAAAATATTTTGTTTGTTTTGGCAAATTTCAGCCTTCTACGTCAATTAGTTTCTGAGACAGACCTAATACAAAATTGGTCTAGTGGTCGCACAGACGGACAAAAGCGAAACTAATAAGGTTCCGTTTTTTCCCTCTGGGTACGGAACCTTAATGAAAAGGATCCGGTACAAAGGAGTTGTCGGCAAAAGATTGTTTGAAAAAGCAATGGAGTGTGGATCACTTGAAGCTATATTTTCGTAAGATGGGGGTGGGGGATTTTTTCTTGTTGTTAACAAATCGGAAAAAAGATTTAGATTTAGAAGGAGAGTTAAAGGCCTGAGAGAATTGCAGGTAGGAGTCGAGATGGTTGGAATAGTCAGAAGAAGACTTGTTTCGAAGGAAAGCTGACCATAACTTGTTTCTCTTGTTGCGTAACGACCGGAGGCTTCGATTATAAATACCATGGGGGATTTAGAGAAGGGTTTTGGTCGACAAATAAATAATTCTCTGTAAAAGAAGGAGATGGCATCATTTACAGAGAGATTGGCAAACTCAAATGAAGCTTTGTTGAGGTGTTCATTCATTGTGCAGAAATTGGCTTTATGAAAATCATAACAAAGGGGGCCAGCGGACGGTGTTGGCTGTAGTCGATGGTCATGAAAGAAAGAAAGAAAGAAGAAATGGAGGGTGATGGTTATCAGTAGTCGAAGGAAGAAGGGGAGAAAGCTAGACCCTCTGTCTTTGATCGGGTCAGTGGTGAATATTAGGTCTAACTGCCTATACCGCTATATTGGCATAGGTTTGAGTCGGTTAGTCGATCGAAGAGACATTCTTTGATTGAGTTGGGATTTGACGCAATGAAAAACGTTTCATCATCGGATAAAATCCAATGCAGTTGAGGCAGATTGAAGTCGCCGAAAATGATGATGTCCTCAGAGGAGACGAAGAACTAGCAATCGGAGAAGAGTCCAGGTCATTGTGAATATCAAGGAGAACACCTCGGGGGAGTCATCCGTTGGGTGGCTGATATCGTCACGAAAGACGTTAAGTGTGGTTGGGATTAGCTCCGGGTTCTTTATATCGGGAATCAGATTGGTTTCGGTTATCGCATAAATATCAAATGGAAGAGCATGAAATTGGCCCAGAACAGCTTGCGTTTTAGTACGGAGGCTCCTTACGTTCTGATAGTAAAAGGTTAGAGGAATGCTGGTATTGAGTTAAGGTCGCAAAAAAAATTGGTGAGGTCAGCACGGCTCCGTTGAAGGTGCGAGATACATTTAAAGCTGATATGAGAAGCAGAGGCAGATAGGTCTTTGTCAACGGTGTCCGACGAAATATTAAAGCCAACGTCAATAGGGATGCCTTCTTTTTGAACGTTTGTTTTGGTTTTACCGTCAATGCAGATCGATTCAGGTTAATCAAATAAGTAGGCAAGGTAAAGTCGAACAGTTTCAAAAAGCCTGTGCTCTCTCAGCCGTGACATAATGTATCGGCCATCAAGGACGTTGGGGGAGGACATATGGTCTACAAACTTGGAAGTAAGTTTAACTGCTGGCAGAAGCCTTAGAGATTGGGTTACGTGTAATAGTGGGCAGAGCAGAATTGGAGGTAGCAGAGGTAGACGGGCAGGGTTAAGAACATGCACTCTTCGCTTTCTTCCGTTCAAATAGATTATGTCCAGCAAGCACCTCGTTTGAGATATTTTCTCGGATAACTTTATGTACAATGACTGCGGGCTGAATCTTTGATCACAATGAATGAGGGTTAAAAGTTCCCGTATGTAACCGCTAACGTGACCGGTGTCACGACAAATACCCTATTCCCTATAGCAAAAGATGCATAGGAGCTTGCTATAAAAAGTTTTCTCGAGGACAAGCGCCCACGTGAAGAATTATTCAGTGTATGCAGGATGTTACAAAGCAGAAAGGCTGGAAGACTGGTTGATAGTTTAAATAGGACCTTAGAAGCAGCTTATAAAATACTGGCCGGCTTATTCGCTGCATAGTTGAGTTCTATTTAATATTGAAATATACATAAGTGGAATACAAGCGAACCGTTCTTCTGTATAGTCTAATTTGCAGCACCGACAAATACTGCGCCATAAAAACGTTCAATTTCTAATTTGACAACCTCATACAACCAGTCGTCATCGGACAAAATACCGGATTATCTCACAAGAAGTATGACCAGCTACTCTGTTCAAAAACTCCTCATTACGAAGGAATTAAAGATGCGAAGTATTTGTCAAGAGACTGTAGAACTATATGTTTTACTTATTTCGATTTCGATTTCGAGAAGAGTCAGTTTTAAGAACCCATTGGTGAACCCTACTCAGCAGTACTCCTTCCATTGGTCCCTCAATGGCTCTTGAATAAGACACTGAGATTATTAAAATTTTCCACCTAATGGGACTGCCCCAGTGCTGCCGCTGAGAAATGATGAAAAAAAATTGCCATAAATACTAAAAAGTATAGAAATAAAAAAACCCAAATATTTATTTATATCACCCAAAAAAATGTCCACTGTAAATTTTACAACATGTGGCAGTCAAATTTACAATAAGTTGTATATTTGTGTACTTAACAACAAAGGCATTCGTATTCACAACTAATTGTAACTTTTACAGCGTTTGCTTTCATTTCAGCAATAAAATTGTTAAATTGATCGCTATTTCTTGTTGTTAAATTGACAGCGCGTTGCACGCCTCGATAACGACCAATAATTTGAATTATTTAAATTTTTTCCAATTTCACCACAGAATGAAGTGTCAAGCATCTGTCAGGTTGCTATGTGCAAGTGCATGCGTGCGTCTAATGCACCTTAACATGGCACACATACTTTCGCACATAAAAACACTTAAAACAGCTTGTAGGCAAACTCTCTTAATATGGCGGAGCTGACGGTCTATTTGATACTTAGTTTATGATCGCCTCTTACGACTTTCACAAAGCTAGCTTCCAAAAAATTAATGCCTATCGGAATGGATGCTCTTTCCATGTTTTACAGAGAGCTATTTACCTCTTTTTCTCTCTATGTGTGCCCTTTTCTAGCCATAGAACTTCATCCAATTCCCTCCCGTGGTATAATCGAAGGCTTTGTTCCTAACGCAACAAAAGAAATAACACAGTTTTTCTGGGAAGCGGTTCTTCTTCCCACTATACCAACTATCTCGGTATTCATAATTTTACCCAGCTTTATAACTCCCTCTACCAACGCTATCGAAATGATGCACATGCCAATCTAATAAATTACCCTAAGTCCCTTTTCCAATTCGTAAACGATAAACAAAGATCCGACGGCTACCCCTCTTCTCCCTCTCTTATGAAAATGTATCTTCCTCGGACCCAATCATTGTCAACTTTTCTACCTCATTTCTTAAGCTATCTTTTGCCGATATCTCCTTCGCACCGGATCCCTCTTACTTTAGCTACCTACCTAACTTCTATCGGTTCCGTTTCTCTCTCAAACTGTTGACCCTTCCCTTATTGAAAATAAGTTACAAAAGCTTAATGATGAATTCGAAACTCTCGCATATCCCCAAAATCCTTGAAAGTATTTTATACGAAGTCTTAAGCTTTCTGAGCAAGTCCCTTATTTCACCCCACCAACATGGTTTCCTGAAAGGCAGATCGACTACTACAAATCTCGTCGAGTTTGTATCCTTTGCCCTCTCAGCCTTAGAGAATGGCAACGAAGTCGACGCCATCGCAACTGACTTCAGCAAGGCCTTTGATAAGATATCACATCAATTTATCCTCTTCAAATTGTCAGCTCTTGGCTTTGAACCTATATTGATAAAGTGGCTATCTTCCTACCTTGAAAACCGGTATTATAGCGTCCGCTTTAGGTCAGTACTTTCGTCCCCCTTCTTAGCAACATCTGGTGTCCCACAAGGCAGCTATTTAGGTCCCCTTCTCTTCATCCTAACGGTAAATGACCTTGAGATCAAACACTCGTCGCTCTAACACAAACCCCCGTGATTTACGTTTCCCTCGGCTCTTTTACCCATCACACCATCGAACCTCATATGGCTCCAATGAACCCATCTCCCGTATGCTGCGAAAGGTTAATTCTAACCCTTCAGTTTTTCATTTCAACCGCAGGACTGCCCACCTCAAAATCGATCTCTTTCATCATTCTCCTTACCTTTAAGTCTTAGTTTTAAGGCTTTACATGTCGTAGTTTTAAGTGTCTTAGTTTTAAGTTGCTCATTTAAGCCTAAATATTAGTTTTAGCTCGTATTAAGCCAAATATGTATATGGGGGTATCGCCCACACCAAAAGTTGTATAGGAATTGAGAAAGTACTTACTTGCATATTTCTTATAGTAGAAAGATGGTCTTCAGGAGAAAAAGATGACATTTGGAGGTCAGTTTAGTAAAGATTGGACAATGTATTGTATTCACTTAGTGAAAAGTCACAGAGGACATAGAAGCGAAAAGAAAATTGCCCTCTCAAAAAGAAGGCCCACGTTTGCCCACCTCGGTAAAAAAAAAGTTCTTACCCCGCCAATGCAACGATTTATCAATTCTACTATTTTTAAGAGGTCACAATGGCTCTCAGGAACATTTCGCCATCGTGACCTATTAAATTTTGTAAGTGGCCACTAAAAGATATAATTATCATTAGTTACTACCGTGCATAAATGTTAAGGGGGTACATTTTTTCCTTAAACTACTTCAATTTCACCCTATTGACATCATCGTTGGCCCAATTCGACGGCGAAATTTTCCAGAGGTGACATCGCAAGCGATGTTGATGGCAATACGTGCAGGCTCGCCTTTAATAGTTTCAGGGACTAATTCAATTGACTGCCAGCAGACTATTCAGTGGAATTCACTGGAAATGTCACACTAATTCACGAATTCAAATCTACTTCGCATGGTCGCATGAATCACAATCATTATCACAAGTCACAACCCCTGCAAGTAGTTGCCGAGAAGAATACCCCACCCAACTCGCATGACATAAATATTTCTCTCTCAGTATCACGGTAAGAGAGAGCTATTAGTTCCCCAGTTGAATTTAAGAGAAAAAACTAATATTCCCTTTTTCACCACCAACAAACTAGTGGAGTAGAGGTAGACATACTGCCGTCACGACATTTTTTCCACCGAAACCTGTACACATTCTTCAACCTGTTAACAGCTCTGTTGATTTACAGAAACCCCACTGCCTCGTTTACCTTTCTGCACTTTTAAAGAGAGAGAGCGGGAGAGAGAGAACCACAGATCCGAATCCAATCCAATACTATTCAAACACTATACGGACAATTGGCTTTTATCGTGGTGCATCTGAGACCACTGTGCACACATTAATTGCGCGCACCTTAGATCGATTCTCTCCGCACCTGCTGCTGGCTGATACTGAGACTGATACATCATTGTAAGGGAAGGGAAAACTATGGCGACGATAACGACCAACGACGACGTCGATGGAGATAATTAATAAATTACAATACTGAATAACAACAATGACGACGATTAAGAATTCATAATTCATGAACTTCAATCAGTGCATAAGGCTGTGTGAAGTTTTGTTTCTGTATAAAAGAGACGTGCGATTGGGGGAAGAGTGTGATGTGAGAATAAATTAAACCGCGATATCATTGCTATAGCAATTAACGTTCAATTACAATGCAAATCGGATTTGTTATGCTAGCTCAGATTGGATCTGGTTTATTATAGATACACAGATAAATCAAATGGCAGCATAATTCACAATTTGCGCCAGAATTACTCAGCCCCGCTCATCCCGTATGCCGGTGCGGGTGCGGGTGGTGTGAAGCAGGAGCACGACGACGACCGACCGACGTGTGGGATCAACCCGTTTACGGGATAGGAATTTATAAATCACACCTTCGCGTTTCGATAATGTCGCGGGCGAAATATCACAGCATAGTTCTGGTTGAGTGTATGGTGAAAATGATAGTTTTGCTCCTAATCTTAGCGTGTGAACGGATAGTTTTGGAATTTTATTTGTAATAAAAAACGGGGCAATTAAACCAATTCTATTTCAGATTAAAATTGGTACCTATTTATTTGATTCGGCAACATGAAATATTATGAGTTCGAAGCGCAGTTTACTATTTTAAATATGACTTGATTTTTAGAGATGCATATAAATTAGAGGTGTTATTTTGGTATTCAAAGAAAAATGTGATTTTTTGAGATAAATGATCGGATGTTTATTTCATAATAAAGAGGAAGGTATGCCGTTAATAATGGAAAATAACATCAGCCAAATGGCCACCACGAGCACGCACACAGGACCATATCCTTTTCATGAAATTTTCCATAACCAAATTGCAAAGTGGCTACCCTATGTCCTCGATAGCCTCACGAATTTTATCTTTGAGGTCTTGAATCGACGCTGGGCTGTTGGCGTGGACCTTATCTTTCACGTGGCCCCAAAGGAAGATGTCGCAAGGTGTTAAATCACAAGATCTCGCTGGCCAATTGTGATCACCTCTTCGAGAGATAACACGGCCCGGAAACTTTTCCCGTAAAAGATGAATGCTTTCGTTGCTTTTGTGGCACGTAGCGCCGTCTTGTTGAAAGTAAACGTTGTCCAGATCAATACCATCCAACTCCGACTATAAAATACGGTGTAATGACGTTTGTGGAACGCCCAATTCCAAAGAACGACGAGTAATGGTCAAACCTGGGTTGTCTTCAACACTTTGGGCTACAGCAGCAATATTCTCAGTTGTTCTTGAGCGGCGGGCACGGGTTTTATTCTTCACATCACTAACTTGATACAACAGCTCGAATTCTTCCACCAATTTCTGTATTGCGGTCCGACAAGGTGCTTCACGACGACCAAAAAATGCTTTAGTTTTGCGAAATTGTGACTGCAAGATTTTCAGCATTTTTGTAGTAAATTTTAATAATTTCAATGCGTGTTGAAGCGTGTATCGTTCCATTTTTAGTAATGGCGTAGTTTCTACTTGTCAAATGTCAAAGAATAAAAGCTTCCAAAGTGACAGCTACCGAAATAGCGGGTCATTCACAATAACACCTCTCATTGGAAAACCCTTTATATATTAGATGGGGTTGAATCTTATAAATCTGCGAACATTCCAGTCCTGGATTTGTCGATAGGCCGTATAGGCCGCGGCCTAGGGTCTGAAGACTTCAGAGAATAAAAGTCAAAAATGTTTACTGGTTTTCTCAGGCAAATTCGCATCAAATTAGAAAAACTTGAAACTGCGTTCATGGTCGTATTTCGGAATGCTATTTTGGAAAGGTTAAATAAAGTAAGTGTTCAGATTCAGAGCTCATCTGTAGATGTATTGATGGTATCCGATCTCTATGGATCTCTAGTAGAGTTAACAATAGCAGAGCGAGACAGCTTTGACTATTTCCAAGAAAAAACAGTTGAGATGAGCGCACCTCAGCAATATCAAGGTGAAATAAATAGGCAACCTAAAAGCAAATACGACGGATGAAACATCGAATGAAGAACCTGAAATACCCTCCCGCTCCAGGGATTATTTCCGAGTGAACACCTTTTTGGTCATCCTTGATAGACTGAGGGCTGAAATATTTACAAAGATGGCATAATGCTTACTCAAACTTTAAAGAAAAATTTTAATTTTTACCAAAACTGACGGAACTTTCACCACAAAGAGTTACAGAAAAAGCCCAGTCTCTCGTGAAATACTAAACCAATGATTTAGAGGACGATTTGGTTCAAGATTCTGTTCATTTTTACAGTCACATTTCCTCTAATAAAACTGCAGAGTGTGCAGTGAAGCCTGGATCAAACTCACTACTTGGTCTCTCAACGTTTTTGAGGAATCAATCTCTGTCTAATGTTTGACCTAACTTGGATATAGCTCTCCGCATCGCACTCCGGCTACAAATTATTCTGGGGAAAGGAGTTTTTCCTGTTTAAAACAAAATGATCAAAGAGGTTCATTGTCTCAAGAAAAAATGAATTCCTTAGCTCTTCTCTACATAGAAGCAGAGCTAATGAACACCATAAACTATGCGATGATATTATAGATGATTTGGCTATTAAAAAGTCTCGTAAAAAATGATAGTTCTTGTTTCTGTTTTACGCTCTTTTTAAATGACTAATTCATTTGTTTATTTCCCTTTAGTGCGTTCCTTGCTACAAATTGAAAATTATTAGTCTAGAAAGGTACATTAGGCGGCGGAAATAAAGTGGCCTACAGCGTAGGCACATTATAAACTCGTCAAATTCCTTGTACAGATATCGGCGATTGTGTTAGGAATTTCACGGTACAATCTATAACCATAGAATCTTTTTGGAAATGTCAAATAATAATAATAAAATAAAATTAATGATTTTTTTTAGTTGGCTTAGTAGTAAGCTTCCCACAATCATGAGTCTCTTCCTTTTTATCGTCTAGAAATAGGCACGATCGAGCATAAATGGGTCTAAAGCTCAAAACATTAATATTTTGCACCTCGAAATGGACATTTACTATTAAATATAAACAAATATAAGTATCTTTTGGTTACTCTGTATTCAAGAGTCGTTATTAAATACTTTGAGCTAATGGGTCACGTAATTTAGTTATTATTAAATGGTTTTATTTTCTACGGGAATTACAGAACAAATAGGGAAATGACAAAATCCTATCAACGTCATGACGAAACAATATGGAAATAACTTTAAGCTTATAATAATTTCTTAAACTTGGCTAAATATTCCTTTTTTTCAGCGCACATTTGACTATCCTGTTTTCAAAACGTTTGGATCTGTCTATTTATTCATTGGTACAGACGTAAAGTTGCGCACAATAATATTTTTTTGGTTGTGTGGGTGCAAATTCTCAAATATTCTACAAAATTCTACGAGTTTATACTTTTTTATAAAATTTCTAGTAACGGCATTTTGAAATACCTATCTGTTTGTTTTTATAGTTAGACATTTTATATTGGTGAGCAAGTTGACCTTTAATGAATTGACTGAAAAAAAGTTTGCTTAGCAGCTCTAGGCTGGACGATAAGGGGTTTTCAGCACAAAGGTGTTGAAGTCGAATATTTGGCGATGGTTTGCCTTCTTACTTTTAGCCGATCTTTGGCGATTGACCTGGTTTTGAAAATTGTGTAGATTTGACTTGAACGACTTGATGAGTTCTACCTGCCTTCGAATCCTTGCTTCGGATTTGTATTCCCGTTTATTATATTTGCAATTTATTGTTTATAGCAGCCTTTTCAGAAATTGGTCCTTCCTCTGGAATGGAGAGATTCTCATTCATCAGCTATTTGATATTTTTTGCCAATCTCTTTATTTTTTCTTGTAAGTTTTTAAGTTTTTGTTTTTGTCATTTCTTCTGTTTTTCCCGTGTTTCTCGTGAAGTCATATCCTTAATAGATTTTACTATTTTGTTTTGTTTTTTTTTTAAATACCTTTGTTTTTCTTGTTCCTTTTGCTGTTGGCATTTTACAGGATCTTCTCGAATCCTCCGACGATGTTTACGTTCGTTTTCCGCGCATAGTTTTCTTTTATCATTTTCAACTTTTTTATTCACACTTTTGTGAGGCGCCATGATAAATACCTACTGATGACCTTTTATATCAATTTAATGTGGAACCTGAGGCCGTTCATTCAATTTTTTTAAAGATTTATTTTTTTCTCACGAAAGTGACAATTTTGCTGTCACTAAATACCTCTCAGATAATTTTATATATTCTCTAAAAATAAACTGACTGGCCCTCAGCAACCATTGTCCTTTCATCTACAACAACATTTTCTTACCGACTAACATTTAACCAATAAAATTCGTTTGTTGTAGGAAGGACCAACTAAGGACATGCCATGGTAAAGACATCAAAAATATGTTTAAGCTAAATTTTCGGCACTACTATAAATTTATATTTTTTTGTTTTCTTAAATGTCCATATTAAAAGAGGTTAGGCTGTATTGCCTGGTAAAGTTTCACAATTTGTATTTGTAAAACTCTGGCAAATTTAAATGTCCAATCTAAATACGTATTTCCATCAGCCTGCATACATTGTTTGTGTGTTTGCATGGCGCCCACTATTCAAGCTTCAAAACCGCATTTCTGTGTTAAAATATATGCCAACCGAACGGATCAGTTCGATTAAGATTTAACCGTCTAATATCTTACGTTTGGTTTGCTTCCGATCGAGACCGTTCTAGTTGGTTCTGGTTGGATTAGAATGTGCATGTGCAATCAGCACTCTGTCTTGGTATACCTTTATTTATACCTCCTGTGGTCGGCGACAAACTTATGAATCGTTCTTAATGCATTTTTCATGTCATTAAAAACCGCTCGAATATTGAATAATTGTTTACTTTATCGGATTCGTTATGGAGTATTTATGTTAACCGCCCACGTATATTTAATTAGTCGAAACGTCAATCCGTGTCCCTCTATAATATGGTTAGGAGCCCTACTCCATCCGGAACACTTAATTTAAGATGATGCTGTGGGGGAAAATCGAATGTGTTTAGCTTAATAAACATTTGTCACTTTCAAATTAGCACCACACTGTCGAAAGAACATTATTATCATTAATCCATTTGTTAATTAGACGTGTTTACAGGGGAGTGATACCATGGCGCCAGTGTGACCGCTGCTGAATTCTGAAAAGTCGCAAGAAAAGGGTAAATGAGAAAAAAGTGTCATTTCCAAAGCTCCTCTGCTAATTTCGAATTTTCCCACGATATTTACCAATATTTGGCTCGCTGAAAAGGCAACTAAACGTATTTATTTGGAAATAACAGCTTTTGAATAATTTGCGAAGATATTTTTCCAATTAAAAAAAGAGACAGAATAACAAAAAAAAAATTGTGACAGGCCGCCATTAAAAGTGACAAATTGCGACTTTAGTAGCACAGCTGTCACGCTGCATGGCGCTACTTTGGGTCTAAGCAAATTTAAATTTAGAGCACAGACCAAGTTTGAGTTGTGTCCTGGATCTTGGAGTTATTGACGAAATGCAACTAAATAATTGTAATTGAGAATTCGTGTTGGAAAATGAATTGAATTATACGAATATACAGCGTTTGTAAAAGGAATTTTACGCGCAAGTTGTATACCACTCAAAAATTATTTCATAGACGTTCGATGGTCTGTTTTCTTTTATGTTTAGTACATTTCATTCTGAGTAATCTTTGAAATTTAGTTGTTATTTAAATACGTTTTAATTTCACTTTCAAACAATTTCAGAACATCAGAGATTTTTGATTCTTTCCCCCCTTTTTTAACTTGTCATAGTTTTTCCCTTTTTTTTATTAACAAAGTTCCAAAATTGGTGCTTTTCCCCTCACTCTGGATCACTGATCCCCACAATATATAAATCGAAGCTAAGACTTAGTGCTGCCGAAGAGGCACTGCAGTTTGGAAGTTAATCGAGAAGGCAATAACATTTGAGATATAATTGGGTGGAATTTTGTAAGAAAAAAAAACGAAACGAAAAGTACTTTCACGTTTAAAAAAAAACGAAAGAAATCGTCCGAAAGCGAAAAATTTATTTGTTTTGCCTTTTCGACAGCCTTTTCGTTTTCGGCTTTCTATTCGCAAACGTTTTAGTGTACTGTTAATTGGATTAAGGGTCACTTGCATAGGTAAAGAAACTTTTGTTTTTGACAGCACCACCCGATTGCATCTTTTTGAGCCTTTTACGTCAGAGATTATAAAAACCAACAACTGCAGATGAAAGTTTGATTTAAAAGGATTGAAAGGCACGCAAAACTAATGGACTTCTAGTGGATGTCTCTCAGTTGGTACTTCTTCGTTAAAATTAAAGTCAGGACGAAAATGTTATGAGATGACTTCAAGAAGATATGTGAAAAACCATCTTTCTGTTGCATAAGGCAATGCTGCTAAATGCTAGGACATGACGATACCACGATCAATCACTTCCGCGAGCAATTAGTTGATCATCTTGTGGTTGTATTTCTTTCAGGAGAGAACAGTTTATTAAAAATTGCTGGTAAGGTCGGACAGAAATTGAACAATGCAACGAGTCGAAGAGTAACTAATTAAAAATACAAACGGAAAACTATAAGCCCTAAGTATAAGGACGTGGCATTAAAAGCAAACTACCTACTTCAAGGTCATATGCTTATCCTGTGAAAATATAGGAGGCATTGACAAAGACTGTCCGGATAAAATTTCAAGTGATAAGACGCAACGTATTTTAAACCAATGCTGTACAAAATCCGGCTCATGGTGAGCACAGTGATATTCAAGTTTGTTTTAGTTCTTGTGCTACAAAAAGGACTCCAAGGTATTTTGAGCTGCTGGATAAGGGAAGATTTTGGTTATTTAAGCGGGAAAGTGAGAAGGTTGGTATTTGGGTTTTGGCGGTGAAAAGCATCAGCTCAGTTTTACTTGGGTTAACGCTAAGACCAGAATTTGAAGCCCAGCCGCTTATCTTACGCAGAGCCCTTTCCATGATTTCACTAATCGCGTTCGGAAACATTCCTGATACCAGAACAACCACGTCATCCGCATAAGCAACGACTTTGATACCTTCCCTGTCGAGACTTGACAGCATTTTGTTAAGTACCATAATCCATAAGAGAAGCGAGATCACCCCACCTTGATGTGTTCCTCTGCTTACTGATTTGGTTAGAAGGGTGTTACCAAGTTTTGCTTGAATGATCCTTTTTGTGACGAAATCCTCTACACCTAGTTCGAAGAGAGATTCCTGGATCGATTCAGTGCGGACGTTATTAAAAGCGCCCTCTATATCTAAGAAGGTAGCTAATGCATATTGGTGATGGGAGAGTGACCTTTCAACTGTACCACTACTTCATAAAGAGCGGTCTCCCTCGCCCTGCGCTTGAGGTATGCGTCTTGTGAATTACATAAGGGAGACCTTAAAAGGCCTGTTCTTATGTGGAGGTCAAGTATACGTTCTAAAGTTTTTAGTATGAAGAAGGTTAAGCTTATAGGTCGGAAGTCCTTCGCGGATTCGTGACCTCTTTTACGGATTATCGGTATAAAAACTACTCGGACATATTTCCAAGACTTAAGGTATGTCATTTAGTAGGACACTATTTCAACATGTTAGCGCTAGTTTGAAATTTTAGAAGCTTATTTTTATCTATTTTTTCTTAAGTTATATATTACTATAAAATTAACTATAAACAACTTTCATCACAAAACTAGCAAAATTGGCACTACATTTTTTTTTATGAATTTAAACAAAAGTAAACTTTGCAAATTTAATTTTTAATGTATTTCGGCTATAACCAATACTAAAGCAAACTTGAATAGGGTAAACTGTCCAACAGTGGACCAACTTGCGTTTAACTCTACGTAGTTTTCAAACTATTGGTTTAACCTTTAAACGGTTTGAAAGTAAATACTTGTTATCAGCTTTATTAGCTTTGTATTTCACTACATCCAGCTTTAGAAAGATCATAGAAAATAGTGAATTTTGAGTTTTTTAAAACGCATTTCAATTGGTTCCCTGTGCACTAGAGGATGGACACAGTGAACCTATTGTGTTTATTTATTACTCCATAACAAAAATAAAGAACAAAAACAAATAATTGATAAAAAACAATTTTAATTAAACGCGAAACATTAAAAAAAGTAAACAATACAAAAACATAAGTTATAAAAACAACAATAAGAAAAACAAAACACTAACAAAAATGGCTTTCAAGGACTTCAGTAATATCACAAAACTTATAACTAACGAAAAACAATAGTAACGAAGATTAAATGCTGAATGTTGCTAAATGAAAATACGGAATTCTGAATCCTGGAAGGGCTACTATGTTCACCATGGTTCACACTGTGTACGAATATGAGCTCGTTCACCGTTGGACATAAGTGAAAAGTCATTTCAGAGAAAAATATTTTAATAAAATATAAAATTCCACACATTTAATTGACATAGTAATTTTAATTAATAATTATTATAATCCGCATTTTAAACTGCATCCCACAAATCTCACTAAGCACATTACTTTTTAAAGTGGAACAAAAATAAGAAGCACGATTTCTAATTACTTGCCAGTAAAATTCACATTTTCTTGAGCACAACCGACAATGACGAGTGCTCTACTTAAACTCCCATGTAAATTCATAAAGGATCGAAACGCGGCTTGTTTTTTCTTTACTTCGTTTTTCTCTTATAAATAGAGATTAAGCAAATTTAAAAGATTCACTGTGGGACATGAGCCACTGTGGGACAGTTTACCCTAAAGTTTAAACGTCTTTAATTGGGGAGATGTATGGTACGGGTGCCCCACTCCGTCTCTTGGGTCTCAAAATTTAGTAGTCTAAAGGTTAAACCTAGTTTACACTCTAAGTGAATAATATGGCCGTTAGATTCCATAATAATATTTTTTTTTAAGCTTGAATGCAGTATATTTATTTTATGGCACTTAAAAAAAAATGTACTAATAGCTGTATCCAAGAATTCACCACAGTATCGATGGACTTATATTTTATATGTTGTCGTTTCGCCGGGTATTCCATTCTGAATGGTGAAGTTGACGCGTACAGAGCCACTGATGATTTTTGTAGTTCTGTGCAATGTTTGGGAAAACTTTTTGAACCAATTCGTCTATGCTTTCTGTGATCTCACAGAAGTTTGCTGGCAAGGTGATACATTGCGTAGATTCATCAATTTGAATTCGCCTATTTCCAACATCCATTAATGGTTTTGCAAAATTTCCAGCCGATGCATCCGGTTGTAGTTGTAGATACACGCATGTTGGTTTTCAAAGTCAATTTCTGTAAATTTCGCCATAAAACTGGTGATTCTAAGACACGCATTCAGTTAATCAGCGGTTGTTAAACGTGGTATAACCGGCAGTATTTGTCGAAAATCACCAGACAATAAAATGAGTGCACCACCGAAGATCCGTGTACAGTGTACGATCAAGCGGTTCCATTTTTTTCTTGTGAGACATTGTACATTCGTCCCATATGCCAATTTGACACGTTTAGAGTACTTTGCCCATTCCAGAGTTTTTGCTGATGTTGCGTGTTGGTGCCTCAGTGTTTTGCAAGTTCAACGGCAGTTGCAATGCTGAATGCGCTGCTCGGCCACCATCAAAAAGAGTTGCCGCAACTCCAGATGATGCAGTGGCTACAAACGACAATATTGTCTGTTCAATGTGAACCGGACATGAATTTCACAATTTACATAAATTCTTGTGTCACCGACAACTCGAAACGTCATCACTCGTTCGCAGTTTTCGTTTCAATTCAAATCAGCATAAACTGTCACGGCAATATATGAAATTCATTAGAATGACGGTGGCGCCATCTGTCGAAAATTGAAACCTTCGTGAGCTCATGCACACCAACTTTGCTAAAGATCATCACCATGATCAAATGCATAGTTTACGATTATATAAAGGACAGACAAACATTCATTTTTATGTATCGCACATCTAGTACAAGAGTGTTAAAACTCAAAAATCTTCGTTTTACGACGATAGAAACTGTAAATTCACTATATAAACAATATTCATAGGGGGAAATACACTTATAATCAACTTTACATAACAATCAGTCTAAAAGAATTACTTTTACATGGAAATTCTCGTTTTTTGAGCTATGGCATTTTTCGTAATTTTTTCATTAAAAAAACAATGTATTATTTTGAGTTCAGCCACTTTATTAAATTTGTTTATGAGTTGTGACGATTTTGATGTATTTATTTGTAAAAAGTTAAATCAAGTTTTTTTCATGACTTTGGTTTAATCTAATACACGCTTCAAGTTCAACAACGCATTGAATTATAATTATAATTCTACGGACTATCTTAAACCTAAATGAAGAAAAATGATCAGTACTATATTCAGGCCCCTGTTCTGTAACTTATCACTCAAATGATGTGAAAAACGATGGACTCGAAATAAATTTATAAATTTTCTTTGGTTTTGTTCCGAATCCTTTAGTTTATCACCTAGTTTGTGCGAGTGATTACTGTTTGTTCGTTTTGAAACGAATCGAAAAAAGTTGAAAAGTTAACTGCACCATCAATCTTGAACGACTCATCGAATTCATTAAAATACCTAGGTACTAAAAAATAGCAGCGGTTAAAAAAAGTAAAACTGAAGAACAAAACTACGATTACTAAAGATTCAACTTACAATAAGACCGAAACTGGACTCAGAATCGTTCGATAACAACAGGAATTTTAAATTATTCTCGCGAGAAAATCATAAAAATATGTTTTTTCGAAACTCGTTCAAAGAAAGCGTTTATTTTCAGATTTTCATACGAAAAAATATCGAAAACGTGAAGAGATAGAAAATTTCTGAATTCAGATTTTAGGTCAGCATGGCAAAATGATAGCTTTTTTAATCTAGTGTACTTTATTCATCTAAAGTGTCATAACTCGAAAAAATGTGTATAAATAAGGGCCTCGTTTCGATTTTAAGTATTTGTAAAGTTTCTGCCATAACAAGCAAACGATTTTATAAGAAATTGAAAGAATTTGATATTATGTTAATCTTTAAAAACATAAAACTTTATTTAAACAACAAAACTGTATTAACTCTAAATTACAACTTTTCATTTTTCTAAAGTGTAGTAACTCTAAATAATACAAATGGTTTCAACTTACCTCAAACAACTTGAACGTCACAATGTTGTGTGTCCCTTCTTGTTGACAGCATATACATTATTTTGTTTTGCCCTCATTCACCACTTAACCCATTTTTGCCGCTTCTGTACTGATACTTGCAAACGCACCAGTGACAGCTCGCTGCGTTCTGCCAATGATGTCGATGTCGGCAGCGTATGCAAGTAGTTGTACAGACTTCTGGAAAATTGTGCCTCTGGTGTTGGCTTGCGAGTTTCGCACAATCTTCTCAAGAATGATGTTGAAAAATTCACATGACAGCGCGGCACCTTGTCTAAATCCTTTTTTGACATCAAAGGTCTCGGTGAGGTTGCTTCCGACCTTTATGGAGCAGCGAGCGTTCTCCATCGTCATTCTGCACAATCGGACAAGTTTGGCAGGGATGGTCAAAACTTGACATGGCTCTATATAGCTCGTCTCTATAAATCGTGTTGTATGTGGCCTTAAAATCGATGAAAAGATGGTGAGTATCGATCTGGGCTTCTTGGGTTTGCTCCAGGATCTGCCGTATTGTGAATATTTGGTCGGTTGTGGACTTACCGGGCCTAAAACCGCACTGGACCAACCAGATCGTTGACAAAAGGTTTCAGGCGTTCACACAGTATGGCAGACGGAATCTTGTATGAGATGTTTAGAAGACTGATACCTCTATAGTTGGTGCAGTTTAGAGGGTCTCCGTTCTTGTGGATCGGGCAAACGATGCTGAGGTTCCATTCAGCAGGCATACATTCCTCCGACCAAATTTTGGAGACGAGTTGGTGTATGCTCTCTACCAAGTCATCTCCCGCTGCCTTAAAAAGCTCGGCAGTCAAGCCATCTGGTCCAGCAGCTTTGTTGGTCTTAAGCTTGGATATTGCTATCCTCACCTGGTTTTGGTCGGGTGGACGGAAGTCTTGGTTTTGATCGTCTAAGTTGAATGGTTCATTCTGTCTGACAGCGGAATTTGGGTCGCCTTCGCCGTTTAACAGTCTGCAGAAATGGTTTTTCCATATCCTCAGCACCGACTGCGACTCTACCACAAGGTTTCCTTGTTCGTCTCTACAGGTCTCTGTTCGGGTCTTGTTGCAATGACACGTTCTTTTTACCTTTTGGTAAAACTTCCGAACATTTTTCTTAGAGTAGCACCTCTCTATTTCCTCGATCGCGCGCTTCTCATGCTCTTTCTTTTTCTTGCGGAGAAGCCGATGTTCATCCCTCCTCTTTTGCTCGTAGAGCTCACGAGCTGCTCTCGTCCTTGTGTGCAGCGCCGCTTTGTATGCGATTTGCTTTGCTGCATGTGCTTGCCGGCATTCTTCATCAAACCAGGGGTTTCGTGAGGGTGGTCGGGTAAAACCCTTAATGAGTTTAACTAAAATGACAAAACTCAAATTAAGACACTTTTAATATTTATTAAACAACTGTTCCGCAGTAGAATCACAACTAAAATCTGTCTGACTAAAAATCTGTCATTTTTGACAAAGCATCTTTGATTTAAATTTAAACATCTAAAACGACATTTTACCTTCGGGAGAAAAAACTATTCAAATTTAGTCAATGGCAACTAGATAGATAGGTCCGGGATAATTTCAAATATTTTTTTTTGTTTGTACATACTTAAAACTAACAAAATGTGTTTTTTTGAGTTGTGACACTTTTGTAATAAAGGGTTTTCCAATGAGAGGTGTTATTGTGAATGACCCGCTATTTCGGTAGCTGTCACTTTTGAAGCTTTCATTCTTTGTCATTTGACAAGTAGAAACTACGCCATTACTAAAAATGGAACGATACACGCTTCAACAACGCATTGAAATTATTAAAATTCACTACAAAAATGGTGAAAATCTTGCAGTCATAGTTCGCAAAACTAAAGCATTTTTTGGTCGTCTTGAAGCACCTTGTCGGACCGCAATACAGAAGTTGGTGGAAAAATTCGAGCTGTTGGGACAAGTTGGTGATGTGAAGAATAAAAACCGTGCACGTCGCTTAAGACCAACTGAAAATATTTGTGGCGGTAGCCTAAAGTGTTGAAGAAAACCCAAGATTGTCCATTCCTCCTCGTACTTTGGAATTGGGCATTCCACAAACGTCATAACACCGTATTTTGCATAAAGATTTGGGTCTTAAGGCTTATAAAGTTCAGTTAACACAAGAACAAAACACAAGCTACGAAAGCATTGATCTTTTACGGGAAAAGTTTCCGGACCGTGTTATCTCTCGAAGAGGTGATCGCAATTGGCCACCGAGATCTTGTGATTCAACACCTTGCGACTTCTTCCTTTGGGGCCACGTGAAAGATAAGGTCCACGCCAACAGCCCAGCGTCGATTCAAGACCTCAAGGATAAAATTCGTGAGGTTATCGAGGACATAGGGCAGCCACTTTGCGATTTGGTTATGGAAAATTTCATGAAAAGGATATGGTCCTGTGTGCGTGCTCGTGGTGGCCATTTGGCTGATGTTATTTTTCATTATTAACGGCATACCTTCCTTTTTATTATGAAATAAACATCCGATCATTTATCTCCAAAAATGGCTTTTTTTCTTTGAATACCACCTCTTATTGGAAAACCCTTTAGATATATTTGTAGTTTCCAGTACTACTTCTTTTAAGTTTTTAGGGCAATTGAGAAAAGTCGATTTCCATCATTGCGCCTACCTATAATTGGACTTGAAACGCCCTGCAACTAGGTAGGTATCATCAGCACGTGGGTTGAATGAATTTCACTGATTCATTCAAATAAAAAAAGCCACTCTCTGCCTATGATAAGGCATCGTCATTCTCGCTTCCATTCGTCACACTTCCTCAAAATTAAATATTTCCCTCATTACTCAATGCACTCTTACTACCTACCTACCTACCCTTGGATCTAATTACCAAATTATTGTCATCACTCATAATTCATAAATTGCAGGTATACTTGCCAAAATGTTGCACCTCCAGTGGTACACCACACACAGTCATCAATATGTTATCTCAGTTCTAGGGAAATACCGATTTGCCTCCCCTAAAATGTATTGTCACCACATCCACAGCCCACACCGAAAATCATATACTCACCACACCAAAGAGAAACGTCAACGCTAAAAGCAAAGAGCACACCAACACCCAGTAAAAAATGTCATCCCTCGCAAGGGAGTTCCTAGTTCAGTTTCTGATACAAAATCTAAACACCATGCATCTCTAACACTTACAGTCGCACCAATACCAAAATGTATCCCACCACCAGCGTAAAACCAAAAGTGGTTGATTCACTGTTTAATAACAGAGAAACCAACTTAATCCGTGCTAGTGTTAAGGCAGAAATATAAAGCAAAGGCACCACTCTACGACCTACGTCTATACATCGTTGTAGCACAAACACCGTACAAAACCGTGTCGTCGTCAACTCTTGTACTTGTGCTTGTCACACAGGCTCTTGCGCTCTCCGAACTATGTGAGCAGAGCAGAGTGTTGGGCGAGCAACGGCGCGACGACACGACGTTTAACTGTGCTGTGCTGCTGCTAGTGGTGCTGCTGGCTGGCACTGGCACTGGCTCTGGCGATTATATTGGTACACGCGTTCTGCCTCGACTGTTGTGCGCCACTGTAATGTGTCTTCAGTATGCCATCAACCGCGCTGCCGATCGGTTTGAACAATTTTTTGCGAATCACAATTCTCCTCAATCGGAAAAGAAAATCACTTGTGGCATCGGCTCGGCATCGGTAGCCAAACAACATTCTCTCTCCGCATATATTTGTATCTCAACATTTATTTGTTTTCCTTTTTTCTTCCACTAAAATTTTCATTTTCCACTCGGTGCCATCAGGCGTCAGTAAGCATCGGCTTTTGCAGTGCCATCGTAGTGTCGCATCGTTGCCACGAAAGAAGTACACTGCAACCTTGGCGGCGCGGTCTTAAAAGTGAATGAGAATTTGGGTTATCCACAGAAAGTAAGAAAGAAAAAAAGATACACGCGTGTGCTGCACATCGGGCGTATACGCGACATTTGTCTTCGGGTTAGTTGTTTATTTCTCTGCTCGGCTGCAGAAGTTCCTTTCGAATTCCATAAAAAAGTGCGTGGTTTTTAATTTTATAAGAAATGCAAATAGTCAATCAAAAGTGTATATACACTTTGTGTGTGCTAAAAAATAAAAAAAAAAAATAAAAAGAATAAATTTGAAAAAAGTTTTGTCAACTAGCAGCGCGCAAAATTGCCGTCGCTACTACACGCTTGCATCTCGTAGTATAGCCTATAGTATCGCGTTCGCTTCGCATGCCAAACGCAATTAATTCGCTCTCTCGTTGGTGGAATCTCCTCCAAATTGGTCAAGTGCGAGTGCGAGTTCTCTGCTCCTATTAAGTTTGGCAACATTTTTAAGTGCATTTCAGTGTGAGCAAAATATAAAATCATATTTGTCGAGAAATAGCTGAAAAGTTAAGAAAATGTTTTCGCGTGTGTAAAAATGTGTAACGCACACCTGATGGCAGACTGATCAATCATGATAAATGTAAGCTTAGTTTAAGGTTTAAGATTTTATTTATTATTTTCTCCATGCGGGGGTGTTTGGAAAAATTGTTCTTTTTTGGGGTTCCTTTCGATATTCTCATCTAAAAGTCGTAAGAGGTTTTTGCTCTGATTCGTACTTACCTATACTACCTAGTGCTATTCCAATGAAGTAATGTGGAGGCCCTACCTCGAAGGAGATGCCCGAAACAGAGTTCTAGTCCGTTGTGCTATATTTCGAAATTTGCTAAAGCGATTTCTATATTTTAAATGCGCTGTTTAATATTTGCGTGTCTTGTCTGTCATCGGGTTGTATCCTAGACATGGTACGTGCATTGTTTACCCAAGAACAGGATGTCCCTTGGAGTGCCTTAAGTCCGTTAAAATTTACATTTCTCATACATATTTGGTCCATCCTAAAACATGATGAGGGTTTTTCCCACGCAGATTTGTACCTTCCTTTCAGCGTGATTTTTTTATAAAGGGGTTTCCAATGAGAGGTGTTATTGTGAATGACCCGCTATTTCGGTAGCTGTCACTTTTGAAGCTTATATTCTTTGACATTTGACAAGTAGAAACTACGCCATTACTAAAAGTGGAACGATACACGCTTCAACAACGTCATGTCTTTGCTGATTGGGTCCTTGAAATGCATGAAAATGATCCGGAATTCCATCGAAAAATCATCTTAACTGATGAGGCCCATTTCCACCTCGGTGGCTACGTCAACAAGCAAAATTGTCGCATCTGGTGTGAATGGATTGCGCTATCGAGAGATGATTGATGATTTTTTATGGTCGGAGTTGGATGCTATTGATCTGGACAACGTTTACTTTCAACAAGATGGCGCTACGTGCCACACAAGCAACGAAAGCATTGATCTTTTACGGGAAAAGTTTCCGGACCGTGTTATCTCTCGAAGAGGTGATCACAATTGGACACCGAGATCTTGTGATTTAACACCTTGCGACTTTTTCTTTGAGGCCACGTGAAAGATAAGGTCCACGCCAACAGCCCAGCGTCGATTCAAGACCTCAAAGATAAAATTCGTGAGGCTATCGAGGACATAGGGCAGCCACTTTGCGATTTGGTTATGGAAAATTTCATGAAAAGGATATGGTCCTGTATGCGTGCTCGTGGTAGCCATTTGGCTGATTTTGTCTTTCATTATTAACGGCATTCCTTTCTCTTTATTATGAAATAAATATCCGATCATTTATCTTAAAAAATGGCATTTATCTTTGAATTCCAAAATAACACCTCTTATTATATCCAGGGCACTTCTATCCTTCCGTCGTCACTTAGTTCCTGATGAATATTTTCTTGTACTCATTATTTTTCCATCAACAATACCAACTGTGCCAGACAGTTTAGCATCCCTAACCTATATTAGATTGAAATTTGGACATTTTTTAAGGGTTTTCCGGCAGTTATTTTACTATAATTTCCTCAACACCTGCCTCAAATAATTTCATATCGACGACAAGTCTGCGGACATTCTCGAATCGATCCTTTGGACACTTTCAATGGGTTATCTAATCGCCTGTATTCGAACGCCGCACTCGAGATTTAGAATGCAAAAATGCCTAAAGGAGGAGTACTACATACTTACTGAATTTGCCCACGTTAGAGACAACCATTGACGCAACAACGGCAACGATGACAACGAACTTGGACAGGGGTCTCCGTCTCTTATCAACAACCATTTCACTCATATTAATTATATTAGTAGAGAACTACTAATCAATTTGGAGTTGATCAATTTGTTGTTGTGATTTGGTTGTTCTGTTTTTTTTTTTTTTACTTTTTTGCTTGGCGATGATAATGCAAACAAGAATTTTTGCGCCCTGACGTTGGTTTGTTTTTTTCTGTTTTTTTTTTTGTTGCTTCTGATGTAAAATATTGCTTCAGAATATAATTTTTCTCTCAATCGACGGACGGCATGCTCTCCGCCACTTTGTTGGTAGCGGTGGCTCTATACGTAAACGTTGATATTCTATAAAAAATGTGTTGTATTTGTTAATTATTATTATTTATTTATTTGTTGTTCTTTTTTTTTTTTTTTTCTCATTCTCCGTTGTTTACGAGAGGCTACTGCGAGAGAGAGAGTCCATAAAAGGTTATTGCACTTGTATTGTTATTGTTATTTTAAAATAACAACATTAAGTGAAATGAAAATAAAAAATAAAGAGTGAAATTATTACACAGTGTAATATAGTGCAGGAGGAAAAAACGAAACAGAAGGAATCGCCGCGCTTAATTATATAGTAATTAGATGAACGCAGAGTTTTGTTATTGTGACTTTGAGTTTGGCGAAACCGATTTGTCGTGCCAATGTGTAGATATGGTGATATTACGTAGTTTCGTTTACCTACTTGCAGCTAACTGATAATGTTTGTAGAATTTTACGTCATATCTGAGTAAATATGAATGGGGTGTAGCGAAAATTTTCCCATATTTGTGGCTGAGTTTTGGGAACTGCTGTTGCTCTGCATGTAATCTCGTATAATTGTTGTTTGAAATGCTTTACGCGGAGGTATAGAGTTTTTTGTGGTCTGGTATTCTTGGAAGCATTTCGGAAGCTCTGTCGTAGTTTATTTGTTTGGTTTTTTTTTTTTTTTTTGCAGAAATAGTCATTTACCAATAAATGTGTTTAGTTGCGACTTTAAGTGTTAGTAGGTAGTTCACTGTGGCTTTATCTGCCACACGAATTTCGCTATTGTGAGCTTCCATGATGGCGTAGAAAGATTTTTGTAATAGGATCAATAAGATAGTCTGTTTGTGTTCTATTGTCTATATTAAAATAAGTTGTATTGTGCTTGTTGCCAATGTTCTCTGTAATGCGTGAACCGATTTTGATTCTGGAAATTTTCCATGGAAGGTGATGTTATTACAATAGTTTTTACCTATTTATATACGGTCTTTGTAGGTGTATTGGTTCATGTGTAATAGGAGTTCTTTCTGGTATCCCCAGAGGCCCCTTTCCAATGGAGTTCTGAACAGGATTGTTTCCGATTTTTCGGAATTGATTTTCAACTTCAAATCATTGCAGTACTTCTTAATTTGCTCGAATTTACGCTGCAGAAGGATATTAATGACCTCAATTTTCGGTCCTGACTTGTACGCCACTAAATCGTCCGCGAACGGCATAGCATGGCACCTCCGATAAAAAAATGTATTCAAAATATTATATTTCGAAAACCACCCAATCGAGTAGCTGCTCATTTGTACGCACTAATATATCATACATTCAACGCCTATTTTAAGTCTTGGTCCAATCTCTACCTTCATTTAACTGATAACAGTTTTGAAAAAAATTTAAAGCGTCTCTAGCAAATACCTGCATAGGGTGAACGCTGCAGAATTTTGAAAAGAAAAAGTGTCATTTCTGAAGCTATTGTAAAAATTGGGATTTTCGAACGGTGGCTATTAAACAATTATCATTGGCTCGCTAAAAACTATAATTTTTTTGTTGCAGGCAACTGCTTTACGTTTTAAAAGTTTTTGTATGGAAATAACAGAATTTTACAAATTTACGAAGCCGCTATTTCCAACTAAAAAAGGGCCGAAATAGGAAACAAATTGTGTCAGGCTCTCGAAAAAAGTACCAAATTGCAACTCTGGTCGCACAACGATAACGCACATCTTCTATCTTCTATCTTCTATCTTCAATCTTCTTATACAGTTCTTTCTGGGTGAAACTCGATGACGTTATAACTCGATAACCGGTGGGCCGAATTTAATGATTCTTTTTCTGTTTGGTTCGTATTGTTGTATATCAGGTTTAGTCAGAAAGAAAATTCCAAAAAGTCGTCTTATTCGCACTTTTCGCTCAAAACGGAGCTATACCGGATCCAGCTAGTAAATAAATAAATATTTACAATAAATACATCCATATTGTTATGTTTACCTAGGTTCAGCTTGTTCAGATTGATGGAAAAACATTCGTTTTGTTTGAGTTTTTTAACGAATAGAAATAATGAAAGGGATATACAATTTTATAGCAAATCTGAACAGCAGCATTGGGAAGCTATACTCTCGTAGTTTTCTCAGACCTTAAAAAAAACCTTAAGACGTAATTTGTTAATTTTTCATCGATCGACCCCTTGATAATCACAGAGCCACTGCACCCTTTATCTATGGACTGCACCTACGAGAGTAGATCGCTTGTTCGATTGTTGCCTTCTTCCTAAAGCAAAAAATCGCAAACAAATTTTATCATTATATACCGTTCTCTTCACTTCAAGAAAAACTGATTTTGTCTGAGTCACTCCACAAAGTTTAAAAAATATATTTTGCAACATAGAAGACCGAAAACAATATATTTCATACACAAACTGAAGGCAGAACTTAAATTGGTTGCAAATAATAAAAAGACATATTGTTTTTGTCATAAAATGTTAAAAATCCTTCTTCATACTAAGTTTTGACACAAGTTTTTTTAAAGCAAACTTGGCCACCTCAATTCAGTTTTTGTAGCACAAAGGCATAGCTGCTTAGGGACAAAAGCTATGCTGCTACGGACAGAACATATGCCTTTGTGACCATATTAATAGTGACTTGCCTGACAGGCTGCTGTGAACCATCTCCGAGTAGTTTATTATTGGTATGAGTTAAAATTGCACGTCGTAAGTTCTACCACTAACTTAAGTTACTATTTCAATATTAGATAAAGATCAAGATCAGCGTTGCCAAGTAATTCTGGCGTTTGAGCACTGTTTTTAAAATTGTCAGTGTTAATTTTGACCTCTTGGACACCAAAAGTGTAATTTTCTTAAAAACATCTCCAAGTAGATAAAAATAAATAAAAGTAAAAAACAACAACAATTCATATTCAGTTATACCTATGGCGATTGCACAGTAAAATAAAAATATATGAAAATAAAAACTTCAATAAAACATAAAGAATAATAGATACATGAGTAGGTACATTTAATTTTTTTTTTTTAATTGACCATGTGGTAACTAAAATATATTTTTTAAGCACTAAAAAACGCTCAAGTGTTAATTCTACTTTGTCGGTACTAAAATTAAATGTTTGGCACTAAGATTATCGCTGAAACCACTGACTTGGTAACGCTGATCAAGATCAACGAGAAAGTACAAAATTTTAATGCTGGTTTTGATTAGCTTCATTTTTGAGCCAAATGGTAAGACATCAGGCGCAAAAAAGTTAAAATCCCTGTCAGAGATTTGAACGACTTGAAATTTAGCTGAAAAACCCAAACAGTTGTTCTACTTGTTTAATATTTTGCAATCATCCGGTGGATTGATGAATCGCAGGTTGAATATATGGAAAAAAATAAGCGTCGCTGGACGGAGCCCCACCTTTGGCAATTAAGATAAATTCAGAAAAATTATTTCTGCACTTCATTCTCTCCGACCTGCCATTCAGAAAGCTACAAATGTCTCTAAAGGCTTTGTCACCTTAACCAGAATAATGCAGGAGCAGCCACGTACAAAATGATTGACCCTATAGCAAATGCCTTTGAAAAGTCCTAACGACAGAGCAGGTGATGTAATAAATCACGTCGTATATTATCATCCGAGATGTAAACCTTTTTGGACATATCTGCAGTTATTGAATGTTTCGCGCTTGAACCGAAATAAAAGGTTTAAAGCCACCAAATGCTGGGGTCAAAATCTGTAAGAAGAAACTTTAAAACGTTTTCGTTTGCACAAAGAAATTCGATTGTGTAACATAGGGCAAATCATTCGTGCGCACGAAAACGTTTGAAGCGATGATATGCCAGAGCGTTAGCCCTCTTAGCCCCAGCAAGACAAGCATCTATATGTTTGTCAAAGTGCAGATACTGGTCGAGGCAGATGCCAAGGTACCTCACTACGTTTCTCACCGCCAATGGTGCAAAATAATTGTTAATTTTCTCCAGTTTTTCCTGGAATAGTGTCATGCCCCGCTCTGAAGCCAAACTGGTTGTCCGGAATAATCTTATTTTCCTCGACCCATTTCAAAAGTGCTCTATTGACGACTTTCCCGAATACCTTGCTAACATTCGGAAGCAAACTAATTGACCGGAGACTAGCAGGTTTCGTCCTATCTTTATCCTTTTTCAGGAGAGAGTGTACCACCGCTATTTTCCACTGCTCTGGTTAATATGCATTATTCAGCGCGTTGTTAAATAGCGTGGCGAAGATATATATCGCCTCTAGCGGCAGGTGTCTTAATACGATGTTTGCGACACCCTCAACTCCCGCCGACTTTTTGTTCTTAAGTGACTCAGAACAGGGTTGTTCTCCGTTTATACAGTCTCAAAGAAAGCTCCCATCAAATCCACCCGCTCCTGCGGGTCTTCGACCGCGAAAAAACCGTCGTTCGAGTCAGTACTTTCCGGACTTTCGCCAGCAGTCAGTAGTGTCTGTCTGTTCTCGTTCGTCCGAGGTATTCGAACACATGAAATGTCGTTATGATCTTTCCGTCTCAACAGTTTATTTATCTGTGGGAGCATATTCGGACTACTGGATTTTATAGCCCGAATTTTGTTGCCCCAATACAAACTTACAGATTTTCTCTAATTTTCGGTGATCAACTGTTTCAAGTTTTTGATCATCGAATTCTTAACTCCGGATCGTTGCTGTCAGTAAACTGTCTGTGTAGCTGTTTAAGCCTCTACAGCAGTCTACTTTTATTTCGGTACAGAGCATCGATTGTCGTGTTTCGATACTTTTCAGTTTGTTCTTCGTCTTTGGAACGTGCTACCAGAGGGATGGGTAGGTAGGTGGGGATAGTCCGCTCCATTGTCTGTTTGATGACGACATTCATCTACCGTAAATGACTGTCGATCTCATCGTTCGTTAGGTTCCTGTTTGTCGGTGGGTCGATCTCGCATGAGCGTATGCCGCGCTTTAAAATTCTGGAGAAGCGCGACCACTGCGCTTGTCGGTAATCGAAAGATCACACTTGGTCGTACTGCTCCAGCTGCGTCTGCTCGTTCGGGACCCGTATTACGGCGGCAAGTCCGTAGTGATCACTATCGTACTCAACCGTTCGTAAACAGTTCCGCGTACTTAGATCAATATTTATTAGTTCCAGTCTTTCGTCAACTAGCGCCAAGTCCAAGAAAGAACCTACTCTAGGGAAAGACGGGATATCCGTCATTCGAGTTTGTACTCAATCAAATTATGACGCCACCAGTCGTGAAACTGGCCAAATTTATTCGAATCCGATTACGAAATAAGTTACTTAACGCATTCAGTCTTAAATACAAATAAAAAAACCAAAAAAAAAAAACTGTAGGTACCTTTGAACGGCCTATCTACCCAAATTACGACAGCGGTCTCTTATGGTGTCACCAGCCGCAGAAATATCAATTAATTACCAACACAATGCGTTGTCTCTATTTCATTAAAACTAATGATTTGTGCATACAGCCATAATATTGACATTTCATTTATTTCATTGTATTGTATTGTTTTTTTTTTTTTTTCCAAATCAACTTGAGAGAGATTTTATTGTATCCAATAAATTATGTGTAGGTACTCCGCTTAGTGCGGAGCGACATTAAATTGCCAGAGTCATACAGCGAATGGAATCCGGAATCTCGCCATATGACATATTTATCTTTTTATAGATTTATCAATTAATGGGGCATGTTCGATTATTTCTGTCGTCTATACAAGCGTAGTAGATGCAATAACATCGATTAAATGCCAATAGAAGTATGCAATTTCTATGACTATAGTTCCAAGAAGCCGTCATCGTAATGGTTGTCTCCATTTTTGGCAGTAGCTGCGCGGACAATAAATTAACTCAACTCAAATGAAATGAAATGAAATGAAATGAGGTAATCGACAATGAAAATCAATTGGCTGGGGTTCAGGGGGAAATGCCTTTTTTTTGTGCTTTCCTCCAAAGACATGAAGTATAAATCTCACTCTTAATGTTGATCAACTAATAAGATTCCGTATACATTTGATTGAGCTAATTCCAAATGTTTGCTTGTCTATAACTGGTTAGACAGTATTTTTCCATTTCCGAGAACGTGCAATTGGCAAACGACTACCCAATTAAGTAATTGAGGCCAACATTGATTGTTGATTGTTTCATGTGAATTTCAGTTTATTGTTTGTGATGCAGTGATCTCCGAATATTAATAGGCACTAACCCTCATTAGGGCACGGTACTACCATTAATCGTCAACACAGCCAAGCCCGTAAAACACAAGCTCAAAACCACTAAATATTAAAAACGGTCCCCATAAATTTCCAACACCACAATCGTATTCAAATCTGTCTTAAAACCGCTTAAAATATGCCGGAAAAAAATCACCCAACCCAAGAGAAAACAATAAATAAAAGAAGGAAAACTAAATCTTAAAAGCATTTCCCCCTTTTCCATACAGCCAGCCAGTCATCATGCAATCCATCCAAAACAGGAATGCACATTAATGCAATACACAAAATGAAATAAAAATGTTTCAAAAAAAAAAGACCAAAACAAACTAAATAAACACGCAAAACCGCATTTTCTTATTATTACTCCTTTGCAACAATATAAATATAAATAAACATTTTTGTGGATAGCTTGGAATGCGAAATTTATTCGTGCACCATACCAATCACATTTTTTCTGGTCTCGCCTTGTTGTTGGCTCCCCCAAAGGAAGACAATAATAAAAACCAAAAAAAAAAAGAAAAAAAATCGCTTAATTTAATTTAATCAAATTAAAGGAACAACAAAAAATCAAGACTACCAATAGATTTGTGTTGAAAGAGACTGCTTATAAAACCACACGGATACGGATGTGTACATAAAATTAGTGAAGAAATTCCAAGCTCAACGCTGGTGCCGGGGGTTTCTGGGAATACCCAAGGTTCGAAGAAGATCTGCAACAAAATCGAATTGCACACAACCCATTAAAAGCAGCTATAATAACTTGAATTAAGT
Source organism: Cheilosia grossa (assembly GCA_963082955.1). Taxonomy (NCBI): domain Eukaryota; kingdom Metazoa; phylum Arthropoda; class Insecta; order Diptera; family Syrphidae; genus Cheilosia; species Cheilosia grossa. Next base: position 26,901,489 of record OY720148.1, read on the forward strand.
GAATGCTGGGGAAATAAGAAATCGGGCGCATGGATCTCGCTTTGTTTATTTTGTATAAAAGTAATAACTTAATTAAACTAAAATCAATTGCAAACAAAATAAGTCTGAGGTAGTGTCTCGAAAAAAAAAAAACAAAAACAAACAAATCATAATGAGCACAATAAACAGAAATGTGTTTAAAAAAATGATGCAGTTACTTTTTGTACGATCACAGAATTAAATCAATTCGTAAGTGTATTTTACAGGGGGTTTCGGTGCGAATTTAAAATATTTTTCGAATAGGTTTTGGGCGTTTAAGCCTAAGTGTTGATGCTACAGCATTGAATAACGCCTTATGACGGGAAAATAAAAATGCAATCGCGGAAATTTCGCTTAAGTACAGGGTGGTCCGATAAACATAATTTTTTTTTTTTTAATTAAGTGTTTATTTGTACTTGGGTAATTAGCTTTTAAAAGTAATATATTATCGTCCAGATGTGCGTCTTCAAGTTGTTGGCACTCTTTCAACAAAACAATACATAGGGAATTCACCTACAAAAAATAACCTTCCATTTGGTCCGTGCTTCATAAAAATTAATTTGGCAATAGTGCAGTAATCAGTACCAAATAAAACCTTGAGCGGCAGTGACGCCACAAATTCCCTGTATATTTATAACTACTTTTAAACATCAGCACCAATAATAGTTTTCATTCATTGACTTATAATAAGTCGAGTCAGCCGTCGAAAAACAATAATAAAAAAAAAACCGGCCAAGTGCGAGTGTCACTCGCGCACCGAAACAAACAACAATAGGTTCGTTCGTGTACTTTCAGCATAGAAAAATGAAAAATGTCAAATCTCAAAAATCGAGAGAGAAATATCTCAATTTCAAGAGAAGTACCTGACCGGTTTTCTTACAAAAAGTTCAAGAAATGTCATTTTGACATTTGACAAGGTCTCTTTAAATGCAGCAACTACAAACTAAGTTGGAATTGAATTTTGTATAAGCTTAACACCATTTTGAATGAGCTTATATGTTCTAGGACAACATTCAATTAGAACTTCTTCCTCCGACATCGTGGAAGACGAAAATAAATAGAGTTTTAACTGTCAAACTTATTTGTCAATTTTAATTTTTAATTTTTCAGTGAGTAAGAAATTTACGAAAAAATGAAAAGAGCGGAAATGGATTTCTCTCTCATTTTTTTCCAATTTTCTCAGTACGTGGTCGCATTCGCACAGTTTCTTAGCACATTCTTAATAACTTTACGTTTGTAAAAAAGTACCCGAACGAACCTAATATTTGTGGATGAGAATGAGTATCCATTGGAAAAGTTCCAAGAAGAATGAGTAGAGTTTAGTGTTCATTGAAAACTCCAATTGGAATCGACTAAGAGAACACACCAATAACGAATGAAAAGTGGTTAAAAGGAGCGTACTTTATAAAGTGATCGAGAGTTTTATGTGAATAACTTTTAAACTTTTCAAAAAAACAGTCATCGGCACATATATAGCTACGACGGGGAGTTTTTATTTGATGTGTGGCTTGAGTGAACAACAACTTTGAACGCAAATACTTTTGTTGCAACTAAAGCTATTTCGAACTATACCACTCATTCGTCATCAGACTTCTTAAGCGACGTGCCTGAATGTTGAATTCAGACAGGCGGGATAATTCTTCCTCGTGGTACCTAATGTCATTATTGCCCTGCCCCTGTCAAGATGTGCCGTACATTTTCAATCGAACTCCATTAACTGAGCGATGAGCATGAGGCCTATTATTCGCATTTTGAAGTGAATGTGAGTCCGTACACAAAATGTTGCTAAATATTAAATAGCTTCAACAAAATTTTAAAGTCCATTGTTGACTCAGCGCACAGTCCCTCACGAAGGGACATACAAATTTAAACCGACTCCGTGCGTCAATTTCTATTGGCTTGGATCAAACATATAACACATTCACAAGTGAATAGAAATGTCTAAATGTCATGTCGAAACCACCTGTTTTCAATATCCAAACCAATAATTCGCGGCCAAAAAAAAACGGTTTTGATAGTCCGGTACCGTTCCCGACGACGCAAAATTGAAACATTTTGGTTCACGGGCACACTTTTTGTCCCTGTACAAATGTTCTCGGTTAACAGCGCGTTCGATTGACATGCTGGGGTGACTGGATCACCCACTGAACAACCTTCTTCGAGCTTTTTATAATTCGTCGAATGGTGAGCTCGGAAGGATGCTCATTACGACCTTTGTAATGCACAGGACGTTCGGTGGACATAACTTTTAGTTTGACGATTTCGACCTATTGTTAGGTCTGTAATTGTGATTTTCCATTCGAAAACATTAGTCCAATTTTAGTAAGTACTTCGATCCAGAGTTGCCGTTTGGCCACTTCTTAGGCCCCAGGGCCCATCGGCCTCCACTTTTTGAAAAATGGTCAAAATTGCCCTTTTTAAGGTTCCGTACCCAGAGGGAAAAAACGGAGCCTTATAAGTGTCGCTTTTGTCCGTCTGTCCGACCACTAGACCAGTTTTTTTAAGATTAAGTACGATTTTATTCTATATTTAACGAAAAAGAATGCAAACATTATGAAAAGAAGTGTTACTTGATGAATACATTTTTTGTTGTTGTTGTTCTTACTAAATGTCTGCTCTTTTTTTTTTGCTTATTAGTATCTTATGTAGAGGCCCCTTTTTAGACCCCTCCTTAAAAAAATTCAGCGGCAACGCTGCTTCACTCCCTTTTGACTATCAATGGGTTCGAATGCATGATCGTTAGGGAACAGACCTATTGTGTCATATATAGTTCGTTCACCATTTTAAAATTATGTCTTTGACAGTGCACAATGAGAGAAAAATCGCAGAAAAATATTTTCAATTATGACCCCAATCAGGGGTCGAATCGGATCGTCCGTGAGCATCATTAAGTGACGGAATTTGTTTTTCTTTCTCATGTAAAATGAACTTAGGTCCGTGAACTTATAGCTCGTTAAAAGAAGTGGCGATTTGAGCCAAGCTGTCAAAGTTCTATCATAGCTTCTAAATATAAAGTATTTAAGTCTGGCTATAATTTGCGTCAAAGTTCGACACTAAAGGCTGTTAGGTATACAAATATCTTTCTCTGCATTTATGACTGTGTTTATGGTAGGTATTGACAGAGTAAATCAGCGATGGACTGAGATTGATGCGTTGAGCGAGAATAAGGTCTAAGGTTCGAGCCACAAAAAAAAAAAAATTCAATTTCTAGTATGACCCCTTCAAACTTTCTCACTTTCATTCTGTTTTAAAAGGGACTTGACACGGCCTCTTTTGATACAGCGTACAGTGTGTGGATGCCTTCCAATGTACGATATTTTGTTTTGCTATAAAAGTACTAGCAGACAACTTGAGTCGCTTACTAAACATAATTTTTTTCAATGGAAAGGACTGTATTTTGAAAACAAAACTAACTTAAAACCTACACACATTTATCTCATTGATTTTAAAATAAGAATTTTGTTAAGCGCTGCAATAGTTCGTCAGACTTTAGCGGACATATAACTCTGCCTTTCAGTTTTACTTTTATATTATTTTCTATTATAAGGGGTCAGTCATTACGTGATTTAAAGTTGGTAGCGCTGGCATATGACACCTGTCAAACTCAGCTGTCATTTGAAGTGTCATAACATTAGTTGAATGTTTGCCATTTACTATAGTAGATCGCTTAAAAATCGAACAGCGCGTTAAAATGTTTAAAACTTACTACAAAAGTGGTGATTCAAACGTAGCCACTTTTCGCGCATTTCGCGATGATTATGGACGTCACAAACGACCGACTTCGCAAGCAACCGGTAAAATTGTGAAGAAATTCGAAGAAAGTGGAAGCATTACTGATGTCGAATGGATTGTACATCATCGTAATGCACACTCAGTCAAAAATATTGCTGCTGCCCTGCTGATGATCCGAATTTATCGTCTTCCTGGCCTTCGCAGCAATTGAACGAATGATAAAATTTTTTTTTTAGCCGGCGATTGAAGATCATGACTTGGACGAAATGTGGTTCCAACAAGACGGGGCAACAAACCACAAAACACGACCAATTATGGCTCTATTGCGTGAGAAGTGTCCTGGTCGCGTAATTTCACATTTTGGCGACATCAATTGGCCAACAAGATCATGCGATATGACACCGTTAAAATTTTTTTCTGTGAGGCTACTCAAAAGACCGTGTCCACGCGAATAATCCCCGATCTCTAGGCGCACTAAAAAACAAAATTATTCAAGTTACGGTCGAGATACCGCCCGAAATGTGCGAAAAAGTGGTTAAAAATTACCTCAAAAGAATCGCATGCTGCGAATCTTCACGAGGCGGCCATTTTGATGGCAAACTTTATCATGAAATACAATTTTCATCAAATGTAGGTATCGCTGTGTGTGTTTTATTTAGCTTCACTTTCGAAACCGAAAAAATGAACGGCCCCTTATATAATATAGAAAAATAAAAGAAAATATTTTCTGGTGGCAATTCCACTGACAAGTTGTCTTTCAAAATTTGAATTTTAACCAAAATTTTCGAAATGTTATATTTTTATTTTAACTGTCCATCCAAAACATTTAATTTTCTATCTCTTTCACATCGCATACCTGACTGTTCATTCAAATCGATGAACCACAGCCTTTTAATATTCCGCATAACTTGGGGATAAACTTGTTCCACAGAAAGAGTTAATAAATAGCCCATCATCAGCCAAGCTAGACGGTCATTTAAAAGACTTCCAACAAGATAGTTTGACTAATTAATTCCTTCTGTCTTCGAACTTAAGCACAGCACAGTATCAGTCTACGACGGGGTGTTGTTCGTTGTTGTACCAAATCTGGCTTAACCATTCGACTATGCGTTGCGAGCAGTATCTTTGACAAGAAATATATGGACAACAAATCCACAACGGAATTGATTCGATTATAATATGTGTACGTACATACACTAACACTCTTACTCATTTGGAGTCGAACTACTAATTTTGCTCACGTTGTACGGCTTCGACAAAATGACGCGTGCGCGTCGTTGTTGTCGTTGCGCACATAATATAAGGAATCACTTGTGCGCTAAGACGGCTACTGTTGGAATTTTTTACGCTGATTATGGATTAACATAAATTCATAATTTTAATTATGACACGAAACAAGAAATCTCTCGACGTTTGGGTTTGGGCATGGGTTTGACGCTTGGAATCGGGGATCGGTTCGAACTTCGGATTTCGTTCTTTCGGAGTTCCCTCTGACAGAGTGACAGTGAGTAGTGACAGCAGTGGGTATGTGTATCTGTCCGCACTGATAAATGGAGAAAATGGAATCGATTAGGCTTGACAGATACTTAAAGAGGAGAGTAGTAAATTAAAATTTGGTTCAAACTGTTTGTATGCAGATTTGGCTTTGGAAAAATGAGCTAACAAGGGGGAAATTAGACGCGCTTCAGCTACGATTACAGACAAACAGTTTTTGTTGGGCCTAATTAATTAGGCATGTGTTATCTTTAACATGGCCGTCAATCAGATTGCATTAATGGAAACAGTTACACGATGGATTTAAGCTCGAAAATTGATGTTTGTTTTGCTTTCTTTTTAGTTTTAAAGCCGGTATTAGCTGAAGTGATCCGCAATCTGTCTGTTATGCCAGTCGCATTTACTGCTAGAAAGTCGGAAGAGTCGTAGAATGGTGGAGATACTTGTTTTGGTATTTTTGGGTGGCAATTTTAAAATTTGGAGTTCCCGCCAAAAGCGGGTGAAATGGGAAAAAGCTCTTGACGCCGTACTATCAAGACATAGACCAATTCATTGCGGGGAGTAGCTTTTTGACTTTGATTACCTCAAACTGGTACTTAGCGCGATATTTGAATTTTACATTCTTCCCATGTAAAGATCCACTACGGATTAGGTTTTTCCTTTTATCATTTTTTCAGCTTTAAGATGTCTCTAAAACGACACAAGACAAGATAGGAGCTTGAATGGCACCCATAAAACTGATAAGCTGTCAATGATACCACATCGTTCAAAAATTATGTTTCCTGAGTTATGGAAGCTATAGGTAGTCGGTAGAAGTCGACTCAAACCGCATTTTCAAATGCTATTCCATGAATTAGTACAAGATCTGGAACAGCTTGCCTTGGCACTGAGCAAACTTTATTCTAATATTCGCTCATATAAACCGGATGTTTCGAGTATATGGCAATGTGGCGTCTTTGAGTCGATCCTGTTTGTTGAAAAAGCTAATAAGGGTTCAGTCGAGAGGTCCACATTTTCACATCAGTCCAAACGATATGAGATCGAACTAAATTGGGCGACTATGTTACGAGGCGCAGTTTCTTAGTGGTTAGTGTGGTGGACTACAAAGCGAGGGGTCTCAAGTTCGATCCCCGCAAAAAATACAAATTACATCTAAAGGTTGTGTTTCCACTGCGCCACCTCTCGCGAACGTCTGACAAACATCCAAGACTATAACTGGGCTTCTCAATTGGCCGTTTGAACTCGGCATAAAATTGTAGATCCCTTTCTTTCGTCTTAAAAATGAAAAACTCATACAAACGAAACTGTTGAGCCAAATATTTTTAGCTTTCTCGATTACGTAGTAAGAGAAAGTATTGTATTTGTCGAAAATGTCGAACAATTCAGACATTAGATGATAGAAAAGTGGATCTGTCTGTCTGTCCAGATGTCCCGAGGCCTACTTCCCAAACGGCCGCCTGGATTTGGGTCAAACTTCAGGTTTGGAGTTTGTGGGCTTGCAGTTCGGTTCCGGTTTTGTTTTTTTTATTAATGAGACTTCCCGCACAAAATGTTCGTACCAGTTGGATTTGCTCGAAAACGGCCCTAACGATTTCAACGAAAATTGGTATTCAAGCTTAGGTAGTTGAGGTTACCATGACTGCATACCCATTTTTTGGCTAGAAAATCGAAAACTTTACTTTTGAAATTTGGACATACCTCGAAAACGGTCCATACGATTGTAATAAAAACTCATTTCTAAGGTATTATGGTAACTTCTAACTTAGCATTTTTGTGTATATTATCGTGCAATGGATTTTTTAAAAAAAAAAAATATTTTCTTAAAAATTTGGTTTTCTTTAGTTTAACGAAAACGGCATTAACGATTTTGACCAAAATACATACTTAGAGTAAAATGGATGCTTGCAAAATGATTGCGTCCTTAATTTTCAATTCGAAACACCGAAAACGATTATTTTAGAAACTACTCATATCTCAAAAACCCCATTTTTGAGTTGGCAAAAGCTTTCAAAACCAATGCCTACATCCCAAACAATATTTTTTTTACTCAATTTTCAGCTAAATAGTTCAGCAATAGTATTTCTCAAACTAAATGTTGAAAAATTTGCTACTTTTTTTCTTCATCATTTTACAAAATCCGCTCTACCGATTTTGATCAAAATACATATTTGGGATAGCAAGACAATTCTAAATAAGACCCCATTCTTCGTTTTTCACCAAAAATGCGATTAATTGTTTCTCAAAAATGTCTTCCCCATTCCCGATCTGTAAAACTCAATACAAGCATAACAAGTACGAAAAACTTCTTTTTGGCAAATATTTCTCACTTCTTCTTCACACTTCGAGTTCACACAATCAGAAATTCCCGCTCCATTTGCATCTCACAAACGTCCATCCACAATTTCAAAAACAAATCTCTGAATTCTAACATAATATTTCCATGTAAGGATGTCAGTCTATGGGATGGACGAGCAAGTTCTGTGCGATCCAGTCGTGCACTACATTCTTCTTATGATTTAATTAAAATCAATTAAATCATTTAAAATGTTCCTAGTTGTGGGTGCAAAAGACAGTTCAGTCTGCAATTCCAATTGATTGTTCTCTCAAGCAGAAATCCCATTTTATATTTATTTAATAATTTAGTACTAGTCCGACTTTATTCTTTTCACTTTATTGTCGATGGCAGAGCAGTGTCTAAAACCTACGACACTCTGGTCACAAGCAAAGACTCCTTTCCACCGGCAAAGCACAAGACAACATTAAGGCCAACCTCTTTTCTTGTAGGGTCAACGTTCTTAATAATTTTCCCCACATTAAAAGCGCCAGCTGACACCAGATTGCTTCCCCACTTCAGTGGCAATCTGCCCTTTCAACTCTCCGTCAATATTTATCCGAAGGAATTTCCTCACGTACGTCCACTAGCCAACAGTTGACGGCCATCAAAAAGCGTCGTGTACGACAGATCATCGATCTTGACAGGCAAATACCTTCACCAACAACCTATTACCTCGCTGTAATTCATAGCGTTAGGTGTCGCTAAGAGCTCTCGCGGCAAAAACATAGTTGCAATCTCGCACACGGTCCTTAGATCCAGCAGACAAAAAAAAATAAAAAAAAAAATAAAAACAACCCAACAGATTATAGAAAATTCCCCCTGTCCATCCATCTGCGCCACTTAAGTTTTCTTTGTAAGCCCCAGCGATGGTAGAGGACGACCCCGTCACTCGATGCTTTTACTATTTGACAGACAGCTATACGTACACCGTGGACATAAAAACATGCATCTCTTTGTGTTGGAAACATCAAGGAAATAGCACACACCAGCGTTCCTCAAAGAACAAAGCCGCCCTTAAGTACGAGTATACACGCATAACAAACAATTTTCCTCTGGTGTCCATGGAGTGGAGATTGTTTTTTTTTTTTCTTTGTTTAATGAGCGCAAATTGCTATTCAATTACCGCCACTAAAGACGCACTGCGCACACGTCTTGGAAGCGTCAAAGATCACCCATCGCAGGCGATGGCGCAACAAGTTGCAGCAACATGAACAAATCAAAGTGCGAAACGTGTATGTTTACACAGATTCGTCGAAGCGCATTTTTTGCTTTCGTCAAACAGTCACATAGAGAATGGCCTTAAACAGAAGCTCAAGCCACTTAATGGCGGTGGCTCGTTGTTTACCCATCTTCCAGAGAGTCAACACGCAGCCGCCTTAAGATGCCGCCGCATTGACATAACTACCGAGTGAGACTGACACTCGCACGTGGCATTTGATGCGTTTTGACAGATGCTGCCATTTGACAACAGAAGTTGCCTCCTCCTTTCACCCATTTCCCATCAATGTGGTTCACGGGTTCGTCTCAGTCTTCGTCTCCGTCGCATGCAAGTTCAACTCTTGCTCTTCGCCGCGTCGAACTTCTTTTTTTTTTCTATTTTTATTTTCGGAGTGCAAAACACAGTGCGCGAGGGTGTTAATTGAAATCATTGGTCTGAGAGTTTGATTGATTGATTGATTGATTCGTGGTATACTCGTGTGTGCAGTGTATATGAGTCCCGACTAAGGAGACACGTTTTAGTGCCAATTTGCGGTCGAACGGTCGGGTAGGTGCACCTGTGCTGGCCACGACACCGTGGACGCTCTCTGCTTTTGGTGGCTCAACTCAGCTGATTGGCAGATGGCAGTTTAAGTATCGCGCGGTGGTCACTGGTCACTGGTCACGGTATCGTTGCCTTTGTCGTCGTCTTCGCATATATATAGAGCGATTAATCATCAGCGCACTGGGTGGAATATTTTCTCGATTAATTTCGTTTATTTGCTCGATCGGTTGTGGGGCCCTAAGTATATCCAAGTATCGCTTCGCATAATTAGATCTATTCGAGTGTACAGATGCAGGAATGTTTGTGCTTCGATGTGTTGTTTATCTGTCATCGAAGGGTGTGGGGTGGATTTGAGGTTAGAACGCGCGCAAATTATTTTCGCTGGTGGAATTTGCTTCAATTCATGGGGGTGAGTACGAAGTGGTGCCATGTGAGTGGTGTGTGGTGTTGTCATGCAAGGAACTCACGCCTTCTGTGTCTGGCAAGCTTTACCAATATTGCACTGACTGGGTGTTGGAATATTTTCAAGTTTTGCAGGATAGAGAGCAGTCAACGATCACACCCAATTGTTGCCGCTCCGCTAGTTGAAAATCTTGTACAATTTTCTTAACAACATAGAACAATATTAAACATCTTTTGGTATGCAGCTGTCTGACCACTTTTAACTTAGCCAATTAGCAACCTTTTTATATCATTTTATAAACAAGTTCTCTGGTCAGCCTTAAGTTCTACACTTTATTAATATCTACCAAAAAAATTAAACTGTGATTGCACATTCCTAACTAAAATATAATGAATTGTAGAAATGTAGAAATAGAAATAGATCACAGTTCCCTGTTCTGGTCATAAATTCCATATCGCAGGCCACCGCAAAAGTGCACTCACATGTCACGTCATCGCAGAGCCCAATTACTCGTAGAGGAACATTTATTTTTCCCGCTTCATTAACAACATTGTATTTTATTTATAGTTTTAATCTATTCATTAACGAATTCATGTACCGATCACAAGTTAATTTCATCATAAATCATCTCATTACGCGACGCATGAAGCAAACCTAACAAATCATTCGATTAAACTCTAAATTGTCACACTGTAGACTGTGCACAGTAATCCCCATGATAGTGTGTCTGCCGCCGTACGCCAGTCGTCTGTCCGTGGCAGAGATAACCCCCATGAGAAATTTCGAAACATCCGCTAAAGCAAAACAAAAGCACAAACACCATATAGGCATTTGCGTATGACTAGACAAGGAGTGCTCAGTGTTGTGTCACATCGAAGTGAAAACAAAACTCTTAGCATGCCACGCGGACATGGGAAATCCACAACGCTAATTTAAGGAAGAGCAAAGACAGCACAACAAAGACTGTCCCATGGCCATTGCATAGTCATCGTGAATCGCTAATTTCCATTTGCCGCGCCACTACGCGTAAAGAATTGCAAGACATTACGAAATTGGCACGCACTGCGACGCATTAGTTTCAGTGCACGACACAGTCAGAGAAATGTCCAAATACGAGTCATCCTCACCTCCAACTCGCAGCTGACAATTTCATGACATTGCTTAAGTCTCTTTCGATCGATTGAATGTCTGGCGGGCAGTACACGCGATGTTAGTGTGTGGCCGGCACAAAGTAGCTAGACAATGAGTCAGCGCCGCATTCGGCTGCGCAACTTGATCGCCAAATATGTGCTTAAAGTACTCGAAAATCGATCGCACCTCACTCACATTCCGTTCGGCGATAAATTATATCAAATTGCTGCAAAATTCAGCTGACAATGAGGAATTTCACGGTAGGTACGGGGAGCCACTTGGGCTAGAAAATTCGCCCCTCGTATCTTGACATTATAGCGACGCTCTAATCACACGGAAAGCAATCATCGTATGTGTGACAGTTGATAATTGCTGGGGCTGTCAAAAGATACTTGGCAATCAACCATCGAGTGAGTAACGACAGTCCAAAGTCCAGATAGTGCCAGTGCCAGCCAACAGGTGGAGGGTTGTAAAACCTCACGGGCATATTAAAAGAGGCGCAGTTCCAACACAAAGTGTCTCCAGAATTTCATTGACTTATGAAACAATGAAATATTACGACGGTGACACGATGAGACACCTAAATTGACACATGAATCCGTGGCGGCATCACATTTTTCTTTTATTGCAACAGACACTCGTGCACAGATAAGAGACACTTTTTGTATATCTCAATCTGATCTTTTGACGATGATCGCGTTTTAATTGGTGCGGTAAAGCGGCTGCGTTTACGCGCATACAAATATTTACGTGTGTTCGTTGCGTCATAGATTGACGCGCTCGATATCAAACCAACCGCCAGATTGATGGAGGAGGAGGACATTATTTATTTTCGTTTTCGTTTCTTTTTGGTTTTTATTTTTTTTTATTTTTTTGTCGAGCTCACGAGGAGCTGCAAGATTAAGTGAGTAAAATCGCGAATACCATCTAATTTAGATAAAATTTATGATGGGTAATTTGCAAATTGCGACGACGACAATGATGATGATGGTGATGATGATTGTGACGGTTGGGTGGAGGGGGCCGAATAATGCAAAATGTACACACAGCCAATCGTAGTGGGGCGCTTTCATTTGAGGTTTTTGGTTTATTTTGTTGGTTTTTGAAATGAGGTGGAGAATCGTGTCGGTGATTTATTGTGGTCGTTTTGTTTGTTTGTGTTTTTTTTTTTTTTGTTTTTTCTTTTTTGTGGTGCATTGTTAAAATCGGTGTCAGAGCGGCTTGGTGTTGAGAGCTTTTGGTTGATGGAAGTCGTAAAATAAGGCGAGATGGGGCGAATTGGTGCATGTTTTGCCATCAGGGGGGAGAAAACGTGATTTATATTGGTTTGGCTGTTTAATGTCAAATTGTTTTTTAATTGGCATATATTTTTCAAAGCAACACGCTTTTATTAATCGACTTTGTGTTGTAGGGATGGTTGGGATTATTTTTGTTACGTTGTTCTTTTGAGTCGCGGTGGTGGGTTTTTAGAGTAAGCTAGAAAAACTGCTGGCGGTACAGATTTTTTTAAATTTATATACGATTCTATCTATGTATTTACATGCATGCATGGGTTTAAGTAGGTAGGTACCTGATACATGTCCTAGAACCTAGAGCATATCCACCTTCCGTGCGGGATGGTTGGGATATATTTTTTTGTCTTGAGGACCATTCACATGAGCGCAACTTGCGCGAATTGCGAACAAATCAATTTAACTGTATCTATATGAATTGAAAATAGCTATTTGTCTTACCACAAAAGCATTATATTCAATTAATCTAAAATCAAATCTAAAAAAAAAACTCAGTCTTAATTGGTTAAAATAGCGAAATTTACAATTACAGCATTTTTCCCGCTTTATTCACAATCCACATAAAACAGTCGCGATCCACAAATTCGTTCGAAATTAACCTTCAACAATGCAAATGATTCGTGGGTACCTGCAACCAAAATATTTTCATGTGGATGAAATGTCAGAAACTAAGAATATTCGCTTTTTCGCAGTTCGAAATTCGCTCTCATGTGAATAGTGATTTTCCTTTACTCCGTTGGCTTAAATCCGTTGAAGCAATCCTTCAGCGTTGTTCCCTTTTTCTTTCTAGACTTGTTGCGCTATCTGTTGCCCTTTTTGAGAATTTATTTCCATTGCATACTATTTTTCGAACATCCGACAAAAATATGCAAGGCCAGCTTCTGTCGAGAAACAAAAAGCGTATGCGAAGTATTTGTCAAAATTTATCAAATGCAACATCATAATAACATTTATTTATTCATATTTCTTACTCTCAACAACGAATGATAGTTAATACTTGATTCTAACAGAGGAAAGAATGCGTGTGAACCCAGCAGCTGCACGAAGCGGCGAGGTTGGGTTACGAAGAAGACTGATTGTCAAATTTTCGTTTGACAACTGATGAAGTTGCTCTGCGTTCCTAGTAATATTGTTATACTTATCGGGGATGTATCGAATTCGCTCGAGTAAAAAAGTGCAATTTGCCTTAATTTGATACAATATTATCCATCTGTATCTTTCAAATTGTCTTGCAATCTGTATTTTTCAAGAATAAGAAAATCAAATCAATTCACCAACTTGGTATTTTAAGTTTCAAGTTTTGCAAAAAGCGTTGACTGGACTGACTCAACTTTTCACTTTTCAGGAAATGAATCGAATCAACGACAACAAGAAGAATCTATTGATGAGTAACTTGTTCGTGTAGGTTGGTTAAGTGCTAGCAAGAACAAAACTTAACTGTTTCAAAAGTGTCCCCCCCCAATTCAAACTTCAAACGATGTTCCAGCGAAAAAAAAGTTAAGAAAAAAGAAATATGAGGCGCATTTGCAGCCTGAATGGAAAGAAAAATACCCATGGCTTGAAGAAAATGTCAAACTTCGTGCCTGCCTCAGCGATGCCAGATGTGGGGATTTTTCCCCATTTTGGGGTGTTTTTCAGTTAATGGGGAAAAGTGCTCTTAAAATGGGGAGCAAAAACGAAATTCACGCATTTTTTTATATTTTGCATATTTTAAAAATAAAATTCGTGTAATTTAATAAATCCCGAACATAAGAAAATCACCGCGTTTACTGATTTACTGACACCGCCTTTCCTCACATGGGTCATTTTCACCATAAACTAAGTATTAAATAGACCGTCAGCTCCCGCGCACCTACCCGATTCCCCCCGCAAATTTTGAAAAGAAAATTCTCCATACAAAAGGGATTTAACTTTTAGTTAAAATTTCTAGTACCAAGAAATGATCATTATAATGTTAACAAACTTCGATTTTTATACTGAAGGTTAATTTAATGTAAATTTCTATCCGAATAATACTAATTTTACTTTAAGAAGAAACATTTTTTCATAAACAAATCGAGGGAATTTCAGTTCAGTGAAAAGAGAAAAATGCCCACGCATCGCGGGAAAAATAAAGAGAGAGTGCTAGGCACATTGACAGACAGTAGGGTAGTTGGTAGGTTTCTATCAGCTGATGGATGCGTTCACATAGTTTTAATTTGTTGTTTTATTTCACCACGAAAACATTTATTTTACAAAATGGTTAATAACTAATGTAATCAACGTATCAATAAAGAAATAAACTGAGAAATATCCATTCGCAGGAATAAAATAATACATTTTTGTACCTACAGTAATTCTTTTGTTTTCGTTTGTTGTTTTTGGCGAAAAATTATTTCGCCGGCGAATGTTGACAGAAAAAAGACAACAAATCCAAATGGAAAACTTGATTAGGAATATTTAAATTTAAAGTAACAGTAACAGGTAACAGTTTTTAGTTAAAATTTGTTCATGAATTTTTCAGAAAACAAAAAGGCAAAAAAATTATTACAAAATATCAACAATTTAATAAACAAAAGAATTTCAAACTAGCGTAATAATTAATGAAAACACTTGAGTCAGCCGTGAATAATGTTTATTTAGAAAATAACTTTTTTGTCCTATCCATTTTTCATAGTATTTTGGTGCAGATTTCTTTTCGAAATGTTACCTTCAAAACGATATATAACTTTCATAGGACATGACAAAAAAATTTTTAGAATTTCTCATGATGAAAAAATGACTTTGGCTGACGAAAAAAAAATCGTTCAACTTTTTAAAATTATTTTCATTGCACTTTACAAAAAATGTCTTATAAATGCAATCAACGAAAATGAATTTATTTTCTTTATACTGTACGGGAAAGAACTGAAACTTAAATATATAGCTATCAGTAAAATTCCAAATAATAATTTATAGATAGGTACTGATTTTATTTTATTTTTGCAGATGATCCTTATAGTTCATCGATTTCCATTGTTTACAACCACAATGTGAACATCCTGTACTGTATGGATTATCTAGGTAAAATAAAATAAGTCCTTGTAATATTCGTTTTAATGAAATAGAAATTGTTACTAAATTCACCACACCATACACTCCGTTTTCTAGACACATCCCGATAACGGCAAATTATTTGAATTATTTGAATCTTTTGCAATGTCACCACAGAATTAGTTGTCCTTGTCAGTCATCTGTCAGGTTGCTATGTGCAAATGTATGCGTGCGTCTAATGTACTTTAACATGGCACACATACTTTCGCACATAGGAACACGGAAAACAGCTTGTAGGCAAACTCTCTTAAGTTGGAAGAGCTAGTACTTAGTTTATGATTTTCACATTCAGTTCACTAATGTGGTTCGATTGGGCGCTTTTCTCAGAGCACTATTTTTGCTCTCAGAGCAATTTTTATGTTCGTTTGGTACAAAAAAAGCAATCTTTTACAGATTTCAGAGCACTTTTGCGAATCTAGATATTTTCTCAGATTTGCTTCAGATTTACCAATACAAGTGCATTCGAGATTGACAGCTGTTGTTTTTGTTTACATTTTCGTGAATTTTTCCTACAGCAAAGAAAGGCATTGCATCGGGTGAATCTATTTTTGTAAATTATTTTTGTACAAATATTTCAATCGAGATGAAATTTTGAATGTTTTGATATAAAATTTAACCAGCGAACTGAAAGCGCTTAGAAAAGTGTCGAATACTACACATATTCAAGTCACACGAATATCAACACAAAACAGAGCAAGTGACGTTTTTATGTTCGATTAGGCCCGAGAAATCTGAAATCTGAGAGCAAATCTGAAGAAGCCCAATTGAATACAACAATACTGCAACCTTTTTGCAAATTCAATACCAGCTGTGAAGTTCAGCCATATAAATATGTTTTTCCAATGCGTTTTGAATAAATATACCAGTAATATAAGATTTTAATAACTTAGTCCCTATTTCTATATTTATTTATTATTACAATCGCTTGTTATTTGTTTTACTTGCAAATCCGAAATAAGTAAATACTTTAAAGCCAACGTATAGTGAATTAATTATTTTTGTTTTAAATTCACGTGAATTTTGTGTAACCTTCTTAAAAAAAGATGTCTCCTAATAAAAGAAAACAATTTTTTACTATATTAAAAATTCATCTTAAGGTACATTTTAACTTTTCCTCAATGAATCGAAATGGGGGAAAAAACGGACACGGAATGGGGAAAATTTAAAAAAAAAGAGTTCCCAAAATAGGGAATTTTGGCAAAAAAAAACGTCTATCACTGGTCTGTCTATTGTAATTCCAACGTTTCTGGGGGAATATTGAATATTATGAATGTGCAAAATGAGATTATAAGCCTGAAGAGCACATAGATTAACACAAGGTCTTCCCCTACTGCGTCCGGCCTCTGGCTGGGAATCGAAGACTCTGCGAGCTGGAGTATTGGTGTTCATTCGTTCTACATGTCTATTTATTTTTTTATTTTGCATGTCGCTGTACAGCTCGTATAGTTCTTGGTTGAAACTTCGTCTCCGGCGTAGCCCGCCAAAGCAAACGAGACCGAAGATTTTTTGAAGAATTTCTCTCTCAAAACGTACAAGGATTAATTCGTCCACTTTTGATACGGTCCATGCTTCAGCGCCGAACAGCAGGACTGAGATGATCAGGGTCTTATATAGGATCTCCTTAGTAGTTTGAGTGAGGGCTTTACTGCTTAATTGACTTCTAAGCCTGAGAAACAGCGGTTGGCAAGAGTAATTCTTCGTTTAATTTCAGACGATGAGAGGATGATGATGTTGGTAAACGGTTTGAGGCGTTCACATATTACGGCAGATAGGATCTTGTAGGCGATGTTGGGGAAACTTATGCCTCTGTAGTTGGCTCAGTTAAGAGGGTCTCCTTTTCTGTGGATCGGCTTATGAGTTGGTGGATGTTACTTACAAAGTCATCCCCAACAGCCTCGTTAAGCTTGAGTTTAGATATTGCTATCCACACTTCACTGAGGTCGGGCGGTTGGTGGTTTTCGCTGTCGTCACCAATATTGAATGGTTCGTTCTGTCTGAGAGCCGAATTTTGTTCATCATCACGACTTAACAGTCTGCAGAAGTGGTTCTTCCAAATCCTCAGCATCGACCATGTCTCAACTACGATATTTCCTTCTTCATCTCGACAGGATTCTATTCGAGCCTTGTATTCTTGGCTTTGACGTTTTACACTTTGGTTGAACTTGCGAAAAATAAGAGAGATAGGTAGTTGACAATTCCTGCTACTCATGCTTTTTTATGTCCCTCTTTCGGCGCAAGAATCTCGCTTGTTTACTCAAAAAGTTTAAAAATCCAGGTTTGCTCGAAAAATAAATCTGCCAACGCTGTTGAGAATGTACAGCCATAGTTGTTGGCCTTACGTTTACTTCGTATCATATTTAGGTTACTTTAAATATTAATATTGTGACCTTATGTCTATGATTTCTTGTTCTTGGGTGACAAACAGATAAATAAATAAATAAAAATAATAACTTAACTGAAATTCTCTGCATAAAGTAAAAAAAAATGTCTCCAACTTCAACAGTCATTTTCGTGGACATTCCTTTAAAGTACGAATGCACGGAATCTCTTTCAGTTTGAACTTCCAAACACATTAAAAACAAAGAGCCGCACAACCAACCACCCTTAGTATCTACTTTTAATTTAAAAAAGTTCACAGAAATATATTTTCAATACAAATTTCGTAGTTGTAACTACCCACAGTAAATACACCCGCCCCATTAGTCAAGTTTCGGACCACTACCCGACCTTTGCCATCCCAAATTTAAAATTTAAGATCAAATAATAAACGTTAGCACGGGAAATGTTAGCCCTCCCTAAATTACCATCGCAAAAACGTATCTAAAATATACAAGCCATTCGAATATTTAAGAGAAAACTTATAATCCCTGTCTACGACAGTTATTTCTTATTTAACATTTTCCAACTTATCACTGGTTAACGATGCCGATCCAATAAAGTAGTTGTAAACAAACACATTAACGAAAAGCATAACTGCCTTCATGAAAATAAATATTTTCCCTCAATTCCGCGCATTGGCTGCCCGTTTTTTCTATTGTTTCACATCAACTGTCAATTTATGAATGAAAATGTGTGTATTACTGTACTTTATTACTTTATAATAATCTCTTCTAAAGTCATAAGGCATATTCATAGTCCAAACACTGAGCACGGTCATAATGCGATTCACAATGAATATGCAAATGAGAAAGTCTATTAAACTACCATCCATTTGTAATGTGTAGCCGTCTCCCAGAAGCCCATGTAAATGTCAAATGATTGTGTCCGTGTGGGCACACCCCAACCGATTGGCATGGGTTTAGTCTGACAGCGAAAATCCCACCACTCCCCCTGAATAAAAAAAAAAAATGGACAGAGAAACCCTACACTGGCATTTGAATTTTAGCGGCAGAAATAGCACTTCCCCAATCCGTCAAAGCACACGATTAATCGCCACGAATGTCAGTGTCAAATGTCAGGAAATTGGTTTTTCGAGTGTGGATTTATACTACAGTTGTACCATATATAGTACAATTAAAGTGCTTGATGTTGATCAAACAGATTCGATGTCAAATTGGGATGCAAACTCATAAATTTTGGCACACGAATTGTTAAAGTAACCATTAATTTTAATTCAATAATATCGTTTAAAATGTTTTACATTTTATGGAGGTAAAATGCACAGTGCAATGCTGCAGGTGGTTAAAAATGTCCGTGTGACCGCCCAGAAGTAAAAAAAAGTAGTTCTGATAAAGAAATTCAGTTTTTAATAAAAATAGTTTCGATTTTTTAAAAATCCAAAAGTGGCAGCTCTTCCAAATCACCAGTGAACTCAAAAAAAATGGTAACTTGGTCAGAATCTCACCAAACTTGACCTGCATGACCATGGACACGTTAAAGATGATTCGAATTTTACTTTTCAAATCAATATTTTGTAAATCAAAATGGCGGATCCTCAATCAATTTGAATGTTCTTTTTTGACAGATTTGTTATAACTATTTCTTAGCATTTGTGTGTCAAACATCGATGGACTTACTGAAATTTCTCTATTTCTACAGCAGGCTCAAATCAAACGTCAAAAAGTTGACCTGCAATTTGACACCGCAATCGGAATTTGTTGCCAAATTTGATAAATATTTTTATGTAATTTTCTTCGCGCAAATTCTGACATTAGGTACAAAAAGAGAAATATTTCAACCAAATGGTGAACTAAATGTCATAACTTTGAATTACAATTTGACATATTATTATTTGTCTTGCATTTCACTGGGCGGAATTTGACAACATATTGACAACAAATCCCAATCAAAAAACAATCTGAAACTACCTCATCTGCCATCTGTCAAAAACGTGTATTGCAGTCGAAATTTGCCGCCCAATTTGCCCAAAGTCGGACACTGTGCACTTATGCGATCGATTAAGCTTTATGGTCATTTGATGTTTACTTCCAATCTGCTGTTTTTGTATAAATTTATAGAAAATCCAGTTTGTTTTGTTTTTATGAGTTATTTCGCAGACCAATCACCGCAAAAAAAATTTAAAAACATCATCTAAAACCACCTGTCTGCTGGTACATGGTCGCTGCAAATCCGGGAATGGAACTGTGTATGTCCGGCGGATGCATCCTCATCACAGGATGTCCTACCTAACCCAGCGAGTGGTTTGTTTCTGTTCGACTGTGGTGTTTTTGTTATTTGAAAACCTGACCTCGATTCGAGTACTTTTCTGGGTAAACAAATTCGACACACAAAGGCTGCGACTAGACGGCGTTTGAGTCTAATCACTCGTATATGCGAACGACGACTGATGAATAGCGAGATGAGAGAATGCTGAAGAACGAGCAATAGTGCTGTGCACGCCGTACTCAAGCAAACAATGCGTCGGCATCGGCATCAGGAAAGATGGCAGTGGTGGCGTCAAATCAAAGTGCCTACCTGTGCGGTGCCATGACAATTTATTCCCGGTTTTTGTTGTTGAAAGGGATTAAGACTTCGCGGGTGTTTACTTTTATTGCCCTTTTAATGATTTGCTTTTGTTTTGATTGTAGTGCCAGTGCCGTGCACTTTGCGCCCGCCTTCCAGGGACATTCCGACAGACGCTTATGTGTTTCGCTCTCTAAGGCGGCTGAAATTTAAAAATCTGGGAAAACTTACTGGCGCCTGCAATTTATGATTGTTTATTTTGTGTTGAATGGGAAGGGATGTGACTGCATAATCCGACATAAATGTCGTTGTGACTGATTTATAGGTGCACGGGATTTTGTATGAGAAACTTGTCGGTAGCTGTCTGCGATTCGCCCCGCTAAATTTCATTTAGCCAGCTACCATATCAACTGAACATTCGATTTAGTTTACGATGTTGCTAAGAAAATAAGATGTATCGAAAAATTATGGTACCTGAAGTGGACTCAGTGTAGTAATGGAGGGTTTTCCTGATTTTTTAACTCCAGACAACACTTTGTACCACAGAATGTAAACCAGAATAGGTGAATTATGAGAATACCAAAAAGAACGGTTTACAAAAAGCAGATATAGTCGAGGTCAAGCGAAACGATAACACATGGTTTTGGTTACATTTCAGGCGTCGGCATGGCAATCACTGAAGACAGTGACATTTATGAGGGTACAAAAGGTTTTAAAAGGGAAAAAGAACTAAATATGTGTCCCGATGAAACTATGCGTCAGTACAACAACTTGGCCAAACCATCAGTAGCTCCATATCTCACCGTAAGCCGAACAAGTCTTTTCTCCTTTATAAATAGTTGGCTTTGGTGTCTCGGACCTCGTGTCTCATTGCCTTTCTTATTTATGAGCATTTATTTAATAATAGTTGGCGCAACAGGTCCGTAGCGATCCAAGGCCTAGCTTCTCACAACCATTCGTTTTGTGTGAGTTTTTCATTTTTGGAACGAATGGAAGGGATCTACAATTTTATGCCAATTCCAAACGGCTAATTGAGAAGCTCTTTCAAGAAAGTTATACTCTCGGATGTTTGTCAGACGTTCGCCAGAGGTGGCGCAGTGCAAAAAACCCTAAGTTGGAATTTGGGTTTTTGCGGTATTCGAGCATTTATTTGCTGGGCTTAAAAAAAGGGAGCCGAAAATTTTATGCCGAATCCGAACGGCGGAACAAAGGAGTTCTCTCAACAGATGCAGTATCGGATGTTTGTCTGACGTTTGCGGTAGTGGAAAAAACCCTTAAGGTGCAGTTTGTATTTATACAGAAGATGCTAGTATGACCACACGCTCAGTTGTAAAGCGCCACTGTTTCTATCCTATATATGTAACTGCTTCTAACAAGATCACATAAAAGGACTCCTTCCACTTGAATTCGGTTTTCAAAAGAAGAAATTTAACTGGCGCCCAACGTCGGACCGGAATATGTATCTTGCTTCTTTTTACTTTTGCTTCTCAGATCACCCACAGTAAGTCTATTATTGATTCCGAAAAATAATACTCCTCACACCTACACACAAATTCCATCTATGTCCACGACCGCACGCAGGCTCGCCGCTACGACCACGTTATGCACGTTCTGTCACGTTGCCGATTTATCCCCAAAACGATGAAATCTTCTATTGCCTACTACGAAGCTCCAAGTCAAGCCCCCATGTACATTGTACACCCTCCCTCATAAGTATTCACAGCGCCCGACCATCTGTGGCATCAAAACAACGGCATAAATAGTCGGTAGACATCTGAAATTACCTGGCATTAACCATTTAATGTTGCCTGCCATTCGTAGATTAATTTCTGGAAAAAAAAGAACCCAACATACAGACATATACTTGACTTGAGACTGAGCGCACGCTTATATCGCTGTACTATGAGCTTTCGACTGCCTATAATATGAGAATTGGTTAAATGTTCAATTAAATTTAATTTAATTTTCCAATTAAACCAATAAAAGCCAATGCAACTCTATAAATGCCACAGAAGCCAATTAATTTGTAGCACCCTGGAGGCTGCAGCACAGCACCCTATGACACACAGTCCAATCGGGTCCGCGCAATTTGTCATCTCATCAAATTAAATATCATCGCGACTTGAGCAGTGTTCAAGTTCAAGTTAATTTTTGTCGAAGAAATCTGCAAACACCGAACACATACAGCGAGCGGTGTTCTGCAGATGTGCGATTGATCGCAATTGACCTGCACATGAACACATTATAGAAATGAATCAGCACACTAAATGTGTAACGTATATCTATCAACACTAAGGTGGCCCTCAGGCTAGCATAGAATGCCAGAGTCGCCTGCTTTTGATGAGAGTGGACCAACTGCCAAGGGAAACTTGGCTAATTTTCAAACTTAATGGCACAAAAAACAGCACAAAAAAAAAAACAACAACAAAAAAACGATCGTAAACAATTTCTTTGAGAAGTGGCTACCACCTACATATATGTAGATACTATATACTCTGGCACAGATGTTTGCGGTTTGGGGGCATTGTAAACAAAACAGGAGCGCTGCTGTTGTTGGTGGTTGGTGGTTGGTGCTGTATGTGACAACAGATGGCTAATTGGGATGCATGACATTGGGAATTAAGGTAGGAATTTTGCGTGTTATTCACGAGTGAGTTTTTATAGGTAAATGAGTTGAGCGGATGTGACAAAGTCTTCCGGTGGAAATTGATGGACGAGCTGAAACACGTTTCTTTGTTTTGCAAAGCCGATTTTTTTTTCATAGACCACAGGAAAAAAAATTACTTAGGTTAGGTAAGGTTGGTGGACTGGTGGGGAGTGTTCCGCGCGACAAAAGTCAAGTCAAACTCAGGTCAAGATTGAACCACTGTGATACCCTGCGGGGGAAAGGGTTTATCCCTTACCCGTAGTAACCTATTCAGTCCGTCTTATTGTGGATTAATTAACAACTACTTACAGTGTCATTTAACCATTTTCAGGATTTGATGAAGTTCATAATTTTGTCTGTTGGTGTGCTAGATATAGCTCGTTCAGATTGTGGAAGAAGAATTTTCCAAGGAATTTGTGCCTGGGGTGGTGCTGGAGACCTGGACATTGACATAGGAAGTGGGTTCTATCCTCTATGACTCCCTCGTCACCACAGCCTCTGCAAAGCTCTCTGGGGTCAGTCGCATTTGCTTCATGTGTTATTATGTCCCGTTAGGATACCTACAAGCATAGAGAGACATTTCCGGTTGATCCGCATGATTCTCTCTGTTCTGGTTTTGCAAAAGGATGGTCATAGTTTTCTTGTGCCAGCGCACGTATCCATGGACATCCATCTGGCGTTCGCCGCATCTGTGGCTTTCTTCCCTGTTTCTAGCTTAAGTGTACAGAACGGGATACACACAGAGGGGCATGCTTGTTCTGGAGCTCTGGCCGAACCTTGTCGTGCTAGTTCATCCGCTTTCTCGTTGCCTTGGATGCCTTCATGTCCAGGGACCCAGCACAGTAATACCTTGTGCTGTGTTCCAAGAGCCTTAAGCTCTCCGCGGCAGCCCTTCACAATTTTCGATTTTATTACTGGGGCAGTTAATTCTTTTATAGCTGCCTGGCTGCCGATAAAACAGGTGATACTTTTCAGAGGTATTACATTTAACGCAGACTCACGGGCGGCACTTGTCACTGCCATGACTTCCGCTTGGAATACACTGCAAGCAATGGTCTGGGAGGCGTGATGATGTTGAGATACCTAGTGGTTCAGAGTAGATGCCTGACCACCCCGTTGTCCAATTTTTGAACCATCTGTGTACACGGGAACGGATTGCGGGTTTGGTATAGGTCCATCTCTCCATACTTCCCTGCTCGAGAAGGGTCTGGTGAAGTCTAAATATGGCGTGATGTAATCCGTGTTAGGTACACCGCCAAAGTACTTCTGTAGGATCGTTGAGTGACCCTCTTCATCGTATTTCCATTCTATTGATTGGCTAATTCTCATGGCACTTGTTGCTGCCATTGACTGTACAAAGATATCTAGCGGAAGCAGATTGAGGATAGCCTCAAGTCCGGCGGTTGGAGTTGACCTCATCGCGCTAGTGACTCCGATGCAAGCTAGTCTTTGCACTTCTGTCATAGCCTTTAGGTTTGTAGCCTTTTAAGGTGCTGGCCACCATACAAGACTGCCATATGTCAGTATCGGTCTTACAAAAGCTCTCTACAACCGGAGTTTGATCTTGGGGGATAGTCCCCGTGCTTTCCCAAAGATTTAGCTACAGGTGTGGAATGCTATTGTGGCTTTCTTGATTCTTTCGTCTGTGTTCATTTTCCAATTTAGTTTCTTGTCTAGTATAAGTCCCAGGTATTTAGGAGTGTACCGCCAACAGAAGGCATGACAAACTGCGGAATTTTCCTTTTGTTAGTGAACAATACTAATTCAGTCTTCTGGGGATGGACTGATAGACCACATTTCTTGGTCCACGAGTCAATGATGGAGAGCCCTCCATTTAATTGCTCGGCCAGTGTTGGCAGATATTTGCCGGTTGCCATTAGCACAACGTCGTCAGCGTAAGCGGTTACTCTTATGCCAGTATGTCAAAGTTGCATAAGTGCCTCATTTAAGACAGTAACCCAAAGTAGTGGGGAGATAGCCCCTCCTTGAGGTGTTCCTCTAGATGCGTAGGCTTCATGTCTGGAGCCCCCAAGTTCAAACTTCTTACTTACTTACTTACTTTTTTAATGGAAGACAGTTGCACTTTTAATGCGATTATATCTTCTTGTAAAAAGAAATGTTTTTTTGCTCTTTGGACATAATAAGGATCGCAAGGAAGCAAAGGACTTTTTTTTCCAATTTTAGATAAAACATTATACTCACGCTCGAAAATTGGCTCTAAACGAGTGGGTTTCATCGCGGTTAAAAAATTCTTCTTCGAGTTTTAAAGAAGAAGGAATTTTATTTTGTGAGCAAAAAGGACACAAGAAAGCCTCCGTTTTCGTCAAAATTTCAGCACAGTGCAATTTAATATATCTAGTTACCAATTATTTACTTAAACTAATTTTAATTCTACAAATTTCGAAAACACTATACCTTCTAATGAATTTTCACTTTCTTTAAATAAAATTCCCCTTTCCCTGCGACATAAGGACAACAAGACAGCTACGTATTTTTCTAAATTCCGCCATACAATACCCCTGTCTACCCAGTTTACAGAACTCTAACAGAATTATCTGTACAATGTCTACTTTCAAAATAATCAGCTTTCGCCTAGTTTCGCCGAGTTTCCATTGTCAATTGACATTGCAATATCAACCTAGCTGTTTACTGAATTGTCAAGAAAACCTGCATACAATTTCTATACACAGATAGGCTTATGCAACACTTGTGTCCAGCTAGCAACACCACATATACGTACATATTATTTCAACATTGAGATTACTTATCTATGCTAGTTAGCATATCTCTCTCTCTCTCTGGTAGGAACCTCATTTTTGCATATACCAATAAAATAATCACCCGTAGGTCAAAGTCTTTTGTTTTTAAAATGGAAAACAACTCCAATAGCAGATTAATCAACTGAAGCGAACACAAAATATGTAGGAAAAAAAAAAAAATTAAAACAGCCAAACAGAGCAAGCAAAAAAAAAACAAATTCATTATTAATTGCAACCGCAGTACAGTGAGATCTATCGTCACATGCAAATTGCGATAATGTGACAGATATCAAGTGTCACGGCATACTGCCAGTGCCAGAGAGAGCAATGAGTGTAAACTGTAACCCAATGGAATGGATACACTATGCACAGGCACACACTGATGACTGGAGCATGCAGCATGGCGCAATGTGTATCTTAAATAAGTGCTACCCGTTCGGGAGCATATGGTCACTGGTTGAAAGTGAGTTTATTATCAGCAGCTGCTACTGCTACAAGTGGCACTACTATTTACTATATGTTGCACCTTACTAAAGTAAGCACATTGAGTGGAATGCTTTGTGTACATACAAACAAAGTAATTATCATTTATGAACGTTCAAGAGCAACAATATTTACGTTTAGCTGCGGTGTTGGCCAGGGGAAGGGTGGACATTTGTGGAGACGGTACAGACTTTGAGTTGGGCATTTTACGGAAGACGTGCTTTTTCAAGTTGTGGGGTATGGATTCGCGACCTTGAGGCTATTGTAACAAACACAGCGGTCGTTGGATGGTCCGTAAATGTTTTTCGCTAATGGGAGGAAATGCCAGCGCAAGGTTGTTGGAAAAATGATGCGTCTGATGATAGTAATCCATGGTCGAACTAACTTCGGCTGGAATGAAAATCACCCTATTGCGCCTGACGGACAATGCTCTAAGGTCAAGCTGATGATTACGAATTCGCGTCCGAAAGAAGTTCTTTTGAAACGAGTATTGAAGGGCCTCAAATATTCCGGTCAGTCGTGCGGTCCATATGCCCTGGGTTTCTTTGCTCCTTACCAGCGTTTTTGGCAGCGTTGTCAGGCGATCTTTCTGGCTTCCGGTTTTCCGTTTCCTTTTCAACCCATTTTTCTCTCATATAAGTATTTTATTTCTTTTTCTAAGATATCGATAGGGGCTACTCCAGCGACCACTAGAAAATCTAAAGGGAAAGCAGAAACTGCAAACACCTCTCTCCCTTGATTTAAAGCAAAATCTGCTGTTATTATAGAGCCAGAACGTTTCGAAGCTTCAATCACTGCAACACCCAGCGATAGAC
The DNA here is from genome assembly GCA_963082955.1 of Cheilosia grossa. Classification (NCBI taxonomy): domain Eukaryota; kingdom Metazoa; phylum Arthropoda; class Insecta; order Diptera; family Syrphidae; genus Cheilosia; species Cheilosia grossa. Next base: position 26,928,334 of record OY720148.1, read on the forward strand.
CCTGCTCCCACTTCGTTAGTTCTTAGATCGGTACTGTATTTTTTTTTTGACTTATGTCACTCAACGGGGAAACCTACCTACTGGCCTACAAATAGGAATAAAACCCCAGATCTTGTCGACTTCTTTATATCCAAAAATATATCTTCAAATAAAATAAATATGGAAGAAGGCCCTGATCTTCAATCAGAACATTCCTCAATACTTCTTACACTTGGCAATAGAATAATAATAAAAGAACAAAGCCCTAAACTAGTTAATAGACTGAATTATTGGAACCACTTCAGGCAGAAGTTGGAAGAATGTATTCAACTATCATCAGCTATTCAAACAGAAGATCAACTTGAAGAAGCAGTGCAAATATTTACACTGGTTATACGAAAAGCTGCATGGGCTGCAACTCCCAAAAGAACAAATAAGATTAAACAAAACTCTTATCCTCGTGAAATATGTGAAATTATTACAGAAAAGAGGAAAGCTAGAAAACGTTGGCAACAGACAAGGGCGCCAAGCGACAAAACCACACTGAACAACTTAAATAATAAGCTCAGAAAACATATAAGAGCATTTAATAACGAGTCTTTAAAAACATAACTTACCAGTCTTACAAATGATTCTAGTACCGACTACTCGAACAGGTGAATAGCTCACATTCCGCCGGTAAAAACCAGAGAAGGTAACTTGGCAAAAAGCAGTCAAGAAAAAGCAAATACTTTTGCAGAGTACCTTGAGAACGTCTTCAAACCTTATGCAGATAAAGATTATCAAGGAAACGAAGAAAGGTGCGAAGAAGACAGACCTATTCGGCCGGTGACAGCTAAAGAACTTGCCAAAGAAATCAAAGAAGGCATAAACATAAAAAAAACCCCAGGGTTCGATTATATCACAGGGGAAATTTTAAAACAATTTCCTCGAAAAGGTTTAAATAAACTAGCGCAGATTATAAATGCTGCATTTAAGTTGAGATATGTGCCAAGCATGTGGAAGGTCGTGGAGGTAATAATGATACCAAAACCTGGTAAACCCCCTATCGAAGTAACCTCATATCGCCCAATATCGATACTACCAATGTTGTCCAAGCTATTCGAAAAAATGCTGGCAAAACGTCTGCAAAAAATAATTGATGAAAAATCGCTAGTTCCAATTCATCAATTTTGGTTTAGAAACAAGCACTCTACAATTGATCAGGTGCATAGAATCACAGATAAAATCGAAAAAGCATTCGAAGAGAAAAATGTGTGCTCCACAATATTTCTTGATATAGCACAAACTTTCGATAAAGTCTGGAATAAGGGACTGATCCATAAATTACAAAGGCAATTGCCGAAGCAGTATTCGACAATTCTGGTGTCTTATTTATAACAGATCGATTCTTCAGAATTAAACAAGAAACCGTGTACTCAACACTAAGAGCAATTAAAGCTGGTGTACCACAAGGTAGTGCGCTAGGTCCAGTGCTATACCTTCTGTTTACTAGCGATTTACCTGAACGTGAGGAAACTACTACAGCAAGTTTTGCAGATGACACTGCTGTGCTTGCTGTTGGAGCAACCGTCGAAATAGCAACAAAAAAAAAACTCCAAATGGCAATAAACGGTATTTCAGAATGGACTAAAGAGTGGAAGATTAGATTGAATGACCTAAAGTCAGTCCATATTAATTTTAAATATAACGTACCACACATTCCAGTATACATTAATAACAATATAGTGGAATACTCAAACACAGCTAAATATCTGGGCATGACCCTAGATGCTAAACTGCGTTGGAAAGCGCATGTAAAGAAAAAAAGAGATGAGCTGAACATGCGATACAGTAAAATGTATTGGCTTATTGGGAGATACTCATCCCTGTCCGACTACAATAAATTACTGCTATACAAGCAAGTCTTGAAACCAATATGGAGCTACGGGCTCCAATTGTGGGCATGCAAATGCCAAACAAATTTACAAAAAATTCAAGTCTTCCAAAATAAAGTACTAAGGAACGTAGTTAATGCACCTTGGTACATACGCAACGCTGACCTACATAGAGATCTAAATATTGAAATGGTTGAAGATGAAGTTAAAAAAGCTGCCCAAAGGCACAGAAGTAGGCTTCTCAACCATGTTAACGTAGAACTTACAGAACTATTAAATACTGACAATGTAATCAGAAGATTGAGGCGGGTTAGACCCCTTGATCTATAAGAGTTAGCCAAGGCCAAGAGATTAGGTAATATCTTCAAACAAAAAAGTTTCGAAATTCGTCAACCGGCGGATTCTTCTTCTGAATTTTTCAAATAATTTAAAAATAAATTGCCGATCAGTCGAACGGCTAGGTGCAATCCCATTCGGGATGACGAAAGTCAGTCCCTTCCGGGAGGTTTTTTAGAGGTCTTTCGAGCCCCTCACTGTTGCAGAAGCGTCCCTCGCGTACTTGCTCTGCAATGTCTTTCGATGATTTTTCCTTCCAGCGAACCCCCAAACAAAACAAAAAAAATCAAATCTATGTCGACATACCGTATGAGCCTATATCTGACATTCAAACAAAAGGAAATTATGCGAAACTGTCATAAGTCTTCGTCGCCCTTCGCCGCATTGCTTTGGGCCTCTCAAATTTGCAATAAGTCAGCTCAATTCTGTCTCTATCTTTGCAGCCTTTTATGGCCTAGGCTTACCAGTACGCGAACTTTGTATCCACCATCACTCCAAAGTTTCAAGTACCTTCCTGGGTCTTTTATGGTTACTTATATTTTATCGTGCAGTAGCCCTAAGTCGGTCTTAAAAAGTAGTTGGACCGCAAGCCACGTCTATCCGAAGAAACTGCAGTACAACAGGTCTTCGTCCCCGTTTTAAAACGTGTTCTGCTTTTTACCTATCGCAGCTTATGCTGATATCACAGGACAAAATTTGTAAACCAAACAACACCATTTACGGGGCTATTGAAAGGTTCAAGAAGGCACGTCCGAAAATAATTGGTCTGGGTGCGTTCCATTTGAAGTAAGCTACCGCTGTGAAATGTTTTTCGTTTAGAAAATGGCGCCCAACGATTTGCTTTTTATCAATTTTCATTTCCACAACCCCCAGAGGCGATCTTTAGGCAGAAATACATAATTGGCCTTACCAACAAACATTTTTAGTTTCGACTCTAAACTTAAGTAGTTCACAGTGGAAATAAAAGTATTTTCCATACAAATTTCTCAATTGTGAGCTTCCGTAAATTTAAAGTCGAATATGTCTGACAATTGTACCTCGAAGCTATTATAGTTTTAGTCTTAGGTTTTAGTTAGCATGAAACAGTTTGCCCGCATTTGATGCTTTCTAAAAGTCAACGTCAAAATGCCAACAGTCTTCTAATTCGCTTTGCATAAATCTGTACCGGGCTAGAGATGTATTCTTCTCTGCTACCTTTGGGTTGAAATGAGTCATTTTCCTAATGATCCCGGTCTTTTCACAACCTTCTAGAGGCATAACTAGAGCCTTTTCCCTTTATTTGGTATTTGAGGTATTCCTATTCCCTCTCGATCATCTACAAACTACAGCCCCCAATGCGCAGTTTTAAGAGGAAGACTTCTCTGCACTTTTCGTATATATTTTGTCAGGTGATCGTCTCCTCCAAAACCAATCAACGGAAGCGGAGCCGGACATCGCACAAAAATTCTTTCTCTTAGCAAGGTCAAGGATGTCTTATTTAGCTTTTTAAAGCGGCTCCATAAAGTACAACTGATATTATTAAAGATCTCGTAACCTTTATAATATCGGCAAAATGCGGTGTGCCGGCCTTCGTTACGGGACGGGCTTAAAGGTGATGAGAATAAATGAAAAGCCTGCTTCCCACAATGCCCCATTGTTAACAGACTTCCTGATCCAAACAAAAATTGGACCAAAAGCCCACTGACACTTTATTCGGTAGCCATTCGCCCTCGTAGGCTAAAAGTGAACTGCATTATTAAATTAAAGTTAAATTTGCATCTGGTCCCAAGCCCCAAATCCAAGCAAAGTCGCCCGCCTGTGGCGGCTTGTCTAGTGCGGGCGGCCTCTTACTGCGACATGATGCAAACATGAAGGCGTGTTTCTTCCAAAAATGTCCGTCCACTTGCGCGCTGCCGCCCGATCTAGAGCGCCGATTGTCTCTCTTTTAATACACCACTTTCCATGTCAAGACCACCAGCGCGCGGTTGGGAAATCCGGCCGCAGTGGTTTCGCGATAAGAACCCTTGAGCCTTGACTCACATACTCAACCATTGAAAAACGTATGTCTCTTGTGCCTTCTCACATACTGGCGGCATATGCAAATCGGTTGTTGCGCCAAAAAAAAAAAAATACTCTAAAACTTGAGTTTTGAGCTCAACACCATTCGTTTGGTTCCTTCTTGACGAAAATCCCCTACTTGTGTCCACCATATATACCAAACCTATTACCGACAGACGATGGGTACTTAATTAATATTCCGAATGGCGCATAAGGACTTTCGTGAATAAAGACTTCAAAATGATTTAATTAAGTGCGACTAATTCGAGAGCCATTTGTTGTGATTGGTCTGTCCCACGACGCGGTGGAGTGCGGTCATCATCTACGTGGGGCTTCTGTTCGGCCATAAAGGAGCGATTTGTTCGCGTTCATGTTCTTGAGTGCGATGATGAGTGATTCCTCCGGTGTGTTGTGTGGAGGAGTGTACATAAATATGAGGGCACCTCAGGCTGGAGGTATTGATGTTGAATTCGGGATTGTTTTCACAGATGATGAAACATGAATATCGATGCTTGAGTGCGGACCATTGAGGTACGTGTACGTACATTGTGTGTGTGTTTTGTTAAAGGATTTCACGGATCTTTTTCTTTTGTTTGCCGATTTACTCAACAAAGTTGAGGTGAATGGAAGCGGTGGGAAACTTGCCGAGTTTGTTTGCTACTTCAGCGAATTTTTCAACAAAAGTTTTGAGTGTGGACTTCATGTGGAGAGGGTTCCAATGAAACAATGGGCAGGTGACGTACCAAGTGGACGCTGAAAATAGCACAGCAATGAATGAAACATCTCCAATGGTCAGCTACCTTTAACGAGTGTGGCTTGCAGAATCAACTTTAAGTAAGAACTGGGGGCTCAGGTTCAATAGAGGAACTTTGTTCTCACTTTACAAATATTAAAGTCGAAAAATTCCACGTATAGCTTCGCTTTATACCCCTGGCCGAAAAGGCGACAAAAATATGAAGCAACTGAGAACCAAAGATTGATTGACTAATTGAGCTTTCCAAAGTATTTTCTCGGGCTAAGACGACTTTTTACCTATACTTTGAAAAATCATGATGAAAAGACGGAACAGAAAGTCATTTACAGATTCAGGGTTTAATATGTTTGGCCCTTAAAGCACTTAGATGAACTACCATTATAAGCCTTAAAGTTGGCATGGCAGATGGGTCCCAAAAACCTGAGAATTGTGTAGTTGCTCCGTGGTGGATGTTGGCAAACTCTATAAAGTCGTTAGGAACGTCTTAAGCCAAGCTTATTTACAAAAATGAGGGACCGGTGTAGGTTCACTCTAACTGAATGGAGGACTACATTGAGACGATTGAAGGGTTGTAAGTCTAAAGGGTCTAAGTGCCAACTATATTATTTTGAGATATATCAAAAAAACACAATAAAATTAACAATTCAGTTACAAAAATGTTTATCTTTATTTAAATAAATTAAGTACATAGCGTACAACTACAGGAAGTAGAAAAAATGAAATAAAACAATAGGAATCCAAAGAATAATACCAATTAAACATTCCATTTTTAAGAATGTCTTTAGTGCCTTATAAAGCGATATTGAAAATGGGCTAAGTGCCTTTATAAAAGATATTAAAAAAGTTCTTAGAATGCTTTGTTTTCGGTGGGAATGTATAGCTCGTCCTTCAAATCTTTCAATTTTTCTTTTGAACTATTAGTTCGAGCTTCTAACGCTGGTAAAGTGTAGTTTTTTAATTGGTTTGGAGACTTGCACTTTTCGACTCAGTCCATAGGCACATGTAAGCTTCTTGATTGTCAATAATATAAACACATAGGTTGAAAGTTTGATAGTTGCCTGCTGTAAAACATTTGACTATGTGTTGGAATGAAAAGTACTTGTTATTGTGTTACTAGCTGGAGACTGAGATGCTATTAAAACGATGTTCATATAGCTTTTTGTGCACTCTCAGCTGTACGATGACGTTTTTCTAGCTCAATTATATATTTCTTTTTATCGCCTTTTACTTTTGCGTGCAACAAATCGCACTTTTGACAAGTATCAGTTCTAGGACGTCCAAACTTCAAATGGGGAAACTTATCTTTAAAGGTTAAATATAGTAAAATCTGTTAACAGGAGAACCAGGGTATTTTTCTTTAAATGCTATGAATAAACGGTTGATATTCAAGTCAGGGCTTGGATAGAGCTTTTGCGTATCAAGTCCTGATAAGAGAATGATTTTATATGTTCTGTTATGATTTTATATGTTCCCCGCTTTTATTTTTCGCCAACAAAGTCTGTGTACTTTTTTGTGGGTTATTGCAAATACGGCTTCAAACGCTTTTCTGCATACCTGAACGTGTTTCCCGGTGCCATCAGGCAACGTATAGGCTACAGATGTCTGTCTGCGACTTTCCGATTGATCGACATATGTTCCATGACGTCTTGGAGCTACAGGTGTTATTAGAATCAGGCCGAGTAAATAAGTAACTGAAGTAAAATATAAGGAAGCACAGTATTTGTTAGTTTTTTTTAGGTTTTTCCTGCAAAATTAGTTATAAAGTATTATTTCAATTTTATCTACCTTGCTTTGTAGAGTCTCCTATACTGTAATATTCTTTAAAAATCTCTTTTCTTCTGCGGCGGGAGAGAAGCTTACATTGAAATTTGCACCTGAAACAGAGCAATAATATTTTCATAAGGAAAGGCATTTAAAATATGAGTGCGTTAGAAAAAGAAAACCAAAATAATTATATCAAGTCAGTGTTACTTCAGTTAGATGAACACTTATTGAGCTTGAGTACACACTCCAGTGCCAATGATGTTGTTCCATGTGTCTGATTGTCCAGTGCTATAAGGATATTCCTTCCCTCCACCTGACTCTCCAGCGCGGAGTCCAACGCATGCAGCAGTGCAATCATCTCAGTCTGGTATACTGAAGTGTGTTTCCCGGGGCTAACGTGACGGGCTAGTTCCAGCTCTTCTGAATAGATACGGGCACCCGCTCCGCCATCCACCATGGATCCATCTGTGAAAATCACTATTTCACCACTCCTTTTTTCTGAAAGTAATCTGTTCTCAATACGAGTTTCGTTATTCCTTTCCATAATACGCACTCTTGTAATCCCATCCATAGGCATGTTCAGCTCCCTTATGTCGTTTTTGACAGGTTCCAGGATCTTCCTATGTCCATAGATGGTACCACTTTGCCATTTCGCATCGAGATGCAAACGAAGTGCCGTCAGGTTTTGTAGTAGCAAGTAAATCCGTCGTGTAGGTCCCTATTGGCAGTGGGATTTGTTCTGCAAGTTCCAAATTGGTTGTTCCGCCACAAGCCCCGCCAGTTTCTTTTCTTTTCATTCATTTAATAAATCGGACATTATATTTCGTGAGCCAAATGAGTGGCGACTTTTCATGAAGCTAAGCATCTAGCGTTCGTACAGGATACTGCTTTGGTAATTTGTCTCGGTCAATTTTATCCTTGTACACATTTTTGCATGGGAAATAAAATACTAGGCTTTAAGTTTGACTCACATGTGCATATGCACATCTCACAACACACTGCCTGCGTGTGGTCAAACAAATCCAACATTCAAGCCGCCTAACGATTCTATAAATCAAAACATAGCTTCAGGAATCATTTTATTCTTACTGACTTCTAGCAAGGCGGCCACCACCAACCACCACACATGGGCGCGTCTATACGCACAGAACAAAATCCGAGCCTGAGTAACTTATCATTCAGATAATTAACCCATTACCTTGTGGCATAGGATCCAACAAATAAGTCCGCCGACGAAATGGTAGAAATTCCTCAAGAAAAGGAACATCATGATGTGTTGTAGGTACAAACCCAACTCGTATCTGAGGAATTTCTGTTCGTTTGTTTTTCGGCTCTTATGAATTTAATTACATAGTTTCTGAATTTGATTGATCTCTGTTTGATATGCGGATCACAGCTGTGCCCAAAATGATCGCAACACAGCAGCTTACAGGCTCGTCGGGTTCGGCGTTTAAGCCACACCACACAAGAGACACGGTTCTGTTATTACATTTAAGTCAACAATAAAAACAAAGAGAATTTAAACAGCAAAAGCATTCAGTCTTTGTTGCCTTCAATAGGGACACCGCACATTAATTCTCACAATTGGCCGCGATGAATACGTGCAGCAGGCGAAATCGAACGAAATACATGAATGGGAATGGAAAGAGTGCCCTTCGTCAATGGGGAGATGGATATGGATATGGATATCCATTGTGTACGTATGTAATATGGTTCACGCGGTGAATTTTTCGCCATACCTCGGGACCTGGGGTTACCTCGGTACGAGTTAAATATTCGAAAAATTAACAATTCCACTCAGATACTCAATGATATCGGGGAACAAAAAATAATTGTATGTAAAATTTTGCAAAGCAGAAGACAGGAATTCGTGGGTAATTTCTTGTCCTCTTAGAACTCTAGTACACATACGAATGTGTTGCTGTGTTGTTGTCTGGGGGGATAAAATACGATCTTGTACTTGATTTGTTTTTTAAACAATTACAGCGTGTAATCGTGACGGGGGTTTTTGCGCGTGGAGGGTGTTTTACAGTTTGCAATTTCCGGCTTCGGGCGAAGGAGTTGGAGAAGTGCCTTGTAAGGAGAAGTGTTTATTGGTTTCCTGCTGCGTCATGAATGAATCAAGATCAGATCGGGGATAGCTTTTGGTTTTCGATTGAACTACTTGTTGGGGTGGTGGAGGTCTTCAGGTGCAATGTTCTTGGGACACATTGTCAGCAGAGCATTTTCAGAAATGCGAAGAAAATAAAAATTCAAAGATGAAGTCGCTCAAAAATTGGTTCTAACAGAGTGTGATTTTTGCTTGGTCGAAAAAAAAAATGGGTTAAAATTAACCAAGTCTCTGTTGAAAAACACCGAGTATTCGTTGTTTAATACAACCGACATAAATAGGTAAAATGCATACTGCTAAAAATAACACACTTTATCAGTTGTTTGGAGCCAAGTTTCTAAATAAATATCAACCAGCTGGTTAAATTCAAGAGCGTTAGTTTTTTATTTACAACCGAGAAAAATTGATAAAAGGTTATTTTCAACCGAGTTTCCTTAAACAACCTGACTCGGCTGTTTTGAATCCACTTACTTTGTAGGAGCTTTATTAACGGTATCACTTGGTAGTTTTTAACCGAAAGTTGGTTGATTTTAAATACGTGATTTTTCTGCGTGTAAAATTTGCATAGTAAAAAATCCGGATATCGATTTTGCTGAGTTATTACTCACAATTAGTGAAAAGAGGCACTTTGTCCAGTATATACAGTGGATTGCCAAGAAGCTCTTGTGCAATAATCATAATTTGCCCAATTGCAACATCATTGCAATTCAAAACATATTTTTCCATCTCACCACAGTTCGGTACAGATTGTCTATAAAGTAAATTTTTCAAAGGTGCATCAGCAAAGTTGATATTCTTCGACTATTGAAAAAAATATATAGTGAACTATCCAATATTTTCTTTCAAAAAATTCAATGAAAAATGTTCCATATCTGCAATTCCCCTGGATGTCAGCTATTTTTCGGGACAATTTACCGTTCATTTGTGTTTGTGACAATGTGGCACGAAAGTAAATACGCAGCTGCCCTTTTAAAGGACAAGTTTATGATGTGCCCTTGCTTTTGTCACATATTGTAATCGTGCAAGTAAATTCCAGGAAATGTCGCGTTGTATATGAATCTGTTTTTATGTCTGAGGTTTTTTAAAGATTTATTTACTATTTATATACTTTTATTTTTTTTATTTTAGTGTTTTGAAATAAAAATGTATGTATTTTTTTTTTTTTTTAAATCTAAAAGAAAAAAAAAATGTTACCAAAACCGAGTAAAGCTTTGGTAAACGTTTAAAAACTACCGCTTGAAATAGTGAACAGGCGTGGTTTTTATTAGTTCACTATGTCGAGCGTCTACTGTAGTTAAGGTTTATTTGCAGTTTTTACAAAGTCGAACATGCCAGTAAGTTACCCGCGGGGATTGTAAAAAGCTCTACTTCTGTATTTCCTAAAAACTTTCCGCGAGGCATCACCGTTTTTCTTAGACCGATTATAAAGGGCTTGCTCATGTGGGTGAGGCATGGACAGAGAAAGCGTTCGGAGGATTTATCGTCTTTAGAAATTATACAGAGTGTCTGGTGGTATTAAGCTATCAACGGCGCTGGGTGGGGAAGTTTTGTGTGATTTGAATTACTGTGAGTTTGACAGTCATAACTCTTGAATAGACTGCTAGCTTTTGTGAAGCCATTTGGCTTCCACCCGCAAAATTTTTAAATAAAAATAAATAAGCCTGAATAATTTCTATCTGTCTTTTTATTTGTGGAAAAAATTTACTTTAACTCGGGTCTTATCATTTATTAGACAATAGTTTGTACTAAGCTATTTCTTTCAAAAAAACATAAAGCTTATTTAAACTTGAATTTCATTGGACTCATTATTTAAGTAGGAGCAGTGGCTTAGTGGTTAGTGTGTTGGACTACTAAGCGAGGGGTCCCAGGTTCGAATCCCGCAAAGACTCAAATTCCACTGCGCCACCTCTCGCGAACGTTTGACAAACATCCGAGAGTATAACTGTCTTTGGAGCTTCTCAATTAGCCGTTTGGAATCGGCATAAAATTGTAGATCCCTTCCATTCGTTCCAAAAATGAAACTCACACAAGACGAATGGTTGTGAGAAGCTAGGCCTTGGGTCCCTCGGACCTGTTGCGCCAACTAATTAATTAATTAATTAATTACTATTATTATTACATTATTATTATTATTACTATCCTTTCCCGCTTGTAGGCAGTTTCTCTTTTTAACTTTGAGATGGCGTCCTATTCATTGGTAGTTTGGAACTCCCGCTTTCTTATATAACTGATAAAGTGATAAGCTCTCGGTGATTTGTCTTAAGTTGGAAAGTATCCAGCGTTTGTTTATCGAGTAGAGCGTTTTTTCAACGTGCGGAATAATTGGACACTATATTTTTGAGAAAATTCGATAGGACAGCTTAATCCAAACAATCAAGCGATATGAACAGTTCAAAGTCTTTTATTCGTCCACATTTAAAGACAATAAACCCGCTTCCGAAAACGCGTAGTTTCTTTATCTAACTGAAGGCTTTCATTATACATAAAAGGTCGAGGTTAACGATTGTGGGCACTGTGGCTGGTGATGGTTCCTTATTCAGTAGGTCCCTTCCATTTGTGTGAAAAATAGAAACTCACACAAGACGAAAGGTTATGACCTGATGAGCTAGCTGTTTGTTTATTCATAAATGTCTCAGCCCAGGGAGATTTTCTTAGCAAGCTACAGGCGGTCTTATTGCAAGTATAAGTCGGTAACAAACAATTTCTGCCACCGCCAGTTCGGGTTTGAATGCAAACCCTTGCCGACCGATCAACTACTCGTTTGTATTTACCTTTCTTTCTTCAGACTACTGATGTAGCACTCGAACGAAAATCAAATATTCCGAAACGAATGTATAAGCAATCAAGGAAATAGTTGCTGGTGTGCCGCAAGGAAGCGTCTTTGGACTTTCATTGTTATTTCAAAACTATGCGATTGCATCTATGCTACCAAACCCCCGATTGGTGATGGCGGTGCTAAACTAAAAATTGGTACGATAACCGGGAAATGAAATAAGATATCACCATCGCCCTTAACTGGGTCAACGAGCGAATAAAGTCCTGGCGGGCCGGACTTAACGTAACCAAGTGGATGCACGTAGATTCCACACGTTAAAACAAGCGAATGGTTGGAGTCCACGTTGATATTGGACCTAGCCCTAGCTTCTCAAAACCACTCGCTTTACTTTCGAATGAGCGGAAAGAAACCTCCAATTCGATGCCCAATTCAGAACAGTTCCGAAAATATTCTTTGGGGTGTAGATTTTTTGTTTCCCCCCTGATTAAGTCCACACTACCCGTTGAGCCACTGCTCCCACATGCGCAGTAGGTACTCGTCGGATAAAATTATCCTACTAGCAGCAACCATCTTTTTTCATATTCCGACGGAAATATACCTTTTCCGCAATCCCTTTTGTTGACTTATGAAACGACGCAACCAATATAGACCCCCTGACATCCTCAGATGTTTATCGGGATACTATACTTACTCATACTAGCCTCATCACTGCCAAGAGCAATTAATATGAACTACCACCTAATTACCGGTATATCGGCGACAATCTCGTTGTATCTTCCACGCCACTTGCAGCTCACTCACCGGCTATCAGATAAGCAGTCTCGATATACATATTAACCTCACCAGCGAATACTAAGTATCCGCATTTACATGTGTAATTATTGTAACGTTCCACTCAAACATGTTGTTAACTGCTGACAAAAAAAAAAAAAGAAGGAAAAAAAAAACACCTAATCTGCTCATTAAATGGCAAAACATACACCCGCCAATTGCAGCAGGCAGAACTCAAATGTGAAAAAATCAGATTCAAATGCAAATGCAACTCAGTTACACACCAGCCACAGATACTTTGCATAATGTCGTCGTTAAGAGTTTATTTCGTCGCTCATACAAGTCACCCCCATACGATGGCATGCAAGCATTCAGAACTCACCTGCGACGCCGCCGGCCGTCGCTCTGTGAGATTTACTAATTCACAAACCGCAACAATATCTTGGCGAAGGTGGCAGGCTGGCCAGGTAGGTAGGTGGCAATTGCTTAGCCGCGTGTACCTGTAACGTAACACGCGACATTTGCATGTGTGGTGCGCAGCGCACCACTCGATCAACGATTGGATTGGTAATTAAATTAATTCGACTCATAATTTGCCATAGTTGGCTGCAGAGTGGCTTCCCTAATAAGCTGGCGTCAACCGGCGACTCCAGGACGACAGCTTGAACGAAGCCCCCCAGTATGGCGTGAAAGGCCCTCCCCCTCTTATTTGGGCGTACTAGTGTTACGCACAGAGACGAGCTGCTCGATTGTGGCGCGTACGATCCGAATACGCATACGAATTACGAGCGGGTTCTGCAATAATGTGTTGTGCGTGTTATTGTTGCTGCGCTGCGTGCCTCTGATTCTAATCGACACGTTGCGATAATTGGCGGCACCTGATAGCTTTTGTGCGCGACAAGTATGTGTCGTCGCCTACAATTGGTTGAAGTAGGCGGAGGTACAACTGCGGAAGCGACGCTCATGCTGCCATCCTCACGATTGTCGATACTGATTTTGAAATCACTCTTCGGTTGTATCGATGAGTTTCTGTGTGTTTTTGTGTGTGTGTTATCATGTTATTCCGTTTTTTTTTTTTATCGATGTTTGTCAAACAAATTCGTCGCTCTAATGGCGGTATGGAGCCTATAATGATGTACGCCATGCTTGGTAGAATCAAACTCAAAATAGAGCGTTGCGTGATTGGATAGCGAAATGTCACTCGCACTGTCTTTATTATGAATTCAATATTATTTTGTCACACTTTGTTTACGAAGCTACACTACTTGAATCTACAGTTCGTTCTGGTGAGATGAAGAAAATGGAAGCGCTATCTTGATGGCATTCGATATACATTCCATTCCAGATGCGACGTTTCTGATGTTAATTGCGAAAAAATATTGATGAGAAATTCATGTACGCTAAATTTTTGCCGTGAAATCGAAGTGGCGAATGGCGATGCAATACGCATTCCGCTCTGCAGAGCGTACGAGTGATGCTTTTATCGTGAAAGGTGATCGAAAACTTGGCATCGATTTTCGTTGTCAATTTGAGTCTGTGATTGGCAGTATGCTGGTTCAGAAGTAGTAGTAGGTCGTTATGCTGCCTCACATTTTTTTGAACAATTGTAAAATTTGCGACGTTCTTTTTCTATCTTGAACATTTAGTACTTAATGGTGATAAAAAGGCGCACTAAAAAGATAGCCAGGTAAACAGTAACAAAAAACGAGATGAAGGCTTTGAAGCAGTTGAGAGCTCAGACAGCCCTTCACCGAAGCAGTCCAATGACCTTTATAAATTTGTAGTCAATTTGTCCAAAAAGTGGAAGCTACAATGAGACTGTTGCATTGACGATACTGACTCCATCTTGGACATAGGGGAAAGGTGAACATTCATAGCTTCTTTATTATTTATAAGATTGGAACAAATTCGTAGGCAAATAAAAACATAATCCTTGAACGTTGTCATATATTAAAGGATCATGAGCTACAACCGAAAATACAACGCAACCTCGAAAATCCATTTTGCCCCACTAGGAGGTCCAAATGGACCTTTGAATGGGGTATTAACGAAATAAAGAAACAATTTCTACGACTTATACTTTTTCGGTTATAGTCTTATAGTTTCGATTTGTGACGGACTTTTGTCACACGAGTTCCCTCAACATTAAATACCTACTTTTGTTGGCGAAAAGTCATGTTCGTCAAATATTTTGGGCTTACTAAGAGTTAATGTTTTGGCTTTATTTTTTTTCGGATTTCAAAGAACAAGTTCAGGGTGTCTTTTTAACCTTCTCGACTACATAGTAGGTAAGAGAAATTTATTGTATTCGTACAAAATTTCGAACTCGGGATCAATTACGATGATAGAGGAACGAAAAAAAAGTGTTTACGAAGCTACACTACTTGAATCTACAGTTCGTTCTGGTGAGATGAAGAAAATGGAAGCGCTATCTTGATGGCATTCGATATACATTCCATTCCAGATGCGACGTTTCTGATGTTAATTGCGAAAAAATATTGATGAGAAATTCATGTACGCTAAATTTTTGCCGTGAAATCGAAGTGGCGAATGGCGATGCAATACGCATTCCGCTCTGCAGAGCGTACGAGTGATGCTTTTATCGTGAAAGGTGATCGAAAACTTGGCATCGATTTTCGTTGTCAATTTGAGTCTGTGATTGGCAGTATGCTGGTTCAGAAGTAGTAGTAGGTCGTTATGCTGCCTCACATTTTTTTGAACAATTGTAAAATTTGCGACGTTCTTTTTCTATCTTGAACATTTAGTACTTAATGGTGATAAAAAGGCGCACTAAAAAGATAGCCAGGTAAACAGTAACAAAAAACGAGATGAAGGCTTTGAAGCAGTTGAGAGCTCAGACAGCCCTTCACCGAAGCAGTCCAATGACCTTTATAAATTTGTAGTCAATTTGTCCAAAAAGTGGAAGCTACAATGAGACTGTTGCATTGACGATACTGACTCCATCTTGGACATAGGGGAAAGGTGAACATTCATAGCTTCTTTATTATTTATAAGATTCGAACAAATTCGTAGGCAAATAAAAACATAATCCTTGAACGTTGTAATATATTAAAGGATCATGAGCTACAACCGAAAATACAACGCAACCTCGAAAATCCATTTTGCCCCACTAGGAGGTCCAATGAATGAGGACCTTTGAATGGGGTATTAACGAAATAAAGAAACAGTTTCTACGACTTATACTTTTTCGATTATAGTCTTACTTATAGTTTCGATTTGTGACGGACTTTTGTCACACGAGTTCCCTCAACATTAAATACCTACTTTTGTTGGCGAAAAGTCATGTTCGTCAAATATTTTGGGCTTACTAAGAGTTAATGTTTTGGCTTTATTTTTTTTCGGATTTCTAAGAACAAGTTCAGGGTGTCTTTTTAACCTTCTCGACTACTTAGTAAGAGAAATTTATTGTATTCGTACAAAATTTCGAACTCGGGATCAATTACGATGATAGAGGAACGAAAAAAAAAAAGTGGGTCGCAAAATTCTGTCCGTTGTCCCGAGGCCTACAGCCTGAAGCTGCCCGTTTCGTTGAAAATTCGAATTTTGAGTTTGGGGAAATACAGTTCGGAGCCTTTTTTTCCCAAGGTAACCTCAATATTAATGGGACTTCCCTAATAAAATGTTCAAACCAGTTTGATTTTCTTGAAAACGGCTCTAACGATTTCACCCAAAATTGATATTTGAGCTTAAGTAGGTGAGGTTACCATGACTGCATACTCAGTTTTTCGCTAAAAAATCGAATAACGGTACTTTTGAAATTTGGACATATCTCGAAAACCGTCCATACGATAGCAACCCAAATTCATTGCTAAGGTAATATGAACATTTGTAACTTAATAGCAAACTCAGTTTTTGTCTTTATTATCGTTGCAATATATTTTTGAAAAATCGCATTTTTTAAAAATTTGTTTTTCTTTAGTTTTCTGAAAACCGACAATAACGATTTTGACCAAAATGCATACTTAGATTAGAATTGATGCTTACGAAATTATAACGTTCTTACTTTCAATCCGAATCACCGAAAACGATAATTTTAAGAACTGCCCATATCTCGAAAACCCCATTTCCGATTTCGATTAAGCTTTAAAAACTAAGTAATGCTTACATTTCAAACAGTATTTAACACGCAGCTTTCAGATAAATAGGTAAGCAAAAGTATTTTTCAAACTAAACCTTGCAATACTTGTTAATGTTTTTTCTGTCAAATTTTACAAAAACCGATTTAACGATTTTGATCAATTCAAAAAACATTGAATATTAAATGAGTATTTTAAATAAGATTTCATTGTTAGTTTTTCTTAAAAAAATTGATAATATTTGCATAAAATAAGAAAACCACCAACCAAACTTTTGATGAATGAGAAAGTTTCGTTCGACACAGTCGTGCTCTTTATTTGAAAATGATACAGACATAGTTTCCTTGACATTCATTTCTCTTTGTCAAAAGACAAGAGTATGAACATTTTATTTTATTTGCTCGTTACTTTTTAGTGCTCGACTCGAGTTGACATTTCTAATAATATCTTTAAAAACTGGAGCAATTATGGTCTGAAAACCGTTCCATTCTTTCTTCAGCTGTTTAATTTTTCCCTCTTCAAATGAGGGTAGTTTTCGGAATGTTAAATATCTTACTTGCTTAAGGACAGCCAAATTCATTACTTTTTATAGCGTCGATAGCTTTTTGTATATTCTCGAACATATGTTCGGACAGTCTTTAAGGAAGGCAAATATCAACTGAAACCTGAATAGAAAACAGATGGGACTATCGGTCCATTTTGCCCCCTGACGATCTGATCCTTGCGGGGCCAGCAAGGGGTTTTCAAACAATGAAAATAAAATCGTTTTACCTTCTTCTTTATACATTTATCCAATAAATAAATATAATAGCAATTCATATAGTGAAAAGTAATTTCTTTCAGGAATTATGGCGGCAGCCTGGATGTCTTTCAAAATCTGTCCGGTTTTTTTTTAGGAAATTTACTGTTTTCATCATCTTTCTATGACACTCAGGGATGCATTAGCAAATCGGACTTTTGATAAACTTTAAGACGGAAGTAAGAAGTGTGCCAAAAATTGGTTTGCCCTGTGGTCCTCTTTGCACCCCCTTCTCCCCTACAATTGCGACCATGATACTGAACAGTGCGTGGTCGAAAGTCTTGAGGGCAGACTTCTATATGCATTTTAGATCAATTCATGATAAAACATGACAAAATATATTTTTTCTCCAACCTATGCTGAGGCACATGCAGAAACTCGATTTAACAAACAAATAGATAGGCTTAAGTATACTTCCTTTTTTAAGGTTTATAAATACAAATCAGCTGGATGTACCCAGTTTAAATGCATAAGTTTATAGGTATATAGATAGATACTAGATACATAGGTGTAGCTAAGTGGGTGCTCCTGTGACAAAGCTTCATTTTATTTTTTATTTATTTATTTATTTATTACATATATTTTATTTTTGTATCTTTAAAATGTAAATATATACAACAGAAAAGATCTGAAGTTGTCTCTTGATAAAGAGCATTCCATCTCTCTGTAAACGCTGTTAAAACAATAGTGGCTCTAGGTATAGGTTCATTTTGACCATAATTAGTTCTGTGACTTTGCTGAAACAAAAGATGCCTTATTCTTAAGGGTCTTGATGGCGCATTGCTGAGAACCATCGACAGCTGGGTTCACTTTGTGCAGTACAGGAACGATCTGTGTAACATACCATACCTATACTTTAAATGAAAAGAAACTCACTATTTTCTACAGCACAAAAGACTGCTTTTCCATTTCGAACCACCTAGAAAATAGGTTTGTGCTTGAATGTCAGGAGTGCTTCTATGCCCGTTTGGCTGTCAGATAATAGTGATTATCGGCAGAGGACCGTCTCTTTAATTTCTTCCCAACTTGGGTAATAATATAGGAATAGCTGACCCTGAATGATTCTATTTAATCCACTGTTCCGCTGAAGTAGCCCTATTTTTCCATTTTAAACTCATTTTTATTGGAATATTTAATTACACTTACATACTAGACGAAAACGATTAAATCTAATTTAAAACTAACATTTATCTTATTCTAGCTTACTGGCTCCAAGCGAGCTCATCAATATCCTTAAAATTACTGCCTTTCGGCCTTAAATCTATCTATTTCTATGATTTGTTTTGTTTTTTTAATTTTCAAGAAACTTCAGTGAAGTAGCCCTATATGAAGTCAAGTTTGCTCCACAAATGGATAGAAACAAAAAATATCAGTCTCTTGCATACTAATTCAATTTTACTTATCTTATAACCACAAGTTATGGATTAATGATTCAAGCCATAACTTAAAGCAAACAAACTTTTACATTCACGTGATATCTACCATCAGCGGTGTCTATTTATCATGCTCTTTTATCGTTATCACTTAGTTAAAACTTGAGCAGAACTCTCATTAAAGTCAAGGTCAACTCAAAGAAGTTCGCGCTTATGTAAAATTCAAGTCGTTGAATGGTGAGAATGATATCGGATCCAGCCAGTCTCTCTTGGACCGTGTCGTTGGCAGCTAAAACTAAATAAAACGTCCTCATAGAGGAAAATAGACAGTTACATAGAAATAAAATTATACGAATTTAATGTCATACCCACAGTAAAGTTTCGGTGGAAATAAATGTGCTTTGCATCATAATTAATTCACACAAAAAAGGCTTGTTATGTGATACATTTTCACACATATTGCGCATTCAAGATATCAGACTGGTCAGACCCTGGTTTTAAAAAATTGACTTTAGGATATGGAAATCACTCCGTAAATTTATTTACTTTTAATAAAGATATCGATAACAGTCCAAGGTCCCCAAGGAGTCTTCATAAGCCTTCGATACAATCCATGCTTCTGCATCAAACAGCCCGTTAACGATTGGCAAAAATAATTAATATTCGCTTGATCTCTGTGGTTGTGTCGTTTTACAATATAGTTGTTGAGCCGAAGTAGTCAATACCTTTAACTACTTTAAAATTATATCTGCCCGTTGTGGTATTTTATCGGAGATTGGTGCTCCAAAAAGTTCTATCTTGATGATAGTATAGGTATACATAGTTTAACTATTTTCAAACACAGAATAATGTGGATTTCCGTATAATTTGCAGATCTTTTGAGGTGAATGTCTAAAATTATTGCTGACTTCGCAAATGTATCAAAAGAAAAAAATGCTCAACAAACAGAAAGATTCCAGGTTCCAGCTTTTCACTTGCTGCATCGAAATCATCTCCGGTGGGCATTAGTTACATATTTGTCATTAATGTCACGGATTTCCCACACACTTGATCGGTTGTGTAAAAAATAGTCACAGGACTCTAAAAGTTTGCCAATCGAACGTTCACGAATCGACGCCAAGGTTGATTATGTCAATCGCACTCTCTGAAAGGTTTGTAAAAAATTGTATCACTCTTTGTAAGACTTTATGCGATTGAAAGTTCCCTTAAATGTTTGCCAGTGGCTGGGGATTATTTTCGTAAGCCTCCATTCAAGGAAACAAGAAGAAGTTTGTGCAGATTGTTTGGGCAGTTTGTTTGTGTCCAACTAATGTCTCCGTGTTCTTCGACTTGCTACTTCTCTTGCAAGCCGATATTTTTAAATTATATATATAAAATAATTCTTCAAAGATCTTCGCAGAGTCGTTCGTATTTTTAACTGGAGTGAGCATCGGCCTCCATTGACGTCGAATGGTGTTCGTCAACATTTGCCTCTAAGTGACTCAGATTTTCTCGGGAACATTCTGGCGTACGCCTTCCAGTTTGTCTGAGTTTGATCAGTTTCTTCTTGCCGAAAGCATTTCACACAGAACTCACCAAGGAATCTCTATAGACTATCCACATCTTCCATAAAATCGACTGAACAAATAATATTGCCATGTCCCAAGAGTCGTAAAACTATTTAAAAATACTACCAATTCAGCTTCTGCAACGATCCCTGATTAATGAAGTCAGATCTTTGGTTAATGCTAATCTGGTTGCTACTGGCTCTTATTTTTGTTATATGAGTTCTTTGTTTATTTGTGACATAATAAAGGCATGTGCTACATATAACTTAGACCTTCTTAACAATCTCTCATGAATGACTAAATACCATGTCATAACAACACAAGGCAGTCTCCGAAGTCACCTCACCTTCAAAACTTAAAACTATTGTAGACCAACCAGTGTGGGGGTAACTTTTATCTCAGGGGCAAGACCCTGTATCACATGGAACGTTTTAAATCTCGACTGCGGCACAGTATTCCATAAAGTTTCAAACAATCTCCTAGAAACTTTCATTCCACACACCGAAAAGGTTAGCAACAACTCAAGGTCATTTGTAAACTTTGTTTAAAAATACAATTTCGCAATCCTAAAAGAACGTTGCCTCTGTTACATAATCGTTCCGTTCCATTAGGTTCGTTAACTGATAAACTTTGTATCATGGTATCGTTTTTTTATTCCCTCCTAATGTGGTAAACTAAACTACCACCATCAGCACAGGGGTGGCTGATAACACAATTCCATAGAATGAAAACCGATTCGCCTTTAAATGCCTTGTTACACAACAAGTTTCACTTTTACGTCCGCTACAAACTTTTCCCATTGTTGTTCGTCAAATTACTTCCTTATACAATTTAATTTGAATTGTCGGTTGTATGGTTTTAGCTTATCAATTCTGTATCGAGTGAGCATGGTCAAGTTTACTACGATTCGAGGAGGAAATGTCAACGCTTTTCTGATATCAGAGGGTGGAGTATGTAAAGATTTTATCTGGCATTGAAAATGTTTTTATTTTTTTACTGAGCCTACTCAGGTTTTTTGCTGAGCATAATAGAGCAAATTTTACAAGTATTTTTAGTGTTTTGAAACTTGCGCCGGCGGTGGATAAAAAAGAGGGAGAAAGTGTAACAAAATTAAGCGCCAGTTTAAATGCCGTTGTGATTTACTTTATTAGAGTGCAAAACTTGCCCAATTGTTTAAGAACAAGACGTCAATCGGCCTGGTTGACGAGGGCTAATGTGACAGGTAATTTATGAGTAATGAACCCAGAAGAGATGTTAGTTAAATAAATAAAAATCATTGCTGTTCGTTTTTGATGTGAAATTTTGGGATAAGCAAATTCTTAAGGAAGTATTGGCTCTTACATTTATTTTTCATTTGTTTTGATGAAGAACTATTTGAGTAGCTGCAAGTTAAAAGTAGTGAGCCCTCTCAAAAAGGAGGCTTGGTATTGAACGACACAGCAAATAGCCCTCCCAGAGACTTTGAAAACATTATGCAAACTGCCTTAAGTGTGAGGGAAAAAGTGCATTTATGATATTTCTAAAAGCTTCCAATAGGTCGACACTGAATTTCTCTGGGCTACATTAGTAAATTTCGTCTCTAGGCAAAAGAAGTAATTTAGGATTATAAAAGACATTATTTAATGCTCAAAACTCAAAGATATTTAATGCAGAACTCAAAGACTCAAAGAACTTAAACAAGAATTCAATCTTAACAATTTCTTACGACAAAGTAATATAGGTGTTATTTTGGTATTCAAAGAAAACATTTTTGAGATTAATGATCGGATTGTCATTTCATAATAAAGAGGAAGGTATGCCGTTAATAATGAAAAACAACATCAGCCAAATGGCCACCACGAGCACACATACAGGACCATATCCTTTTCATGAAATTTTCCATAACCAAACTGGAAAGTGGCTGCCCTATGTCCTCGATAGTCTCACGAATTTTATCTTTGAAGTCTTGAATCTACGCTGGGCTGTTGGCGTGGACCTTATCTTTCACGTGGCCCCAAAGGAAGAAGTCGCAAGGTGTTAAATCACAAGATCTCGCTGGCCAATTGTGATCACCTTTTCGAGAGATAACACGGTCCGGAAACTTTTCCCGTAAATGATCAATGCTTTCGTTGCTTGTGTGGCACGTAGCGCCATGTTGTTGAAAGTAAACGTTGTCCAGATCAATAGCATCCAACTCCGACCATAAAAATCATTAATCATCTCTCGATAGCGCAATCCGTTCACCGTAACTGTTGATCCAACCTCATTTTCGAAAAAGTAAGGTCCAATGACCGCGCCGGACCATAAACCGCACCAAACTGTCACACGTTGAGGATGGAGAGGCTTCTCAACAATAACTCTTGGGTTTTCCGAGCCCCAGATGCGACAAATTTGCTTGTTGACGTAGCCACCGAGGTGGAAATGGGCCTCATCAGTCAAGATCATTTTTCGTTGGAATTCCGGATCATTTTCATGCATTTCAAGGACCCAATCAGCAAAGAAACGACGTTGTTGAAGCGTGTATCGTTCCGTTTTTAGTAATGACGTAGTTTCTACTTGTCAAATGTCAAAGAATAAAAGCTTCAATAGTGACAGCTACCGAAATAGCGTGTCATTCACAATAACATCTCTCATTGGAAAACCCTTTACTTACGATCGCTGCTTTTGCTTCCTTCGACGGCCAGACTAACTCTGCCTCTCCCCAACGAGTCGTCCGCTACTCGCTAGTCATCACTACTCACTATTCGTCTCTTTCTTTCGTTACAGGATGATAATTCCAAACCGAATCGCCGTCGCATAAAGATCAGTTTTGTGCGGTAAATTTATCGACTTCGTTTTTGGCCTGCTTTCCATACAAACCTTCCAGTGCCGTACGCAGCAGGGGTTCAGGAGCTTGCGCCCCTCACCGTAAACTTCTAGCCCAAAGGCCCTGAGAGCCATGAAAAAATCTTTTCTGTATTCCATTGGCAAACATTTCATCACAAAATTAAGTCTTGGCCCCCCAAACCTTTTTTTATTGTTTGCTGAATTTTGAAAGCAGAATTTTGTTAAAAGAATTTTGACCAATCCAGAATTTTGTCCCCAACCCAAGTTCTGGACATGAACCACAATTGTGAACACTCAAAATTTAGCGATGTCTGACAGCGTGTTAAAAAACGCAACTATCTACGAAAGTCTTAATGTCATGTCTTCGAATATTCACAAGTAGATAGAACCAGAAAAATTGCCATCTCAATAGTCAAAAGTCCCCATTGATATTACAGAAAGAGTTTGAAATAAAAAAAAGCAAGAATTTGGTTACACAAACTTCAAAAGACTAACAAAGCCTCGGCCCAACTTTGAAACGATTCAAGATCGAGTGGTGATATTTCCGTTAAATATTTCTGTTCCTTCTGTAACACGCTCAAAAATTAGAACTAACCGTTTGCGATTTTTGCTCGGTTAAAAATATGGGTTCATCTAAGTCTTTGTTAGAAAAAAAAACGAGTTTTCGTTCTTAAAAACGAGCGAGATAGGAACCAACCGCCGACATTCAAACAATTATTTGGCTACATCGCAAATCAGCCGCAAGAGGGCGACACACGTATGACAGCACTAGTTTTAATACATTTAATCTCTCTTAACTCTTATTTACAATCTTGAAACAAACTTCTTCCCCGTAACATTGTTAAACGCGAATATCCACAAATAACATTTTCTTCAGTTAAACTGTGCGGAATAATTTATTCAGTTACAAACGTTCCTAAATTTGTTCCAAAAACTTTATCAGTAAAACTTTGTCAGTAGGTATGTTGTCATCAATCAAGTTTCAACCAGTTTGTTAAATACTACAGATTTATAGTTTGTTGTTTGGGAAAATTGATAAATAGGTTATTTCTAATTGAGTCTCCTTAAACGAGTTGACTCGGTATTGCTTGTAAGTTTTTAACCGAAAGTTGGTTGATTTTTTAAAATTTAAGTGACGCTGTTTTCCATAAAAAATAACGCCATTAACATAATTATTTAGCAGAGAGTGGAGGAGTCGAAAACAAAGAGATTGCTTTGGTCAACTTATTTGAAGCATACAAAAGTATACACGAACCAACTCAATTAAAAGTTACAAAAGGGGTAAAAGTATGGCTAATGCTCAGGTATAGGGTAAAGTCGGGAGATATGGCACCTATTTTTTGTTTTCTTTACAACTCAAAAAATAAAGCATATTTTAATTCAAAACATAATTATATAAGCTCTTTATTTAATTTAAGAAAAGAAAAGGGAACATAAATATAATCCATAGTTCGAAACATACTCAAATTTTTAAGAACGTTAAAGTTCAATAAAAAAAACTGGGGGGTGTTATGGTACCTTAAGTTTTCTTGTAGTTTTTCTTCCCACACCTGTTACAAGTATTTAAAAAAGATGTGCACTAGTCGTGCGACCAAAAATGGCATATTAGACGTTGAAACCATTCATCTGCTTTTGTTCTGAAATTTACTTCAATACATAAATAAAACTAATAGCGAGAGAAATGGCACAGGTCTCCCCTTAAGCCTGTTCGGGAACGTAATTTGCCGGTGGTCTCCAAATGGACAGCAAGACGTCTGGGAAAACACAGCGGAACAAAATTTCTGGAGAGTTCCATCAGCAGCTACACAAGTAGCAGTGTTACCAGCACTGGATATATATCTCCGATTTGGGTACTCGAACTTTTGACTGGGTCCTTAAAATTTGCATTTGGAAATTACCCTAATAAAGGCTATTTACTTCAAAGTTTGGCGAGTTTTAGGCTAGTTAGGTGTTTGTATAAAAAAGTGCATACTTCAATTGCGAAAGTACTCTTTTCGTATAACTAAAGTTCGACCTCCATTTTTATACAGTTTTCCAACAGACTCTATCATCTCAGCAGTAAAATCATCGCACGAAATATGCATGGATACGAAAACACAGTGTCCCCTTCCAGCAAAAAGTTTTTGTTAGCATTGGAAAATTTATGAGTTACGAGTTTGTGTGTTTTTTTTTTTAATTTTATACTGTCGTTCTTAAAAATAATTTAATCAGAACAAGTATGCCTATAAGTTACACAAAAATGCGCATTTTTGAACTTCAAATTTGAGTTTGGGGTATTTTTGGCTCCAACATTTTTCAATTTGACTCCATACCACTTATTAAAGCTGGCAACACTGCAGTACAAATGTCATATTTCCGCAAGACATTAAATTTCCATGCAACAAACGTGTTCGAAAGAGAAGTGTTCCAATCAATCTACTACAATATTATCCACTTTTCCGCCTTCATTTCGCAGCTGCGACTGCAAAACGAAAAGAAGAGCGAAATTTGTTGTTCATGATTTCGTTGTGTCACTTTTGTATGGGATTTTTCGTTCCGGGACAGCTGCGCACTAGGCTTTAAGAATATGATATTTATTAGATCCAGTATGGAAGTGTCTCACACTTCACCTAAGCTTGAAATGCATGGGTTATTAGTAGAAGGTAGTCCAATGGCGTAAGGATTAAAAAAAACCGCTATGGAAAAAATAACATGCAACTTTTCTAACTTTAATTATTCATAGATTATTATATTTTTACAATCTAAGAGCAAATAGTGATTTTAAAAGACCGGTACAAATCGTGTTTATTTATACTTCATATCTCAGCATTTGAAATAAAGACCTTGAAGCTCCGAGCCGCAAAGGTGTCACCTTAGCCTCCACCTGCGCCTCGTCCTTGTTCCTCACTCCAGGATGATTTATATTGAATCTGATTTAAAATGTAAATCCACCTTCAAACGTTGGATATATTTAATGCAAAAATATGACTTCTCCACAGAACGCAAACACACATTCTGCATAGCAAACAGCAAGAGTGTCTCATAGATTGGAATCTTCATAATTATTAAAAAAATGTTGAGCACATAAACACACTGCTGAGACTGCTGCGACTGTTGAGTAGATAGAAGTAATATTGATCACCCACGCGCTATATGCAAATGCAAAAAGATCAATCCCAACCAGATTATGGCGCGCTATCTTAACGATGTATCTTTTGTTGAATCACCAAAATTATGTTCACACGTTCAGTGTGCGCTCCCCTCATATCTCTCGCGCATGAATCTCTATATTTAAATTGATTTCCATATCGAAATGTATTTATCTTTGTAATGTCGCTCTTATGAGTTGTCATGTTCCCGCTCGGCTATAAGATTTATGTACCACAGTAATAATTGGTCAATTCTGCTGTGTTTGTGGCATAAAATTACAAAGTTTCGCTGGTCTTTTATTTGGTGTAAACATCAGCTATATAGGTAGATTTTGGGCAACAGTTTAGCCTGCCTTTGTTTATGAAAAATATACAAAACATGTTAAAACAGCGAACCGTTTTTGAATCTTCTCTATGGCACTTGATTATGAGTGGAAAATTAACATCTCTTCGCTCGTCTTGAGTGCGCACACGGAAAAATATTGTTCTATGGTCGTGTACGATTCGAAAACAACTGCAAAGTAAACTATTGGTTCTGTTATTTTTAGAAGCGTCGGATTGAATAGGTTTTTGAAAGTATTTTCGCAATGGATTTTGTTTATCTACCTGTTAGGGTAAGCATTCGTGGGAGGGTTTACGATGTGCTGTCTTACTGTCTTGTCAACCTCATTTGCTGGAGACCGTTTTCGAGTACCATACAATTCAAAAAACATATCTATCCTTAGCGGGTTTACTTTATATAGAAAGAGCCTTTAAATTTGAAAACCGATTCGATTGATATGCGAATCTGTCTTCTGCATGAATAGCTCTATCAATGGGAGCCCAATACAAGTTTCCTCAAGGACGGTTCTTTACTTCTTTACACAGAAATGTTGTTCTAAACAGACTCATAGTGGAGATAGCCCATGGTTCTTGGCTACGAGTTATGCCTTACAAACTTCCGCCACTGATTCCCATTATTCTCTGCGATCGCAGGACGTTTCTTTTAACGCCCATACCAATCGACTATGCTTATGCTTTGGCTTGGTCTTTGAAATGTAGGTTAAAACTGCTTTCTAGCCAAATAACCTCTTGGTCAAAGTATTATTGCCCGATAACTTAACGAAGTCGACCCAATGTATAGTCGCAGTTGTGTGTCTTCCCGTCCATGTCGAAGATTTTTCTATTTTAAAGGTGTCTAGTATAAGCTCTCCTTTTCTGCCCATCGTCCATAAATGGGTGCTTGAGACTCCTAAGGGTGTGAATTCAAGACCTTCAAGTCGATATAGTTTTGAACTCATTTGTCTTGCCAATCCAATAAAGGAACCATTTTTCAGTAGTATTCCGCACCGAATTTCCACTAGGGTGGCACTCGTGGAGTTTATGCTTACTCTATACTTGCGAACAACTTAAGGCTGTGGTAATGTATTTTCCAATCCGCTTTGCAATCCCCATGAAAGCCTCTATTAAGGCCCTTTGTCGCAACAGTCCAAGCTGTCGGTAGCTGAGGTAACTATGAGTGCATACCCAGTTTTTGGATAAAAAGTCGAATAACGGTACTTTTAAAATTCGGACATTTCTCGAAAAGGGTCGGAACAAAAATGTATTTCCAATGTAATATGGTCATTTGTAACTTAATAGCAAGCTTTTGTCTATATGATCGTGCAATCGAGTTTTTGAAGAAAGTGCTTTTTTTTAAATTTGGTTTTCTTTAGTTTATTGGAAAACGACAACAACGATTTTGACGAAAATGCATACTTAGAGTACAATTGATGTTTTCGAAATTATTGCGGCCTTAATTTTCAATCCGAATCACCGGAAACGATCATTTTAAGAACTGCTCATATCTCGAAAACCCCATTTTCGATTTCGGTAAAACTTAAAAAACCCAGTAATGCTAACATTTCCAACAGTTTCCAATACTCAGCTTTCAGATAAATAGTTAAGCAATAGTATTATTCAAACTAGACATTAAAATATTGGTAACTGTTTTGTCTGTCAAATTTTACAAAAACCTCTCCAACGATTTGAATTCTGAATAAGATTGGGTTGTCTGTTGCGCTTTGTGTTTTCATATGCGGTTTGGTCTGCCCCATAAGCAGATTTCCATTATAATAATAATAATAATATTTTATTTCATATCAAAGCAGCTTAAGACTTAATAAATGTACAAATTTTAGGGTTCATATTTTAAATGTTTAATATAGCTTTATGAAACAGTGGAGTACCTACGACCAGTTGTCATGATGCCAATGTCAGTTATGTTAGAAGAAGACAATTTAAGGGGAAATTAAATTGAATTTAAACAAAGCATAAAAAGAAAAAAGAAAATCCAAACAAAATACTAAATAAGACAAAAAGTATGAACAGAATGATTAAAAGAAAGTAGCCATTTTTTTTTACACCAAAAAAGAACATGTCATGATGACATGTCACATCTAAGGCTATTAGGTAACATATTAAACTGACGAGGTGCGGTGAAATGGTGACACCGTGAAAAGTGCGTTTTATATACTTTTGGCAGGGCAACCAAACGTCGGTTGTTGATTCTTTAATTTTTGTGTTCAAATAGCTTAACAACATAAAAACCTGAATTTTCCAAAAAATATATTTTAAGAATTTATACAAGTACTTAGTACAGATGCCATACAGGGAAAAGATTTTTGAACAGCTCAAAAGTATGAGTTCTAAAATTCATTCTACAAATTACTCTAATTGAATGTTTTTGTTTAGTTAGTGGTTTATTTAATTGCAATACGCACCGCAACAGCAGGATGTTCCATACTGTAGTTTTGATTTCAATAAACCATTTCGGACTAACTTTAAGATAGTTAGACGACAATAGAGACTAAGGTGATAAAGTCGCCTCTCCACCCTATTTAGATATTGCTTCGGATATAAAGCATGTTCCTTCCAGCTGAGCTTACAATCTAATATAGTACCTAAGTCCAAACTTAATTGAAGTTTTCACTCGCAAGTCTCTATTCATTAGATATTTTACAATCTTTACGACACACAAAAGAGTCTTGCAAAAACAAATCAAGCAATCCCAGATTGTGGGGAAGAGCGCAAATTTTGGCGTAGCAAAGTTGGCTTAGCTATTTAAAAGTTTAACAAAAACAAGGAAGCAGGCTCCCTGTTAAATTTTGTATTTGAGACTTTAACTGTGTGAACTTCTGCAACACACTAATCGGGCACACACAGTTTGGCCCGCCAGATCAACTATAGATCGAATTTTCACACTGAAGCAAATCCTGGAAAAGACGAACGAATTTCAAGCTCGTCAAGTCGCCGAACTCACCGTCTTTCATTAACTTAAAAAAAATACTTTTATAACTAAATAAAATAGACATTCCTTTTTTTTATTCCTTAAATTTGGGGGTGGGAGTGTTCAACCCCCAAAGCACCTATCTGCGCTCGCCCCTGCTATTGCCGTATCAGCTGAATAACCCAAAAGTGGATTTTATTTAGCACTTGGTATTCGCATATAAATACTTCACGAAACGTTTCGTTTATCTACCATCTGTTCTCAGATTTTTACCCACCTACGTAATAAAATAAGAAAACAAACAACCAAACTTTTGATGAACGAGAAAGTTTCGTTCGACCAAGTCGAGCACATTATTTTTCATTTTATTTTTTTCGTACATTTGTATAATGGGCCTTACCAATAAACATGTTTCGTTTCGACTCTAAATTTTAGTAGTTCACAGTGGCTATATTTTCCATTGAAAATTCGCAATTTTTTAGCTTGCGTAAATTTAAAGTCGAGACTAAAATTTGTTATTAGTACGGCACAATATCTGTTTAAACATATTATAATTCTCTATTTATATATAGATACTCGTTATTGTATTTAACCACACAATTAAATTAAATTAAATTAAATGTTCCCGCCTACTCATCGACCTTTGACTATCGTCCTATAAGCATCTTTCCATGTCTATCAAAGATTTTTGAAAAAATCATTGCCAAGCAGATTTCAAGCCACCTTAATCATTTGAATTTATTGTCTCCAGTGCAATCTGGTTTCCGTGTTCAGCATAGCTGTTCACCGGCTATGATTAAGGTTCTTGACGATATCAGAATTGAGTATGATAAGGGCTTTCTTACGCTGCTGTGCTTGCTTGACTTTTCAAAAGCATTTGACTCGGTAAGCCGTGACATTATATGCATGAAATTGAAGCTTTACTTTGGGTTGAGTGAATACTCAGTGCAGCTTATAAGCAGCTATCTTACGAATCTTTCTGAAAAGGTTTTTGCTGAGCAAAAATATTCTCGTCCAAAAAATGTTTTTGCTGGGGTACCTCAGGGTTCGCTTCTTGGTCCTATCCTGTTTTGTCTTTATATTAATGACCTTCCACGAGTGTGCCGCAATGCATCTATACATCTTTATGCTGATGATGCTCAGATATCCCTCTTGACCAATAGGATTGGTGAAAGATCTGGCCGATAGTTTCAATTCAGATATGTCTTCAATAGTTAAATGGTCCCTTAGTAACGGTCTGATTTTAAATCCGGTAAAAACTCAATTAATTTTGATTTCTAAAAACCTGTTTGATACTGGAGTAATACTGCCTATTTATCTGAATTCCTGCAGACTTAAATTTTCAGATACAGTTATAAACCTTGGTTACAAGCTAAATAGATCCCTTTCTGCTATTCATCATGCAAATTTTATAGTTGCGCGTATTTATTATGCAGGTTTACGTAAGCTGTGGCTATTTTCAAACCTTACACCGGTAGATACGAGACTCAGGTTAATTAAGTCCTTGTTTGTGCCAATCTTTGATTATGCCATAGTTATATACCCTAAATTAGATTCTCAATCTCAGCACAAACTTCTTTTAGCTTTCAATGATATGGTTCGTTATACTTTTGGAATTAGAAGATATGACCACGTATTTCAAAATTTTTGGTATATTAGGTGCTGTGTATTCATGCAGAGAATAATTCAACGTAGATCACCACTATACCTATTCCCGAAACTGCAATTTGTCCAGTCACCGCGAACCTTCAACGTCATAACGCCTTCTTCTAATTTTTTGAATACTTCACGCCTCTTCCTTGTCCACGCTGCCAGACTTTGGAACTCTCTTCCTGTTACCATCAAGCAAATAGTAGGAGCCGATAAATTTAAAAGTGCACTCTTTGCATATTAATGTACTCTATGTTTACTCTATTACTCTTCTTCTTTCCTTATTTTCTCCCCTCTGTTCCTTTTTCTATAATCTAACCCCTTTTTTTTTTTTATTTTTTTTTTTTGTGTTTAATTAAATGTAATTTTCACTTA
The DNA here is from genome assembly GCA_963082955.1 of Cheilosia grossa. Classification (NCBI taxonomy): domain Eukaryota; kingdom Metazoa; phylum Arthropoda; class Insecta; order Diptera; family Syrphidae; genus Cheilosia; species Cheilosia grossa. The sequence goes on from OY720148.1 coordinate 26,959,759, forward strand.
TTATTAACTATATATGTTTTATTTTTCTTTGCTCATTATGTGTATAAATGTAATTTTAAAGTATATCTGTTGAGCTATAATGTACTATAAAAGACAATAATTTTTCTTATTTGTACTTTGCCAAATAAATTGAATTGAATTGAATTGAAATTTTTCCACTTTGTTCTATTTATATGTCATACAAATAATTGCGAACTTATGACCTACTTCATTTGTAAGATTCTGAGACTATGCCCCGAAATAATCGAAATAATGTGGACTTTTGGCACAATCGGGTCGGTTTTAATTTCATAATTGTTTTGTGGACTAATATATCCCTCAAGTGTGTCAGAAGTTCATTTTGGATTTTTGGCTTGTGGACTTATGACCCCACGCCGTCTCTATGACAGAAAAGTATCGTCAGACTCACGCCAACGTCGTTGAAATTCGACAAAAAAAAAGTACCAAAAGCTTTCCACTAGTCTCGCAGGCAGTGCTACCTGCATTGGATTTGGGCTTAGTCGAAGGCTGCACTGGACTAGAAGCGTTAACAGAGGTTTCTAAAAAGTACTGGGTGCGTGCCCTTGACTCCTTTGAAAGGGTAGTAGGCACCTCGTGTGGTAGTTTTTTTTTCACGCTGGTAATGACAATATTCTCTCTGGCAATGAGTACCCCAATGGTTTTTCATAGAAGCGGTCTGTGGAATTTGCGAAGGATGGCCCAGGAGGTGGTGCTTCTTTGCTGATTGATTTTTATCTTTTTGAATAGATTCGGAAGGTATGAGGTGAATTGTGGGAGTGAGAGTACTACACTGAACCAAAAAGGTACGTAGAAACAATAAATATATTCATTGTGACAATGAATCGTTAATTATTATTTGTCCAATAAACGCGTTTATTACGACAACGAACAGTCGTTTATTAATTTCATCATGATTTAAATTTAATGAACGTTTATTAAATTCGGTAATTAAATTAATAAACATATTCATAGAATTAACGAACGCGTTTATTGTGGTAATAAACTATTAATTCCCTATTTTAATAAACGTTGTTCATTGAATTAATAATAACCGTAATTAATTTAATAAACGTTGTTTATAGAATTAATAATAATAATAATTAATTTAATAAACGTTGTTTATAGAATTAATACTAATAGTAGTTAATTTAATAAACGCTGTTTATAGAATTATTACTAATAGTAATTAATTTAATAAACGTTGTTTATAGAATTAATAATAATAGTAGTTAATTTAATAAACGCTGTTTATAGAATTAATAATAATGATATTTAATTTAATAAACGTTGTTTATAGAATTAATACTAATAGTAGTTAATTTAATAAACGCTGTTTATAGAATTATTACTAATAGTAATTAATTTAATAAACGTTGTTTATAGAATTAATAATAATAGTAGTTAATTTAATAAACGCTGTTTATAGAATTAATACTAATAGTAATTAATTTAATAAATGCTGTTTATAGAATTAATAATAATATAAATTGATTTAATAAACGGTGTATATTGATTTAATAAACGGTGTTTATTGGTTTAATAAAAGGCGTTTATTGATTTAATAAACGGCGTTTATAGAATTAATAATAATAGAAATTAATTTAATAAACGGTGTTTTTTGATTTAATAACCGCCGTTTATATTAATAGCAATTATTTTAATAAACAGTTGTTTATTAAATTAATAATAACGCATATTAGTTTAATAAACTTGATTGGTTATTAAATAAAGCAAACCTGTTTCTAGCGACATCGAACCTGTTCTGAAAAAGAAGCGAATGACACAAAAATACATTTAATACATTTAGTAAATTTTTTATTTTGTTATTTGCGTTTTACAAGACAATGTTACAAAAGGGCATTCAGCAAAACATGAGTCTTTGCGGACATTTTTTTTCTACATTTTTGAAAATATTGGGTTTCAATAAAGCACCAAAATGATGATGATGCTGATGGGTACTCAAGATTAAAAAGATAAAATAGTTTGAAACAGATGTCGACTGCTCTTTGAAATTTGTGAAATATAAACTTAACGCCATCAAAATACAAAAAAATTTCTTGAAAATTCAAGACGGATTCACCGTGTACAATAATAAAGGGTTGAACACTCTCACCCATTTTGTACAGAAAGGCGATATGGTCCTCTATGGCCTGAATGGTGTTGCCCACCCAGATGAAAGTATCCTGTGAGTCCTTTATAGTTGATCTGATAACATTTTGTTTCCCCTCCTTGTCTTTTTTGATGCATTTGTTGAATGGCACGAAGTAGCCATGCAGAGCCCATAGCAATGCTGCATCTTTACAATCTGAAAAATAAGTCGAAGAAAAATACAAAATTACCCCAAAATATGCCAAGAATATCTTAAAATTGATTGAGTACATATGTATCAAGTTATCAGAATTACAAATAAAAGAAACGTATTGAATTAACTTACTGTCGGATGGATTTGTCGACTGTAACTGTTTCACAACATCTTTGATGTTTTTTTCCTTCACATGATTTTCTGTTAACAAAAAATCCAAAAGCTTGACCCTGAGTTGCTCCCAGTTGTCCAAAAACGAACTGGAATTTACGTAACAATTGTGAAAGTCCATGTCAACCTAGGAAATTTCAGGTTGTTATTGTTGAGCAAACTTGGTGCTGAAGTTTTCTAACATACCAATCGATGGCCAGTTGGTTGCTTGTACTGAGGCCATTTGGTCATAATTTGAGAGGTGGAAACGGATTTATTTATGTCACACATTCTATAATTGGAACATGCTTTCCAGCAACGATCAAATTCTTCCGAAGACAATTGGTCATATTTTAGCATTCGCATGGCTTGCTCTGCATCCGCTTCTGGAACTGAAATTATGATATTTGGTCAAAATGTTAAAATATTCTGTTCAATTCCAAATATGTAATTAATTGTCATTTAAATGAAACATTTATCATATAAGATAAATAGTTCTACGCCAATTCAATTCTGAGGATGTGACAACTCTGAGACAAAAATCAAAGCTTTGACCAAATCGGGGTTATATCTTAAATTACAGGAATTATATGTTTTCGAATTCCCGGATCCCAGAATTGCCATTTGCTCAGAACTTGATACGAAAAGATATAAATTGTTAAACGAACCCATTTCAAAAGTCAGTTTTTCGTCTTCATTTTGGTTCGCGCTTGTCGAAGACTTTGGGGAACTCAATGCCGTAATAGTTTTGAATGATGATTTTAAATTACAAAATTTATTATAGATTTTACCCCTCTTACCCGTTCGATAATATTCCTAAGATTATATTATTTTTAATAAAATTTGTACGACCACGAACAATAAACTGCTTACCAATTTTTCAGTCGGAAATCTTTCTACAATTTCCATTTCAATTTTGTAACTTGAATGCAAATCCAAATGAATTTTATTTTGATCAAAATAACTGGCAATTACATTTATTAGTTGTGTTCTTTGGTGGTCTAATAATTTGTTATTTTGGTTGTAACTTTCAGCCAATGCTATAGTCCTTATGTTGCTGTTCAAAATTGTTCCTAACGAAACAAAGGTCGGAGAATTTGGCAAACTTGTTGAGCTTGGAGAATGGGGTGCATATTGTCGTGATGAAATAACTGGGTAAGGCGAGCTTGAGGATTCTCTAGATCGTGGGCTGTTAAAAAGCGGACGAAATCCTGAGTTGGCGTACATTAAAAGAGGTTTTCCAATAGACTCCCGCCACTCTCTTAGCTTTGATTCAAACAATATTAATGTGCGGTATTTAAAGGGTTTTAGAATTTGGGCAAGGTGGTGGCACTCAACATTTTTTAAAACCTCAATATCTACGCCATCCGCTGAAAATATATAGGGAAATCAGATCAGCGTAGTGCTGTCACAGGTAAGAAGTCCACTATCGACTGAGATATCTACTAGTATTAAATAAATTAAAGATCAAACATTTTACAACTTTAGTTTCAGCAAAAAATGAAAACCAAAGGAAGACAATACAAAACTAACTGTTAACTTACTTTTAAATTGCTCCAGGAGTTCTAACTGGTCCCAGTTTTTCAATAATTCAGTCAAATCATCATGCGGGTCTATGTGAACAATAGTCGCTGTTGTTGTTTCAAAATCTTCTAAAATATTTTCCAAATCCGAATCTGACATTATTTCCATATCAGCTTCGTCCATCAGCTCATCGTTCTGCAGCTTCGGTGGCATTTTGCAGTAGAATAATTTAAATATAAAGGAAGTGTTCACGTTTCGTTGAATCTGTCAATTATCTGTATTGACTTAGTGATGACTTCATCATGTTAATTTTAAATAGTTATAACACATAATATTCTAATACAATAAATGTTTTTAATTATTTTTCTTAGTGTTAACCCAAAGTAAACTTACAATAAAATACTTTTAGCGGGATTATTTATGTGAATTAATAACTTGTCATTTGAATAAAACTTTCTCATAATTTCAGTGATAATTTGAAAAAAATACTCTTTAACCCTTAGAACTGTCTTCCCTGTAGCAGTTTTTATTAAGTTTATCGGTGGCCCAACAGTATCTTTTAAAGAAATAATTGAAAATGCACCCAACTGTGTTTCGTCAATTTCAAAAGATAATACATGAGGATTGTAAAGGATTCTGTTAAGTTTCTGGCAAAATAAAAAAACAGTTTTTTTTTTAAAAAGAACGATGTCTATTATAATGTATAATTCGATGTCAGTTTTAAACTGCGCTATATAGAAATTTTGTTGGTATTTGTAGCCTTCGACTTCTGCTTTGGAGTAAAACTCTATGAAAGTGCTAGGTACTCTAAGCATTTCAGATACTATGCTGCGGAAATTACTTTCTATTTTATATTTCTCATATATTTGAAAACTACTGTAATCTCTTGCGTTTAATAACTTACATGCAGCTTTTAGCTGATATTTTTTGGCTAAGGTCAAACAAATATTTTTGCGAGATGATATGGCATGAGAATAAAGCTTAAATTGTTTGTGCTTAGCTTCAAACTTAAAGCACCAAAAGTTTCGAATAGGCCCTGACTGTTTGATAACAGTGGGATAATGGATTAAATTATGGTGCTTTGGTTTCAGGGTATCATTAAAAAGGCGCACATAATCTCTGTTGTGATTTTCAATCTTCTTTCGCAACATTAAGATGTTGCTATCACAAATTTCAAATGAGAGAAGTAAGTCAATTGTTTCAATTAAGTTAAGAAGAAACTTCCATACCTCATCATCATCTGGCACTAAGTCTTCAATCATTATCTGTATACAAGAAATAAAGGTCATCATTTCTCTGGCTGTCATTTTTAGATGTTTACTTTTTAAATGGTTAATTTTTATTTCACCCGACATGTTGTCAATTTCTAATGGGCCATATTGAAATGTTTGCTTTCTTAAATTAAGGGTTTCCAAGGTAAAATAAGAAGCTGTGTTGATAAAATATGCAATGATATGGCAAATATCGTAATGACAAACTCCTTCGAATATGTCGTGCATAAAGTCAACGCAATAATTATCTACAACATGAAACGATGGGATGTCATTAAGTTGACAATAATTTCGAATTCCACTTTCAGCAGAGTTATTAAGAAGAACATCGTTTGCGTAGTTAGAATGATTTCGTAGTAAGTCTTCTCGTTGAATTGTTAACAACTGCGTTTCAGATTTTTTGGCTTTACAAAACCTACAATAAGAGTTGCTTGAAAAGGATCTATTGAAATCTAAAATCGTATTTAACCCCAAATTGTCTCCTAACACAAGACCTAAAACAAAATTAACTTTTATTTTCCCCTTACCATTGCAGTTTATATCAAGGCCATCAACTTCAAGACTTTTAAGCTCACTAACCAAAGTTTGAAAGCATTTGTCGTTGCCAAATGATTTTAAATCCTTTGATTTAATAATCCCCGCCAAAAAAACATTATCCAACTTTGATTCTTTCCATGGAAGACAGGGAAATGAATAGTAAATATTACATATAGAATGAACGCCAGCATGAGAGCTTAATGGATTATTGATTTCAAAATCATCGGCATATATAAAGTAAGGAATAAGTACTTTTCCTGGATACATCTCAGATTTTTTCTTCCAAAGCTCACCTTGAATGAAATTTGAAATTTTCTTTTCGGTAATTACTGATTGCATATGAACTATCGTTTTATTTAACATGTTTTCACTCTCAAAAAATGTTTGAATTTGAAACTTTAGTGGCATCAAAATGCCTTTAGTGTTTTTTTCGTCATAAGCAAGTGTTCCATTTCTAAAAACTTTATCGATTTCACTGTTTAGCGTAAACTCGTGTAAACTGCCTAGTAAATTTGATTTTTTTAGCCAATCAAATAATTTATATTCACTATTACAATATTGAAAAGGATTACGGCACTTTGATATTAGACCATCCATTTCATTATGGAGTTGGGAGTGTGGTTTTGCAAGCTTTTCGTTTGAAAATAATTTTAATAAGTCAAGAATAGGTTCCAAGATAAGTTTTTGAACATCTGCTTGAATCTCTGAAATGTTTTTTCTTGAAAAACTATTGTTGTCATGCAGTTTTAAAACAAACCGAGTCGCAGAGATGAATACTTCATTAAGACTGTCTCCCACATTTATTTCCTTAATTTCAAGGAAATCGCTTTTGCCATTTTCACATCCTCCTGAACTCTCCCCACAATTATTATTATTATTCTCCTCAGAATATATACATTTTTTTAATTTTTTTTTATCAGAACTACTTGTGACGCCTACAGTGGGTGGTGATTTTTCAATGTGTTTCCTATCTAAATGTTTTTTATAGCTTCCTAAATTTTGGAATGATTGTGAACAATTTTCTTCCAAACATCTAAAAGTACTATAAGTACCTAGATCATGAGTTTTTTTTAAATGTTTTATAAAGACACTAACAGGCCAAAACATTTCTTTACATATGTAACAAATCATTTTTCGCTTCTTTTTTTCTATTTTAAGTAGTAGTGTAAATTAGTAGTAATAAGAATTTAACGATCAAACTAAAATTACATATTAGGTTTTAGCTGATGAGATAACAAAATGATAACAGACGATTAAAAGCTAAACAAAATTAAGAAAAACGAAATAAAATTAAAAAGAGTCTTACATAGGCAAAATAAAATTTTTTTTTTGATTATTTTTTTATTTTTAGTGTGAAAAAGATTTTAATTTCTAAATGTCAATCATTAAACACCAGACAACTCCTACGCTACAAGGCAGATTTAGATAATTTATGCATCGCTAGATTCCAACGTTGATGTACTTTAAATAATTGTAAACTTTTATAGAAAGTAGCAATTATTTGCGAAATTGGTTATTGGATGCAAAATGTGCCTATATATCGAAATTTGGAAAAAAATCAAACATAAAACACCTCACAACTCCTACGCTACAAGGCAGATTTAGATAATTTATGCATCGCTAGATTCCAACGTTGATGTACTTTAAATAATTGTAAACTTTTATAGAAAGTAGCAATTATTTGCGAAATTGGTTATTGGATGCAAAATGTGCCTATATATCGAAATTTGGAAAAAAATCAAACATAAAACACCTCACAACTCCTACGCTACAAGGCAGATTTAGATAATTTATGCATCGCTAGATTCCAACGTTGATGTACTTTAAATAATTGTAAACTTTTATAGAAAGTAGCAATTATTTGCGAAATTGGTTATTGGATGCAAAATGTGCCTATATATCGAAATTTGGAAAAAAATCAAACATAAAACACCTCACAACTCCTACGCTACAAGGCAGATTTAGATAATTTATGCATCGCTAGATTCCAACGTTGATGTACTTTAAATAATTGTAAACTTTTATAGAAAGTAGCAATTATTTGCGAAATTGGTTATTGGATGCAAAATGTGCCTATATATCGAAATTTGGAAAAAAATCAAACATAAAACACCTCACAACTCCTACGCTACAAGGCAGATTTAGATAATTTATGCATCGCTAGATTCCAACGTTGATGTACTTTAAATAATTGTAAACTTTTATAGAAAGTAGCAATTATTTGCGAAATTGGTTATTGGATGCAAAATGTGCCTATATATCGAAATTTGGAAAAAAATCAAACATAAAACACCTCACAACTCCTACGCTACAAGGCAGATTTAGATAATTTATGCATCGCTAGATTCCAACGTTGATGTACTTTAAATAATTGTAAACTTTTATAGAAAGTAGCAATTATTTGCGAAATTGGTTATTGGATGCAAAATGTGCCTATATATCGAAATTTGGAAAAAAATCAAACATAAAACACCTCACAACTCCTACGCTACAAGGCAGATTTAGATAATTTATGCATCGCTAGATTCCAACGTTGATGTACTTTAAATAATTGTAAACTTTTATAGAAAGTAGCAATTATTTGCGAAATTGGTTATTGGATGCAAAATGTGCCTATATATCGAAATTTGGAAAAAAATCAAACATAAAACACCTCACAACTCCTACGCTACAAGGCAGATTTAGATAATTTATGCATCGCTAGATTCCAACGTTGATGTACTTTAAATAATTGTAAACTTTTATAGAAAGTAGCAATTATTTGCGAAATTGGTTATTGGATGCAAAATGTGCCTATATATCGAAATTTGGAAAAAAATCAAACATAAAACACCTCACAACTCCTACGCTACAAGGCAGATTTAGATAATTTATGCATCGCTAGATTCCAACGTTGATGTACTTTAAATAATTGTAAACTTTTATAGAAAGTAGCAATTATTTGCGAAATTGGTTATTGGATGCAAAATGTGCCTATATATCGAAATTTGGAAAAAAATCAAACATAAAACACCTCACAACTCCTACGCTACAAGGCAGATTTAGATAATTTATGCATCGCTAGATTCCAACGTTGATGTACTTTAAATAATTGTAAACTTTTATAGAAAGTAGCAATTATTTGCGAAATTGGTTATTGGATGCAAAATGTGCCTATATATCGAAATTTGGAAAAAAATCAAACATAAAACACCTCACAACTCCTACGCTACAAGGCAGATTTAGATAATTTATGCATCGCTAGATTCCAACGTTGATGTACTTTAAATAATTGTAAACTTTTATAGAAAGTAGCAATTATTTGCGAAATTGGTTATTGGATGCAAAATGTGCCTATATATCGAAATTTGGAAAAAAATCAAACATAAAACACCTCACAACTCCTACGCTACAAGGCAGATTTAGATAATTTATGCATCGCTAGATTCCAACGTTGATGTACTTTAAATAATTGTAAACTTTTATAGAAAGTAGCAATTATTTGCGAAATTGGTTATTGGATGCAAAATGTGCCTATATATCGAAATTTGGAAAAAAATCAAACATAAAACACCTCACAACTCCTACGCTACAAGGCAGATTTAGATAATTTATGCATCGCTAGATTCCAACGTTGATGTACTTTAAATAATTGTAAACTTTTATAGAAAGTAGCAATTATTTGCGAAATTGGCTATTGGATGCAAAATGTGCTGGATTCCAATATACGTATATATATATATATATATATGTAAATTTGATAACATTTCTATCAAACCACAAGTTAAATTGTCTACAGAATATTATAAATCACTTACCTTTTGAAATAATTTTAATGTTCCTCTCTTTTAATTGTTTTAATTTTATTATTTTCCAAAAAAAAACAAAGCACCACAACCAACGACCAACTCAACCAACGCAGAAAATTATTTTAACTAATGGCGGGTTGTAGCCGACGGACGCCGGCTACTTAAACTTATTCAAGTAAACGAAATTAGTTTCGTCATGTTAACAGGGCTCCCACTTTTTGATTACTTTTTTATGGGCATCACTTTAAATAGTTGGAAATATGATTTATTCGCGCGTTATATGTAGTATACTAAGAATTCGATTTTTAATTAAAAAACGAATTGTAACAAATACCGTAGATGGAAACTATACTTCATTGGTTTTCCCGACGTTTCGACAGGGATTGCTGCCTTCTTCAGTGTTTAATATTTTGAGAGATCAAACTGCTTTAACAAAATAAAACAATAATTTTAATGGTTGTGCTATATTATATACTATTGTTTGTTTTGTTAAAGCAGATTGATCTTTGAGGTAAAATTGTATAAAATGTCTTCATTATAATTTTTTGTTTTTGCCAATTTGAAGTTTTAGTAGTGAAATGAACGACAGCTTCTAGGTTAAAACTTTTTCTGATCAGAGAACTGGTGGTTGCAACCTACTGATAGGCTCATTTTAGGGCGGAATACAAATTTGGTTGATTTGAGTTTTGGGAAGTGCATGATACTACTTTTTCTGAATGCACATCTACTGAGACTATAAATAGAATTCTTTTGCTAAAATGATTAAGAGATTTGGGGCATCAACAAAAAATAAAGAGTAATTGATAACTTAAATTATTGAGGACTTATTGAGAATTCACCAAACAATGTGGTATTATGTTTGCCCTATTTCTTATTTTGTTTCAATCAATTCCTTTATATATGGCATTTTCGATTGAAGAAAATAATTGCCCTTTTTATCAAAAGAGCAAATCTAGAAGTGCTTTTCTTTCTTTCTGCGTGATATTTATGTAAAACTAACAGGTAAATGACGATTGTTTCTTAAAAGTAATTTCTTTTAAAAGAATGGATTTTTTAGATCTATACTAATTTTGATATATGGATATTTTGTTCAATTTGCTACACTTGTTGTATAAGTGGGATCCATTAATACATCAAATTAAAACAAACCAAATAATAAATGTATCGGTTAATATTTTAAAGAACAATTTATTGCGGCAATAAACTGTTTACAGAATTGACTAACCGTTTATAGAATTAATAAAGAAGTTCACTGCGACAGTGAATGACTTTATAGATTTAATAAACAATATAATTATTACATTCAAGGCTTCGTTAAATTCAATAAACAGTTTTTCTTCCGACAGTGAACTGTTTATGAATTTAATTAAATATTTTATAGAACTTATGAACAAGATTATTAGCGTTAAAGAGAGTTTAGCCATACAAAGTGTATAAATAACCAATATGTTTTGCCAATTAATATATTCATAAATTTGATATCTATATAGTTTGGAGTTTAAAATATGAACTGTTACCAAAAATATTTTTTGTTACCAATTCAGTTAAAATTGGTAAAAAATTTATAAAATATTGGATATTTAAAAAAAATAAGTCTTGTAGCCGTTTATTAATCCACTTTTTTTTTGCAAGAAAAAGTTTATTATTTGTATTTATTTTTATATATTTATTGTCCCAATAAGCGTTTATTAACAGAGATCTATTTTATTAATAAACCGTTCGTAATATTAATAACAAGTTCATTGCGACAATAAATCAAATGTTCAAAACAATTAATCGTTTATTATTTTAGAAACATTGCTTTTAGTAAAGGTGGTTCATTCTCGCAATAAACGCGTTTATTAACTAAGATCTATTTTATTAATAAACCGTTCGTAATATTAATAAAAAGTTCATTGCAACAATAAATAAAAATGTTTAAAACAATTAACCGTTTATTATTTTCGGAATTCTGCTTTCAATAAACGGCGATTCGTTGTCCCAATAAACGTTTATTAACTGAAAAGTTTTTTTTTAATAAACTGTTCGTAATATTAATAAAAAGTTCATTGCGACGGTAAATATAATGTTTAAAACAATTAATCGTTTATTATTTTCTGAATTCTGCTTTTAATAAATGGCGATTCGTTGTCCCAATAAACGTTTATTAACTGAAAGGTTTTTTTTTAATAAACCGTTCGTAAAATTAATAAAAAGTTCGTTGGGATAATGAAAAATAAGTTAATAAACGTCGTTTATTGATTTTACGAACGATATTATTTTCAGTGTATATGGTCTACTTTTTTCGATACCACTTTTGCCGCTCCAGTTCATCCAGTCCCACCGACACCAGTTGAGCAGCTGACGGACGGTTCACTAGTAAGTCGTACTACCGATATGAAAATCAGCCGGCTTACAAACCTGCGGTGCTATACCTCCCCAACAACAATTTTTAGCGATATGATGAGTCCTTTAAAGAGTAGCAAAATCCAACCGTATCCATCGGCAGATGGTGATCACTTTCCATTATAATATTCTGCTGTAAATTCCTAAAGACTTGCAACTACAAGTAAACATCTTAAACTGATTTTAAAAATCATATCCTCCACCCATCTTAATCCCACCTACGAAATCCATTAGATACCACATAAAATTCAACGTACCTACCCCATCCACATTCTACAACCGTTTGTAAGGCAATTGAGCCAATTATCACCCTCGCAGCCACATCATTGGCAATGTCATTATAGATCGGCCTATTTCGCTGCTAATTAAAATTCACCACATTTTCCCACCATGCCATGCCGTCTGTTTTGCTTTACCAAATCTTATGTTCGCATCCCATCAACTGTTTGGCTAATATCCGCACGCTTTTCTCTCAGAACCTAATAAATTGGATTCGTTTTCGCGCGCGAAAAGCACTCAAATTAAAAAATTGCGCTTCTCTTCTGCCGACCAGACAAAACGATGAAGAGTGGTAGCAAAAGAAAAAATTGTGTGTGTGTAAACAGATTGCGCGAAAATTGCCCCACAACCGAGCGAAAGATGTATTTCCTCCACCTTTTCGATTTTAAACGGTATACCTCCATCGAGGCAACGTTCGCACGCCTGGTCGTACATATCTATGCATCTGTATCCACATAGACGCGATAGTAAAATGATACCTGTTTGTGTGTTTATTTAAGATGCTTTGAAGAAGTGCGCACACCGTTCGGATGTGTAAATATTAGAACGTACTTCGGACTTATTTTTTTTTTTGCGTGCACAAAAAATAGAAACTTGCAACTATTTTTCATACAATGTACGATTGTGAATTTACTTCCAAGTTTTATGAATTTTTTTTTTTTTACTCTCCTGCCTGCTCGAGCTATTATCGTAGATTGAATTGTGTGTACAAAGTTGTTTGATATTACGCGATCTTTATAATATTTATCTAATTAGTTTCGTATTCTTATATACAAGTTTTTCTGTTTTGTTTTGTTTGAATAGCATCAAGGTGGCTATCTGTCTGCAATTTGCATATCGCGTCGATTTGCAAATAAAAATTTAATATAATGATCGCGTCCGGCTATCTCGTGATGAGGTATGGAAGTCTCAATAGGAAACAGTGGTGCTGGAAAGTCTTTGGACTATAAATAGATACTATTGAAATAATAGGGGCCTTTCAGCTTTTTGCACAAAATGATCGGCTCAGACGATCGTCAAGTTGACAGATAAGTTGACGGATTTAATAGAACCACTACAAGAAAGAGAAGTTCACGGCTGAAATTGGCCGAAGATCATTACTTTTGGGCGTCCACTCCATGTCTGTAAATTGAAAGTCTTTTCTGGCAAAATTTGATCTGTAACCGGAACTAGCTCAAATTAAGATTTGTTTTGCCTGAAAACGCGTCAAAGTGCAGCTCATTTGCTAAGGGCACAACACATTCACTTGAATATTTGTATCTGTCTCTGTATCGGGAACGGAGTCAGTTGGTTGCTGGAAAAATGATGTTTCGTTACTTTCAACTATTTTCAGTCTCGACTTTAAATTTACGAAAGCTCATAATCGCGAACTTTTGTATACAACAAGGCAAAAATCGCCCACCCAAAGGTTTGATAAGCCTGCCTACAATCGTCTGGTGTTTCATCTGACAACGACTTCAGAGATTATTTCTTAAACGACTCGCACCCGCCAGATAATATTCCTTAGAGAATCCTAGGCAAGTTTACCACAAGCCGTGACGTATCAGCGAGATGTCCTCGACGGCTTAGAATCTCTTTGCGAAATTGGCGCCAAATAAGAAGGCCGAGCTAAGTGACTAATAACTGCACGGCGATTGCTGCAGCCAAGTTGCCGCCGAAGAAATTTTCAGGTACAGTGAGCAGAACAGCTGGTACATCAAGTAGAAAAAAAAAAATATTTTCCTACCTCTTATCTTATCATAAGTTCGCAAAAGAGTCGACCAAGAGATTCCGCGCCAGGCAAACTAAAGCTAGACAGTTTGTTACGTAACGTGACTATCTTTTAACAGATGGTTTACAGGAAAATATTTTAGACGAGAAGAACCCCGTAACCCGAGTAGAAATCTGTGACTACTGTCCAAATTCACTTTAAATTATTATAGTCCCCACACGGTATATTTGACTCAGTTTGGTGTCGATAAACTCCATTCCAATAAGATGGTAACTATTTGAAATTTTTTGAAAGCTAAAAATTTCCTTTACAGTAACATTTCAAAGCACACAAGAACTGTGAGGTTGCTATTTAATGTTACCACTTAACAGCTACGCGAACTTTCTGCGCACAGTCTGAATTGTGACTACCGAAATCGACCATAAAATGTTGGTTTTTTTTTTCAAACAACCTTCACACATTTAGAAAATAATGGCTGCTGTAGGTATAAACAGTATTTATACTCCCACACGTAACATGCTCCTTTTAATGTAGGCGTGCGGCGTGCACCAAGAATTATATAACATTTCGGTTACAGGTCATACCCAAAATACCATTATGTGTGTTTCCCGAAATAGTAATTTTATGAGCTAAAACTTATTCCCCACTTTGGTCAAAGTTCCATCCTGCATTGGAAACAATACGCACTTTGATACATTGTACACACTGTTACTGTTACGGAAACATGTATGAAATGTAGGAACAGCGCTTACACTTTAACCTACAATTTATACTTGATGAACTAGATCAGATCGTCTTAAATCTTAGAATCTACAAAGTATGAGTTAACTCGGACTGCTTGACTACTTTATGTGGATAGGATCAACCTAGCCAATATGGAAATTTATACTGAATACGTTGAGCATTTGGATCTTTTGGTTATAAAAATAAAAATTATCTTGTCTGGCGCTTAGGTTGGTGGCAAGATAACAAAGGATGGGTATCAAACCGAAGGTATTGTTGACCTGTTTGCGGTACAATATTTTTTATAAAATAATAGTAAACAATCCGTGGCTTAAAAGTTTGTGTTAGTGTAATTAATATTACAAAATAAAACTGGTGTGCGGGAAAACAATGGTTTTACAATATAATAGTTTTTGGATTTGATAAAAAGAAAAAGAAAAAAAACAAATTCAAGGAAAACAATAAAGAGAAAATGAAAATGAAATGGTAGTAAATAATTTATTAATAAACTGCATTCAATTAAGATATTACTTATGCTGATGTTTGTGACAGCAGATCACTTCAAATTCATAATTTAAATAAATGTAAGTAAGTCTCACTGTGCCCTTAAATTAGTCTAGAGCCGGAAGCAGAGCTTTCAAAAAATCCTAAGAAAGAATTTCATTTTCAAAATTACGCGATCTCCGAAACCACTAAACCGATTTCAATTTTGTGGATCGGTATTGTTGATTCCAGTTGTAAAGATAAGATAGTTTTATACCCGATAGGTGCAAACGAAAGGCACGGGCAAAACCGTCTGGGTATAAACCGTCTTATATATAAAAGAGACTGACGTCCGTGTGTGCACTCATAACTCGAGAATGGATCGTTCGATTTTTACGATTTTTGGCTTGGTGGATTCGTATTTGCCCAAGGAAGGACATAGGTATTCTCCTTTTTGTTGTGAAAATAAAAGT
Organism: Cheilosia grossa; assembly: GCA_963082955.1. Lineage (NCBI taxonomy): Eukaryota > Metazoa > Arthropoda > Insecta > Diptera > Syrphidae > Cheilosia > Cheilosia grossa. The sequence goes on from OY720148.1 coordinate 26,975,385, forward strand.
TAAAGGGGATGATAATGGGGATAGAACTTTGTATGGGGAATCGCACTTTGAAAAAATTAGACTGGATAGAAAAACGGGTAGTGCCACTTCCAATTCAACAAAACTTATTTCAATTGTTTAATTTTTAAATTCTTTGGATGTTCCGGGCTTACCGCTACACATTTTGAAATCGAAAGTCGGCTCAGTTCAAATTTTGTCGAGCAACCCCAATCCATCGAAACTTTTTAACGGATCGCGTTTGATTTGATTGTGAAGAATCTGAAATCAAATTTCATGGAAGCGACGATTTGGACTGGAAAATTCAAGGCAAACATTATAATACAGAATGATTAGCCATTGATTTTGAAGCGTCTTCAATTTCCCATGCATCTCGCTTTCACTATGACAATGAACAGGTCGCAAGTACAATCCCTGGATATTTGTGAAATCAATTCTTGAATTCCCATGTTCTCACATGGTCAATGAGAAATGAGAGCTGTAAGTTCCTGTCTTTAAAACAAACACATTGGGTAGGCCTGTTTCTCATTCCCACTTTAGATGGACTCCAATCCAAAAGCTGTTTTTTTTTTACCCCCAACTGTATACAAAGCCACGTCTTCAGTCTACGCGCATCTGAACATCTCCATCTGTCTGCCGATATCAGTTCGACATTTAAACAATTTTTTTCTTGTTCGTTTACGTAACGAGCGCACCACCAGCAAAATATAACAACCAAGCCAACGAAAACATCGACCGACAGCCGACTGCGCCTACGGTTAATTAGAAAAATTGTTTATTGCTGTTCTACAAATTTAAAGTGTATATTCGCACGATCACTCGTAAACACAGTACAAGGTTGCTGCAACCGACTGCTGCTACTGATTTCCAATTGCTTTTGTAAGTATCTCTTGAATCTCTGCAACGAGTCAATCGTAGAAGAAAAATACTTTTCGATATGTAAACAACACGTTGCCACCCAATTAGACTTCGCCTTCTTTGAACTGCACTTTATGTCTACTTATAAATTTGTATTTCATAATTTTGGGTGTCCACCCCAATCAAATAAGAATTCACCTCATGATGGATTTCCGTTTTCTTTGCAGATTTCCTCACCATCAGATGAGAGAAGTGTAAAATATTTTTTTTAATAATAATAAAAAAAAAATATTTAACACTTAAATTCAACGACAACATCCAGCACAAGGAAACCAGTGAAACAGAGGAAAATAATAAAATAAAAAAAAAATTTAAGAAAATCATGCTACAATCGAATAAATGTAACGCGACAAGAAGTCGGACGCTTCGGAAATCGGATGCCATCAGCTGCTGGAGTTGGATTGTGATTGCAACAATATTTTTAATGGCAAGCGGTATGGTGACAATAGAGGCAGCTGGCACATTATTGGGTGAGTTATTGTTAAATCTTATGTGTGTGATATTTTTGTTAATCCTTGAGAATAAAGCCACGTTAATTATTTACCAAGGACAGTGGGGTTTGAGTACTTATATTTACTAACTGAGATTTGATTAGCAAAAGCATTTTTCAAAGGTGCACCACTCTCCCCTACACTTTGCGATATAGGAAATCTGAACTGTTGGAAATAGTTATGAATACATATTTTGAATTATTATCAGAAGATGGTAGGTAGGTAAGTAAATGGGTGCTCTTGTAGCGCTTTTGCCACAGCTTCACTTAGACCATCAGTTGGGTCCATTGTGTCCAGTTACGGGAACCATCCAGTGTGACCTGTTGAAAGACAAGAAAATTAACCGCTTTACATGTTGGCGCCACATAGATTAGTATGAATCTCATGGGCTCTTGAAGCTCCGTTGTGTCATGGTCCTCTCTAGTTCGTCCTACGAGTAGCCAGTGATATGAAGTTGTTTATCTACTAGAACCACCCAGATTTGAGTATGAATCTCAGGAGTACCTTGATATCGACATTCTTCAAATCATCTAGGTCATCGAAGAAGTAACTGTTGAGAATCTTCTGTCTACTATTTTTAAGGGCTGGGCATTCGCACAGTAGGTGGCGAACGGATTCTATTTCTACCGCATTGGCTTGTGATATTTCGTCCAGAAATTTCTTGCATCGACTTACAGTTCTTGACTTCACCACGACTGACTCCATGGCTTTTATGGCCGCTTGGCTGTCAGAGTAGATGGTGATTTGTTTACCGACAGTGTGGCATCTCTTAAGTACCTTCGCCGCTTGGGTAATAGCGGCTACCTCAGCTTGGAAGACACTGCAATCATCGTTAATTCTAAATGATTCTCGCAGGTCTAGTGCTTCGCTGAAGATGCTTGCTCCTGTACCGATATCCATTTTGGAACCGTCGGTATATAGGGCTAACTCCTCTTCTTCAGTTACTGCTTCGAACTCCCATTCGCTTCTGTTTGGAATTCTAGTATTGAATCTCCTGTCGAAAACGAGAGTGGGGGGTAGGTAGTCTGTAGTCACCTTCTCGTTCGCCCCGCTCCATTGGGATTCAATTGAAGCGTGCCCGTAGGGTTTAGATGACCATGGTCCAGACTCTCTTAGCCTGATTGCGGTTTTAGCCGCCTTGCTGCTGCAGTAGATGTCCAAAGGGGTGAGGTTTAGCATCACCTCCATGGCTGCGGTGGGGGTGGTTCGTAAGGAACCCGTTATCCCGATGCATGCTGCCCTTTGTATTTTGGTTAGGCTTGATAGATTGTATTTCTTCTCAAAAGCCTTCCACCACACTGTTGTACCATATGTTAGGATAGGCCGCACTATGGCTGTGTATATCCAGTGCACCACGTGCGGTCTGAATCCCCATGTGTTGCCGAATGCCCTTCTGCAGGCATATAGTGCCACGTATGCTTTTTTGGTGCGATCCTCTATGTTTTCCTTCCAGCTAAGCTAAGAATCTAGGATTAAACCCAGATATCTTGCTGTCTTTGAAATTTCTAGATCCACCCCACCCATCCTTGGGGGATTAAAGGCGGGGATCGCCCTTCTTCTCGTGAACAGTAGAATTTCCGTCTTCGACGGGTTCACTCCACGTCCACGGCCCGTTACCCAGTTATTGACTAGCAGGAGTGCGTAACTAAGTCTTTCGCTGAGAACTGGAGTGAATTTACCTGGAACCAAAATAACGACATCGTCTGCGTATGCGCTCACAATGAAACCTTCTTTTTCAGAAGATGCTTTAATGTACAATAACCACACTTGATCGATTTTTTCCAATTACGAATAATTCCCACTTGGTCATTTATTTCATTCGTGAGTGTTGAAATGACTGTGGTAAGCAATTAATGAAAAACATGTTGCCATATCCAAATATTAAATAAACTACAGAAAAACTTTTTTTTGAAAATGCTATAAAAAAAAACTACTGAATATTTTCTCAAATTTCTTTTTTTATTTGAAAGTACAATCCTTCCGGTTAATAATGGAAAATAATTTCATTCAAATGGCTGCCTCGGCTGGCCATGCAGTAGCCTACACGATCGGTCCAATTTTTAAGCACATTATCGATTGTGTGCAGCTGTATTTCACCAATGGCTTCACGAATATTGTCCTTTAAAGTGTTAATTGTCTCTGGCTTGCCGGTGTAACACTTATCTTTTACGGCACCCCACAAATAATAGTCCAACGGTGTCAAATCGCAGCTCCGAGGTGGCCAAACGACATCAGCTCTGCGGCTGATAATGCGATCTTCAAAAACAGGGCGCAAAACATCGAGTGTAGCTTCGGCATGTGTGGCACGTAGCGCCGTCCTGTTAAAACCAAATGTTGCAAATATCCTCCTCTTCAATTTTTGTGAACAAAAATTCGTTCAACATGGCCCGATAACGATCGCCATTGACTGTAACGGCCACTCCTTGCTCATGTTCGAAGAAAAATGGCCCAATTATGCCTCTGGACTAAATGCCGCACCAAACAGTGACTCGTTTTGGGTATATCGGCTTTTCAATGTATGCGTGCGGGTTTTCTGTGCCCCAAATGCGACAATTTTGCTTGTTTACATACCCGCCAAGATGAAAATGAGCTTCATCTGAAAAGATGATTTTTTTTCTTCTTCTCTAAGTCGATCGCAGGCCCACTTAGCGAAGCGAAAACGCATTGAATGGTCATTTCACCAAGCGTATACACAACCATATTCGTTCAGCGGAAGGATAAAACTAATTATCTGTCAAATCAGACATGAGCTAAGTGCTACCATTCGCGAAATAAGCACTAGTTGAAAAAAAAAGTTAGATGGCGGACCCTTTATAAAATTTCCCATAGGTTTTCTTATTTCAAAATTCACTAATTTGCCATAACATTAAACAATGTTGATTGCTGAAAGGAGTTTTTGTTTGCGCTACGACTAAATATTAAACGAGAAGGGAAAATAACAAAAGCTGGTAGAATTTGTGGTTTATAGAATTTTTTATAGGTAACATAGATTAGGTGGGTATGAGATATGGTCTCAAATGGCAGTAGGTATCATAAGGGCACATCGCGATACTAACTTAAACACGAAAACAGAGAAAAAAAAGTTTTCAAGTGTCAAAGGCAAAGTCGTAAATCTACGTTAACGCAGAGATTAAGGGAAAAAACGAATTTCTTGTTGTCAACAAAATGGGACACATATCGGCGAATCGAATGGAGCGTAGCAATAAATAGCCACAATTTGTTAGGGAGTCTGTCACTGTCCTCCTTCTTTCTGCTTGATAACGGCATCACATTAGATATCACCAATCAATGTGTGTTCTGGCTTTTTCAAGAAAAAATAAGTAGGCTAAACAAGACCCCGATCATCCCCGCCCTTAGCACAGAAAAAGGGACGTTATCGAAGGCAGATGTAGATATCCTTGGTCAGTTTTAAACGCAGATTTGTTGGCGCTATTTTTGGTCCGGCTTAAGTTGACGGAATTTCTACGAGGTAATATAAATGCGAACTCTACAAGTTGTACAGCGACACCGACTTGGTGAATTAGTCATCCAAAGACGGGCAAAAACATGTATACCAACACTTTGAGTTGACGAAAGAAGAGTTTTCAACCTGGAGGCACACACAAGCGGAATGAGGCCTTAACCAACTTACGTAAGTGGTGGTTAATTTAGGTAGCTGAAGAGCCGTGAATCAGGGAAATACCCTGCACTAAAAAAAGTTACCTATAGTCATGAAAATGCTCATAAATATGATGAACGCTCTCATGGATATGATGAAAATTCAAATATAAGGATTCAATGAGAAGAATAAATAATCAGCTGGCTGAACAAATAACTGGATTCTTCAAAATATAGGATCATCATATTGATAATTGATGAAGTGAAGGACCTGGTCCATAAGAAAGTACAGCGAAATCTTTTAAGACTCCTGCCAAAAAAGTTGGTGAATGCTACTTCATTGACTGATGAACGGTTCATCAATTGTCAAAAGTCTTAATGCATTTGTTCATTATATTAATGAAAAGTACTTCCTATCATCGAATTTTTTCTTATGCACACCATTCATCAAATTGAATAGGTTTTTTTTTTCAGTGTGTAAGCCTACCTTGCCGGTACAAGGGAATTAGTGCATGGCGTTGGCTTGTGCTTAATATTCCGCCGCAAGTGTTCTGCTTTTCCCTAACCGCACGTCACAATATAAGATCCCAGCCAGCGTTGAAGCTGAAAATGTTTAAAAAGGGAAATAGAAAGGGCATGACCCACTAAAAGGCGTCCCCACATAAAATACTTATATAGACAAAAAAAAAAAAACCAGCGAAAACATTTATTTATAACAAAAACAAAAAAAAAAAAAATTCATTTGTTGCATTCCTTTTCGCTCAATAAACAATAAAAAAAGAGGGGGGCCATGGACCTTGAGGCTCAAAAAGGGGCCATTTGGCCCTTAAACACTCATCTCACTTATTTCGATAACGGCAAGTTGCAAAATTTGATAACAAAAGCAACCAATCGTTCGAATGTTGTTCTTTGTTGAGTTGTATATTCAAAACTCTTCTTTCCCACTTTTGAGAAATTTAAGTAAAACGAAGAAAAACTGTTAAAAGCTGCTAAAATGATAGGTTTGAGGGCTAAATTGCATGTTTGGAATGATCTTTGTCTATTTTTTTATGGTATAGGGTGAACATACAAATTATTTAAAGATCAATTTAGTTTGAAAAAGAAAATGTTGAATATGGCGATTTAAATAATAGACTTTTGATTCAAACTATTTAGGTATAGAGGAGTTTTGAAAAAAAAGAAAACTTTTTTACAGATTTAATTCGTTTTTATTTATTTAAAAGAAATTGTAAAACTTAAGAAAAAGTTTAACAAATACCATGAAACTAGGGTTGCCAGATCTGAAAAATGTATTCTATTTTACATTTTATTTATCGTTATAAGTAATATTTGGTTTAAATAAAAGTCTTGTAATTCTATTCGTACATTTTATGTTACTTTTACAACGTACTTAGTTTTCGGATTTTTAAAAATAAAAATTCAAGAAGGAACATAACATATAAATAATAATAAATATGTTATATGAAGATTATTTGATTTTTTCCATAGTCAATTTCGCAAAAATCCTTAAATTCCTTGCAACTCATCGAAAAATGTTGCTTTACAAGGAGCTCTGCCTCCAATACTTCCATAGAAAGCTGATTTCGCTCATCTCTCTATGGGTTCTTCGTGAAACCGAATATCATTTCAGAGCTTGCATTGAAAATTGGCAACGAATATACAAAATTGCAAAGAAATTTGGTTCCAAATTAAAAAAACAGGACAAATTTTCAGTGCGGAACTTTTTGCGTGAAAGGACAGGACAAAAGCCTTATAGCGGGACGGGACAATCCGCACTGAGCGGCACGTCTGGATTCCCTACATGAAACTTTAGCAGTCTTCAAAACTATATTACAAAAAAGTATATTAATAATTAGAAAAAGCTTAAGAACAACGTCACAGCAATGTATTTGAATATTTCAACTAAACAAATACCCAATAAACCTATTTAAAGTCTTATATACCAAGATCTTTGATTTCTTCTTGTTCTTCAATCACTTGACTTTTCGTCCATAAGTCTTTTGTAAAATAAACGTTTTTCGGAATTTTCCTATTCACCAATTTAATTATTAAATATAAATAAACTTATAAAACATCATTTTATCTGTGAGCTTACCAAGTACCTATATTTTCTTCACTAGAATTATTGCAGCAGAAATTAATTTAACCCATGAAACCGCTCACAAAATAACGAAATAGCCGCCTTTTTAATGTCATTGGAATAGACGAGTTTTGAAAGCGGCTGTACTTCGATTTGCATGGGAATGGAAGAGTTTTGGCGCGGAATTTAGTTTGTATGGGAATAAATGAGTTTCGAATCAAATGCCTCAGTGGAGTAGTGAAGTTTTGAAAAAACGTAACATTTATGTTACGTAGAAAAGTAGGATCAATTTGGACAATACATCAAGCTCACCGGTAATCACATATCCGATTTCCTAGCCTACCAGATAAGAGAGTATTTGTTTTGTTTTTTCCTTCTTTTAAGGCGCCATTGAGTGGCAGTTCTGGCGGCGCAGGGACATAATTCCCAATTTTTACTTTTGGTACTTATAAACCACTTAAGTGAGACATAGGTCCCGAATCAAATTTGGGACTTATGACACACCCTATTGGGATATTAGTTCCAAAATTGTTTTGTCGAAGATGGGACATAAGTCCCAAATTTTACCATAGATAATATTTAGCAAAATGTTGTGGGTCTCCATTAGGTATCGAATACTTCAAATTGGGGGCACCCGAATTGCTACCATTGAAATGTGTATGGGGGGGCATGCTGCCTCCCTGCAACCCCCCTACGGGGTTGGTGCGAGGTTTTGTACTTGTATTTATTTGTTTAGTTTTCATATTGTTGGGTGGGACATAAGGCCCAACATTTCTGTTTGGGACTCGTGTCCCGATAGTGTTTGGGATCTATGTCTCACTTAAGTGGCTTATGAGTCCCAAAAGTAAAAATTGGGACTTATGTCCCTGCGCCGTTCTGGCACTGATATTTCTTTAAAAATGTAACTTTATTTATGCTAGCAAGAACATTGCCAGGTAAGTCACTTTTTCAGTAACCTGAGTCATGATGTCGGAATCCTTTTTTTATTTTTTAGAAAACCATTTGTAAAGCTTTGTAAATATTCACAAAACGCTTTGACAACACCGCCTCACCAAATCTACCTACGTAAAAGTCATTCACAAACCCCCTCCCCAGAACCATTAACGGGATTTCAAGCCTAATCGCAATTGTTGCTGCTATTTGAAACCACTTTCCAAGATCTATTCGCACGTGTCCATTAAATTTATTAGTCCAGATCCATAATTCAATTATTTCTCGGCGCCAATAATAATTAAGCTAGATGTTTTAAATTTCCGTTCACAATATAAAGCACTTAAGGCCAGGAACAGGTTTTGAAACATCACGTTTAAATTAACGAGACAAAAGTGTTATAACTTCTTCTACTTTTATATTCAAAAAAAAAAAAAAAAAGCATATCAAAAAATGCTTCCCAGGAAATTAAAATGCACGGCTATGGTTTTTTGATCAATATTTTTTTTTTTTTTGTCTCTTAATTAATAGATCATGTTTTTAAATCGTAAATCAATTATTTATAACATGTCTTTTCGGTGGGCAACAGAATTGTTTTCTTCTCCTAATTGGAATGCTTTTACCCGTTTGATGTTTCACCGAAGTGTTTATAATATTTATATTTTTTGCTCCCAGAATCTACAAGTGTGGAACTTGAATAAATATTAATATTTTTGTTGTTTGTTTGTCTGGTTTTGGATTAAATGAAGAAACAAAGTTTTTATGTATTTTTTATTACCACTCAATAATGTTGGCCACAATGGCAACCTATGAGGTAAGCTACCGTTTTATGTTTCGTGGTGGATCACATAACTGTCAGTCCAAGTATATTATGACCGGGAGGGAATAGTTGTTCTCCACCATGGTATGTATAATACTGAGGAGAAAAGGCAACTTCCTAAAGATGTTGATGATTGAATGAAAATTGTGACTTGTTTAAGAAAGATAATGAATGTACGATTTCAGTTTGATAAACAAAAATTCAAAAATTTCCTATTAAATAGTCGGGAAGAAAATTGTTGGTTAGGAGATTCTTTTTTTGTTTAAAATTTAAAGTTTAAATATGGTGGGTTTCGTTTATACAGATCTTGTTTGTCCCATAACCTTGCAATAAAGTCGACTGATCTTTGGAAGCCAACTAAATGTTTTAGATTGTGTTAGATTCAGTTTATTGGGGGTGGTAGGAAGGAATCCAATCAGCATCCATATGATTGCGGCGGGCAGTTTGCATTGCAAAATATGATAAAAGAAAGAACAATTTTATATCTCTCAGAACAACACAACAAAAAAAAAAAAACACATTTCAAACGCTGAACTTGAAGAAAAACCATTCGAATTCAAGATCGTGGAATATCGTTTGTGTTTTTCTAACAACGTCATGAACAAAAAGGATATTTTTGATAGCCATTGCAGTCCGACAAGTCTGGCATCACTAGGGCGGCCACAGTTGGGCCTATCTTATAGTGATTTCCCTCCAACTAGAGCTTGCTAACGATATTCCCGAATAAGTGATCAATCCAAATAACTTTGATCAAACTACCTTACGTAAATTGTGTTCTGTTGATTCTTTGCTCAATCTGGACGTATTATCTTGTGCGTTATTGAGACCTGAGACTACTTTTAGTCTGACTTTTGGCTAGGGGTTGTTTCCTTCTTGGGAATATGTTTGGAATGAATATTTTGTAACTTTTCGTCCAGTAGTGGTTGGGCAGTTTTTAGAAAAAAAACCACTATCCAAGATGCCACTTTCAATACCAACCTGTGCAACTTTAAGTTCATAAGCAAGATCCTTAAACTATGCGCGGGAAAATATGGCGCTCCTTCGATTTACGCGGGTACAAGTCCCGTTCCCATGCACACCAGACACGCTTGGGGGCAAATTCTCAGTTTGTGCTCTAAGCTTTCGATGTAAAGGGTCAGTCATTTTTCGGTTTCGAAAGTAAAGCTAAATAAAACACACATTTTTGATGAAAATTTGATTTCATTATAAAGTTTGGACTTTGCCATTAAGTGTGATAAACAATATCCATCAAATGGCCGCCCCGGGAAGATTCGCAGCATGCGATTCTTTTGAGGTAATTTTTAACCACTTTTTCGCACATTTCGGGCGGTATGTCGACCGTAACTTGAGTAATTTTGGTTTTTAATGCGTCTAGAATTCGGGGATTATTCGCGTAACCCCACAGAAATAGTTCTAACGGTGTCAAATGGCAAGATCGACGTCGCCAAAACGTGAACCTATACGCGACTTCTCACGCAATAAGCCATAATTGGTCGTGTTGTGTTGTTTGTTGATCCGTCTTGTTGGAACCACATTACGTCCAAGTCATGATCTTCAATCGCCGGCCAAAAAAGTGAGGTGTACGACTCGTTCAATTGCTGCGAACGCCGGGAAATTGATAAATTCAGATCTTCAGCAACACTTGCAATTGCAGCAGCAATATTTTCGACTGAGCGTGCATTACTATGATGCACAGGACTCACGACTCAGTAACGCTTCCGGTTTCTTCAAATTTCTTCGCAATTTTACCGATTGCCTGCAAAGTCGGTCGTTTATGACGACCATAATCATCGCGCGATGCGCGAAAAGTGGCTACGTTTGAATCACAACCTTTGTAGTAAGTTTTGGTAATTTTAACGCGTTGTTCGACTGTTAAGCGATCCATTATGATAAATGGCAAACATTCAAGTGTTATGACACTTCAAATGACAGCTGAGTTTGACAGGTGTCAAAAGCCAACGCTACCGGCTTGAAACCACCAAATGAATGACCCTTTATTGCGAAGTGTCAACCATATCGCCGCTGTTTCATTTAAGAGTCACCCTTTCCGATTCCGATGTCAACTGGCCAACGAAAGATCGATAGATACGAGTATGCATGGATAACCACACCCAATGACCTTTCCAAAGAGTGACAGTACTGAAAACAGAAACTATACGCTCTTTACATATACTATATATGTATGCAAATTTCTGTAAAAATTAACATGAAATATCTGCAAACATTATCGATTGTAATCTCCTAATCGATTAGCATAATTTACCAAGAACCCCCTGTTCGGTTGGAACGTATAGATCATCGGCACAAAGAAAACCCATGAATTCATGAACTTTTCTCTAAGCTAAGATCGAAGACGCCGCTCGTAAGCAGGTGAAAAAAAGCGAAAAAAAAGTTCCCATCAACACAGTGTGCGACAAAAGTTACACCCTGTCAAAGACGTCACCGTTTGGTCGTTAATCAAGACGCGTTCTGCTGTCAGATTGGAATTTATAAGAAAAATTACTGAATAACCTGCCAAAATCGAACCTATACTTCATGTGGTGTTATTTCTTCATACTCTTGTGCGGTATCAACATTTTAAATCATAATTCTTTTCCTACTATAGATAGTCAACGAATAGTCAGTCACACGCGGACTATGGCTATGGAATTCCATACATATACCAACATTAACCTTGAATACGTAGGTAGGTGTGGATTTTTGACGAATCTAAATCGTAATTTTGTGTGGTTTCTAGTGCTACATAGCTAATAAAATGTCTAAACAGAATTTATGCATAATTATCTAGTTATTTTGCGCGATTCTTTTAAATCGTATATGGAATTTTGTTAACTTGAGGGCAGGTGTGACTGGCGCCTATAAATGATGACATGGTTTTTTTTCTTAGGAAGAAGATCCGCAATCGTCTTTTGCGTCACACGGTAGATGGTTCTTTCGCTGTTAAATATGTGCGAACCGGAACCTACAAAGTGGCAGATTTTATTTGGAAAAAGTGAGCTATATTTTGGTGGATCGGAGTAACAGTTTTGGTTTGTGTATCTAATTATCGAACAGCATTATTTGAAATGGGACTTAAGTGGTTTATGTGCGAAGTAATCCGTTTAAGGAGCATTTTGCCTGTCATTTTAAGTGTGTCGTTCATTTAGTTTTTCCAAATTTTCCATGAGGATTATAAGTTTGAAGCTCGCACTGCCTCTCACTCTAGTTGTTCATCCTGTCGCACTCGCCGTGTTTCTGAACCACGTAGCAAGTGATTTCGGGTCCAGGCCAGAGGATACATTGAAGACACGCTCATCCCTATTCCATCCCTATTCCAGAGCATTTTGGCTATACTGCACGCAGAAAAAATCACTTATTTAAAATCAACCGACTGAGCAATGCTGTTAATAAAGCTCTTATAGAATTAATTGATTGCAAATAATTGGTTGAAAATAATCGATTTATCAATTTCCCCTCCGAAATTTGCTCGGTTATACACAAAATTTGCTTGCTTTTCGACGTAGAATTTAAACAACTTACTTTGTTGCTATATTAGCCGATTAAGTTGGTGGAGTTTAACCAACCGACTCTGTTGTTATTATCCAACTCACTTGGTGGAAATTAGCCAACCTAGTTGGTTGAATACTTTGTTATTATTAGCCAACCAACTTGTTAGTATTTAACCTACTTAGTCTGTTGTTATTAGCCGACTTACTTGGTTGAAATTAGCCAACCTACTTGGTTGTATTCAACCAACTAACTTTGTTATTATTAGCCAACCAACTTGTTAGAATTTAACCTACTTAGTCTGATGTTATTAGCCGACTTAATTGGTAGAATTTAACCAACTTATTTTAGATGGGTTAAATTTCCAAAGGATTAAAAACAAGCCAGTCGTTGGTTCTATTCTAGCAACATTTATTGGTTGTTTTTACCATGGAGATTGTTAGATTTTAACATAAAATTCGTTTGGTTAATTTTACATGTGTAGCACGGTAATTAATAACCAATCAGTGTGTTAAGACCCCAAATTGAGTAGGTATTTCTAAACCAAGGTTTGAATTTAACCAAACAGGAAAACGAGACTGTTTGGTAAATATTAATACAGCAACTTAATTGATAACAAACATTTAGTGTGTTATTTTTTACAGCATATTTTTAACCTTTTTAACACGGTGGTTTTTAACAAAAATGACTCATTTGTTTTCGACAGAGACTCAGTTAATTTAAACACATTCTTTTTTCAAGAGAAAAAAAATCGCACTTGGTTATGGTCAATTTTTCTGGCGTGTGACCTGGAAAAATACAAAACCTTAGAACTACAGGCTCCCTCAAATAACTTTTTTTTTTTTGAAAATGCTATAAAAAAAACTACTGAATATTTTGTCAAATTTCTTTTTTTATTTGAAAGTACAATCCTTCCGGTTAATAATGGAAAATAATTTCATTCAAATGACTGCCTCGGCTGGCCATGCAGTAGCCTACACGATCGGTCCAATTTTTAAGCACATTATCGATTGTGTGCAGCTGTATTTCACCAATGGCTTCACGAATATTGTCCATTAAAGTGTTAATTGTCTCTGGCTTGCCGGTGTAACACTTATCTTTTACGGCACCCCACAAATAATAGTCCAACGGTGTCAAATCGCAGCTCCGAGGTGGCCAAACGACATCAGCTCTGCGGCTGATAATGCGATCTTCAAAAACAGGGCGCAAAACATCGAGTGTAGCTTCGGCATGTGTGGCACGTAGCGCCGTCCTGTTAAAACCAAATGTTGCAAATATCCTCCTCTTCAATTTTTGTGAACAAAAATTCGTTCAACATGGCCCGATAACGATCGCCATTGACTGTAACGGCCACTCCTTGCTCATGTTCGAAGAAAAATGGCCCAATTATGCCTCTGGACTAAATGCCGCACCAAACAGTGACTCGTTTTGGGTATATCGGCTTTTCAATGTATGCGTGCGGGTTTTCTGTGCCCCAAATGCGACAATTTTGCTTGTTTACATACCCGCCAAGATGAAAATGAGCTTCATCTGAAAAGATGATTTTTTTTCTTCTTCTCTAAGTCGATCGCAGGCCCACTTAGCGAAGCGAAAACGCATTGAATGGTCATTTCACCAAGCGTATACACAACCATATTCGTTCAGCGGAAGGATAAAACTAATTATCTGTCAAATCAGACATGAGCTAAGTGTTACCATTCGCGAAGTAAGCACTAGTTGAAAAAAAAAGTTATATGGCGGACCCTTTATTATTACAATATTTACAAAAAATCCATATTTCAATAGATTTCGAGCTTAGCCCAATAACTTGTTTAGGGGGGCAACCCAAGAGGGTATAAGTAATATTGGTAAGAAAGTAAATACTTCTGAAGTTAAATTAGCTTGACCTTAGAAATAGTTACAATTCTAATAATGAAAAATATTTATTAAGGTTCAAACTGTCCGATTTATCACGAGCAATACAAAAAAAAAAAGCACTTTCAAATTCAGTGCCATATGACCTCTACGCTCTTAAGGACTATTCACATGAGAGCGAATTTCGAACTGCGAACAAGCGATTATTCATAGATTCTGACATTTCATTTACATGAAAAAAATTGTTTGGCGCAGGTTCCCGAGAATCAGTTTTATTGGTGAAGGTTAAGTTCGAACGAATTTTCCATTCGAGCGCTTGTGGATCGCGACTGTATTTTGAATGTGAACCACACCACGTCAAGTTTTTTTCTGCATTTCATTTGACATTTCTCAATTTCAGACTAACTCAATTTGAACCACGGAAAGATACACAATCGAGCAACGCGTTAAAGTTATTCAGGCTTATTATGAAAATGGGCGTTCAAATCAAAATGCATATCGTGAACTTCGTGATTTTATCGGTCAATTTAATCGGCACTTTTTTACCTCAGTGGCAGAATTGCCGCATTTGGGCGAATGATAATCCAAGAGTGATGGTCGGAAAACCAATGCACCCACAAAGAGTGACTGTTTGGTGCGGGTTATCGGCTGGCGGCATCATCGGGCCGTATTTTTTCCAAAATGAGGCCGGTCAGGCAGTTACTGTGAATGGTGTTCGCTATCGATTTTAATTATCCGCCACAATCATGCGATTTGACACCGTTGGACTTCTTTCTTTGGGGTTATTTGAAAGAAAAGGTGTACGGCGATAATCCAGCAACAATTCAAGAACTAAAGGATGAGAAAATTCGGCACATTAACGGCATATAACCTCAACTATACCTCAGCGTCATCGAAAATTTGGACCATCGGATGGAGGTGTGCCGCCGAGGTCGCGGCGGCCATTTGGCCGATATTTTTTTCCATGCATTATTATAAAAAAATTCAAAATCAACATCGGCCCTTAAAACTTAACCACCCTTTAGAAATTTTCAATTCATAAATGCAGTTAAATTGATTTGTTCGCAATTCGCCTATTCGCAGTTCGCGCTCATGTGAATGGTCCCTTAAAAGCATTTTTGAACTCGTACTATTAAAAAATAAACAAATACGATTTTGAACCGAGAAAATATACGATTCTCAAACAGTGTTTATAACAACACTGACCCACTCCTAGTCAAGCAATGAACAGGAGGATTTTGTCGAACCTACTCCCACTGCCAATCAAATGGCTTGAAGTTGCAGCACATCTGCTGACTATCCCAACGTCGACATGTAGGCTTTCAGATACAGTTTCCAATTGAAGTTCCACAGCATTCCATCTGTCCCTCACTTCTTCATATAGGTGGCGATCACTTTCTATTCCAAGTATTTGCTTTCCCAGAGAGCCCTCGCCCATTGCAATTTTCCTCCCTCACCTGTTGCACCAACTGTCGAATTTTCCTGTGAAGAGACATTTTCTGATGAGCAATTCCAAGAACTATTAATGTAAAGGTAGGTGCCCCACGACCACAGCAAAAATAGACTCATCACCACATGTTGTCCCATTGATTGCTTGACCATTGTCCAACCGTCATGGAAGTCATAACCGAAAACCTCGTAAACGATAAAACAAATTGCTGTCAATTTCATTATTTAATAGCCGACCTTGCCTTCCCACTACACCGACGAACCCTCTTTCATCATCCACAGAATGCCTCATAAACAGGAAAAAACTCGAGATACTATTCCTTCTCCTTCGTCTTGTTTGTTAGCGCCACCAGCATAGGGGAATGGAATTGCCCTTGTTGAACTAATCCCGTAGGAAAACATCGAGTGAAACATGCTTCCTCCACCACTCGGTGCGTGCGGCCGCTCTGACTCACCGAAAGGTCGGTGTCTCTCTCTGTGCATCACTGTAATCTGGGCCACCATGGAAGACAATCCATTCAAAGCGAGATAAATCCCAGTAAATTATAGCCCATCTCGAGAGTCAGATCTGTGTGCGGCTGTGGCTGTGCGTGTGCAACAGGAAAAAGGCGAGGCGCAGACAATAAAAATTAGTACAGACGAAGGGAAAGAATGTATCTCATCGAATGTGGATGTGACACAGCAGGTAGTTTATGGGATTTTTCCAACCCCATTATAGGCGGTGTTTTGTGGCGGATGCCTCAGGTCACATTTTCATTCTTCAACACTTCGATTCATTTACAGAGTCATTAAGTCAACACAAACAGAACCAGAGACAGAAACACAACAAACTCGAGGATGCTGCTGCTGCCGGTGTGGTGGCTGCTGATGCGCTGATCCCTTCCAATCCGATGCGATCCCAAACAAAACATTAGTTTCGTTGTTAAGTAGATGGCGCTTGTCGGCACGGCGCTCCTGTCACAAAGGAATTCCCAAATCCAATACAAACTAATCCCAATACCAATATCCACCTACCGAGATACCCGAACCCAACCCATGTCAATGTCGTGCTATCTCCTGCCCATCATCATCATCATCATCATCATCCTGATGCGAGTTTTGAGTTTAGAGAGCTCGGACTGGAATTTTCTCGTCGCGTCGCGTCGCTCGGAGGTACTCGTAACAAACAAATATTTGTCAGGAATACGGAATACGGAATACGGAATACGGAATACGGAATACGGAATATCCCACAGAGTGGGTGATTAGAGAGCAAATTTGTTTTAGTATTATCCTCTCGCAAGGCGCACTCTGTGCCTGCGTGGATGTTGGACACGGAAAATATTAAATCATATTAATTGCTTATCAGATGGTCGCAGACGTTTTCGATGTTGGCCGTTGTCTGTTGGCTGTTGGCTGTTGGGAATTTCCCAGGTCCAGGTGAAACCAGGAATCCGTGTGCGCTTGCTGATTTAATGAAAAGCCTGCGGTGAGCGTCCAGTTGTTTTTGGGATGTCTTCTGTCGGTACCCCATGTGGACATCTTCATTTGTTGTTGGTGTTTGACCGTTTTTTGTTTTCATCGTTCGTTGTCTCGGGCTTTTTTATTTGCTTAACGAATTTCAGAGGGCCAAGTTAATTACCTGCCGAGAGGGATCTCATCCCATCCGCGCCTGTAACAGGTTGGATGTGGTGGTGTACCTGCTGGGCTAGGAATGTTTGTTCTCAATGGATTCGAATGGTACGCAGCCGTACAAGATTGTAAGATATGTACCTTTGATTGGGACTTGTAGCGGGTCATTAAGTTTTGTTTTAGAGTACAGCGCGGTTGTTGGCTGCCTAGGAGTGAATTAAAAATGTAGACGATCCGCGATATTCGTCCTAATTGGAGGAAGACAAATGGAATGATGGATGGAACAATTAACTCACCCTAGCCGGTGGGAAGTGAAGTGAGTCACTGATGCGAACATGCTCCCAACTGTGATCGGTGGATGGTGGTTTTCTTATCGAAGGGTTGTCTTGTGAGTGTACAGGAAGTAGTGTGCATGTTGGCTGGTGATGAATCAGACATGGGAAGCAGGGTGTGCCTAGATGGATAGAGAAAAGGATCAGAGGCATGAGTCATGAGACATTTTACTGAAGGTATTTGTGTGAATCTAACAGATGGGGTGCTATAGTACGGAGTCCTATAAACTGAAGTCTGAGTTGGAAACTCCTACTGACGCGAGTTCCTTACACACCGCATTGGCACTGCGGATGATTCGATGACTCCTAGGGTCCAAGTTAATTTTCTTAGCCGACTGGTGCACGCTGGTTAGCAAATCCGATACCGCTGTAAATTTGGCAGTGATCTGCTCTTCCCAAGCCCGCCTAGAGAAACGAGACTGATAATCACTGAAATGAGAACACTTTCTTCAGCCCTTTCTAACTTTAAGTCTTTCAGAGCTATAGACTACGACATGGGTGAAGTTAGTCTTATATACTGAGTCTGTTTATCGTTTTTTAGAGAAGGCCTTACTACTCGATTGCCTTCTCAGGCCAAAGAAACAGCGATTTTCAGGTGCGATCTCCGCTCGGTTTTCGATGTGATGTCATTTTCAGAGTTAAGAGCTGTGCCGAGGTGGATAAAACTACCTCAAATCTTCAGTTGTACCTACCTGTAATGACACTACGTTCTGTTCGTCGGTGTTAGTTGTCCGTTCTTGTTGACTTTGCAGGTCACGCACCCAAGAAAGCTGATCTTCTCCATAAAAGTCGCTGACAAAGTTGCACAGGTGAACTACTTAATCATTAGTTTGTTGATGTTCGACGGATGCTTCTCGGACGCATATATCTAATGCCAGTCGTCCACTAAATGAGCAACGAACCACGACGCTCCCAATTCTTTGCAACCAATGCGGTTGATCCGGTTGGAGGTCGTTGCTGAATGAGTTGCTCAACACGTTGGTAACAAAAGAATGGACCCTGTACGGACTCGTGTTGTTCCTAGGACATGGTTGTGCATCGCGTTGAGCTACGATTTCACGGGAAAGGGACACCAGCATATAGAATTTAACATCTAAATCGACTTCCACCTCTCCGTAGCTTGGCTGTGAGCTTCGCCTCTATCGTTTTCTTTAGTTTACAGCTTTAGTCTGTATAGTGGTCTCAAAACAGCTGTATTGAGTTGCCTGACATAAAGTAACAGCCCTTCTATTCTTGACTTCTTCGTAATCGGTGATTTTTTAAGTTGGTTTATTAGATAAACTTGGAGAGCTATACGCACTTTGAATATTCCAACCCAGTTCGGTAATATAAAAGCTGCCATTACCCTATAAAGTCCCAAAGAAAATGATCATGCAAATGCACCAAATGCTACACTTTAAGGATGGGAAAATTTCAAGATGGAACGTTTGGTAAATTTTTGACATTATTTTTACTTTGGCATAATGTGACCTTCATGATTTGACTACACTTTAAAAGCTTCGAGATAGTCTGCAACGTACAGGAGCGGTCCGCCATGCCTCGGTGGTTTGGTCACGTTAAACGTAGGTAAGCCCTCAAAGGCTGGATTTCGTGCCATAATACTGACCTTCACTAAAGGTAGGCCTAAGGCCAAGTTCGACATCTTTATGATTTGATTAGAATTTACCAGCTTCGAGATAGTCTGCAACGTACAGGAGCGGTCCGCCATGCCTCGGTGGTTTGGTCACGTTAAACGTAGGTAAGCCCTCAAAGGCTGGATTTCGTGCCATAATACTGACCTTCACTAAAGGTAGGCCTAAGGCCAAGTTCGACATCTTCAGTCTGCAACGTATAGGAGCGGTCCGCCATGCCTCGGTGGTTTGGTCACGTTAAACGTAGGTAGGCCCTCAAAGGCTGGATTCCGTGCCATAGTACTGACCTTTACTATAGGCAGGCCTAAGGCCAAATTCGACATTCTTATGATTTGACTATACCTTATAAGTTTCGAGATAGTCTGGAACGTACAGGAGCGGTCCGCCATGCCTCGGTGGTTGGTCACGTTAAACGTAGGAAGGCCTTCAAAAGCTTGAATCCGTGCCATAGTACTGACCTTCACTATAGGCAGGCCTAAGGCCAAGTTCGACACCTTTATGATTTGATTATAATTTACCAGCTTCGAGATAGTCTGCAACGTACAGGAGCGGTCCGCCATGCCTCGGTGGTTTGGTCACGTTAAACGTAGGTAGGCTCTCAAAGGCTGGATTCCATGCAATAATACGCACCTTCACTATAGGTAGGCCTAAGCCCAAGTTCGACATCTTCAGTCTGCAACGTATAGGAGCGGTCCGCCATGCCTCGGTGGTTTGGTCACGTTAAACGTAGGTAGGCCCTCAAAGGCTGGATTCCGTGCCATAGTACTGACCTTTACTATAGGCAGGCCTAAGGCCAAATTCGACATTCTTATGATTTGACTATACCTTATAAGTTTCGAGATAGTCTGGAACGTACAGGAGCGGTCCGCCATGCCTCGGTGGTTGGTCACGTTAAACGTAGGTAGGCCCTCAAAAGCTTGAATCCGTGCCATAGTACTGACCTTCACTATAGGCAGGCCTAAGGCCAAGTTCGACATCTTTAGGATTTGATTAGAATTTACCAGCTTCGAGATAGTCTGGAACGTACAGGAGCGGTCCGCCATGCCTCGGTTGTTGGTCACGTTAAACGTAGGTAAGCCCTCAAAGGCTGGATTCCATGCAATAATACGGACCTTCACTAAAGGCAGGCCTAAGGCCAAGTTCGACATCTTTATGATTTGATTAGAATTTACCAGCTTCGAGATAGTCTGCAACATGCAGGAACGGTCCGCCATGCCTCGGTGGTTTGGTCACGTTAAACGTAGGTAGGCCCTCAAAAGCTTGAATCCGTGCCATAGTACTGACCTTCACTATAGGCAGGCCTAAGGCCAAATTCGACACCTTTATGATTTGATTATAATTTACCAGCTTCGAGATAGTCTGCAACGTGCAGGAACGGTCCGCCATGCCTCGGTGGTTTGGTCACGTTAAACGTAGGTAGGCCCTCAAAGGCTGGATTCCGTGCCATAGTACTGACCTTCACTATAGGCAGGCCTAAGGTCAAGTTCGACATCCCTATGGTTTGACTATACTCTGCAAGCCTCGAGATAGTCTGCAACGTACGGGAGCGGTCCGCCATGCCTCGGTGGTTGGTCACGTTAAACGTAGGTAGGCCCTCAAAGGCTGGATTCCGTGCCATAGTACTGACCTTCACTATAGGCAGGCCTAAGGTCAAGTTCGACATCCCCATGATTTGACTATACTCTACAAGCCTCGAGATAGTCTGCAACGTACAGGAGCGGTCCGCCATGCCTCGGTGGTCGGTCACGTTTAACGTAGGTAGGCCCTCAAAGGCTGGATTCCGTGCCATAGTACTGACCTTCACTATAGGCAGGTCTAAGGTCAAGTTCGACATCCCCATGATTTGACTATACTCTACAAGCCTCGAGATAGTCTGCAACGTACGGGAGCGGTCCGCCATGCCTCGGTGGTTGGTCACGTTAAACGTAGGTAGGCCCTCAAAGGCTGGATTCCATGCAATAATACGGACCTTCACTAAAGGCAGGCCTAAGGCCAAGTTCGACATCTTTATGATTTGATTAGAATTTACCAGGTTCGAGATAGTCTGCAACGTGCAGGAACGGTCCGCCATGCCTCGGTGGTTTGGTCACGTTAAACGTAGGTAGGCCCTCAAAGGCTGGATTCCGAGCCATAGTACTGACCTTCACTATAGGCAGGCCTAAAGCCAAGTTCGACATCTTTATGATTTGATTAGAATTTACCAGCTTCGAGATAGTCTGCAACGTACAGGAGCGGTCCACCATGCCTCGGTGGTTTGGTCACGTTAAACGTAGGTAGGCCCTCAAAGGCTGGATTCCGTGCCATAGTACTGACCTTTACTATAGGCAGTCCTAAGGCCAAATTCGACATTCTTATGATTTGACTATACCTTATAAGTTTCGAGATAGTCTGGAACGTACAGGAGCGGTCCGCCATGCCTCGGTGGTTGGTCACGTTAAACGTAGGTAGGCCCTCAAAAGCTTGAATCCGTGCCATAGTACTGACCTTCACTATAGGCAGGCCTAAAGCCAAGTTCGACATCTTTATGATTTGATTAGAATTTACCAGCTTCGAGATAGTCTGCAACGTGCAGGAACGGTCCGCCATGCCTCGGTGGTTTGGTCACGTTAAACGTAGGTAGGCCCTCAAAGGCTGGATTCCGAGCCATAGTACTGACCTTCACTATAGGCAGGCCTAAAGCCAAGTTCGACATCTTTATGATTTGATTAGAATTGACCAGCTTCGAGATAGTCTGCAACGTACAGGAGCGGTCCGCCATGACTCGGTGGGTGGTCACGTTAAACGTAGGTAGGCCCTCAAAGGCTGGATTCCGTGCCATAGTACTGACCTTCACTAAAGGCAGGCCTAAGGCCAAGTTCGACACCTTTATGATTTGATTATAATTTACCAGCTTCGAGATAGTCTGCAACGTACAGGAGCGGTCCGCCATGCCTCGGTGGTTGGTCACGTTTAACGTAGGTAGGTCCTCAAAGGCTGGATTCCGTGCCATAATACTGACCTTCACTATAGGCAGGCCTGAGGCCAGTTCGACATCTTTATGATTTGATTAGAATTTACCAGCTTGGAGATAGTCTGCAACGTACAGGAGCGGTCCGCCATGACTCGGCGGTTTGGTCACGTTAAACGTAGGTAGGCCCTCAAAGGCTGGATTCCGTGCCATTATATACTGACCTTCACTATAGGCAGGCCTAAGGCCAAGTTCGACATCTGCAGTCTGCAACGTATAGGAGCGGTCCGCCATGCCTCGGTGGTTTGGTCATGTTAAACGTAGGTAGGCCCTCAAAGGCTGGATTCCGTGCAATAATACTGACCTTCACTATAGGCAGGCCTGAGGCCGTGTTCGACATCTTTCCTCTATCTGTTTGGGATTGCTCCTTATGACCTAGGGTTTGGGGGCGATGGATCGAGCGGTATGATTGCACACTTGAGAATCCTAGCCCGCGATCCTTGTAATGGATAGAGGAGACTGCTTAAAATTTGGATGATGGTTGTCAGCAGACCCAATGCAATTCAGTATTCGTTCAAAATGAAGACATTATCCCTGAATCTTTGGAACCTTCTCTAACAATACTGATGGAAAGCTTCCCTTTACTGTACCATTACAAAAGTGTTAAAAACTTCTCTTTAAACCCTTCTCCCTAGTACCCATCCACAGCGAAGTGCGGACCCATAGACATAGGGAAGGTGGCAAACCGCCTCAACCATGGGCACAGTTTCCAGTATTCGATTTGCCATTGTTTACTGCACTGCAGCGAGTGGAAATAAAACTGCAATGGGAATATGTAGTTGTTTTGACTTTTTTTTTTGTCTCATTCAGTTTTATGATTATTATGGCGGCATACGGCCTGCCGCAAGCCTGTAGTGGAAAACCTCAGCAACTTGTTGCATACTCCGCGGTTGTTGTTTTTTTATTACCTATTTTTTTTTACTGCGTCCCAAGTGCAATGCGCGCGCTCTTGAGCTGAGGAGACAGTGTCTTAGGAGCTCTATACTGAAACCTACTCAATGGCATGGTGAACCGAAGAAAAAAACCTCCTTTTTTCCGGTCTTTTCCGCGAGATGTTGTCGCGCGAAACACCTGTTCGGAAATAATTTATCGCATTTGGCATTGCTGTGTGTGCGAGCGCGCGGTGGCTTGCTGTCGATACAGCATTGGGTGAGTTAGTGCTTCGTAGGTTCACCGTGTGGTATAAAGTCAGACAGAGTCTGAGTAGTGAATTCGAGAGCAGCGGCTTAATGTGACCGAACGTAAAATCAACCGAAGACAAAAAATAAAAATCTGGTAAAATGTAACACGCGACGAAGAATGTTTGGAAGCCTATTGGGGACCGCTCGCTCAGAGGAAAGTGGGAAAAATTAAGAGAGAGACAAAAAACCCGTCTCTCTATATGGATTCGCTATAGAACACATCAGGTATAGACTACAGAGTAAAGCGTACGCGTACAGGTTTGTCGCCTGAAGGGAATTCATCTGGTGTTCAATTAAACATCAACGGTCGGTCCCTGGTTTAGTGCAATGGACGCCAGATGGGAATGCAGTGCAATAGAATCGGACGTGCACATTGTTATGTGTGGATACCGAGCGGGATGTAGCAAGGAAGTTCTTTGTCTATTTGAAGTTGTTTCGACGGTTGGCATGTATGAAGTGGGATTCCTTTCGCCACGCAGATGGTGGAGAGGTTATGATTTCAAATGGTTGAGCACCATCCAGATTTGGATTCACTTCCGTTGTGCAATGAAAGGAGGAAGGCCATCGGGGGATAGAAAGTGAGACCAAGCGTTTTTTTTACAAAGTTATATACTGCGGTAGGTTAGTTCGAAGGAAAATTCGGTCGATCGGTAGGTGAGTCGAAAAACTAAGACAGAGCAAGTGGAAAAAGAGGTGCGGAAGGGCTGTTAAGAACATTTTAAATGATATCCCGGTCGTGCCTAGTACCAACTTCAGGTGAAAACTACTACATGGTACTGCGTTAAAGCGATTTCAAAGGAGCCTTAATTTTAGTCTCTAAAACAACTGGCTGTCTTACTTATTGTACTGTAGTGAGCGCTTACTGGTTAACTCACTGCCTTATCGATTAAGTACCTCAAACAGGCCTAAGCCTAAGCTGGTTGAGATCTCCAGCGTCTCATAAGGTGGAGTATTTTTGTTCTATACTGTTTTTCAAAGGTAGGCTTACAGACTGGCGACCTTAAAACGATCAAGCAACTCACAGTAACTCTAAGAGCACAGTCTGAAATTTCGATCGGTGGATTTGCTGAAGATCAGCATACAGCTGGTAATCATCAGCGAAGTCGGATAGATAGATAGTTAGATCAGGTGATCAGCGTTTTTTCCGACGATCATCAGCTCAATAAAACCCGATCAGTTCAGTTGTCACGGAGAGTAGTGCCCTTGCATCATCAAGACTGTCGCTGGGAAGATCATTTGTTCAGGAGGGGTCAGTTTCTTCGGCGATGATCAGTGATCGCGACAATCAGTAATCGATTAGTAGCTCATCGCTGTTTTTATTGATTCATTGAGCCTTATGTGACAGCCATATTTTCGCAATGAAAAGTGAAAACTGATCGCCTAAACGCATTGATTGGACCAGAAGAGATGACTGCATAGAGAGCGAATGAGCATGAATGCAGGTAACAGGCCTTCGCCTCTAATCTAGAAGGACAACGCAGTACAGATTGACATTACGACGGAGCACTTAGTATAACGTTGTCTTCAACAAACATGCGGTGCGCAACTATAATCTGTGAATAAAGCTGACTCGAGTGGCCCGGATCTACTCCCGCCTGTAGACTGCAAGATCATCTTCTTCACCTCGACTATCGGTTTCTGCAGCTCTTGGCATGGCGGTGAAATATTAACTCAAAATATTCGCCAATTTAAAAATAAATGGCCTCGAAATGCTAGGGTCAGTTTTTTATTCATCGGCCTCGAAAAATAAGACGGTCATAGAAACGACCGGTCAAGTCTCTCCCTCTACAAGACTATGCACTTTTTACCCCGAGAGGTCACAAATTTCCTCCTCACTACTGTGACTATGACCGTGGCTTAAATGCTTCATACTCGTGGCCAGGTTTTATCATTGCCCACTGCTTCAGCAAGGACGGCTGATCTTCACGTTTCACGATGCTCTTATGAGCTTTCAATGTTCCGCGCATCCTGAAAGTTCAATTGAAAGGACTGCTATGCGACATGTGTTGTCATTTGGCTTCATCAGCTTCCTCCACCCGCTAATTTCAGCTTGGGCTAAAAATCGCCGAACAAAAACAAAACGGAAGTCATTGCAGCTCCTCAAGGGATATAGCTCACACTTTACAATTCCAATCCAACACAATACTATACTCATGCTCATGTACGTGTCGTTCATTCATGCCTCGCATTAATATTCCAAACATTGCGCCGTGCGCACACCAAAAACGATCTGTTGCCTTTTCAACGCAATCATTACATATATGTAGCGCGGGTGACACTGTGGCCAACCGTGTTACACCTGTTCGCGACGCCATGCTTTATGCGGGCGCCCAACTTGGCGCCCGTTTTTGGTAACGAATCAGTCTCATTATTTAATTACCGCAATTGAATTTGATTGTCAATGTGCGGACGTCACAGATTCCTGGAGCGAACATTTTTGGATGTTACAACCAATTAGGAAAGCACGACGACGGTACAGTGTACGTGATGACCTTATTATTGGTCGACACTTGCCCCCTTTCTCTTCGGCTGTCAAACGTCCACCAAAGCCGATACCATATCACATTTGGTCGATCATAAAACATCAACATAACACAGTCGCGTATCTCACAATCGATATCGCCCAAGGGGAGAACCTATTATCCGATATGATGAAGACGGCCAAGAAGAAGACGCACTATGGCGAACGGTAAAGAGCAGTGCGACGTGCGCGGCTCGACAGAGTCAGACGACGCAGATACATGAATAAATACATAAAAATGCAAAACACGCTTTCCCTTGATTATATTTATTTATTAATTTTGTCGTTTTTTTTTTTCGATTTATTTATGTGTTCTCGTTGTTGTTGTTGATAGTATTGGTGGTGGTTGCTCTGGGAAACATCCAACACTTGTTAATGTAACCGGAATGTTAGTTGGTCGACCGGCTGTAGGATAGCATAACAAAAAGACAAGAGAGCAGGCCTTAAGACTGCGCAAGACCCATTTAAGTGATACTCAAGAGTTAGACCAGAAATTGCGCCCATTCACGGACTGTGTTGTAGTAGGTTGTATACGCTGTAGAGAGGTGGTCTCTGGTCTGGCGAAAAGAATTACTTACAACCTCGGTAAGTCGGAGTCGAGCTGAGATTTCCTCACATTTTTGCGGTTGAATGCTTGAATGATGTATATGCGGCATATTCGATTTGACTCTTGTAATAGTCACTAGAGTTGAATATATAGGGTAGAGGTAGCTTTGGCCCTAAGTTGTCAACAAACAGAACTTAGAGAACGAAGTAGGATGGGATTGAAGGGATCGACAGTGGTATCTAGTTCTAAAGCCTTATAAACGCAACAGCGGTTTCCCACACAAATTTTAATAGCCTTCCGGCTCATTCACTCACTAAGGTATCTCTGAAGATTCTCGGAGTTCCCCAAAAGTCGGTTAATTATTTCTCATCCCTCCAACGATATTTGTAGAATACTGCTTGATGCAAAAATATGATGGGAATACATTCCTGACAAATATGCAACAGAAGCTTAAAATTAAAAATTTGTACCAGAAACTTGTATAAAAGTGGGCAGAAATCACACAGTGTTATGATCCGAAGAATTCGTAAGAAAAGCAAATTTTTTAGTTAGGCGCCATAGACAATCTTAAAAGTTGGGAGGTCTTAAGAAGAATCCTTTGAGGGGTACATTTTTCCCCAGCTCAGATAAATTTTTGGGTGTGGAAGATATGTGTATTAGGGTGATAGCTCCTAAGTTCAGTCCCCTCCCGTAGTCAGCTTCTGACATACAAAGTACAGTGCAGTAGTAAATATCTTGATCTTACATCGAAACAAAAAATATTAATATCTTGACTAGCAGATCTTCTCTCTGTATGGAAAAAAATTTACACAATCCAGGTGCTGCTTCGTGCGTAAAAAATAGAAGTCTGCATACAGTTTTCATAAGTGCAGGATACGAGTGCTTTATCAAAAAAAATAAAGTGGAAGTGAATTTGAAAAAGTGAAATAATTACGAATATACTGAAGGCATGTGTATTTTATGATTATTATTAGGATACTGACACTTTATTTATCTTGTTTCTTAACTTAAAATGTTAAAAATATTTTTTGTTAAATAAATAAGAGGGGGGCTGTCCTTATGAGACAATATTTGTATGTTTATCCTAAGCTCATCAATGGAAACTTCATCATCAGTATTGATTCTCGCAAAAATTTCGATAGATTTCCTTTGATTTTCAGTAGTCAGCCTCCCTGTTCATTAATTAGAGAAATGGGGCTGACTATGAGAGACACGGTTCCTTTAAACGTTCTCCAGCCGTCAGCCCCCCCTTCTTATGAGAATGCGTAAATTAGATTAGGGCTGACTACTGGATCTTTGCGTGGCCGACTACTGAAGCTGAGGGGGCTGACTACTGACAAATCATACCCTTTTCTAAATAGTTTGCTCATATACTTAATAAGCTTAGTATTTTCAAATCTTCAGACTTCAAACATTTAGAAGATCCAAATACTTTATTAAATACTTGAATAATGGAAAAAAATAGTCAAAGCCAATATCTAAAATTGTAATAAAAAATGTGCTCTATATAATTCTTTTTAAATGAAAAAGAAACTATTTTTCAAATAAAATAAAGAATTGAATAATTGAAAATTGTGTTGAAAATTGTTTCATTTTCTATTTTGCATTATTTAGCATACCTACTAAAAAATATTATACAGCTGTTGAACTGTTATTGAAAATGACCCCTCGACCCCCTTTCAGAATGTTTCAGGGGTAGAATGTTAAAAGGTTCTTTTCTTTAGAGGGATATTAATTTCCAAATACTTTTCCTAGAGATGGACAAATTTAAACTCAGATTGTGACGATGAAATAATTTTTAGAGTTTATAAGGATGTTCTTATTCTGGCCCGTTTTTAAGGAGCAATCGCTATAGAGGTTTGCAAGGGCTTATATGGATGGTGGGTAGGTAGAGGTGTAGGTTTTCAAAACCCAAGTAGCCGTTTTGCTACCAATACTCATTTCACCTCATTTTTTGAGATTGTCAGAAGAGGAGAGTCTAGATACAGCCTCTGTATTTGAAACGGATTTCAGTTCTCTAATGCTTACATGGAAAATAAATTGTTTTGCTGTCCATTTTACTGGAAACTTTACATTTCCTTAGCACTTTTAAGTGAACCAGGCATCGCAACATATTTCAAAATTCTACCAAATCCATTCTGTGTTTGTGGTTTTTCATAATTTTTCGTTTCATAATTAAAACTAATTTCTAAGTCGTGTTGATTTCAAACTTTACACTTTTATAGAAAATCAGATATGGTTTTTAAGGGATTCCATATTTTTTTATCAGCCCCCCTTTTTATGTGGGAAATTATCTTATACATAAATAGGAGAAGGCAAATAGTGAAGAACCACTATTGCTGCCCTAAATTCAAAATATTCGCTTAAGTTTATTCTGTTGGGATGATTGTGCAGACATACAATGCTGTGTGTGGTTTGTTTTCCAATTCGTTGTGTATAAACCGGGGGTTGAATTACCGCATCCGTGATCGAGTAATACGTGACTGAATTTATTATTGTTTTACTTGTAAAATAGGTACACAAAATTCAGTGACATATGGCTCGCTCACGGATGCGGTAATTCGGCCCCAGGTCACTTTAATGGTAGAATATCTGGCAAACTCTAGTCTCCATAAATGTAATAGAACCAACAGGCGGGTAGCAAAAATTAACGCGGGCTACTTGAAAATAAATTGTGTGAAAATTCGTTTCTATTTTAACGACTGTTTCGATGTCAATTTTTATGATGACATACAACAAAATGTCAGATTGTCTTAAGCTTAAAGGAAATGGAACTTAAAAACAACATTTGACTTTAAAGAGTAAGTGTAGTCCAGAAAACCATCTACCAGCGATCTACTGTAAGGGCGTCAGTCGTAATTTCCAAAGAATCTAGATTCAATCTTCGGGTAGAAATAGACAATTGTATTAATTGATCGAAAATAGAGGTTTGCTGCGTCCTGGTCAAATGTTTGCTCCAAAAAATCACCACATAAAACCATAAACAGCAAAGGTGGTTCCCCACAATGGTTAGCAAGCAATTTTCAGATTTGCATATACCCAAATTCGTTACTCGTCAACAACACTTTGTCACTCTTTAGCTTTAGATTATGTAGGTAGCTGCAAAAAACTAACAAAACCCACTAAATATAATTTTATTTTTTTTTACATTTCTTCCAGGGAGAATCCAATCATGCTCCAACGAAGGCGAAGAAGTCCAAATCAAGGGAATACAAAATTCAAATTGTTTCAAATGTGCCTGTCAGGTGAGTCGAGTTTGAGTTCATCAAATTCCAATCCAATCTATTTTCTCCACTTATAGATACACGCACACACAGCTCACATTCCATTGCTATATGCCGTGCTAGTGTCTAGTCTCGAGTGTGTACGCGCGCAGCCGCAACAATCTGGCTATAGCAAAGCAAATAAATCTCGAACACTGAATATAACCATCTAATTCATTTCTAATAGGTAGGTACGCTTAGGACTAGACCGAACCGATTTTATTATAGCGACGGATGGTGGCGTGTGTGCGTGTGTCTGTGCGAATGCCGATAGCCGTCAAGTTCAAGTTTATTGCAGATGTGGTGATGAATTAATAATTTGTTATTTTAATTTAATTTATTTTGAACTTTTGTATCTTCGTCTATCTCGCTCACGTGTCGTGGCTTCTTTTTGTACTTCTGGTCATCATCACATTTCTGGGGAATACCAAAAGTTGTATAACTGGCACTTTCACGTCATTTGTGTGTCAGTGATAGATATTTATTTTTTTTTTTGTTTTGGATACAACAAAATATCTGAAATTTGATTTTGATGAGGGGCAGAGATGAATATATTTTTTTTGTCGATTGCATAAAATCCTTATGGTTGACAGCTTGCCGTAGGCATTTTAGTGTCTGGTAAGTTGAATATTTTAGTAGCTTGAAAACAAATTGAGATAGTCAACGAGTGTGTAGGTTAGCACACATTTTATTAATTTACACGCTGCGAAGGAATTTTAAAGAGTGGAGCAAACATACAAACAAACATAGACGATACAATTTTGCAAGTGTCCAAACAGGTTCACTTAGCAAACGGACGATAATGCATTTGCAGCTTTGTGTTTTTTTTTTTTTTGTGTTGGGCTCTCAACCTTGGGGAAGATGTGGCTTTTATGAAACTTGTTGAATAATAATTATTTGCTTAGTAGTAGGGGTTCAAAATCAATCGACCGGATTTGGTGGTGAATTTGGCTGCCGGTTGTCATTGGTTGAACTAGGCATTTTATCTGGATCATTAATCTCGGGCTATTTGTCTGCTAGGTGGACTAAGCTGATCGTAAAATTTAACGGAAGCGCTCTATGACCATGGCGATTTATACGGTCGTTATTTATTAACAAATGCGGAAGCGCAGATCATTCGTCTAACTGAATACAATTTTCTTTTGAAACTCAAAAACTATCCATACTTCATTGTACTGATGCAAAGAGAACTTCAGTACAAAAAGAAAACACAGGCAATCTGGTACAGTGCCCGTTTTTACACTGAAATGATAAGCAGCCAGAACAAGCAGAACTGCAGCTTTCGAAGAATTAGCTACTGATTTTTGTGCGAATCACAAGTTTTGGATAGGTTTGGAAAGATTCCTTTATGCTCTTTCGGTTACACTCAACTCATAATATGTCCGAAAAACTGATAGAAATTCAGTCGGATTATAGGCTTTCGGCTTTGTAAAGGTCCTAACTAATGGCAAAAGTCATAAACCTTGAAAGGGCCCTGGAGCTGGTCATCGATCGTTGCTTAGTATATTGTCGTGTCTGAGAAATGAACATTTTTAAACAATCTGCTATCTACTAATAATATCGGCGGAGTCCTGACGACTAGTAGAGTCATTAGTGGCGGGCCCCTTAAGGATTTTTCGTCACAAAATATATCTCAGTGACAACATTTTAACATTTTCACATCATCCTTTAAGTAAATTATTCTTTATTAATTTCTTCGTCTGTAAAATGAAGAAAACAATTATTTATTCTTACCCGAAAATTATTCATTTAGGTTTAAGTAAAAAAAGGATTTTTTTAAGGGGCCTATTTCTGACCAGCTCTTGTCCCATCTTCAGTAATGAAAGGGCTATAATTATTCAATATTTTTTAATTAAATGTTTTATTACACAAAAGTTACGAAAAAATAGTTTATATTACTAAAACTAGATAAGAAAAAAATTTAATCAAAAAACTAAAAAAAAAAAACCAAAAAAGCCCTAAATTTATTTCAGTTAGGAAAATTTTTTTATAGCTAAAATTATTATAAAAATAATTTAATAGATAAATAATAATATTTTTTAGTACATTTTTAAGAATGTGTAAGCGATGATTGATATAAAAAAAAATGCTTTTAAGTTTCTTATCACAGTTTGGACAAATAAAGTCTTGCAGCTCAGCATCTTCAGAAGGCAAGGTTGAAATATTTGTGCATTTTTGGTGAAACCAATTTTCGCAGCAATCACAGCCTATTTTCGTAACTCCTTCTTCTTCCACTTCCATGTCCGTAAGGACATCTTCACTACATTAAGGGCATTTTGGGACAGTCTTTTATCGCTTTGATGTTTTTTTCTTCCCTCCTCTTTTTTTTTGGTCGCCCAAGCTTCCTTTTTTTCACTTAGGAGGCTTTAAGTTTTTTTTCACATCATCTTTGTTGTACTGGAATGTTTTTCAAGCCTGAGATGAAATTGACATTGGTGGCTTACGAGCCTTTATAAATCTTCGGACAGAGTCTCGTATTGGTTTCGGATATTTCAAAAACTTTTCAAAGATGGATGGGCTTTTCGAAGGATTGGTGTTTGGTGTGTGTTTCCTCCATTATCTGGGAAGAAATTAGGCTTGTTATATATATAGGGGCACCAATATTTCTTGTTGAAAAGGGGCGGCCGAAGACTGGAACACTTTGAATTTTAACGAATTTTTTTCGTTTGTATTGTATGGACCTTCAAAGTTTGAGGTGGGTAAGAGAGAAATGAAAGAAACAATGAAAGTAATTATGTAAAAAAACCGGCTCGTGTGCATATTTAAGTGAGTGAAGCCAACAAAGGATAATAAATCGGAGTTTCCACAACTAAAACTCATTCCTCATATCTAAACAGTATTTGTGTTCCTGAATTTATCACCCCAACGACCTTTGGGCAGCTTGCTTACGAGTTAGATTCGCATATCTGATATTCTTCTACCTACTCCCCTTTTTAAGTTCCAGGAAGTTTACTTACTAAATAATGAAATAAATAAATAAATATAATAAATTAATTAACCTCAGGAATACATTCTTCCACACAGTTGGGGTCTTCCATTTTGAACAGTTTTCGTAATTTTAAAATGTTACAAATCTTGCAGCAGTGGAACTCAAAGTCAGCTTCAAGTCCAAGCAAAGCCCCGACTTTTGAGAGTTATGTTTATGGTCGCCGGCTTTGTTTTGTTTATGTTGAACCTCTGATTACAATACGAAGGCTATAGATTTACTAACGTAGTGCATCGAGTCAAATTTCTCAAAAAAAAAACAATGTAGGAGACTTGATTAGTAAAGAGCCTTGTCACTATGCCTATTCCATGAGATATGCATAAGTGTTAGACACAAGTTGTGGGCATATTGTTAATTCTAGCTCAACAGAACTGATTCTTTTCACTATCGTCTTACTCTAATCTGACTAAGCAATTAAAAGAGTCACTCTTTCATTATTCCAGTGCTAGATATCTCAGTGCGATATCAGTCTTCAAACAAGACTGGAAGCTTAAGATAGAACATCGGGTATAAAAAGAATTTGTTGCTTTTTATCCCTGTAGCAAAACTTTGGGTTATGGGTGAACACTAGGCTTGTCTTATAGCATATCTATCTAGCCTAGCAAAGTATATTAAAGCAAACAATTTGTATGAGTTCACTCCGAACTAGTCAGACGCTAAAGGTATATGAAAGCCTTGCTCAAAGTGATTAGACCTGACAGCAGTTTACCGGGTCCAAGTATAGACAAAAGTGTGGTCAAGAGAAAGATGTAAACTTTGAACTATACATTGACTAAAGCGAGTTGAAATGTTTTGCTTAATGAAGGGACCAGTTTATTTCGAAAGTAGGTATGTGGCAGAAAAGCCGAAAAATGTCCCAACATTATTAAACTCCAGCTACCTCTACATCGAAAAAAAATCGGTTGTCTTTTTAAATGGGATCGAAAACACGAAACAAATTTTTGTCGACATTGACGCATAGATGGCGCATTTAATATCGAGTTTTGGATTGAGTATAGCTAGCGTGCTTATATCTCATCCATGTTACAAAACGTCTAGGAAAAACTGAACTTCAGGGCAACTTATCTCTTAGACAATTCCTCCGTCAAACATTTTCGGATATCATCCAGCCAAAAAGAAAAGGACATTTTTGCCGTTCAGAAATGTGTAGGGAAAGAAATGCAGATTCGTTGGTGTTTCGTTGACTAGGCGTTTGTAGACAAAAGGTTCATGAATGGCATGGATGTAGATGAGTTCCAAGTCTCCCTAGCATCGCATTTTGGGTTGTGTAGATTGAATTTCGGCTTTCTTTTCGATGAGTTTTATGAGGACGTCGCAACTCACCTACAGCGATGTAAACTCATCCATAAACACCTCATACCGATCTAACTCAACTGCATTTGTGACAACTGAACTTTAGGACAACTCATCCATGGATATTGTTTACAACTTTACTTATTGCATAGAGACAGGTTTCAGGGCAATGCTTTTGTCGTTATCGCGCAGAATTGGATGTCTAAAAATCAAGAACTAAAGTTATAACATTGACAGAGCTCTCTCATAGATAAGTTGTATGGATATGAAATGGGAATGGATGAGTTGTACAGACGTGATCTCTACCCGACCAAAATTTGATTGCATATAAAGCCTTTTTGAACTATATTTGCAACTTCCTCAACTTGCTCGTAAAATTTGGACGTATTTCGAATATCAAACTCAGTATGATAAATTCGAAAATTTTCAATTCGATGGTAGATGCACTGCCCTAGAAAGTTCCACTAAATTCCATGAAACCGTGTCATAATCTGTCCAATCATGTATCCATTTGCATGGTGAAGCCAAATTTAAGCACCCATCTCCAGCTGAAATTGTGAAATTAATTCAAATCTGCAGCTCATGCTCAGCCACCACTTTACGACACTTAAACGCCACATTAAATTTTTATTAAAAACAACAACTGTACATGGACTAAACTGCATACAACTCATATAGAAGAAGAATGCCCTTCACTGTCGTAAAAAATCGTCAACGCATAATTCCGATCGTAAATAACTCAAATGATTCAAAATTTGTTAGACTTAATTGGCATCGCTGATGTTAATGTTCTTCATTACAAGGAGAACGTCACCACTTTTAATGGGCAATTAGCATTTTCAATAATAAATTAAATAATTAAATATAATTTGCGCAATTTGTTCGATCTTCATACATATTTATGGTCGTCGATGTAGGTATAGCCGCTGCTACTGCAGCACGACTAAAAATCGAATTTCAAGTGCGGAATTTATTGGCAAACCAGCATTGCCACCGCCCCCTGGTGGCGGTTAGTCCCAATCAAATCTGATATCTCTCAGTAGATTGCATGACACAAAACCGCAGAGAGGGGTGGCAGAAAAATCGGCACTCTGTCTAAAATGCATATACCTTGTTGAAGCACAAATTGCTGACACTTTTCCGATGGTTGTCAATCCGAATGGCTTTGTCTATTTAAATGGCACCGGTCGGTGGTGCGGTGGGTCCCTTTAGCACGTATTTGTGTCTACAAGTGTGTAGTTGTTGTTGCAGTGTAATTGAGCTTCCGCGGCCGCGTCTCACCCTGGGCAGGAAACAAAGCACAGGCGAAAAGGTCATTTCAGTTTCATAATTCCATTGAATGAGGGAAAAATAAAGCAAAAAGTGCGAGGAGCTAGAGCTATATGCATGAGGGTCTGGCTCTGGGGCTATTCTATTGATGGCAAGTGATATGCGGTTATTGCGATCGGTTGCATTGAATTAGAGAATCAGAATCAGAGACAGTGCTGCTGCTGCGGTCGAGTGCATGTGTGTTGAGCGGTAAGTGGCGCCAGCGTTTGTATAGATTGGCGCCAAGTATGAATACAGTATCTATCGCTTGAACAGCAAATGATTAGATTTTCTTAAATAAGCGGGTGTTTTTTTTTTTTATTTCTTCTCATTTCTATTGCAATGTCATGATGACGAAGGGGGATATGTCAGCGCAATTAAAGTGCGTGCGGAAAAAAACAGTCAGCTGATGTCGGGCGATAGCTGATGTCGGATAGGGGTAGTGCTGCGTCTGGCTCTTGATGCAGTGAATGTTGTTTAATCGAGTTAAATCGGAAAAATCATATTGTGACTGTCTGGGGAGTAATCGGTCTCAGATTCGAATAATAAAAGAGTCTGCTAATTAAATTCAGCTCGTGGCTGCAAGTTTTCTGTGTCAAAGTAAGGGTCCGGAAATGAGAGCTGTGCGGTGAAAGGTTGCCGTCGACAAGTTAGCCTCGTATGGGAATTCCTAGAACAAAATAATGGATTTGTTTTTTTTTTTAGCATCGTTTATAATCCTTTATGTTCCTCAAGTTGCATTGTGTTGATCTGTCTTAAGTGGGAAATCCACTCAACCCTTTCCAACGTAGTAAAATCAAGTTATCTTTAATTTTGCATTTCAAGTCCATTGAGCTTTTTGGAGGGTCAAGCTTCAGCTTTTCAGCTTCAAATTATTCTTAGACTTCATCACTCCTAGGAGCACCTACAGGCTCTACAGCGTTTTTTATAAATTGAGTATTTCCGAAAGCTTGAAAAGTACGCATTATAACTTTTTCGTAGAAGATGGTGTAGCAAATAGATCAGATACAAAAACTGACAGATTTAATTCGTCAGTTTGCAAGACATAGCCGCGATTAACAGCGAAGAAACTAATCGAAAGTTGAGTTTGAACGCACTCATTTCGTTTTGTGCGCGTCAAATGAGTTTTTGACAGTTTTAGCTCCGCGTCGCACTTTTGAATAAATTCCTCCCAAACCAAAATGGTTTTTGAAATATGCTGTACTGTAACTGAGTTTCTTCGAATTACTTAAATTGTAAATCATTATTGCTCTCATTCTTAAAGTATACGAAAACATGGATTGGCTTGACAAAAGAAAGGGATTAATTGATTTATTGCCTGAACGTTACAAAAAGTTGAAAGAAATATTTAACTAACTTATGATCTAATAAAACAGGTAGAAATATCAATTTTCCTCTGTTACCCCACATTGGGAAGCTGACATTGGTTAAACGGTGTTAGTTTTCAAAGAGCGAAACGTGGAAATTAAATAAATATTCTGTATTCCATTTGATTTAATTTTATTAGTTTTTTCGTCCATTTACTTTTTCCCACACTCTTCCATATAAAATATATCACTCAAACAGGATATACGGATGCGCCACCAAATGAAAAAAATACTCTTTAAATACTTGCAAAGTACATTAAAAACTGGTTAATTTTATGCATCCACTGTTGTAAAAACAAGTAATTTGGATCACCCTGTAAACAATTAAATGGTCGCAGACCTTTTTTTACAAGGCTCGTAAAATTTGACCTGTTCTTAAGGTTTTTCTTTAAATCCTTTCTCTGTTAATTCCTTTTTAAAAGAAAATCTTACTTCAGTGTACGATTTGGAAACACCCTGTGCAGCGATTTTCTTAGAAATCACTATTTTTATAGGCTTGGAAATTTCCTTTAAGAAACAAAAATTGTAGCGATCTCTTTATGCGTTCAAAAGTAATGATTTTTGCAACCAAAAAAAGTCATTTCGGACTACAGTGCGCATAGTACGAGCCCAAAATTGTTTTTTGAATAAATTGTAGAGGGCTTCCTCAGTCACTGTCGTGTCACTTTGCCCAGCATTTATGAACTTCATTCCTAGAATGAGACATAAGAACTACGCCTATGTGATCAAACGTTGTACAATAAATTTGTCAGTCGGTTCGCTCTGCTTCAATACTGAATAAAGATGTTAGTTTAAAACAAATTTTAAAAGTTTCTGCCTGTTTTCAGCTGTCAGCTCATTGACATAAATATACTCGTATGTTCATCGTCAACCACTATGAGATCAATCTACTTCTTCGCACTTTGATCGACAGCTATCTTTCTGTTGCCCTGAGAATACTATGAGCAGAAACTGAATTAAGAATCGCATCCCATCGCGAAGTCTCTCAGCTTCTTATTACTTACTTAGGTCGCACTACAGTCTAGATTGAACCTGGGCTGTAATCTTTGTCCTTTGTTAAAATCGGCAAGTATGATGTCGACCTTATCTCATCATACTCAACTGATTTTTTCCAAGTGATCTGCAGTACAATATGCCGAGTTTGAGCTGCGCCAGAATCATTCCGAAAGGTATTATACTGTGAGGCAGTGGTGGCGCTGTAAAATTTCAAAAAGGGGACTAAAATGGGGCTTCCACATAAAATACTAATAGATTAGATTAGATTAAATTAAGATTTTATTGCAATTTAGTATTTTATGCATTGCTAACATTTTTGAGTTAATAAAGGGTCTTCCAATGAGAGGTGTTATTGTGAATGACCCGCTATTTCGGTAGCTGTCACTTTTGAAGCTTTTATTCTTTGACATTTGACAAGTAGAAACTACGCCATTACTAAAAATGGAACGATACACGCCTCAACAACGCCTTGAAATTATTAAAAATCTTGCAGTCAAAGTTCGGAATTCCATCGAAAAATCATCTTGACAGATGAGGCCCATTTCCACCGCGGTGGCTACGTCAACCAGCAAAATTGTCGCATCTGGAGCTCGGAAAACCCAAGAGTTTTTGTTGAGAAGCCTCGCCACCCTCAACGTGTGACTGTGGGTGCGGTTTATGGTCCGGCGGGGTCATTGGACCTCACTTTTTCGAAAATGAGGTTGGATCAACAGTTACGGTGAACGGATTGCGCTATCGAGAGATGATTAATGATTTTTATGGTCGGA
Source organism: Cheilosia grossa (assembly GCA_963082955.1). Classification (NCBI taxonomy): domain Eukaryota; kingdom Metazoa; phylum Arthropoda; class Insecta; order Diptera; family Syrphidae; genus Cheilosia; species Cheilosia grossa. The sequence continues at coordinate 27,013,817 of OY720148.1, forward strand.
GTTGGATGCTATTGATCTGGACAACGTTTACTTTCAACAAGATGGCGCTACGTGCCACACAAGCAACGAAAGCATTGATCATTTACGGGAAAAGTTTCCGGACCGTGTAATCTCTCGAAGAGGTGATCACAATTGGCCACCGAGATCTTGTGATTCAACACCTTGCGACTTCTTCCTTTGGGGCCATGTGAAAGATAAGGTCTACGCCAACAGCCCAGCGTCGATTCAAGACCTCAAAGATAAAATTCGTGAGGCTATCGAGGACATAGGGCAGCCACTTTGCGGTTTGGTTACGGAAAATTTCATGAAAAGGATATGGTCCGGTATACGTGCTCGTGGTGGCCAGAATAATCCCATTTCCATCAACCCATTTCTAAAGAGCTTAAACGACGAATTTCTTGAATATCTTGTAAACATTCGAAGGCAAGGCTATTTGAGCAAAGATTAACAGGGTTGGCCCTGGTGCGGATAAATCAAATACCTAAATCGACAGATATAATCCTAGCAGCAGTTGTCTTAAGACGACGTGACGTTAGGGACACCCTAAATACCCGCTGACTTTATTTTGCTTTTAAGCGACTCAAAGATTCACCAGGAGCTAATGAAGTCAACTCTCCAACCACTACTCCCTCGAAAAATGAATCTATTGTCCAAGTGTGAACAACCTCCACTGCTCGGAGTCCACATAAATTGTAACACTAGTTTTGATTTTATTCTCCATCGAGCATAGACACAAACCCCCAGTTCCCCTTGGCAGCTCTCACATTCGAAAGCAAGTAACTGCAGTAGCAAACTTCTTCCAGTTGCCGCTATTCCACACCACATTCAACTATGGATGCACTTAAATTTGTCCGCCGAAATATGGTCACAAGTTACACCTATCAAAACTGAAATCTAAGGACTTCCATTTACAGTGAGTGCATCCTATTCCAGTTATCAAAGCATTTGCCAAAAAAAAACAGAATGTATAAAATTTCAAAATTTTGCAGTCGCATCCTTTGATGCATCTAGAGAACTGGGATTCGCAGCCATCCTAGCCAAAAGGACAGTGCAAGGCAAATCGAATTGTGAGCTCATTGGCACTGGGCCAGGTCAAATACAATATCCATCCGTAGTTGTGTGGTTCTGTGTTTACTTTGGCAGAACTGTCGTCCGCCAAAAGGGGCAAAGTATCCTTTCAAAGTGTTGGGATCTAACTGTTTTCTTATTGCTTGTGAACTACATACAATAGCACTTAACCTCAAAATGAGCGTTTTTAATGGTTCTCTCTCTTTCTGGTGCGGCAGCGCCTGTTCCAAGGAGGGCAGGGTTAAGGAACTCATCGTTGCATGTCAAAACAGAGCATCGAAATGTGTGCCTTTGAGAAAGAGGATTAAGCTGATAACGATGACCGGGAAGAACATGGCCCAGTGGACATCAATATAAAGAAATTACAGTATCCTGCAGTCGTAAATCTTCACGGACCGTAGGGGGATTCTCATCTCATCCTGTTTGGTGTTTTGTCTTCTTTTTCCCTATACTTTTTCCCTACTAAAACTACTCGAACGGAAAGTTTTGTATCCACTAACTATGGGACACCACCAGCTGCAGTATGGAACAGCGGCAAACGGAACTGGCGTTTCGTTGGGCTTCCAAATGCAGCAGTTGCGGGAAGTTCAACCTAGTTTCCTATCCAGCTATCTGTCTACATGTTTATACATAGTAGTGTTGGCGAAACTTTTTATTGCGGCGATAGTGAAAAAGATATCCTTCATAGTGTGTCCGCCGAGTGGGAAATGGTCCGACGATGCGCATAAAGTTATTGACCACGTTATGGGGCGTAAAGAAGAACAGGACGAATCTATTTTGCTCTTTATGCAGTGTTGGACATCTACTGGTGTATATGTATGCGCACGTCCTTTGCAGGAATTAATTTATCATTTATTATAACATTCAGCAGGAAGTTCGGTCCAACGGAGATGAATATAGTGTAGCGACAGCTACAACACGCTTTCACCAGAGTATCTGCGGATTTTACTCGTATCTGCGTAGCGTATCTCCCCCACTGTGTGGTGTATTTAAATTCTTGTTTGTTTTGGCAGTGGAAATTTTGTGAATTACGAGTATGTTGCGAAATGTTTTCTGTTAACTTTGCAGGAAGTTCAAATTGGAAAAACGTGCTTGCTTGGAATGGTTTCGTATTGGATTACTGTTTGGCTTACTTTTTCAAGTCGATGAACTTAAGAAAATTAAAAAAAATCCTCCCTGAAACAATAAACAACATTTCGGGCGGACATTAATAAGGAAAAGTACTTATAAATGTGCGAATGTATGCTTGTTCGTATGTCAGCTTTTGTGTGAGCGAGTGACTTTGACACAAGTCGAATAGATATGACCAAAGGAATGAATACTGATGGCACTGTAGTCTGGAGAGCTATCGAAGAAGTGAGGCGTCTTGACTAGGTAGTCTCTATCTCTGCATCACTGTGGGTATTGGCTGTGCAGAAGTGCTACTCAGTACGTCAGCTCTAGTCCCTAAAAGCACCCATCCTAGTAATGGGAAGTAAATGAACCATGTAGACGAAGGGAGCTATGGTATCATCCTCTTCCTTGTTAATAGATCTTTTGTGGATATCGTTGTCGAAGACTCTCAGTCTTTGAGCACACCCACACCAAGTATACGCAGTTTACAGTGATGGTGGAAATTTCGACGGCTTGAAACGTTGAACGGATTTTTTAAGGCCCAGTCTTGTATATGCGCAATGACCCTCGACAGTTTATCTGCACAAGGGAGCAGGTTCATCAGGTTCTCTTCGAGTGACATTGGTGCATTTATCTGCTTTTGAAAATGACGAAACTTTGTAGACTGGTAGAAAGTAGTCGAAGATGTCCCTAAGGCACTTATGCCAACTACTTAGAATAAGCACTACCGCCCCCCATTTATGAATATAGGTCCTTCCCGAGACGATGAAAACATCCGCCCAGATGGGGCTTAGGCTGTCTATCAAGAAAGCTCTAGTAAGTTGAAGGGATAGATTCCAGAGCTATGACGGAGTAATATATTCTTGGATAAGCGTTATGTGTTATGACATACCTAGGTCTGTCCTCGGGGTCAGACTCCATATAGCAATAACCGTCTGGACGATATCGTTTTAGGAATTTTGATTATATTCTGGCCCAACTTTTTCGACTATTCTCAAACTCGTCATTTTTGCACCTAGTTGCTAGTTTTTGAGGTCTATCATTTCAACGAAAACCATCCGGAAGGTTGCGGAATGAGTACCTAGGCAATGAATTATTTTCCCTATCAGAGTCTTACTTTTTGCAATAGATTTACAAAAAAAATCAGTCCAACATTCTAAGCTTGCTATTATGCTTAAGTTGAGTGACCTTCGAGCGAAAATATAGCCAATTTTTGCTCCTCTCTAGTCGACTTAGTTTTATATTTAGACCAAAACACCACCCAAAATACGTGGTCCAGTTTCACATGGACGTCTTCTAAATCTTCCAAGCTTGCGACTGAAACAGAGAGGATGGTATTTCTTGTCACTTGCTTCTAAAAGGGAAAGTATTGTTTTCGTAAAAAAGTTTGGTGTCAAGGTTATAGCGGAGTCCCAAAAAATAGGCGTGGCGAACAACCTTTTTGTTGTTTCCTAAGAAAAATATATTGATGCTTTACAGGACCGGAGCGAATTTACATGAAAGCTCATTTCCGACATCTCTATGGGCTAAATTGATATATTATTCAATATGGCTTAGGTTAAACTTACTTGCCATATAACGATAATCTATTTTGCAGGTTAAACCTGTAACCGATTCGTGAACCTTTATTTTTGTATAAAAAGTTTCGTCGGCACTTTTTCCTTGCTTTTCTACTAGGAGGAAAAGACTTTTTTAACTTGACCGTGGTTTCGTGATAATTCGCTATCGCAGAGGGGGAAGATTTACTTTGGGACACACAATTTTTGTTAGCAAAAGTTTTACCTAGTTTTGATTTGTTGTGTTATTTGAATGAGTAGCAACTTTTTGTCTGCATGGAAAAGTTATTGGTATCATCTGATGTTACAGCCCAGAATAAATTGACAGATAACCTTTGGCTGCTAGCGTAAACTCAACTTAAGGTATTGCTACTAATTGTAAACCCATTTAGAATGATTTTTCGACTTGGGTACAGGATACAGTAGTTGGCACTCATAAGGAAATCCCGATTTGAAACAAGCGTAGCTTTGATATTTTAAACACGACTTCAATATGGTATGCATTTATATATTGCTAAAAAGATTTTATTTTGGCTTTAAACTATTTTTTTCTAGTTAAATGGTCTAAATTCAGAACTAATTGCATTAAAATAAAATTCTCTCAAAAACTACAGTAGCTGACAGAGTAGTTGGCACTCTACAAAACTACTTTTGCTGGCTGCCAAAAATTATGATTAAATAATAGCTACTGGCTTATTAAAATGCATTTAATGTTTCCAAAATATCCCAAAATATGTGTAAATCCATCAATTTAAAAAAGAAGTTATACATTATTTTAACATACTACATTTAACAATATAGTTTTTGTATTTATGTTATAACTAAATCTAAGGGACATAGCTAAAACAAATTTAATGCAGTTTTAATTAAATAGAAATTATTGCCGATCCCCATGGTAAATGGTTTTCTGTTTGGTCATATTCAAAAATCTGAAACAAATAACTCGTATACTAAAGTTGTCGCCACCGTCAAAAGTACAGTTACAGTGCCAAAAACTGTGGTCCCATATGAACAAGTTATTGGCACCCCATTTCAATAATTGAATCTATATTGCTTTACTTTAATACAGTTATTAGCACCCTTTTTATTTAATATACTAACAGATAATTTTAATATATTATATACTAAAATAAATAATGAAATAATTTTAGTAAAATAAATGAGTTCATTCCGGGTATTCTCTGATAACGACCGATATTTCTTTTTATTTCAAATGATTATAATTTCATTATTAATTTAAGTATATAAAAATTATTTTTATAAATAATTTATTATTGTTTCATTAAATTTTACTAAAATGTCCCTAACGAATTTGGGCGGAACGAAATTCGCCGGGTCAGCTAGTACTTTGTATATTAACTTTTGAAATAGCTAGTTTTTCTACATATTTAGCGAATTTCGGAAAAAAAAAAATCCTTACTAACAAAATTGGAAGCACTTATTAAAATTCACAACATTTTACACCAGAAAAAAATTATTGATCGCTAGGTATCTTAACTATGACTAACAAATATCGACTGAAGAGAGTCTTTAATAAAGAGGCCATCTTTCGGTTTCGAAAGTAAAGCTAAATAAAACACACAAAGCGATAAATTTCTGATGAAAATTCTTTTTCATTGTAAAGTTTGGGCTTTGCCATTAAGTCTGAAAAACAATATCTATCAAATGACGGGAAGATTCGCTGCATGCGATACTTTTGAGGTAATTTTTAACCACTTTTTCGCACATTTCGGGCGTTATCTCGGCCATAACTTGAGTAGTGTTGATTTTTAATGTGTTTGGAGTTCGGGTATTATTCGCATAAGCACGGTCTTTTGAGCAGCCTCACAGAATAAACTCGTACGGTGTCAAATCGCATGATCTTGGTAGACAATTGATATCGCCGAAATGTGAAATTACGCGACCAGGACACTTCTCACGCAATAAGCTGGTTGCTATCTTGTTCAACGTCCACTTTTCAAAATGTTGAGAAATCGATTTTTAAACTTCAGACTGAAAATTTTTGTTTATATCAGAATTTTTTTGATTGGTATTGATTTTTTTTCTGAAAGCCTTGACAAATTTTTTTATAAAACAAGTCACAGAAATTATTTTTCTTTTATTTTGCATTAGTTACAAATTAAAATCAACGAAGCAGTCATTTTGGATACTGAACAAAGTTGTATGGAGTAACAACTTCGTAAAATTTTTGGATACTGAACAGAAAATCTCAATATTGAACATCATAGAAAAAAAACAAAAAGAGAGATGGAACAAAATGGTTTGCGCCAAACGAAAGAGCGTCCCAAAATTATGAAGGCTGTATACCTTAAACAATTTCGTAAAAAATGGACGATTTGCTAAATGACTTCTACAGGATTAATATTGCCAATTTGTTCCCATTGTCAAAATGGTCTGGCTATACAATTCCTTAGCGACTTTGGGAATAATTTCGACACAGACTTCCTATCGCTTTCACGATATGCCTGTAAGGGACTCTTTGTCATTCGGCCCGACTTATTCTGCCGATACTTGGTGTACAATATAAACAAAGCCCATCGGATTCCTTAATGACTGTATTTAGGTTTCCAATTGGTTTGTGTATTTGCTAAATAAAGGCTAATTATAGAAAATCTCGTATGAGGCTATTCGCTATATCCGCAAAAGCATATCAGCAATATATATCGTCGCTGATACAGTTCAATTTACTAGCAGAACTTTGGTAAGATGGCAATATGTATATTGTTCTCATAGGGCGATAATCCTCTGTAGTGTCCAGGATTGATTTTATGAATTCGCGATGGCGAAATTTTGCTATAAAATTCTTGTGACCTACGAAATATTAAGTGTGAGTTAGAGTAAATCCCATAATGTTTAACCTCAAGTTCAATAGTCCTTGATTCGTAGAAGGCAGTTGGCAATTGTTTTTTATTGCTTATGGGCGAGGTGCCCTCGGTTCAACCCCCAAAAATACAAAGAAAAAATGTTTGCCCCTAATAGTTTCATCTTGTCTGGGATAAGAACGGTCATATGAAACCTTCGCCATACTTATTCGCTCAGAAATGACATCAAGTAGAACTAGAAGCCGCATTTCCATTTATGCCAAACAAAAGACTCACATTATACTAGTCAGTGGTTATGAGAAGCTGGCCCTTTGATCCTATATGAACCCGTCAAGATAAATATTTCGTATTTTTAGAGCTTTTAACTTTAAAAATTAGCTTATAGAGGTCCGACTATCTTTTGTATGAATTGAAGTATAAGGTGCATGCCCAAGCTGCTTTTTGTTGCCTGCATTTTCCAGAATCATGCCAAAGTGATGTCTGTTAGTAGTTGTCGTGAAGGTAACGATATTTAGAGTTGGTTAACCCTCACCAAACCCCAAGTTCGTGCACCCGAGTCAGATATTCAGCGACATAAGACGGTGTTTCATAGTCGCATGATCATTGAAAAACTTAGTCACCAAAATCATTAAGTCGCCTTCCAGCATACATTTGGCCCATTAAGTCTTCTGCTATATTTCCCATGAACTGCAAAATCAATTGGTCTTTTTCGTTGTCCAGAGAAAGCTGCTCTTTTCCGGCATTATAACTCGATTTCGACAGAATCATTGCGACTTCAAGAAACCAGGAGAAGAACAAGCGTAATGGGCACGAAAGTTCCACTACCATACATTTATGTCTACATGTAAGGCTGAATCAAACCTAAAGTTATAGAGTAGAAACATTTCCACCACTATCAAGGCAAGACTTCGTAACCAGGACAGTATTTGTTTAACATAAATGACAGTCGATTTCGTGGCTCATGGAATGACCAAAAACATAACCTATATTCGGCTTGAGCATATCACAATGCGGATGTGGATGTGGATTTTCGTACATAAAATTAACACCATGTACGAGTAGATCTTCACTTTGCATGTGAATGCAAGTGGAAAGTGAGTAGAATCTTTTACCAAATTGCAGTCATAAATGAACTCTGTCATCTAGTGAGTGGTAAGCTCAAATAACTTTGGCCTGCCAAAAAGTAGAATCATATAAATTCACATTTTACCAACGCATATAAACCTTATGTATGTAAACCAAACTGGCTCCGTTATTAAAGACAACCTTGCAGCGAACTCCACACAAATCGCAGGAAGTTTCCTTTGCCCCATGCAGACCAGCGACAAAATGTATAAAATAGCTTCAGGGGGAGAGTAGAAAAGAAAAATCACTGTGACCATCCTCTTTCACGCAGAGTGGTGTTGAGATCTATAAATATTTATAGCCTTTCTGTAACCGCACAAAGAACGTTCAAGTACTCGTACCTGAGACAATTGCAGTTCGGGTTACCACTTGCAACCACCAAGAGAAGACCAAATTTACTCCTTTGTTCGATCTATGATTTAATTTCCTTCTTGTATTCCTTTGGAGCACATAAATTCCACTGGGAGTCATTAGATACTTTTTATTTCGCTTCCATCGCAGAGCCGCGGAGAGAGACGTTTTTTATAGCGCAAAATCAATGGGAGTCAATTGCAATTCAATCATTAAAAATAATTACAGCCTTTGGAGTTATAAATGTTTTACGATACTACTCGTATGCCAATTCGGTTTTTTTTTTTCTCCTTTACTATACTTATGATTATTATTTGTGTTTCGCAATAAATATCTCAATTGGAATGAAGTTCCAAGTGGGTGGATGTGGAATGCGGTGCAGCGGCACCAGCAGTGCCATTGGATTTCTTTTTCACTTTATTTACTGATTTTAATCGATACCCGAACAAAACTTGGCAGCAGGTAGCCATGCACATGTACATAAGATATATTTTTTGTGATTGAGTTTAATTGCTCTGTGCCAAGGGGATGATTGTAAAAATATTTATTTAATCCTATTCGGAAGGAAATTCGAGCATGGGTGGATTGATTTATGTGGATACTTCTCATCAGTAGAATGTATATTGTACGGAAGAAGTTCAACTGATTTTCGGCAGACTTAAGGCGTACTTGACATTTGTCAGCAAATAGAACCTGCTCTTCTTGATTTGTTGGAGACTAAGTTTTTAACGAGGTTGCAAGTAATTAAGGTCTTCGCAGTTGCCTTCTGAATTTTGAAAATATTTTGTGGACACACTGCGTCACTGAGAGAATTTTGTCTCACAGTCCTAACAATCAATACGCTTGTCATATTAACAAATTAAATTGTCAAATTTTTCCCTTACAAAAAGATGGACTCGTTGTTGCGTTAACCTTACAAAATTGGGACACAGTTTTGCTTTATTTACATAATTAAATTGAAAAGAACTGTGGGCTCAGTACTTAGTGTGCTGGACAACTGATCGGGGGGTCGCCGGCTCAGTCCCCCGAAGAACACAAACTACCCACGTCTTGAGGATTCTTTGTTTTTTCATTGCGCCACCTCTCGCAAACATCTGACAGACATCGAAGAGTTTGGAGCTGTTTGCACTTGGCATAAAATTGTAGGTCCCTTCCGTCCTTCCATCAGCGCCAAAAATAATATCGAATGGCTGTGAAAAGCTAGGCCTCGGGCCAAGAGCACAAACTGGTTTAAACAACCAGGAAGATGAAGAGTCCACCAGATTTTTTGGAGTTTGTTTACTCTACGAAGGGAATTACAATGGACCTTGATGCCTCCGAGTGGATTGGTGCTTGTGCACCACACACCCTTCCCTAACCTAACCTAACCTAGGCCTCGGGCTCAACTATTTGTTTCTTTTATTTATAAAAACTGAAATCTTGAAATCCAATATACCAATAAACCATCCTTAACCAATGTCTGTCTCGATGGCACACAAAACTATCCAACCAGTAGTTGTGTCTGTGTGATCCATCGGATACTAACATCCAACATAGAGAACTTCTCGAATGTTACTTCTCGCTAAATTTTGATCTCAACAAGTCCAAGGTTGTGGAAGGACACGCAGCGCCATCTGGTTGAAATTATGTCTCATCGCGATTGTTGTCATTCACAATTTTTAACAAAAAATCATGAGACTGAGTTTAAAAATAAGCCAGATCAATAGAGGTCAAACATTGATCTGGCTTATTTTTAAACTCAGTTTAGACCATCAGCTTATAAACCTATGAATGGAGGATTTTTAAAGAAGAAGAAACTATTGTGATTTGGGATCATTCAATATCGTCAATTTTGGTAATTAAAAAACTCCGCTAGTCAAAAAGAACCACCTTGCTAAATGAGGAACAAATTTATGTGATTAATTTTCGCCTAAGTTAAATCCTGGATATCTCATGATGACTTGTTAAATTGTAAACCAATTCGTTTGACACCTAAAACCTATTAAGTTCCGTTTAAACAAAGCATTGAAATTCTCTTCTAAATCTTCCTTTAGTGTGCGTAACTATATTCAACAGATTTTTGAAGAGCTCTTATTTTATTTGTAACGAATCCCTTCCAAGAATATAAGGCAACAGAAAAATGCACAGCTTGTCCTTCTTTTGTGAGTTCGCAAAATGTTTCTCTGCAAATTTGCAAAAGTTGCAAGAGTTCTTCTGTATGACAATTTTGTTTATAAAACAATTTACAGGAATTGTTTTTATTTCATTTCGAATTAGTTATAAATTAAAGTGAACGAGGAAGTCATTTTGGATACTGAACAAAGTTGTTGTATGGAGTGACAACAAGTTCGTAAAATGTTGGTGGATATTGAACAGAACAATTCAATATTGAACACCATGGAAAAAATAAACACAACAAGAGAGGAAGCATAAAGTTGATTATGTTATATAGAACAAAATGACATGAAAAAGTTTCATATTGAACAAAACAGTTCTCTGTAACTTGAAAACTAAAAGAGATAGCACAAAATGGTTGGCGCCAAACGAAAGAGCGTCCCAAAATTATTAAGATTGCATATCTAACTCAATTTCGTACAAAATGGCGAAAGGTGTTATTGTGAATGACCCGCTATTTCGGTAGCTGTCACTTTTGAAGCTTTTACTCTTTGACATTTGACAAGTAAAAACTATGCCATTATTAAAAATGGAACGATAAACGCTTCAACAACGCATTGAAATCATTAAAATTCACTACAAAAATGATGAAAATCTTGCAGTCGCAATACAGAAATTGGTGCAAAAATTCGAGCTGTTGGGAAAAGTCAGTGATGTGAAGAATAAGACCCGTGCACGTCGCTCAAGACCAACTGAGAATATTGCTGCTGTAGCATAAAGTGTTGAAGGAAACCCAGGTTTGTCCATTCCTCATCGTTCTTTGGAATTGGGCATTCCACAAACTTCATAACGCCGTATTTTGCATAAAGACTTGGGTCTTGAGGCTTATAAAGTTCAGCTAACACAAGAACTCCAGCCGGTCGATCATCAACAACGCCAACAGCCCAGCGTCGATTCAAGACCTCAAAGAAAAAATTCGTGAGGCTATCGAGGACATAGGGCAGCCACTTTGCGATTTGGTTATGGAAAATTTCATGAAAAGGATATGGTCCTGTATGTGTGCTCATGGTGGCCATTTGGCTGATGTTGTTTTTCATTATTAACGGCATACCTTCCTCTTTATTATGAAATAAACATCCGATCATTTATCTCAAAAAATGACATTTTTCTTTGAATACTACTGTCAAATCAGTGTCACATTATTATACTGAACGTTGTGCTCTGGATTTAATTATAATATATGTCAGTCCCAGCTGGATTGTAATTTTTTCCCAAACTAACCTTCAATTATGAGTACCACAACAGAACACATACCTTTGACAACTCATTTTACTTTGAATTCATTAACATTATTATCAACTGTCATATCAGATGATGTATGAGATAAGTTTAGTAATAAATTTGCCGAACGTGAAATGTATATCTAGCTAGTTCTTAACGTACTGATTTTATTTTTATTCCTAAAGGCAAAATATTCTTTAGTTTGACATACAAACAGTGTTCATCATATTTGTTTTTGCATTTGACAGCAGTTGTCATTAATGAAACAAATCCGTGGGCTTAAAGGTTGTTTGCGTGTTTGTGAAATTCCATCTTCGAATAAATTATTCCGCAAAACTCTTACATGCGATCGTATTTCGCTTTTAGTCTATTAATAAGAGAAGTTTGTCAACCTAAACTTTTGTAATCAGTTGCTGAATTAATACGGGCTGATCCCGAAGAAACTCTAAAAGTCGGATCAATGTTTGGATACCCATTAACTAACTTACAGAGCTATATCTGACAGCCTTAACGATTTCAAGAGCGTCGGAGTAAAGTTTCCAAAGGTCGGAAACCGCAAAAATCAGACCTCATCAATGCATGGTACCAGGGAAAACATTGGAGCAAGACCGCACGGGGTAGCTTCAAAACTGTCGGCCCACAAACAGACTCTGGTGACCAAATGGGACAAAAGGGAGTCTTAATATTGCCCCTGTAATTTGCATCAACAATCAAAATCAAATGGTTCTTTGATTCAAATGGCTATCAGAACCGGGAAGAACACTCACAAACTCAGAAGACAACTCCAAGGGAATACGTGGCGAATGTTTTAATCTAAGGCGATAGCCAACAAAAATTCAGTAGGTGCAGCCAGTGATGGGAGCCAATTTTGCCTTAATAATGAATCCGACTTACATTTTTAAATTTTTGTCATACGAAGATCAATGCACTTTTCACTTAAACCAATATAAATGGAAAACTATTGCCTTTTGCTGATATAAAAAAGGGGATAGGTTAGGTTAGGTTTATGGGTGGGTACGGCAAAAGCGAGTCCTGCCGCACCCCACTTAGGTCCATGTGGACCCATTGTGATGCCCTTATTGAGGTTAGCCGATGTTGTTGGCGTTCGCGTTGTTCCCTCTCGGTTACTCGACCTTGTCCAGCCATCCTGATGTGTTTATGAACCTGTAAAGATTGGATAAAGAGACATCTGAGTGTTCTTGTATGTCATGGAAGTAATATCTTCCAAGTGTTCTGTTCCTCAAGTGACAGAGACTAGGGCATTGACAGAGGAAGTGAGGCGTGTCCTCGTGTACCTCCTCGTCTCCGCAACCCCTGCATATATCGTCATTCTTGAGTTTCATTTTCATTGTGTGGTATCTTAGGAAGTTGTGACCCGTTAGGGCCCCTACCAGTTTATACACAGACGTTCTATCGAACCGCATAAGCTTGATAGTCCGACTTGGATTATGTTCCGGCCATAGCTTCCGTGATATTACGCAGGTAGTTAATTCTTTCCATCTGTTGTTGGCTTTCATACGGGTTTTGTTTACAACTCTCGCTCTAAGATTGCAGAGTGGTGGTTTGATTGAATCAATAGCCCGGTTTTGATCCATAGCAGAACCATTTCTTGCCAGTTCGTCAGCCATCTCATGGCCTGCTGGGTCCCTGGACACAGGGACAGCTTCGGCGATTGCCAGAACCTCCGCCTGAAAGAGGTCTTTCTAAAGTGTAAGATCTATATAAATATATTTTTTATTTTATTTCATTTTTATTTTCTCAAATTTTTCGTAAAATGTCAGTTATTATGACCATTTTTGTATACCACGGATTACTCTTGTATTGCTCACATACATAATTCTTTCCACCATAGCTGTACTATAAAAGACCAAGTCTTAGTATGTACCATTGTTTTTATAAATAAACTTAAACTTAAACTTAAAAAGAAAAAGTAGTGTGGGACTTCTACCGCACTAAAACCAGAAACAAAATCAGAACCAATCTATGAAAGATAGACAAATGATTTTGCCTTCTTAATTTATAAATCGCATTGGGGGAAGTTTAAAGTTATAACACTTTCCCATAGTTTTTAGATGATCATCTCATAAGGCTTGGTTTTTCTTAATCTCCGAACATTATTTCGTACATCTAAGACGGTCTCCATTTCGGAGTTGGTACGACTTTGCAGCCGCTGATTTCAATTTGAAGCTCACGATGTAGTTAGTTGCGTTAATTATTCCACGAAGGACTCTACTATTGAATTTTTGGATGGGCTCAGCCTTTGTTTTTTTAATTGCATGCCATATGTCCAAACAGGTTTCAGTACTCGCTTATTTAACATTGATTTGTTCTGGAAAGATAGGTCAGGGTTAGGGTTTTTTTCAGCACTGCGCCATCACTCACGAACGTCTGACAAATATCCGAGAGTATAACTGTCTTGAAAGAGTTTCTCAATTAGCCATTGTAGATCCATTCCATTCGTTCCAAAAATGAAAAACTCACACAAAACGAATGGTTGTGAGAAGCTAGGCCTTGGGTCCCTACGGACCTGTTACGCCCACTAAATATTTATTTTATTGGATAGGTCAGAGTTCTTTCCTAGTAACCAGTGCAGGTTACTTTACTTCAAGTTTAGTTCTACTATTTCTTTTTTGATGTGCTCTTTCTATTTAAGGCATTCCAAGGTATTTGGCGGTATTGGAGTAAGGTACTGCTGTACTGTTTATAAAAATTGGAACATTGTTTATGTTTTTGTCGGCAAAGTTTATATGCGTCGATTTTGTTTCGCTTCATTTGATACGCCATTTTGCGTCCAATCACTAACTATATCGACTGCATTTTGCAATTTTTGTGTATCCTTGGTAACGGATTTATCTGGCACCATTCTTGCAGTATCATCAGCAAAGGTGGCTGTGGTAGCATTGACGTCCACTGGAATATCCCTTGTATATAACAAATACAGGGTAGGTTCTAGGAAACTTCCTTGTGGTACACCGGCTTCAATTTTCCTTAGTTCCGAGTAATTTTGATCGTACCGTAGGTACCCTAAAGGCCCCAATCCATAGAATCCATCGCGTCCGTTGCGGAAAAGTTTTCGACTGACAGGTTTACAGCGCACGTGCCGTAAGCGACGATAAAGTAGGTTTACTTTCTACTTTTCTGCCTGTCGCAACTGTTGACAGTTGGCAAATCGTGAGAGCAAGCCTTTTCATTGGTGGAAATATTGAGAGCGTGAGAGAAACTGTCATCGTCTGTCACCAGTGCTCTTATATCATGGGATTTCTTCCTTTTTTTGGGAATTTTTATGTCCGAAAAACCTTCCATGGGAAAAAAGAAAAAAGCTACAAAAAACATTCAAAAGAGACTTTTTTTTTTATATTCCATCAAAATATGTATCTGCATTTCCCCATGATAATCAACTCATATCTACACAAAAAATGGCTTATTTACATCGCCTTTTAGCAAGCTTTTTGATTGTCAACATTTTCTAGTACAAAAATGAAATCGTAATAATATTACAAGCTGCGATTTTTATCCCAAATGTTATTTAATGTGATTCTCTCTTTCCGTAAAATATAAATTTTACTTCTAAAAGTTATATTTGATCACCAAAAAAGTACCTTTGAAGGGAATTTGAGTACTGTAGAAAGGGAAATTATCACGTTTCTTGGGAATAAAATAAAAAAAATAAGGGTAGAGTACTTAAAACACTGTCTGTCACCGTGTGCGACGGATTCTATGGGCTGGGCCCTTAAAGAGTCTGTTCGTAACGTATGATTTCAGTATTTCATTCAAACCTCGTCAAAGGCTTGAGCAACATCTAGTAATATAGCCGAGCATAGTTGTTTTTACTCGAGTGCCTCTTCCAAAACATCCGTAATTCGATGCACTTGGTCTATCATGGAATGTTTATTTGTAAATCCAAACTGGGGGCTCGGAATTAGTCTTCTTTCTTCTATTATTTTGGTAAGCCTTATTAGGAGCAGTTTTTCGAAAACTTTTTTCATGATTGGTATAAGTGATGCTGGTCCGTAAGATGTTACTTCTGTTGGTTGTTTATAAATAGCAATGAGGGCTACTGAAGGCACTTCTTTCAAAACCTGAGTAGTTTTTAGATCGCTAAGGTCAGACTCAACATATGAATGTAAATGGAGGTCACTGCGATAGTAAATATTTCCTTTTCAAGTAGGATTCGAAAAGTTGTGTCACTGATTTTGTCACCACCTCATTCCGTGTGCTGCATTTTACTCAAAGGGTGTGTAGTTGATTGAACAAAGTATCGAATTATTACATCTTCAAATCATCATGATCATTTTCAATATAAGGAGCGCGGGTGCACGGCACTAAAGTGGACCTTCCATCTTCCCTTTCGAACTTTCGCCATCGACTCTAAATGATAAGATGTAACCGTTTTCACGTATGAATTACCCACCTTATGATGCCACGCTCTCTTCCTGAGCTACAAGGTGCTGCCCTCTTGGCACCAATATCAAAACACGTCTTGGAATTCTAGTCGGAGACATTTCAAATTTTCAGCAAAAGTGGCATTTTTTATCAAATGTCAAATTTTAACCAAACATTCGCACCAGGGTAGTGTCAAAATGCACCCGGCATTCAAATACTCACTTAACATACAGCGGCAAAGCCTTCACAGTCTTTCCCAATCGTCTTCGCACCGCATGCCGATTGAAAGTATCTCTATACCGACATCTACGGATAGGTTACGACTTTTCCTTTTATGTCCTCGGTTTATGCCTTTTATTCGCTTTCTTGTATTTATTTGATTCGAATTGAAATTGACGCCAATGTGTGTATAGCTTTAATTCGCCACAATTTACAATCGAACATTAAACGCTGGTAAGCACGATGCTGCTACAAGTTCCTCCCCCCTGTGCAGTCGTTGGAAACGGTCCGAGCCTACTAGATGCAAAAGAGGATGATGCTCGGCGTCGTGCCATCTGTGCGCGTCTGTGCTTGGATCTGAAGATCTCTCGAAAATTGTCTTCAACTGCTCTCCCTCTTTATGGGATGGCACACAAACGATTGCGGGTCGCAACGGCTGCAATTTTCAGTGAACGTAATTTATTAATTAAATTGATATGAATGCGATTAAATGGTTCGTTTTGTATATGATGTAACATAAAATTTTATTGGCCAGATACATTGGCAATTCGATTTGCGAGCTTTGTGAGTACACACGCCAAACATCTGCTCCGACGGGCGAGTGGAGTGTATCTACTCTGTGGCAGTGTGGCAGCAAAGGCAAAGGAGGAAAGGAAGAATCATCACGTACAAGATACAAGTAGTATTGCTTTACTGGAGGTGGTGGTCTGGTAGAAGCATTAAGCCACAAGAAGATTGGCGGGCCAAGTAAACAGGAAGAACGTGAGTTATTTATGAAGCGCTAGAGCTGTTCTCCCGCGCACATGTGGCCGTTCCGAAGTGGAGTTCATCACACTGAGGAAGATACATATTTTTTGATATAAAGTCAATATTTTTTGCCTTTGAAGTGTGCCTTTTGAATGGGGCGGCTGCCAACCTGTCAAACTGAAAATTAGTTCAAATTCTTACCAAGGTTCGATTCGAACAACAAGAGCTTTCTGACATCAGCCTGCGATTCTAAGACAGAGATCATTAGCCTCCGAAAGAATTTCTGCATGTTGCGCATGTCTTCTTCTTCCTCCTCCTTCTTGTCCCATGTCGGCCATAAGAGATGGCTAACTAAACAGATTTCGTTTTTATTTCAAGCCGTCGACTTAAAGGAGAGCCTAGCAAAACAACAACCAACAGCAGCAGCAACAACACAGACAACACCACCAACAACAGCGGTGGCGGTACCGCGACGTCAAAGTCAAGTGGCTAGAAAAAGGTCCAAAAGCGAATTATGCTCTGCGGTACCGGTCGGTGGTGTTTCTCTTTTTCTTGTTGTGTGTCGTTCTGTCCAACATGAGCACGTTTCTATCCGACTCTGACCACAAGATACGGATACTACTACCATCACGACGGATGGACGGCCTTTAACGACCTTGCGAACGCTGATCGTCAAGTCAACATGCTTCGTGCAGAACGCGCCAGTAAAAAGAGAGAGAGAGAGTGGTTGTTGCTAAACTAGTGTCCGCTGTGGATGTGTTTTCCTTGCTGTCTTTTTTGTCCGTGAACAAGTTGTTGTTCAAGACGTGACGTGTGGAGTGTTGTGTGTGTTTGCCAGTTGGTAGCTTGCTGGGGTTAATCTAAGGTGAGTTGGTCGAAAGCATTGGGTATCTTTATTACCATTGACTGCATGTGTGCACAAGAGAGATACATCTTACTTTTTGGCATCGCTGATCGAGATGGGATAGGGTATCACCGCAGTCAGCACCTTGGCTTGGGCTCTCTGCTATTATGGGTAAATGGGTGTGTGGGGGGGATTTTTCGTAGTGTTCGGGTTGGGATTCTAATTAAAACGAACAAGCACGGCTTCAATTGGAGCAATTTAGTGTGGAATGTATGCAAATTTTGAGTGCATTGGCGTCCGGGATGGCGTTTGGATTTTGCATGTGGAACTCCTAAAGACTTGACGAGCTTCAGGTTGTTGCTGATCAATTAAGTTGTTGGGCTGTGATCGGACTTCGCGAGAGGTGTAGGTATGTTGCCCTTAAATGGAGACGAAGAATTAGTTTCGGTCTTAGGGCAGCGGTTAGCGTGGTGAACTCCACGAGATCCTTTTATGTGCCTTAACTTGCTCACAAACTGGAAGGTCATACAGCCCACCATCTTTGACGTTCCGGGAAGTCTAAATTTCAGTTCGTGGAACTTACTTTTCTGCCATAGAAGATCGCAGAACTTTTTCAGCGAAAGAAGTTTTGATATAAATGATTTAAATTCAGCCGAATCTCAACTAAAGCCATCTCCTGCCTGTGCACAACTCATCTACGAAATATTTCGACTTAAGACCGAATCAACTTGAAGTTTCTAAAGGGGTGTATAATTTGAAGATGTAGTGGACCCTATTCTTGTCGTGTTTCTTTCCGCGGAAACTCTTGTAGTCAACCTGGTCCTATAGATTTGTCCTAAAGGATTCTTGCTACCGCATTGTCCGCTGCTGTCGATCCCTCTTGTTTCTTTTTTGTCAATAATAATGACTGTTTCTGGCAAGTCCACTACCAAACTTAAAGATAATCAAAGAGGTCGCATTAAAATATATGACGGCAAAAATCCATGTAAAAGCCAACTTAAGCTTACGGAGATGTCGAAGAAGTCAGAAGAAGACTGCCAGAGCCTTTATTGAACGCGTTCTCCAAAAGAAACTGTTAACGGTCTCCCGACCCGTCAAGTGCCCGAACACTGCAGCTTTTCATTCTCTGCGATACCGAGTATACTTGCTTGTAGTTGTCCATCCGCTATGACTTGGACTTTGAAGAGAAAATTCGGTCTACCTCATCGTCTCGAAACTGGAGGATGGGATTCGAAGATCCTCCTAGCTGGAGACTGGAGCATTATTATCCATTCGGTCGATCAAAACAAAAAAAAAATACCAAATAGTCTTAAAATTGTCTAGAAAAATTTATTCATTTTTCCGTACGAAAAACTTTCTTCGATCTACTTCTCAGTCAATTCCATAACAAAAAACCAAATCATTCCACTGAAATATTTCATTTCGTTACTGTTCCATCTGTCAAGAATTTTATTTCTGATGAAATCCAATCAGTGGTGTTTGATTTCTTAGGAACACATTTTTCTGACAGAATTTTTGCTTTGACCGCCTAAACGTAAAAAAAACTCGTTTTCAAACTGTTCCAACTTTTTCGGTATTCGGGGAGCAAAGTGATCTTTAAGGCACTTGTAAAAAAAACTCAGTGTAAGATGATTTTCCGCTCATATAGACATCGGAATCACTCGGCAACCCATCCACAAATTCCGCCTTCTTGTTAACTCCGCTCATAATCAAAACAGGTGGCAACAAATTGCCGTCAGCAATACAACATCCTATTACTGTTACATTTTCTTTCATCCATGTTGAAAATATAACTTTGCCTGTCCTTAGGGTTATTTTCAGTCAAGACTCTTTCAAGGATATCAAAACGTGCCAGGGGAAGACCTTCGGCTTGTCGGACAGATTTATCTTTCTTTCGTTCTAAAAACGAAGCCAACCAGGCATAGCCCGCCTTTTTACCCGACATATTAAATTTATGTTTGACGTCCATTTTTCTGACCAATTCAAAAGCCAAACTTCGAATGCCATCCTTATCTACAGCGAAACCTACGGATGCTAACTTTTATATGTGTTCAGATAGTTGTCCTTCTCCTTCTACTCCCAATACCACTTTTAATAGTTATAAAAAATAATAGCAAAATATCGCAACCGCCAGTAAAATGCAGGTAATTATTACCCATCGGTCCAGGAGATTTCTTTTGAAAGTTCCCTTCCTTTAGGCATCCTGTAATGGTTCTAGCTGAAACACCATACATTTTCTCAGCTTTTCTGAAGGACGTTCCACCTTCAACGCCTTTTCTTGCTTCTTCTTAAGCTTCACTAGTCCGACTTCCTCTGGGATCTTGCGAGAATATTTTCGTGGCACTTTGTAGTCTATAAGTCCCTTTTACCAATAAGCTTAAAATGCGGCATCTTACCTCAACAAAAGTGCTGCGGCATCTCTCCCTGGCTAAGGGAAATGTTTGTTTTTTTTTTTCGTTTGTAAGATCTACTCTTTAATATAAAGCAAACCATTGTTTTTTAGTCTGCAGTCTTTTAGTTTTTGACCATTTAAACATAAGGTCTGATGCATGCTTTCACACAGCCTCGGCTTTTAAAACTACATCTTCGAATATTATTTTCCGCGTTCCATCTAACAAGTTTTAAACTGGTTTGCAATTTCTGATGGTAAGCCTTACAGTGACTAAAGTTCTGATTTATCTTTTCTTCAGCCAGGGCTACAGCTTGTCGTTAACTAACAAGCCCGGTCCTTAGACAACTGCCTCCAGTTGTTCACTCCAAGTGGGTAGAGGTTCCTTTCCCCTTGTGAGTGACGCTTTTTACTCTTGGTGGGTCTTGAGTTCGAAATTCATTTTTGTCCTATAAAGCGTTCTTTCAAGGCCTCTTCGTTTAAGAACCAGACAGAAGCATTATTCCTAAGCACCTACTTGCAGTTGTAGAATTCGCAGCTAGGCATACCCCCAGTTGAGGGTGCAGTTCATCGCACTTGTCTTAGAATAGTCACCTCTTCTTCGCAGGAGCCACATTGAATTTCCGAACATACCGTGGACTCTAAGAATTCTTAAAAACCGACTTTTAAATATGTTCCTTCGTTCTTTCTAACTTAATCCCAAATTCCTGCTCCAAGATTCCATTTTTGTCGCCTCAACCTGTATACATACAAACAAGACAGCTCTTATCATATGTAGCGTGTCAAAATCACTTTCCATCTAATCACAACTTTGGTCTCTGTCGCCGAATTCCCTTCATCTTCATAGACACGTAAAGATCCAGTTCGATCTAAGCAATTCCACACTTCATTAATTTGGCAGGCACATGGACTGACTGACATACGACTTCCTTGTAATAAAACGTCATCAAAATTGAAATACGAAAAAAGCGTAACTTTCAGCTCGTTTCGAGTTCAACCAAAAACAAGTTTCCGACCACCGACAAATGGAGAAAATAAAAATACTATATTCAAAATAATAGCACGGCAAAAAAAAACCTAATTTCAAAGTCACTTCCGCCTTTAACTGTTTATTGGGTTGACTCAGCCGCAGGTAATAAGTATCATCTGGCAAATAAATCAGCAAAGGTTGACAGTGTAGATTGTTATTTGTCAATAACAAGGTACTTCCAGTCATTCCTATTTATATTCGCTCTCAAGAGATTCACCCCACACAGATGCAGACTCCCTCATCCCTCTCACTGCCGCACATTTAAATTTGTGTACAATCATTGTCCCAAAAGACACTTTCCTGACAGCATGTCAATCAAATCAGTCGATTAATTATGTGTTTCTAGGTGAGTAAATGCCGACAAACCCGTTTTCACCAACTCAAGTCCAATCGCAGGCCAACCATTGACTACACATCATGTGGCAGATCGACTTGGCCGGCGATCTGAAAAGCAATACAAAACGCCAGCGTCAACGCATATCGCTGATAAGCGAACATCGACTTCAGTCAAATGCGGACTGTCCCGCCTGTCCGCAATTATATTCACCGGGCCGTCGACGTCGTCGCAGTCTCTCTTTCTTGTTTCCCGTTCAGCAGCACCTCCCACTCCCACCCAATCGAATTTTTGTATAATTTCGTGGTTACACTTTGGTTTTGTTTATTTTGGTTCATTTCTTTTTGACAGAAGGCAAGAGAAATGAATTTATTTTAAAGTAGGCGTAACCGCAAAGCAGTTTAGTTGGCGCCATCTCAATCTGCGGAAATTCGTGTGCAGGCAACCACAAATTAAATTGAAAAAAAAACAGCCGAGATACAAAATCCTTCGAATCGAATATTGTATTATCATTGGAATCATAATTATTGTTGTTTATGTGATGTCACAACTTGACTTTTATTTTGTCGTCGCTTGGGATAAATGAAACTTTCAAATCAGCAACGCAAAAGGAAATAGATAAAGGGTGGTCCGGAAGTTGGACTATTTTCTATGCCCAATTTTGACTCTCAATCAAAATATTGGAAAAAGTTTACTTTCAGTCAAAACATGGTTAACATTTTAGAAAGCATTCCCACCAACTTAGGGTGTTGTATGGTGAAGAGCTCGTGACATTTTTTGAGGTATGCTTCCTGCCTTTTGCTCTTGGTTTGCTGGGGACCTCTGCAATAAAATATGGAGTGAGTTTTATATCCTTGCGCATGAGTCTCTCGGACGTGGCTGCATTCGTGGCCGTCCTCGTTTTCGTTTAACTAATGTGGTCCAAACGTGTGTGGAATGGCTCGGAAAATGGCTCAACTATAATATTTCTTCGGCACAACGCTGAGTGTGACCCTTTTCGCTGATTCCAGCCGCCGAGCTATGCTTTGGGAATTCCTCCAATTTCTCAATGACTGAGATGCCTTCATGTCTAACAGTTACCTTTTGTTGTGTGTCTGCAGCTTTTGGCAACAGTTTCGATAGCAGTTATTGCTTTTATAACTGCCTGACTGTTGACAAAGATTGTAATACCTGACTTTGGTATCGCCCCTGTTAAAAACTCACCAGCTGCTCTTTTTAGTCTGCAAGCCCTCGCTTCAAAGATATTGCTATCCTGCGGAAGGGCTATTGTAATATTCCCAGTGATTTGGAAAAGGCGCCTTACCTTGCTCCGGTGTCCTTCTGGTAATGGTGACTGACCTTCTTTTTCTTGTTGACGTAGCCACCGAGGTGGAAATCGGCCTCATCAGTCAAGATGATTTTTCGATGGAAATCCGGATCATTTTCATGCATTTCAAGGACGCAATCGGCAAAGACACGACATTGTTGAAGCGTGTTGTGCAATATTCTGCTTGACGAAACTAAGCGACGAAACGATAGAAAAAAAATACCATCGGCAGACAAGCGAAGAAAAAACGAGAGGTATCACAACGATGATAATTTTATTCCTTAGTTGTTTACCGTGCTGTGTCTGTAATCCAAATGAACGAGATTACATAAAATACCTACTCAATACATGATTTGAGAGATTCTAACAACAAAATTAAAAGTAAACGGCAATTAGAAAAGCTTTGAGTAGCGTTAGTAAATTGAGTGACTTTCATCTAACGTAGATTATTATAAGGAAACTATGTTATGTTTGGCAAGTTACGAAATAAGAATAAACGTATGGTGCAAGGATTTAAGAAATTATAACATTATATAACAAATGTAAACAACGTAATTAATATTATTAATCATTCCTAAACACGTGTATTGTTCCATTTTTAGTAATAGCGTAGTTTCTACTTGTCAAATGTCAAAGAATAAAAGTTTCAAAAGTGACAGCTACCGAAATAGCGTGTCATTCACAATAACACCTCTCATTGGAAAACCCTTTATTACAGAAGCATGGAAATAAACAAATACATCAGAAAGCAAGCATTTTAAAAATAGCTTTAAAAATAAAATTCGTTTCAAAAAGGAAAATAAGTTTGGTCCGCAAATCGTATACAATTTTTAAGAATTTACTTGAAGCTTATACTATTTCCTTATTTACTTATTCTCCGGACCATACTTTCTGTCTTGAAAACAGAGATCTTTATAGAGAAGATTGTGCCTAGCCCCAACTGGTTTTCTTGATCTTATAAAGGGTGATTTTTTAGCTGGTTTGGTTTTGGCAACACTGGTTTTGACAGCTGACGTGTGTTTAGTACCTTGTGTCACAGTCAAACAGCTTCAGTTCGGTTTGCAATTTAACCATGGATCGTCTTACAAATGAAAAACGCTTGCAAATTATTGAATTTTACTATCAAAATTCGTGCTCGGTTCGAAATGTTCATCGCGCGCTGCTTCCATTTTATGATCGGCATTCTCGACCTTCTGAGCAGTCTATTCGGAAGATTGTGACCAAATTTCGCACCAAATTTACTTTGTTGGACATTAAACCACCAACACGTTTACGTACTGTGCGTAGTGAAGAAAATATTGCGGCCGTATCAGCTAGTGTGACAGAAGACCGCGAAATGTCGATTCGGCGCCGTTCCCAGCAGTTAGGCCTTTGTTACAGCACTACGTGGAAAATTTTGCGGAAGGATTTGGGCGTAAAGCCTTTTAAGATACAGCTGGTGCAAGAACTAAAGCCAGCCGACCTACCAAAACGCCGAATTTTTGGTGAATGGGCTCTTGGAAAGCTGGCCGAGGATCCGCTTTTTTATCGAAAAATTGTGTTCAGCGATGAGGCTCATTTTTGGTTGAATGGGTACGTAAATAAGCAAAATTGCCGCATTTGGAGTGAAGATCAGCCAGAAGCATTGCAACAGCTACCAATGCATCCCGAAAAAGCCACTGTTTGGTGCGGTTTATGGGCCGGCGGCATTATTGGGCCATATTTCTTCAAAGATGATGCGAATCGCAGCGTTACTGTCAATGGTGAACGCTACCGAGCGATGATAACAAACTTTTTTTTGCCCGAAATGGAAGTTCTTGACTTGCATGATATGTGGTTTCAACAAGACGGTGCCACATGCCACACAGCACGCGAAACAATGGCGCAATTGCGAGGCGAGTTTGGTGAACAGTTAATTTCACGTTTCGGGCCGGTCGATTGGCCGCCTAGATCGTGCGATTTGACACCATTAGATTATTTTTTGTGGGGGTATGCCAAGGCTAATGTGTATAGGGACAAGCCCGCTTCGATTGACGCACTGGAAGCCAACATCCATGCATTCATTCGTGAGATACCGGCCGATATGTGTGAAAGAGTATGCCAAAATTGGACTCAGCGGATGGGCTACCTGAGACGCAGCCGCGCTCAACATTTGCATGAAATTATCTTTAAACATTAAATTGCAAGGTTCAAACTATCGATTCAAATAATATTTCATTCATTTTTTCGAATTTTTTGTGTTGTTTTTAAAAAAGTTCTAAACCTCTTAAAAAATCACCCTTTATTAGAAATTCAGTGGATCTTCAAACTCCCAAAGAGGTTATGACTATTATTTTAATATAGTGTGAAGTAGACAGCGCGGGCCTTAAAGAAATATAGCCAAATAAGTCAGGAGATATCAATGCACATTTTTTTACAATGTCCGTAAATTGCAACAAGATTCTATTCAGCTGCCAAATCGAGTCTATTGTTTGTCTGTGCAACTTGCACGACAGCCAGTTTTATGAGTAGCCTACAAAATGTTGAGTAAGTTGTTTGTCCAGAAGTTCCTATAAGATTTTTTTTAGATGTTTATCCCATTCATCACTTCTTTAACACGTAATGTGTGCTCAACTGCACAACGAGTTACAGAAAGATGTCGAAGACTCTATTCCACGAGTAGCTAAGGTAGATCTGGGGTTTAAAGCGAAAAATTTGCGGGTTAGTTGACATCCATTCAGTCTGCATGTCCCTTAATTCATTTTAAACGTCAAGTAAGTCTTCGTTGCTATACCAGCTCGCTAATTATTAATTAAAGTCCATCCGTACCACTTGCTCTAAATGTAATGTTGAATCGTCTCTTTCAAGGCCCACCATTAAAGATACCGTCCCAGAGTGCACAGTATAACAGCAAGACTTCTGAGAAGTTCCAAAGACAATAAAATAAAATAAAACTTTGGGCACTAATTTTCACACTGAAAGCACTGCTTTGGTAAAGCTAGACACGTATGAGTCGATTCGACATCGAGCATCCAAGCAATGGTCATTACAATATGTTAAATACAAAATATTTATGTGTATAAATAACAGATTTTGGTTATTCACAAAACTTTCGCGGCCAAAATGCAATTTTTATCGTCAAATTTAGAACCCGATTCTTAGATCTGGGCCCATATACAAACCATTTTTTACTTTGTTTTCCAATTATTTGAGTATAAGCGAGGTCACTATACTGTTAGAATTTTTACCACAGGGCGAACTCTGGTTACTTTTAAGGAATCCATAAATTTCATAATTATATGTTTCGTAATACCTACAACAAAATATTAAATATCAATTGTAAAATAATTAATATTTGAAATAATATAATAAAATTATTGAAGTATTTTTCTTCAAAAATTCACAATACAACTAAAATAAGCAATTTTATTCTTGCAGCAGACAACAAATATATCATAAAAATATTTAACATTTTAAAAATCGCCTTAGACTAGCTTCAATCGCATTGATGCAGTTCTGAATTTTATACTGAGTTCTCTTGTATGGAATTACTTCCACTTTAATAGCCCTAGGAGGTTACTGAATGCGCCTAAGGAGCTGGTCATTTGTCAATTCGACAAAAGAATAGTAAAATATATATTTTGTGAGGCTTTGTGTATAACATAACAATGTTTGAGGAAAAAAAGTAGAACTCTTTTTTTCCTCAAACATTAGAAAGATGTTGCGAAATAAAACTTCAGTTTTTATTATTTTTATTTTTATTTTTATTATCTTCAAAGTAAGCAAAAGATTTTTGAGTCTAAAATCAACAGGTTTTCCAAAACTTAAGAAATACAACGTGAAGAAATATATTTCTTCATTTAACTAAGACTTATTAAAGACAAAATTTTAAAAATTAAATTAACTAACGAATCTTTCTTTGCGCAAGATCCGCAAAAGTCAGAAACGACGAATTTGCGCGGTTAAAATAATAGAAACACATAGAAATACCCATCATTTTGACAGTTCTATTGCTAAATTGATAGGAAACTCTGTAAAACTTAAATATGAATGCGTTTGTTCTTTATTAGACAAATATACAATTTATTGTAAATTTGGCTGTCAAAATTTAGAGCACTGATTTTATTGGGTAAATCACCATTTTTTTATAGTAAGTTTTGATAATTTTAGCACGTTGTTCGATTTTTAAGCGATCCATTATCGTAAATGGCAAACTTGAAACTAATATTATGACACTTCAAATGACAGCTGAGTTTCACAGGTGTCAAATGCCAGCGCTTCCAACTTGAAACTACGAAGTGAATAACCCCGTACTTGCTGGAAGATTTTGGTTTAAGAGATAACAAGTTACAACTTGAGCTACAATAGAAGCCGCATGACGATAATCATCATCATCATTCGTTCTGTGAATGTGTAAAAAACAATACTGTTTCAGCTCAGTTTTGTTCAGCGGTTTTATTCAGTTCAGTTCAGAATGGCTCAGTTAATGAAGAAAATCCAGGAGTCATAACCATTTTAAAAATTAATAATTTGAATGCTTTGAAGACTTGAAACATGCGTTGATATTTATTTAAAAACTGTGCCTTAAACAGCCCAAGTTTGCTCCCGTTTTCGTCCCTCGGTTAAATCACATTATTTTATCGCTCCAAACACTCTATGAGCACACAATTTCACCTTGGACCTATGAACGTCTTCCATGATCGTGAGATGTCATACCTACCAACTATTTTCAGAAGAGTCTGAGACTCAGTGCGTAGTCAGAGACGATAAACCACAGACGTTGGACTTTTGAAAAATGATCAAAATGGCCCCTTTTTCAGTTGAAGTAAGATTTTATTCCTTACTGAACGAAGAAGAATGCAAACATATGAAAAGGATTGTTTCAGGACCCTTGACCCCCACTTTTTAAAAAATGATCAAAATGGCCCCTTTTCCAGTTGAATTAAGATTTTATTCTTTATTGAACGAAGAAGAATGCAAACATATGAAAAGAAGTGTTTCAGGACCCTTGACCCCCACTTTTTGAAAAATGATCAAAATGGCCCGTTTTCCAGATGAAGTAAGATTTTATTCTTTATTGAACGAAGAAGAATGCAAACATATGAAAAGAAGTGTTTCCGGACCTTTGCCCCCACTTTTTGAAAAATGATCAAAATGGCCCCTTTTCCAGATGAAGTAAGATTGTATTCTTTATTGAACGAAGAAGAATGCAAACATATGAAAAGAAGTGTTTCAGGGCCCTTGACCCCCACTTTTTGAAAAATGATCAAAATGGCCCCTTTTCCAGATGAAGTAAGATTTTATTCTTTATTGAACGAAGAAGAATGCAAACATATGAAAAGGATTGTTTCAGGACCCTTGCCCCCCACTTTTTGAAAAAGATCAAAATGGCCCCTTCTCCAGTTGAATTAAGATTTTATTCTTTATTGAACGAAGAAGAATGCAAACATATGAAAAGGATTGTTTCAGGACCTTTGCCCCCACTTTTTGAAAAATGATCAAAATGGCCCCTTTTCCAGTTGAAGTAAGATTTTATTCTTTATTGAACGAAGAAGAATGTAAACATATGTTAAGAAGTGTTTTTTGTTAAAAATAAAAAAAAAAATGTCTTTGTTGCTCTGTTTTCTTTTTTTATCTTTTTTTTTTTTGCTATGTTAGTATTTTATGTGGAGGCCCCTTTTTTCGGCTCGGGCCCTTTTAGGTCCCCCATACTTACTCACTAAAATAATCGAAAATCAAACTTCCATATTGCGCGTAATTCAAGCCTACTTCGACGCCCAATTCGGGCGTGCTGGCCAGGATTTGACTTTGCTCTGAAGCCAATACAATGGTCTTTAAAATTAGCTTCATCTCCTTCGTTTGATTTTTAAGTTTTATGCTTCTAAAAAAAAAACACTCCTTGACATGCAGTTTCCATCAACTTCTTTTGAGGTTCCCACAAGGGGTTCTCTCAACCTTTAAGTAGCGTCTCTTCATTTCATCGACCACACGTAATTTGTCTTCCCTAATAGTCGACTATCTTTCTGCCACTTTTACTAATAGAGTTCGTTTGCAACTGTCATTTTCTATCGCTGTGCCACTTTATACGACTTATACTTGCAGCGCGTTCTAGTTGACATTGCTTAACCAGAAGTTTCGTGGTCGTGGCCATGTGAAAACAGGCCCCCAATCTTCGCCGCATAACTCAGTTTCAATCGGAATCTTTTTATCAATCTTAATGGGTTTCGCTGTTTTTTTTTTTACCGCTCTTTACATAGCACTTCTTAACTGGAAGTTATTTCCGACTTAAAATAAACCCAAACACTGCGAAGTATGCCTACTGAAAAAGGTTCAGCAGACTGAATCCAAATACTGAAAAAGATACACCCAGTAACTACATTTCTCTTTCTAAGCTATCTGTTCTCGTTTCTTATTTGGACATTTTCATCATTTGCATATTTCTATCTGAGCTCAACAGATCCAAACTGCTGCTGTTAGCCATTTCTCTTTACTGACGTCAGAGTGTCACTGCCGTAGTTATTTTTTTCGATAGATAGCTGCCGTCATAAAGTCGCAAAGTCAAATTAATGCCAAGAATTTCGAGCATCCGGATAGCTAAAACTGATTAATAACTGGTCAAGCAACTGACCACAGACGGAGATGGCCAACCGATTCCCCAACGTGTTCTCTTCCCCAATCTCGGTATTGTTGTCGATTTTTTTTTTTTTTTTGTTCTTCTCTCTAATTTGTTGTTTGTAAAGTTCTGTCTGTTTCGTTTTATTTGTAGTCTGACAGGAAAAAAAAATCTTTACTTTACTGTCTGGTTATCGACCTTAATTGGAAAGCTTTCAGATACAAAAAAAAAAAAAACCGGGCACACGGGACGTATACGTACTATTTTGTGTGTGCCTGATACTGCTGCCGACTGTATGGAAACAATCTAAATGCGTTCGATTGCATCATGCGGTGTATGTGCTAATGAATCGAACGTGCATATGGTTGCATTTTGGAATTGCAAATTGCCAACTGTCATCTGTCATCTGTCAAGTGTATTTTTTTAGCTCAGCGACGATGTCGATACATTGCATTCCGCATACGCGATGTGTATGGTGAGATTTGTTTCTGGAATCTCTCGTCACGACATGCGTCCATCTGCCCCCTCATCCGTGGGGATTAGGCGGCAGAACGTATGTTTTCCTATTAAAATAATCGACTTCCTAATGAAAAGGGGGTACTTAACTTAAGTGTATGCAAAAATGTTTGCGTGCTGTAGCTGTGGCACTATGCGCTTAAAATAGTTATTTCGGCCTTAGCTGGGTGGAGGTGAATACACATGTGCGCGCAATCATTAGATTCGCCAAAACGTCTGCTAAGCGTTATGTTCTATCGGATTTTTATTGATTTTTTTTTTTCGGTTGGATTTTTTTATTTGGTTGTTTTCTTTGCGTTTCTCTATCTCTCTCTCTCTCTCGTCAGCGTGTGGACGTGGTGAAGACCGGGGGTGAAATTGGTTTTCGCCGCTGGGGATGTGTGCTTAGGAATTTGCTGAGTTGTGTTGCTCAGGTAAATTGTTTTGTTTTTATGCGGACCGTAGGTTGTTGTGCTATTCTTGGGCTGGAATTTCTGATTACCGGCGATAAGAAGCGAAAAAGATATCGAAAGATATTTTGCTATGGAAAGAGATTTGGACGTGATCCAATGTTGTTATTAATAAATTTTGAAACTATAAATATGCATAAGAAATAAAATGTAGTTTGTAGGCGGATTTAGAACAGGTAAGGCGATTGTGATACACGGTCCTGTTATGGTAGCGATTTATATGGCAAGGTGAATTCGAGAGAAAGTTATTTATTTGCTGTATTGTCGATTAGGTAACGACAGAATTTATTTTAGCATTTTTGCAGTTTCCGGGAGGGAGTTGTGGTGGTATGGAATTCGATTGAATGTGATGCGGATGCGAAATAAACCGTAGCTAAGAGTGCTGAGCATGGTGAAGTGATTAGCGTCTTTGCTATTTATATGAGAGTTTCTCCTCCACTATGGAAAACGGTTTTTGCTTCGTTGATACAAACCCGAATTGAAGTCTTTTTGGCCCAGGATTTGGAAACATTAAAACAAAAAAAAAAAAACAAAAAACAATTCAGTTTCGATCTAATTGAAAGCTTAGCTTACTTCGAATGCGCTTTCGAAGAGCTGAATACGGTCCGCTATTTCTGTAACTTTTGCCAGGAGTTTTACCACTTTAATGACTGCAGAACTTCTAGAGATTTTCTATTGTGGGACCATTTTCTGCACTATTCTAAGGAATGCATTTATTTAATCATTTAAGTAGATATTTGAAGGCTTACACAGTAAGATATATTATAACTTTTAAGATAGTGATAAGCTGAGTAATTGATTTACAAGAAACAATGAGGACTACAATAATTATTAGAAATTTAAAAATTTAAAAATATAAACGGCCGATTCAAATTCACAAATACAATAAGAATTTATTACATACCTACTTACTTACTTACTTAGGTGGCGCTACAATCCGGGGTGGACCTGGGCCTAAACCAATACGCCTCTCCAGTTAGCGCGGTCTTTGGCTAACTGCCTCCAGTTGCGCACTCCAAGTTGGTTGAGGTCCCCTTCCACTTGCGCGCGAAACCTAAGGCGAGGTCTTCCTCTACTGCGTTGTCCCTCCGGCTTGGAGTTGAAGACTCTTTGTTACATAAGAGAACGAAGAATACCATAAACTTTGCCAAGTCTGAAGTTAATGTGATCACTCCACGTTAACGTTTATTAAATGACATACCCAATTTTGTTTGACACCGTTGGTTTTGTGTGAACAGTGCCCTAGGTAGTCTCTCGTCACCGCAGCCTGTGCAAAGTTCTTCTTCGGTCAATCGCATTTTCTTCATGTGGTATTGCAGGGTGTTGTGTCCCGTTAGGATACCTACAAGCGTAGAGAGACATTTCCGCATGGTTCTCTCTGTTCTGGATTTACAAAAAAGATGGCCATAGCTTCCTCGTATTGGCGCACGAATCCATGGATCCATCTAGCGTTTGCCTCATCTATGGCCTTCTTCCCTGCTTCTAGCTTTAGTATGTACAGAGCGGGATATACACAGAAGGGCATGTTTGTTCTAGAGCACTAGCCGAACCTTGGCGTGCTAGTTCATCCGCATTCTCATTTTCTGGGATGCCTTCATGTCCAGGGACCCAACACAGTAATACCTTGTGCTGTGTTCCAAGAGCTTTGAGCTCATCGCAACAGCTCTTCACAAGCTTCGTACTAGACAAGCTATTAATTGTTATACGGCAGTACCACGAATCTCTATATCTATTTATGGCCATATCTTTTTGTGGTACGATTTGTACATAATAAAGTCCAGCGTCTGCTCTTCGTTCACGTTCTGATCCGGGTCAGCACACCTCGAAACTAAACTCTGTCCCATGCCAAACTGAATACCACATCAGGATGAAAGGCCTTTAAAGCACTGAAAAAACTTCGTGTGAGATTCAGCTTCAATCGCCTGAACTTTAACTAAACCATTTGGAGCTTACACATCAACATAACAACTCCTTCTTAAAATGGCATCCGCTGCAATGCCAGCATGGGACTTGTAACTATCCCAGCCTGGCAAACACCACCCCATCTAATATAAAGAGTTTTCCTCATCCGCAAACCACAAGCTCCACAATTTTTGAAACCCCTTTATTTTGTTGAGAAAATTCCAACTACAGTACTCCCCGGACATAAGCAGCCCTCTTAATAGCAAAACCCTTTTAATAGCAACAAATTAATCAGTGTTAAGTTTTTGGTATTTTTGGATTCAAAAACGCCATCCTTTGCATTACAAGGGTCCCCGCGTAGTAGGAATTTAATTGGAAACCCGGCTATAAGCTTGTACCCACACGCATGTGCATTTATCCTGGGAGAACTGTATATATTTACCACAAGACCTACGTCTTCTATCCGCAGGCGAATCGAAGATCCACGTGCCTTTGAAATCGGCAAGCGTACTCACGCCTATTTCAATGCACAATAGTTCATCGAATGAAATGTGCTTGCAAATCTCGACGTGACAATTGAAACTTCCACACCAAAACACAAAATGCCCAAGAATGCAATCCCTTCATTAAGTGCCAGTTCGTTGCTAGTTCATCTAGAACCACTTTCTGACAGCAATTCCACTCGCAATCATCGCATCATCAAAGTATAAAAAAAGCACACTCTCTCCACATTCTGAACGCGCCCCCATTTCGCAAAACGTAACAAACCATTAAAATGTCATCTGTCAAAAATGGTGCCTGACAAAATGTCAACATTTCAATTTAACATCAAACCACAGCAAAGCGAACCGTAAGCCCCCTGCACATGAGCAATGGAAAAATAATGATTTTGACATTTTCCCCCATATGATATGTGGTGTGGAACAGTCTGACACATGACGGCTGCAGACACCACGCGGAATGATAGTGAATCACCATCGCGAATGTGTGTGCCTTATTGGCAATGCTTTGTAAAACTATCCACATCCAAATCTTGTGGTCTTCGAACGGCTAAGAGATATTGATAGATGTCTTGATGTCACATTTGACAGCCGGGTGCATCGAGGTGATTGGGTGCCGCTGTATTATGCAAGTGCCTATGGAATCGTTTCGGTATTCATAAAGTGGTTTTGACCGCAACCTGGCAAGTGCAAGTCGTTTCGAATTTCAACTTGCACACATTATATTCCTCAGTCTGAGGCTGACTAGTTGTTGGCACAAACTTCGGATCGAGTGTGATCACGTCTTGAGTAACCTGTCTATTTTTACCAGCGGAAAACTACCGACGGATCAGAGAAGGACTCTCTCTCGGAACTGGAACACAAATGTGACTTATTTGCAATCGCAAAGGGCAAGTGTGTCAATCCGATTGTGTGAGAACATAAATTTACCTGAACTGGACTTAACATCGATTTAAGCCTGTATCGCTGACTCTCTAGCTCGTATACTATGGGGCACTTTTAACGAGCGCAAAAAAGTGTTTGGCTAAAAATTTATAGCCACTGCCATACGCTTTGACGGGTAATTACAGTTTAGATCGTGTCAGGTGCGCATACACAAAAGTATCTACCTACTGCTGCAACATTCACTCAAATGGTGGTCGACGGCGACGTTTGCATTTCTACTCCACGACGAGATCCATTTGAATGCACACCTTGAGATGGAATTCCATCAATTCGTTAAGTAGTATCGCAGATACACAAACAAAACTGCCAACAGATACAATAGTTCGAGTTGAGCTGCGGCCTGCCTACCGCCGCACCGGCTAAGTGCTATGATAAATGGTTGACAGAAGACTATATGAAATGCAATTTTCGTTACTACTGCTACATTTTAAATTGGAAAACATTACGCTTTACGAGGCATACTAGTAGTTACGTTAGCGTTCCACCCGGTTCCGACCGCATTTAGGACTGTGCACGAGAGTATGTATGCATGGACTGCATCTGGTTATCTAATGTGGAGCGCGGCGCGCACAGTGTGACCGTTGCTGCGACGTGACTGCGTATATGACGCGGGTTTGCGTGTTGTGAAGTAGACTGTATAGAGTTTGCGACGCTCTTTGGCCAAGTTAATTACTTGGAAAAGTGTTTCTATAAAGATATTTGATTTGGACAAGAAATATTTATGATTAGAATGTGTTAATGGATTGTTTATGGGGGGGCTTTACATAGTTTTCGTGATTCCACTGTACTCGTGAGGCTGCGCGTAATGAGGTTTCCGTCGGGACCGGGGTGTGTGTTGGTTGGTCCGATGAATTACGGCTGCGGCGACGACGCGATCCGATAAGTTTTCCAATTTTCATAAATTTACCAAAAATCAACAAGAAACCAAACAGAAAACAACACAAAAAAACGGAACGACTTTGAAACCTCGTTTGAAGCTGGTATTGGAAACCTTTAGGCTGAGCCGAGCTTTGATTAATGAAAATGATGTGGGGAATTTGCGTTTTGATCAATTTCAAATTAAGTGATCAAATAGAGTTGGGTATATGTTCTGTCAGGTGGCTGATTAATAGGCGGCGAAAATGAGCTCGGAGGATGTGGAAAGCTGACTTGTAGCTGAAATTAATTGCGGCCCTGGAGTGAAAATTCAAAGTGACTCTGTTTTGCTGGAGTTGGTTTATTGGTTGTTGAATCGAACACCTGTCGAAGGTTGATGTCCATTCTATAAATTGAATAGACTTTTGAGTCGGTATGCCTTTGGGATTTGTTTCCCATAGTTATTGAAGATGGCGTTACTTACCTTGATTATCTTATGTACAACCCTCAGTAGATATATGAACCTCGCCCTCTGGGTTGTGACTGGGCTTGCGAGTTGGGGGGTTTTTCACTCAGATTTAACGGTTTTTTGTTCAAAAAAACTCTTATAGCTTTGCCTTTTCTAATTTCAAGTCATTTAAATTAATCGCGACCCCAGTTTCACTGTAGGGAAAAGTTATAGTGATACTTTCTGAAATATTTTGTTAAATTTTTCCGTATTTAAACACCCCTAGTCCGTAAGATTTATAAAGACTCAGTAAATTATCTTTTAAGAGTGTTTCAAAAAGAAATGGTCAGCTTTTCCGGCAGGCTAAAAAAAACTTTTCCACTCGCAAATGTGCATTTAACATGTTGCAGGTGGAAATTAACATTTCACGTTTTTAAGTCGTACATAAAACATGTCAAAAAAATATAATAAAAAAAGTTGGGTTTTTTTTGGGTCTGTCTGTTTGTCTTTTCTTCCCTTCTATTCGCATCTACCGTAAATAAAAACACGATCGGCAATAATTCAGCATTAAGCACTGATCGTCACCAGTGTTCTCTTTTCGATCCAGTACCAGACCCGACCGGGATCCGTTCGAAATACTGCTTCTAAAAGTTCTGTCTTCTCACGCAAAAATGCTGCTCTAAGAATTTCTGCTCTTTTTTAATTCTGGAAAATTCTGATTTTCAAATCTAAAGCAATAAAGTTCTGCTTATTCTGTTTTTTCCAATTTACAAGCGACGAGAAAAAAAAACTGGATATAAAAAAAAATGTAAAATTATAGGTAAAACATAAAAAATATTTACTTTTAATTTTTTAATAAAAATTAAATTAAAAACTGAAAAGAAACAAGAAAAAATAGATTAAATATTGCGAGAAAATTTGATTAAACGAAACAATATCTATTGAATAAAAAAAAAAATTAAACAAATTAAACTTAAAAAAATAATGCGAAACTTGCTAAAACAAAAATATGAAGCAGTCAGAAACTACAATTTTTATTTATTTTTTTTCTTTTTAAACCTTCTTACACTTATAAATAATAAATATATTTTTACGTACCTTATAAATTTAACTTACATACCTTATAATAGGTTTGCCATATTTTTAAACCGACTTAGCGGGACACGCCGCCTACAAAAAAAACACAAAGAAAACAAAGTATTTTAAAATAAGCATTGAAAGCAGTTTAGAAGCATCTCTCTCCAGGAAATTTACAGTTATCCTACCACAAATTAAAAACCGCGACTAAATGCCAAACCGGCCGGGACGCCGGGACAGCAGCCTCAAACCGGGACGTATGTTTCGGTAGGATCTTCCAATTCTCTAAGCCATTTTCCTGGGAGGTTCGTTGTAATTACTGTTACGCTGCGATTGATGGTTTGGTGGACAGACAAGGACTTTTCCTTAGTCTTCCTAAAAAATATCAATAACAGTGTCGCTTCTTTTGTCTAATTTCATATTTCTATAGTAAAAATAAAATAAAATCGTATTTTTAAAAAATACCCACGACACATTTTTTTTCCTCCCAGGAGGAAATATAAGGCTACAAATAAAAATTAAGAAAAGAGGAGTAAATATTCAAAAAATTTAAAAAAGAAAATGTTTTCCCCTTGTCTGCTTTCCAAAATTCTGCAAGCAATAAAAAAAGGTTGGCGAACGTTAAAAAACGAACGCTTTTGAACATTTTCCAAATTATTTTTATTGTTGGCAGAATTTAGAAAAGCTAAGTTTTTCAAAATTAATTTTGACCCATCCAGAACGCCTTCAGAAGCAATATCACTCGACACACTCGCCCTAGCACATGATAACGGGCAATCTACCATCCTGCGTACAAGTTAAAGCCAATCGGTTGATTGCACAACACTACTCTGCTCAGTCGTGAGAGTTTTTTTTTTGTATGTACCTTCGCCTGTTGAGTTATATTCACACTGCGTTTTAGTAACAAAATTCCAATGGTTGCATGAACTGAGAACGCAGTCCTTTTTGAAATCTCGTGATGAATACTGCTCAATTTGTTTATAGGCTCATTTATCCCTGCAGCATTGACCTCAATAGTGTATACTGTTGCTGACGTGAATGTGCTTCTTATGCTATCTGTAAGTTGAGGCGACTCCACTTAACTGAAACACTAATTTGACACAATATTTATTTTTTACTTAAGCGGTATTGTCTCTAAAGCAAATTTCGTATAATTGAAAAAAAGTTTCCGTGACAAATTTTGTGTTTTAGTTAACCGATGTTTTCAGTAAAGCGTCGACTGTTTTTTACTTTGACATGGGAGGCGGATCTGCTTTTATCGCACTTGACCTGCAAAGACAAATAAAAGTTCGCAAAGCTTCATTCTGAAGTGCTTGGGCAACTAATTGACCTACTTACTTTGAGAAACGTCCGGCATATCACCACAAAAAAAATTGCAGACTTTCAGCAACGAAAAAATAGGTCAGTTTCAGTGGAAGATTTTTCTCAGTTCTACCTAGTGGTATAATATAGAAATAAAATGTAGGTTCGTTTTTGTCGCTTGTCACTTGAAAAAATGGGGACGGTGCTGGGCAAAGTGTACCGTCGTTTTGGCAACCCTTCCAAGTACGCCCTATTTCTAACATTCGCCCAGTTCCGTCGTACGAACCAACAAACGTGAAAAATTTGAAAGAAGTCTTTAGCCGACGTAAACTTTTGGTATACAGCCACCAAAGAGTACCCTTGACCTAGAAGGATCCTTGGCGATCAGCTCCAGAATGCCATATACCGCCATGTGTTTATTTCTTGCGCCAAATACGCTCCCTCACCTGCTTTTTAACTTATCTTCATCAAATTGTTCGATTAGGATATAAATCTTTTTTTTAAATCCGCCCGTATGCAAAACCTTAAGTTAGATATAACAATCTATAATATGATTTACGTATGATAATTGCCATTAGACAGGCAACCCATGGGGCGCCATCTACCCGCCATCGATCTCTGCAGCAGTGAAAGTACATCTCTCAACCCAAGCAGGCGGTCGATTCTCGTTCTGTGATATTTTGGAGTGATACCTACATTTTTTCACTGCTCCAGGGTCCAGGCTAAACGTGATTCTTTTTGTAAGATAAATTAAAAATATATTGTTTTTTTATCAGAAGTGGTTCGGTCTGTAAAGTTAATTGTATTGGGAAGACTTATGAAAGACAGTGAATGAAAAGTCAGCAAAAGGAAGCAAAACTTGATAATTAACTCCGAGATTAGAATTAATTTCCCATAATCTTGCATAAATCTCGCGATCATACGAAATTAAATATCATAAAGACGAGAGTAAAAACGAATATCGAAAACCAACCATGTTTGCATGTTGAGTCCGATTTGTGAATAGCCCGGAATGTCAAAAATGTGAAACAAACAGAACTGCCTTTGACAGGAATGAAAAAGAAGACGTCAAAACTGGAAAAATGACTCTCGCGTGAAGTCACTGTCCCTCTCGAATGGAGAGTGCCAGCGGAAATGTTTCAAGTCGTCAACTTAATCTTTTCTTATTCGGTCAAAACTGGAAACACTATAAGATTTATTTTAAAGCCCAATTCACGTGTCGCGATGACAGATTATGTACGAACAAAGCGTTGACATGCTGCCACACAAAATACAACTTCAGGCGTGTAATCGACTTTAAATCGTAAATATAAGTGACAAACGATACTGAGATCCCCAACTCGCAATCCTCTTGCCGTTGGCCCCCTAATTTTTTATTTTTTTTCAAATTCGTTTCCTATATACGTCAATTAAGAATCCGTGTGACACATAAAAACATACAAAAAATGTAAAATAAATGCTGCCAACCGCTGCCAACCGTCGGGGAATGTAATAGAGTTCGGGAATACATTTACATAACTGAATGCTATTGGTTACTTATAATATACTTTTAAAAGACAAATAACATAATTTGCTCGGTTAATAAAACTATCTAAATGTGATGAATTATATCCTTGAAACCTATTAGGACAAACATGATTGTGTATTTGCCGCTTTTGAATATAATTAACTCAAAATTTCATGAGTAGGTACATTTTTCTTAAATAACTGAAACTGCTCAAAATTTTTTGGTTTTCCCTCAACCAATCTGCGTTGTTAATTTTTCATAAATATTTTAAGCAAAAGTATCTACACATATTCGTAAAAAAAATACTATCCATGACTTTCTGATGAAGAAGACTGTTCTTTGCGAATACGTTTATTTTTGTTCGGTATGATCAATTCGCCTCTCAACATTAGATTCTTAAGAACCTTCTGAAATTAAAGCTTAATATGCATTTAAATTATAACATTAAGGCCTGATAATTCTACCTTCTTCTTTAATAGGTCTTTTGTCATCTTATCCTTTTTAGGTCCGCGTGTCTTTTCCCTCTCGTCCTATTTCAATCGAGAAAACGCGTCAAATATGACCTTATGACTTGGTCCACTGTGATTTTTTCACTCATTTTAAATTTCAACACACTTCATACATTTTTTTTAAATTAAAATATCACACAAATTAAGAAAATATTTAACAACATTTAATTTTAGAAATAAAGTTACCAGTTTAACACAAACTTTTTTGTAAAAACACAAAATTTACCAAAAAATTACAACGAAAATAAAGAAAGAAACAAAATGCCCGGTTTAGCTTCCACACTCACCACAAAAGACTGAGGCTAAAACGGTTTGAACGTGTTCTGAATGAAATTTATTTTATTTCGCTGTGGGTCTTGGTGGGTCATACTACCCACGTGGGCCACATTCGCCGTACTTGCTCCTCTCTTAAATTTGATCATGTGGACAGAATTTGTTTACAACCATCGACTACAATAAGACGTTCGCTGTGGTTGACAGCGAGTTGATGATCCTCGGCGCCGTTGTATATATTCTGCAGATGGTAGTTTTTCAAGCACTGACTTGGCTACTTCGAGGTTTTCCTTGTCATCCGTATAGGTTTCTGTTCGAAATATGTTGCAAAGGCACATAAGGCCTAGTAAGTGGCTTTCAATATTTTATTTTCGATCACGGTTACTTTCTGGTCTCATAAGGAAGACTATGTTCTTCTGGTCACTAGGATATTTTTACAGCGCCGCTTAGACTTTTCTTTTCTTTTTATATAGGTTTCTGGAGTTAGCTGTCTTGTGAATTGAAAGGAGAACCCTTCATTGCAGTCATCAAAATCGGGGTAGACGTTCTGTAAGGCGAAACGTTCAAACGTTTTCGTCTGCACAACCAATTTACTTCTGCAAATTAGAGCAAATCATGCGTGGGCACGAAAGCGTTTCAATATTTTCACTTTACAGAATCTGACCCCGGATTTCAGACTATGTTACCACTGGTGGTAATTTTGTTCATTTGTTCATTAAAATTCACATTTTAATACGAATTTTCTGAACTTTAATCTCGTACGATTAAATTCTAGTATTTTTGTTCTACAATCTAACCGGGTCTATATTAAAATAATATTTCAATCAAGAATTTATTACAATTAAGTTATAGTTGACCTGAAATATAAGATCTACTTTGATTATATTTAATACAAACTTAATAAAGCCATAAAATTCGACCCATTAGTATTTGGTCTAATGCAGGATCTGATTACGATTTAAATATATCGGTATTATTTTTGAACCCAAATATATTATTTAGTCGCTTGGTTAATAATTTACAGTTATTTTGCGCGTCCTACTCAATGGAGTGAATGATTTGGATAAAGTTTTTGTAAAAGAAAATGCTTGAAAAATACAAACGATTCAAAGTCATGACTAAAAAGGGAGTTACATTGATACCCAATGAGAATATTATTCTTACAAGTAAGTGACTTTAATTTCAAAATATTCTTGTAAGAGGTTATAATACAGAAATGTTCCTAGTGGATTTACTTTTGAAGATAAGGGCGATCTAGAGATTCCAGTTCATTGCCTCAGAAATATAGCTATTACATTCCAAACAGTAAGTAATTGACTGAAAAGTTAATAAGATAATTCGGCTATACATTAGTTCTCTTTCATTTAAAGGTCTAGAAAAATATACCTATTTAAAGCAGCAAAGCGGCACTCTATGGGATTATTTTCAAAGGGGATAAAAGGCCGCAGGAATTTGCCTACACTCGACAATTTTGTATACCTGTGCATTTTAATATTTAAAACCAATACAATTTGTAGTAAAAAAAATGTTTTTGGTGCTGAAATGTGCCCATAGATATTTAAATCAAATCTAAAGAAGTATTCAAAGAGATTGTATTATATTTTAATATTCTATGGGTTTATTAAAGGCAAAAGAAGTATTGAATTCAAGGTGAAAGTATTATATTTTAATCTGCAGTTTATTTAATTCAAATACATATGTATTAAGATTCGTTAGTTTTTCAATATAAATAGGAGTTTAATTTAAATAATTTTGGAATGAAACCCATCTCCGTCTATATTAAAATTTAATATTTCTGACATATTTTGTAATGGCAGACATTACTCAAAATTAATAAATCTTTTATTGGGTTTGTTTTGAATATTTAGGCTAAATATTAAATTTTAATATTTTCTCGGCTTGGACTTATATAAAACCCCAAAAATATTAAATTTAACGCCAGGATTTTTAACCGTTTTCATATATAAATTTGTAATTCGTCCCTCTGATTTGCAGTTCGTACCTTCCTCCTTTTATAACCCGAACCAATCCATCTGCCACTTAATAACCGCTCCCTTTCGGTGGTCCCACATGTCCCCGCAGCGCACTCATCCCAGCTGTCTGTTCAAATCACATCTTGCAAATCTCTATCCCTGTACAGACATCAATGTCAAAATATCTAAGCCTTGTATCCGCACGCTCGCGTTTCAAGTCCATACACGAAATTCCATGGCCTCACTTTGCGTATCTTTATATCCGTGTATTTAAGTATCTATCCATCATGGCCCGGGGGGTAGATAAATGACAGCTGAACATAAAATCGTTGCTGATTACGATTTGCAACCACATTTATCGCGTACACACAAATTGCACGCAACAGATACAATTTCATTTGATCCCTTGTGCAGATATACGATTTCTCCTCTCGAAGCCTATCGGTCTGTGTTGGCTGCAGTCTTTTGCTGCATATATGTAACTCTTCGCAGTCATATATTATGAGATGCGTAAGCCGGGCGCTCACTATCTGCGCATTAGTTGTGCCCGATCCGCAGAGATATCCGCCAGTAGCTGCAGCATTATCATCCAGCAACAACAACAACAACAACTACAGCAGCAGTGCGCATTTTAATTAAAGACTCTTATTCGGTTTCGTTGATATCGCATTTAAGTTGTCATTTTACGTGGACCGATACATTCCTGGACTTTGCACTGAAGAATTGGCCACTTGTGGTCCAACACACAGCCACACGAGAGGGCAGGCTACCTGGTTACTCTAGCTGGGGATTCTAGAAAACCCCGACAACTCCTCGAGAAACTGGTTACACAAACGCCCAGTCAGACGATTGGTGCGGCGGCCGTCGGGTGCATAATGGTGGGACGAAACGGAACGAAGTGTGATTGGGAAATTAGACCAGTTCAAGGTAATCGCATGTTTTTTTGTACCTATGACAACACTCGCCGCATACTCGTAGTTAGAGATACACGTAGATAGATTCAGTCCCCAGGCCCAGGCTGTGTACGGTTTGCTGTGCGCTGCGCTTTGTTGCCGCTGTATAGTACTACTGGCTGGGGTGCACGGTACATGCTGATCATTCAAATGGACAATAATGAGAATATCGAGGAGGGATAGATACACCGATCCGTGGAGACGAGACTTAATTGATTGGCTTATTTTGTATAATTTACTGTTATTACTTGGCGCCATTTAATTTCAATTTTTTTTTTTCTTTATCTCTCTTGGCCGCATGTTTGTGGATGTTGTCTAATTTTTTTGCAAAGCCCACTCACTGGGAATTCTTTTTTTTTGTTTTTCCAAGACATTGTTCGGAGTATAGATTGATGGATGTTCTGACGGCCCTCAAGCATTGTTTTCAATTTAAAATATTGGCTTTGACCCACTCAAGCGGTAAGTGAGTCAAATGCTGTGTAATAGAACCACCGCACCGACCGGCCGGCCACCTCCATTGTCGTCATGGTGTAATTTCGATAATAAATCTTGCGTGGATTAGGAGTCTTGATTATGTCACTAACTATAGTTGATGTGGCCTAAATAGATCGAGGTTAGCCATGGGAAAAGTCGGTAAACAATGAAGTCATATAGCCGCGATCGAGAGGAATTTGAATCAGTCTCTGTTGGGTCTGTAAAAATGAAGTCATATGAAAGCTGTAGAGGCCTTTTTGTTACTCCATCGTCGTCATTTTTATTGTACCCGGTATCTCCAATCTGGTGGTTTAAGGAAATGAATGTCGCGTGTGTTGTCTTTATGGTCAAGCAACGTCTGAGGGTAATTACCTGCAACCGGAAACACTCTTTGTCATTATAAAGGTCACATCGCAATATAGTCGTTCTATTTCAAATTTTTTTATAACGGATGAATTGTAACTGTAAGGTCGTCTGAAACAAGATTATTTTGATACAAAAAGCACTCTATATATCGTCGTAAGACAAACCTCTTGTGTTTTATTTAGCCACACGCTGAAACCGAGTAGGGAGCTCTTACTCGATAACACTGACGCCGGTTAGGAGCAGTTCTCGGCGCTACGGTATTCGTTTATTAGGCCGGACGACGGTTGAGAGCCCCCCGCAAGGTCTAAACATTACAGGGCGAATCTTTGCATGGCAAGAATCTCGCAAGAATAGTTCTATTTATTACTCCTTTCTATTCAGACCTGCCTCGGAAGCTGTATAACGTTCTAGTCGAGCTCGTCAACTGTGCCAAATGCAGCTAAGGTTATGTATTCAGAAAGCTTCTAAGGAGGGCAAGTGTTGCCGACCGTGATAGGAATTCTTGAACTGTGTCAAATTGCATGAGATGATATCTTAATACTGCAAAAATTTAACCGATTCGGCATCGAAGTACGGTAGCCGCCTTTGAACAAAGGTAGGTAGGTAGGTAGAAGTGGCGGTTCAACTTTGAACCCAAGTAGCACTATGATGTGCCTTTCTGTTACCACGACTCGTGTTACCTGGTTTGTAATGATTGTTAAGGGTGTGGTGCGTTCTGTACTTATATCCAACCCGTAGAGTTGAGGAAACGGACTATATCTAATATCCCTTTACACGAAATGTCGCTAAGGTCGTCGAAAAAAGGTCGATTCAGTGTGCGCAATCTGGCTCTTGCTAGTGCCGGACATTTGCAGAGGAAATGGAAGAGAGTTTCTTTCTCATTTGTATTTCCGCAACTGCGACAGTTTGTCCGCGTGGTATCCAATTGGCCAATGCCCCGTGATTATTGCCGAGACTCTGGCAATATCTGGGCGGGTTCTGTTTAGAAGGTTTCTTGTTCTATTTTGATCGTATTTTGGCCATATCTTCCTTGATATGACGCAGTTTGTCAGCCCCTTCCATTGGAGATTGGCTTTCTGCCGAAAAAGCGAATGAATTTGTCCCTTAACCACTCCTAGTGGAACGTGGACCCTTGCCGCGAGTGAGCTGTGTAGAGCTGAACCCCGCCTGGCCAGCTCATCTGCACGCTCGTTACCTATTATGTAACTATGCCCTGGTACCCAGAGAAGTGTGACATTGAAACGTTCGCCCAGGCGGGAAAGCTCGTTCCGGCACTGCTGCACCAGCTTAGAGGATATGGTAGCCGAATTGATGGCTTTGATGGCGGCTTGGCTATCTACCAGGATAGCAATGTTTTGTTTGTGCGTTGTCTCACGCCCTAAATGCGCGCAAGCTTCTCGGATAGCCAGTAATTCAGCCTAGAAAACGCTGGCAAAATCCGGCAAACGACATGATTCTGATATATTCGGTGATTCTGAGTAGACCCCGGCCCCCACACCACAATTCATCTTAGATCCGTCAGTGTATATGACCGT
Organism: Cheilosia grossa; assembly: GCA_963082955.1. Classification (NCBI taxonomy): domain Eukaryota; kingdom Metazoa; phylum Arthropoda; class Insecta; order Diptera; family Syrphidae; genus Cheilosia; species Cheilosia grossa. The sequence goes on from OY720148.1 coordinate 27,058,634, forward strand.
GTCGAAACCCTGCACTACTTCGTTCCTCTTCCACTGAGCTCTGGAAGCGAAACTTACCTGGAAGCCTTTTTTGAAATTAAGTTGTGGTGTGATGTAATCGGTTGGAAACGTGACCATGTCGTTTGGTAATGAGTCCAGGATGTTGCTGTGGCCATACGGCCTTGCACTCTAGCACCCAGACTCCCTGAGTCTTATAGCGCTGCATAGTGCAGTATCTTTGGTGTGTAGATCGAGAGGTAAGAGATACAAGAGCACAGTAAGGGTATCCGTTGGCGCTGACCTCATTGCACCCGTGGTGCCTTTACTGGCTGTTCTCTGCAGTCGTTTTAATTTTATCAGGTTGTAGCCTTTACCCAACGCAGGCCACCATACGAGTGAACTATAGGTGAGAATTGGACGCACTACGGCCGTGTACATCCACAAGGTCATCTTTGGTTGAAATCCCCACTTCTTTCCAAAGGTTTTGCAGTAGGAGTAGAAGGCAATGCGCGCCTTCCTTACCCTGTGCTCAATGTTTTGTTTCCAGTTAAGTCCGCATCGTCTTCAAGACCCGAGGACATAAATACTTTAAGTTTGGCATGCCTTATGCCAAACCGAAGCTTGCAGTCTGCCTTTTCGAGAGCAGCCAGGCAATCGTTATTTATTAAGAGCAGGAAGGACATCGTATTTTTATGGGGTTCCTCTGCCTTGATGACTGCCCAGTCATCCATTTGAACTGCCAGGTTGTGTAGTTTGAGACATTGGAGGAGCCTTCCCCCATCAATCTTCATATTGGGCAACCAAATGCGAGCCCTAGGTCTCCTCGGGATGTCATTAGCTGGGATAAGCTTGAGCTTCAAGCCATCCCATGCGTCGCTAACCTTAGCAACGCACTCACTAAGGAAGTCCTTGGAGATTTGGTCGGCGCATTTGATTACCCGATATCCCCTTACCACCTCGGCGGAGTCAAAATCTGGCAGAGGTCCCCCTTCGTTGCTTATGAGGTGGTCCATCACCATGTCAGAGAGCTTGGCCTCAATGCTCCCCCACGCCTCGACTATGGATTTCCCGCTTGAAGAGCGTTCATCCACTAGTGCAACCTGAAGATGATCCCTTACCACCTTGGTAAAGGATCGCCTTTGGATCGCACTGGCCGCCGACGTGCTTGATTTGGTTGTGGTTGCTGAACCTTCGGCAACTTTGTTTTTTTTTGGGGCCGGGCGATGGGAGGTCTCATCCAGAGATCTGTCCCGCTTTGCTGCCTGCCTCAGATTGTTCTTCAGGCGCTCGTTGTATTCATCGACGATTGCCTGGTATTTGACCTTATCCGCCTGGTCCTTTTCGTGGACCGTTCCGGCAGCCTCACTCTTTGCTATCTTACCTCAGACGAAGAGGGCCATCTGGTACTTGCTCTTCATAGCTTTACCTGCGGACTTATGTTTATTGGGTATTTTGATTGATTTTTGGTTTGCGGTCGAGGTGCTTGCCTTAACACTCTCGCCGCTTGGTGGACGGACGATTGTCTCCTGACTGGAGGCCAGCAATTCGTCCTCCGATGAGGGTGCCAACCTCTGGCAGCCTCAGCTGGTAGGTTCTAGTCGAAGATGATAAATATTTGATTACGTAACGTGGCGGCGAAAAAATTGAATGTCATTATTAACTGATAAGCATTTTGTATGGGGAATTCTTAACTTCATTTTGCCAGTCTTTAAGACGACATTAACTTTTTGAATGACATAAGTTTCATTCTTCTCATTTCATACTAAATACTTAAAAAATGTACGGAAACTTTGGATGTTCACGTATTAATATAATGATAACAATTATCTACTAATTTTCCAAGTCCACCGTGGTTGGTTAGAAACTGCGTCATGTACCTATATAGAAGTTTAATGATCCGTTTTTCTTTAAACCCAGTGTTCTATGTCAGGAATGAGTCGATGTGTCCATTTTCCTGACTTATTGGTCTGAAAATTAAAAATCGTCGCAATTTTTGAAGCTTAGCATGTCAATAATGCGCAGTAAACTAGCCGATAGGAAGGGGCTTACATTTTCAAAAACTTCCGGAATGGACGAGGCAGTACCTTTTTAGTATCACGTCTTTTTCGTTTTTGGAAAGGTATACAAGTGGAACCTGTTGGGCTTGGCTGATTCGATATAACAATAATCGTCGGGAAGATGTGGCTTATGAAACCTTCATGACCGAAATAAATTATGTTCTGTCCGAAGTTTGGGGAAAATATCCTCAATTAAGCACTTTAACTCGTCATTTTTCCACGTACTTCCTACTTTTAGAGGTCGATCGTCTGAAAAGTTACGTAAAGAGTGCTCTGGAAGTTTGCGGTAGTCCTTTACTGAACCACTCAATATGTGTGGATGGTTTCTCATAATTTGACTGTTTTGTAGAGGTTTGCGGCTACGACTTCCCTGAGACATTTTTTCTTATCCATATCACTTCCATAAACCCAGAGTTCGAAAAACTCCATTCTATGGTCAGTGTTCAAATCACGTCTAAATACTTTAAATACGTGTTGCATTTGTCCTCTTTGCTCGAAAATCACAACGCAGACCGTTCCCCTTTCCCGCGGATACCCTCCACTTGCCTTGAGTCCTGAGCCGTCAATCAAAGACAAGGCGCACACACAATATACATATTTAAGGCTCAATCAAAAGGCAATTTTTAACACAATATTACGTTTCGACATGCACTCGGGATAATTACACCTAATTATCTCCACCTGTAATGATTACGGTTCGGCGCGGACCGCTCCTACTTACAGTTACCTATGTGTATACGTTTGTGTGTGGGTCTGGATCGAATGTTTCCACTTTTAATTGAATATACGCTTTAAATCAATATCGAAACCGAAAACCAATAATTATTTCTGACGACAACTTCATGGACTGACTGATTGCTATAATTCGATACGTACCACCGTCAGATCAGATGCAGTGCTGTGCCGTTCATATCTGCATCCACTTCCACTCTACAGCCATCGACAGTCTGAGTGGTCAATCTGTTTGGCGAAAGAGATAAAAAGCCTGGCACCTCGCGAATAGATATCGCTTCAACACTTTGAGGGCACATAATGTTGCAAATTGGAAAATCTATATCCGAGAACGCAATAAAGCGCGCACGTAAATCGCTCGTGTACAGGTTACGTCGATGCCGACGCGACGTAAAGTGATGTATCTAGGCTGTTTCTTGTGGTTCAGTGCAATTAAATTGATGCGAACTCTGACAGGTGGCAGGCGTTCTCAAAAACATATCAACAAACCTTGTGCGAGATGTGTGATGATTGATATTTAACTGGACGTCAGGAGGTGTTATAGGTGGCTTCAGAAATTGTTTATTCCGAGCGTTGTGTTCGCTTAATTGGCATATGGTGTTAAGAATTTCAATTTTAATGGGAGGTAATTGTTTTTTCTCCATATATTCGCTCACTCCTTGCATTCAATTAATTTGTTCTCTCGCATCGAAGGTGGCAATCAAAATATACAATTTGTATAATTTTCTTGTTATTTTTGTTTTCGTTTTAATTGTATTTTTTATTTTTTTCTATTTCCAGAATGGATTTGTTAATTGCGATAAGGAGAGCTGTCCACCGATTGATGATTGCTATTTGATGGACTCGAAGGCGACAGATACGTGTTGTAGAAAATGCAAAGGTGAGCGTGTGTGCAAAAATGTCTGATGAAGATGTCAGTTTTGGACATGTTTGTAATTATATTGTTAGCCTGTTATATCATGACGAAGTGTGAAATGTTGTTTCTAGGTGTTCAGGTTTTCTTCGAATTTCCGTTTTTATATAACCACACAGTTTTTTTTTTGCGAAAGCGACCAAAATGTGATTATGAGGGTGATTGATAGTCAGCACGAATAAACTACACAGGAGTCGCGTGGACAGGAAGTACCTTCTTTGGGTGCATTTTTTCAACCATTTTCTAATCGAACTATGGACGTAAGCTTCTCAAAATTTGTCCTTAGTGGTAGGTATTCCGAAACATTTCTGGATGAGCAACCAATTGCGCATTTTAATTCCGCAAACTAGCTGCGAATATTCAATTTTCTCTCTACAACTATAAAATCTATATGAAAAAACTGTAGGTAAAGCTGGATTCTGATAGATCAAAACGTTCAGTCGTTTTCGTTTGAACTAACGTTTTGCTTGTGAAAACGAAAGCACTTTTCGTTTGCGTAAAAAAATCAAAGCTATTTCATTCACGTTTTCCAAAAACGAAAGGAATTTTCATTTAAACGAAATGAAGACGCTTTTTCATTGACCTTTTATGATTTTCTTGGACCATGACATGAGTATAGATATTATTTTTTCATTAATGCCCATTTGTTTGCATTTTAGTAACTTATTTGAATTACAATATTTGCATGTTACTACAGCTTTAAAAAGAAATAATAGTGAAAATATTTGATAAATTCAAACAATGCAACGAACGACTGTTCAATTCAACGTTTATTAGGAGAATTAAAATAAAATAAAGAAAAAAATTAATAAGAAGAATTAAAAAAACTGAGAGACGGAAGGAGAATATGCACGTTGTTGCCAGGTTATTTTTCAACAATATTATGTCTTGGAAAAATTAATATAATGCCACAAAGGCCATATCATAATATTATTGTCACCATTATTTTTTTTCTCAAGCTGTAGGTACTAACTTGTAAATAATGTTATGCATTATAAGAAGTAATAATAATAATTATCTATCATTTGCGGCTTTCACACCCATTCAAACTTAGCACATGACGTGTCGGAAGTGTGAGAAATTCATGGATCGATTTATCTCACACTGCTCTATATCAATGGGGGTTGATTTCACAACTAGTCTTATTGTATAACCAAGGAATGAGGAGATTTCGTATTTCTGTGTGAATACTATTTTAATGCAGAACCAGAAATGCCAGATATACCAAAATATATTTATAAAAAAACAAAAAGACAAAAATTTCAACACAATTTTGAATTAGTCAATTCTTCAATTTGAAAAGTATATTTCATAAGAAAAATTAAACCAAAAAAACAAATAATTAAATGCATTACACAGTTTTTAGTACTAGATTAACTGTTCGCTCGTATGGTACACCAACATTTTGTTCATTGAATTTTGGTTCTCTTAAATGTTTTTAAAAATCTTAATGAAATACAGAACAAATATTGAAGAACTTTAAAAATACAGAACATGCATATGTTCCTATTTTTCTGCATACAAAATAATTCACAGTGAACATCATATTCAAATACAGATCTGTTCATTGTTATAATGAAGGGATGGGCACCGTCGATGTACCTATGCAAAGGGCACACTCAAGTGTTGCTGGCAATAAACCGAAGATCCTCGAATTATTTTAAAGGTCGCCAAGCGGTGAAAATTGTAGTATTGTAAAAGAAGAAGCAGAAAACCAACAGAGATGAAGAAAATTCCTCTTTTCGCATATCTTCTTTGGTTTCTTGAAGTGCGTTTTTCTACAGAATTCCGGAGCGGATTAAAAAGTTATAAGTTTGTTCGGTATACGTATGTAACTGACGAAGAAATTATAAAGGGTCATTCGTATTTCGGTTTCGAAAGTAAAGCTAAATAAAACACACAGAGCGATACATTTTTGATGAAAATTTGATTTCATCGTAAAGTTTGGATTTTTCCATTTAGTGTGAAAAGAAACATCATTCAAATGGTCGCCTCGGGAAGATTCGCAGCATGCGATCCTTTTGAAGTAATTTTCTACTACTTTTTCGCACATTTCGGACGGTATCTCGGCTTGAGTAATGTTGTTTTTTAATGCGTCTAGAGTTCGGGGATTATACGCGTGAACACGTTCTTTTGACTAGTCCCATAGAAAAAAATCTAACGCTGTCAAATCGCCGGCCAAAACAAAAATCGAATCATCAGCAACACTTGCACTGGCAGCAGCAACATTTTTCGACTGAGCGTGCATTACGATGATGCATAGGCCTCACGACATCAGTAACGCTTCCACTCTCTTCAAATTTCTTCACAATTTTACCTATTGTTTGCTTATTCGGTCGATTATGACGACAATAATCATCGCGTAATGTTCGAAAAGTGGCTTCGTTTAAATACCTCTTTTGTAGCAAGTTTTAATAATTTTAACGCGTTGTTCGATTGTAAAGCGATCCATTATCGTAAATGGCAAACTTGAAACTCATATTATGACACTTCAAATGACAGCTGAGTTTGACAGGTGTCAAATGCTAGCGCTTGAAACCACGAAACGGCGCAGGGACATAAGTCCCCGGGACATAAGTCCCAATTTTTACTTTTGGGACTTATAACCCACTTAAGAGAGACATAGGTCCCGAATCAAATTTGGGACTTATGACCCACCCTATTGGGACATAAGTTCCAAAATTGTTTTGTCGAAGATGGGACATAAGTCCCAAATTTTACCAGAGATAATATTTAGCAAAATGTTGTGGATCTGCATTAGGTATCGAATACATCAAATTCGGGGCACGCGAATTGCTACCATTGTATTTTGAAATGTGTATGGGGGGGCATGCTGCCCCCCTGCAACCCCCCTGCTTGGGTTTATTGTTGGATTGCGGGGTTGGTGCGAGGTTTTTTACTTATATTTATTTGTTTAATTTTCATATTGTTGGGTGGGACATAAGGCCCAACATTTTTGTTTGGGACTTGTGTCCCGATGGTGTGGGACATAAATCCCAAATCGAGTTTGGGACTCATGTCTCACTTAATTGGGTTATAAGTCCCAAAAGTAAAAATTGGGACTTATGTCCCGGGGACTTATGTCCCTGCGCCAAGATGTCAAATTCGATGCATTCTTCCTATATTTAGAGATTCCAATATATTTTCTGGTAGCATTGCTGAATATACTGCTTCAACACGTTTCTACTTTTTTTTGCACCTCGCCGAATAGATATCTCCTTCGCAGTTTCGAAGAACCTTTTAAAGCAAGCTGCTTTTTTTAAATAAATGAAACAATTCAACTTGAATACATTTATTAAAAAGAATACCTATGTATGTTCCAAAAAGACAAGTCTTTCAGTCGATTGTTAGAAGAAGAAGAAAAAAAATTAAACTTAAAATGCATGTTTATTTTTTAAGAGCATTTCAAAAATGAGTGTGTTAATTCGCGTACAGATAAATAAACATATATTAGTTTTGAGCCTGCTTAGGTCCCCTTCATCATAAACTCGCCTCTTATCATCCCTTCTTCTGGCTAGACGAAGAATTTCTTTCTATAGGTTCTTGTTATCATGAGACAGTCAAGACCTATTTCGAGCTGCAATCAATGTCGATGTTGGCCACTCGGAATGTGTGCAACTTGAAGATATTCTTAGCAAGATTTGCCTGGCGGTTCATAAACGGGAGACAGTCAGTTTATTGTATGCTCTTAGCTTTGGAAATCTAGTTCTATCTTCTTATCACCGTACTACGAGTTTTTGCAAAACCTATTAGGCAGTAGCCTGTCTTCCCGTAGACGCCCTGCTTATGCTGAAGATGATTCCTATTCGGTTCTTCCATTTTGGTATCTGAAAAGTAAACTTTGATATCGTACCTACTTTGAAATGGTGATAAGACTCTTTCTTGCCTCTTCGGTATACTGATGTGTAATAATGACCTATATCGCTGATGTTATGTCTTGATTCTGATCACAGGCAGTCGCATGTTATTTCGTTATTTTGAAAACGCTCTCAAAATAACGAAATACCCGCCTTTTTTAATGTCATTGGAATACACGAGTTTTCAAAGCAGCTACTTCGATTTGCATTTAGAGTTTTGGTGCGGAACTTGGTTTGTATGGGAATAAATGAGTTATGAATTAAAGGGCTTAGGTCCGTTTGCTGATACTATTCATAGCGATTTAAGTTCTACTTAAATACCTTATGGGCTACTTTTTCTATGCCATAAACTGTCACATACGATTTTGACTCTAACTTAATTGTTATGATTAGTATCAGCAAATGGGCCTTAGTGGAATAGAGTCGTTTTGAAAGAAACTTCCCTTTGAAGTGCTGAAATGTATAGGAAACAACAAGTTTGACAAATTTTAGCTAAATACTTAACTCATTTTTGAAATTTTTGAAAAAAAAAAAATAAAAATAAAAATGGAATAGATGAGTTTTGAAACAATATCCCTCATCTGTCAATCGTGATGTGACAGCGATTTGCCCTCATTTACAACTAGTTCCTTCGTTTCGCCTAGATGGTGATAATAGCTGCCTTCAAAAAAGACAGACTCTAGATTTCGTGACACAGGGGGATAGAACGTCCGACCCTTACAAGTACATATTATAATGTCACTCGCTGACGTTCCGAATCTGACTGCTGTTTCTTCGCATATCGCTCTCAAAAGTGCAATTTTAGCGATGCTTGTGTTTATTTTATGACACCATGCCGAACATTCTGTTTTAGTAATACACTTTAGCCATTTCTTTTTTCGTACATACTGCAAACACTGACAAATTCTACCTGCTCACAAGTCACAATATATCGGATTAGCTTTCTCAATGTATGTGACATCCCCTCTGTTGAAGATCAATTTATACCGCTACACCTTCCTTGCGAGGGGTTCATGTTAGAGACTCATTCATTCAGTCGCTTTACGCTAACACGGTCTTCAGAGAACGCTCGGTCTAACTTCTCACAACCATTGGTGTATTAGTTATTCATTCATGGAAGAGGCTGGTAATTGAGAAGCTACATCAAGACAGCTATCCTCGTAGATGTTTGGCAGACGAAAAACAGCGTAATTTTTAGTTCTCCAGAGGTGGAACCATTGCTTATTAACCCCAGCACACTAAACACTTAGCTACTTCGTCCAAAGGACATTAAAGTCTTACAACTTTCTTTATGTGCAGCACTCGCGCTTCTAAGTCTAGTTCTAGTTTGGGCAACACCAGTAGCCAGTAGCCACCACGGATGTGTGAGCCAGTTATGACCCTATTTTTACAACAAAGATCCATGAAACAGTCGCTTAAACGCCCGATACAAATAATAGGGGCGTATCGGCTCATCTGACACCTGTCAAAAATGCTGAGATAGATAGTACGATCGCTCAAAATTCAACACCAAACTGTGCATCTGACAGAGTGACACTGACAATGATGAAGTACTCCAAATTTGGCAGTCCAATTTTGCTTAAAAAACTTTATAGCTCTTTGCAAGGTTATCCCACAAGATGGCCTTTTGTCAGTGGCCAGCTACATTAATTCATTGAAATCTTTCCAGATCTCGAGATGATCGCTACTGTGCTAAATGAATAATATATACATGGAGACGTCTTACAATCCTAGTCAAATTCTGTAGTACGGATATTATGGACTCAGTTGGACAACTTTTGAGTCTTCTTTATTGCGAACAGGTCGATGGACATTTTTTTCGTCTACAATCTTTGACAGAACTTAGCTATTCGAAATACGCAGACTCCGTATTATCATGACTCAAATTAATGGGACCTGTTCTTATTTTCTAAAGTTCAAAGAGCCCACTTAAAGATTTTCCCCTTCTGTCTGTCAAGTACTTTAATTTTTAAAAGAAGTGCTCAAATTTTTAACTAACAAAATATTTTGAATTCCATTTCCAGGTTGCGTTTTCAAGGGCATCAACTATGCAAGCGGTGCCGAATGGACAGATCCGGAGAATCCTTGTCTCACATACAAATGCATAGCGAGTGTCATTACAGAAACAACAATGAAATGTTACACGCAATGCGATAGCAATCAGATTCTGCTACCACGACCAGGCGAATGTTGTCCAACGTGTTGGGGTGAGTTGCGCAAAAACAAAATCTATAAAAATATATTCTTAATCATTTTCGCTATATTATCATAGCCTATTCCACAAAATGCTCCAATTTATAGCTTGTCTAATAATTTCTACCCAAACAAGCACAGCCAACAGTCAATGTTGGCAGTAAAAGAAACCTATCAGCTGCGCCATATAAAATATAACTGTTACCTATTCCCATTCCGATAGGGAAAAAATGCTTCCAAGCTTGCGGTTGCGCTAGTAAATATATTTATTATTTATTTTTTACGATCAATAAGAGCTTTTGCCAATAGTCCGATTTGAATTCTTTTGGCTGTCCTCGCTATAGCTGCGTGGACTTTTACTTGATAGCTTTGACGCCTTAGGATTCCGATTCCGCTTTTGATGGACCCAGTAAATTTCGCATTGTCGTCGCCGGGCTGTCAGTAATTTCCTTGTGACATCTGCTTAAGGATGTAGTTGAATCTGTGTACGAATGGACATCAACTTGTTTCGACTCGCAATTACATATTTGGAATGTGCTTTTGATTTGTGTAGGTCGAAGGAAAATTAATGAGGCGCATCCTTATGGAATACGGAGAGGATGATTTTTAGTGATGATCAATATTTTAGTTTATTTTTTTCTGGGATAAATGGTTTTGACAGTGACATCCTAAAAAATGGGGCTCTCGAAGACAATGCCAATGTTTATAGTTCTAATAAAAGCAATTGCGTTTTTTGCGTCGCAAATGCTCGGTTAAGTCTATAACAAATGACCGTGTGGGCGATATTAATCAAAAAAGAAATACTGCCTATTGAAATATTTGTGAAAGCAGTCTGAAGTATGTCTTGTGGACATTTACATAGTATTTTCACAGACGGGTCTGATGAGAAACCATCATATAATGATATGGGGTGGAAAAATGCATATTCCTTGCACACGCCAGCGACGATGCTGTGTTAAAATCAGTCTTGTGCAGTGTTGCCGAAAATACTCCCATTTGAGTATTGTACTACTTTCAACACCTCTGTACTTCCGGACTCCTCCTTTTACATTCGTACTTCTATTTTTTTAAAGGCCAAAAATATCTTAAACTTGCAGCAAGGTATAGTTTCAACATAAATTTAATTCACTTCAAATTTAATGCAAATTTGGCAGCACTTTTATCTTCCAAACTGTCGTCAAAAGGGGAATTTCCCTCTTCCTAGTTTGCTTTTGTTTTTTGTTTTTTTTTTTGGGCTTTTGCAGCGCTGCCGAAAGTACAACAAAAGGAGTATTGTACTCCAATTTTTAAATGTGTGTTTCCAATTCACCCATTTTTACTTTGTCTTGACATTTCTCTACCTAATAAATTGCAAAGCAAATTTTACTTTCCGGATGCTTCATTAAAATTGCTTTCGTGTTCGATTCGCGTCGAACAAACTCTTGCGGATCCTGGAAATCGTTTTAACTGACAAACACTTATCAGTGACTGAATAATAAACACCAGATTACCAAAGCAACATGGCCGCCACAGGTTTCCAACATCGAAACCTTTCCATGTAAAAAATGCTTAGCTAGAAATAAATTTTTAAATCTTCGTTCTGTACTCCCCAGGACTCCCCGAAAAGTTATTTTGTAGAATCCCTTTCTAATAAACTTCTAACGGATAATCTTTCATCTCAAATCCTCAATAGGTAGATTTCACGGGTTTTTATAATCTAATTTAAAAAAAATGGTAAAAAATGATAAAGTGGAGAAAAGCATTAACAATTTCATTTGATCAAAAATGGTTTCCTGAGAAAATATCCCCTTAAACAAATTGCTACTGCGCTACGAGGGAAGTTTCAACTCCTTTTGGACGGACTATACCCCAAGATGGGCTGAAGGACGACCGCGACTCGCGGGGATTGTCCAGATATTTTAAGCCGTGTCCAGAGTTCCGGTTAAAAATAATTTTTCCAGTCAAACTCCGCAAAACTAATTTTTTCACATTCCTAGTACTTTCAAATGTTCTAAAATCGAAAAGATGAGAATTTGACTGAACTCGTTAACTTAACGAAACTTGAATCACTTTGCAACTGAAGTTAAACCCCGCTTACCAATAAGTTAATGAGTTTAAATGGCAACATGTTCTTTTTTTATCTTCGAATTTGCTTTCTTGTTACTACACGTAAAATTAACGTACGACTATTCCAAGGCTAGGAATCGTTTTGCCCCTCAGTTCTGGTTTATACTGATTTAGCTGCTGTTCCCGAGAATCTCGAGTTCACCTCACAACAAAAATCAGTGTGACCGCAGCAGAATTCTGAAAAAGTCGCAACAAAAAGGCCCAATAAGAAAAAAGTGTCGTTTCTGAAGCTTCAAATTTAGAATTTTTGAACCATATTTGACAAGTATTGGCTGGCTCAATACTATGAGAGGCAACTGAATTACATTTAAAAGGTTTTGATTTGGAAATACCACAATTTGAAAGATTTTTGAAGCGTACTCCAACTATAAAAAAAAGTGTGAAAAAAAACGCTATATTGCAACTTTCGTCGCGTAACGGTGATTCTGCTGTCTATTCAAAAAAATACAGTCTCCCCTTTAAATAAGTCAATTTTTACGAAAGCGTTTTCAGTTTAATGAACGACCTATATTGAGGAATGAAACCGAATAGCATTTAACTTAATAAATAACGAGTTATTCATTCGGTTAAATTTCTTAGTCTTACTTTTAAATCATTTTTAAATACGAAGGAACTAAACTCGTAAATTCTGTCAAAGCAAACACCGATTGTGTGGAAGTAATCATCTAGAAGAAGCGCTCATACAAATTGTACATGCGTTGATTTCGTAAAGGACAGATTGGAATTTTTATTGTTGGTTTGAATGTTAAAGTAGACTTTATGGTACATAAAAAAATTCAGATTTAAAATAATTGTTGTCTGACAAGTCTTTTATGACCTGGTTTGAAAACCATCGGTCCAGCAATTTACTGTATGGGTAAATAAATCTAAATGTGTACCTAACTGAAAAGAAAGGTGAACTTAATTTGTTTTTTTTTTTTTAATTCTATATCATTTTTTACAAGGTTATTGCCATTTAAATCATTGTAATATATATTTTCATTTACATAATAGAGAAAACTTAATAGTCGTCGAACTTCGAAACCTCCAGATGAATATGAATATGAACATAATGTCCAGATATGTTTTCATTTCGAACTGGCAACCCTAACCACACGATTGTATCTGAAGCCCGATTCAATTTGTCTTTTGCAAAATTCAGTCTTTTCACACAAAATTGCTGCTTTTCGAAATTCTGATAATTTTTAATGCGGAATTACTTAAAAACAAAAAGAAATACAAAGAAGAGAAATAAAAATATTGAAAAAAAGGATAAACAAAATTCTGCAAACAGTAAAAAGTGTTTGGAAAAAACTAAAAAGCAAGGGGCGCTTTTAACACTTTAAACGAGTTTTTTTTTACTGCATAGTTTTGTAAAGCAGAATTTCGTAAAATTAGCTTTGACCCTTCCGGAATTTAGACCCCAACCCATCGATGACATCCGTAATTATTTGCCCCGTGGGGTACAGTTTGCAGGGATCTGTATTAAGTTCTGTTATATGCTGACGATCTTGTTATGGTTACAGACTACCCGAGTGCTTTGCAATTACAAATCAGTAAGCCCAAACAATATTTTAACCAATGGGACCTAAAAGTAAATGTCAGAAAAACCAGAGGTATTCTATTTTAAGGAGGTTGGCAATAAAAATGCTGTCAGATATCAGCTCCTTATTACTGCCCAGCTTCCTAAAAAGCTGTAAAATAATTGCAAGACATTTTCCGATAACTATTTAAGAAACACTTTCTTGCGTGATTAAATTTGTAAAAACGAAGGTTTAAAAATGCATTCCTCTGTAAGGTAGTCACCTCCCTCTGTCGATCAAAAGACGACAGGCGTAAGATTTCCTTTCCCAATAGGTATTTTTCTTAACCTTACCTAGCCTACCACCGATTACTGTTTCCAATCATTTTCCATGGGTGGGGGGTTGCGCATCTTAGTAAAGTAAAAGGACTTGCGAATAGCTTAGTAAGTACAATCGTCACTGATGTTTATTTACAAAAGGTGAGCCAAAGTTAACGACAGTACGACAAACACACTTCAAGCCGGACATAGATGCCTTTTAGTGCTCATTGAACGGATTAATACTTTATTACCGATCAGGGGAGGTCCTCAATTGATATTTTCAATTCAAAGAACAATCTTAGCCTTTCGTCGCCGGAATCTCTTTGGGCCTATGACCACTTTTGCCTTGTTTTCCCTAAATAAAATGACTCAAGCACTTGTTTGAGAACATATCCCCTCGCAGCTCCGAGTTATTCAATCGTTACAAGCAACTGTAAGGGTCACTCGTCCTACTCAAAATGCACAAAATGCTTTGCGGAAGTTTTTAAAAATGTCTGCCAATCTAACTGAAACCAGTTCCCCTGTCTCAACACCCACATGTTAAATATTATTCCAACAGTTAAGAAATCATAAATTCGCATCCACTTTATGTTTATCCTAAATTGCCAAATATATTAATAAAAAATATAAACACGCCCCGCCGAATCTAAATCCAAACCAAACATAACCAAAACCACGAACGTAGCGTCGCGTATATTTGTTTCACTCATTTATGTTGGCAATAAATTTAATAATTTCTCGAAGCAATAAGTATTGGTAGTTTATGTGTGCCGATAAATGTGTTGTAGTTATAGATACTTTCCTATCTCAAAAGTGGCCATTTAAGTCGATGTTTTTCAAAGTGTTTACGAGAATTTTATTCACACGAGATTAGCCAGAGATTATATGCGTAGTTTGGATAGTGTGCGGTGACTTATGTTCGCTATTGGATGTCATGCAACAACGAACAACGGCAGCCATAGTTGCGTGTGGTCATGAGTATCAACATTAAAATTGATATTATTATTTTGTTTTTGGTTTTTTTTTTCTTTCTTTTAAACAAACTGCTAATAGATATACAAATTAAGATCTTTCGAAGCGATGGTGGCTGGCTGGCGCATAGATTTACTCTGGCCTCCCCCCAATCCTAGATGGCATAGTTATCTATTTTATTTATGATTATTAAATTCAGGTGTGAAATCTGAACATCATACTACGGGGACATAGTATAGGGTGTGCGCACTCAGATTGCCTGTTGCTATTATTTATTGATGATGAGGATGAGGTGATGCTCTGGGCACATACTTCAGGGTCCGGTTTGGGGGTTCTGATTAGGTAAACCTGATACGGCACTAATTAAAAAAAAAATATAAATTCAGAGGTAAAACGAACTATGCACAGTGACGCACAAATTCGGCATATGATGGAAATTAACTGAATTATTGTTTTTAGGAAAGTGTTGAAAGATTTGACATCCGATCTAAAGTCGAATAAAGGGGAAATTTAGCTTCGAGTGAAAGTTCCCTTTGATAGTAAGTGAAATGTGTAACTCATGCATTTACAAATTTGGGAGGACGATAAACAAAATAAAGGGATTGTACAGGGTGCACAAGAAATAATTATGAATTTTCTAGAATGGACTTGTTTTCGATTACTATGCGAAGTGTGTTAATTGGTTCATTTTTTTTTTGATATATTTATCTTATCCTTAATCTCTAATTATAATCTTCTATTAAAGTTCATCACCCTGCTATACGTACTAGATTCCGCACGTACTTGACCCTGGCAATGCATTTGTCTCATTCTTTTGTAGTTACTCTTCTATTAAAGTCAGTGTCAAAAAATTTTCAAATAAAAAACGTGAAGATCGATGTTAAATTGAAACGAGTGTGGATTCCATGAATTAGCATTTCGTTATTGAGAAATTTTGAGATGTTATTTAAGCGTTGAGTTAAAAAAAAAAAAAGGTTTTGTGTGTATTTTTCTGTATGTGAGTTGCCAGGCCCTCTTTGCAAATACTGCGCATTCACTGAACAAAAAATTGCATAGACGGTATGAAGAAAATTATGGAAATTGAGCGGAGTCTATTCAATGTGTGTCCGTTCATTCAACTATGAAAATATATTCTTAACGGTGTATGAAACCTTCCTAAGTTGCATGATTTGTTCATAAAAGCATTGAAAAGAATTCATAAAAAAGTTATCCGCTCGCTTATGTAGACTTTCATGAATGCAATGTATCCATCAATTTTAATTATGAATATGGTCATCAAATCTGTTAGAACTTTCAGCAAACGTCCATGGGGTTAATGTATTTATTCAGTGAACATAATTGTTGGCAATAAATGCCAACTTCGAAAAGAAGAAGACGTAACCTCAGTGTCACTGACAATAATTATGCAAAAATACATTGAAATTTGCTTGGATTTGCTGTGCATTATTAATTAAACACAAAATACAAATCTTCTTCGAACATCAATGTGGTCATCCATCTTCTGGACGCTATTGCCCAAAAATATGAAAGCGTCTTCCGAACTTTTAATTCTGAATTTGACAAAACGTTTATTTCCAGTATTGTCCTTTTTACGGACGAGATATGCATGCAGGCACCATATTAACTTCACTGCTGCATTATCTAAATAATTAGAAAAAAAAAGATGGAAATAAATATTTGTTTAATGTGTGCCGTATTAGAAGAAACTGTGACGTAGATTATCACTTTGTTAATATCAGCTTGCATGTTGAATATGGTTTTCATTTAAAAGAATTCCCGGACAACTTTCAAAAACAATTCCAAGGTTCTTGTAAATCTTATACAAAATAGATATGGATTTCATTGTTGTTCTAATATTAATGTAAAAAACGTAAACTTACCAAGCGATTTCCACTTGGCTTTTTATTCTCAGGCCAACAGATAATGCTGGAAAACACACAATTTTAATAAATCAAAACTTGGATAACTTTTCACATATTTCTTGTATGCATTTACCTTATGAACATGTTATTGACAATGGTAATACTGACGAGAAAACAGTAACAACTTTACTTTCTTAAATTCGAACTGGAAAATCGCAAGAAAAATAAACCGACTAAATAAATACTAAACGCACTACTCACCGCGCATGTAAACTCTATCCCGAATGATTTACTTACGAATAAAACTCAGCAACAACTTTGCATATGGCTTGGACTCTTTAAGTTTGTACTTTAAAGAAAAATTAAATCAAAACAAGTAAGGTGAATATGCAGGAAATGAAAAGATTCATACATACATTTCATAAAAAATCTAAGACCTATTCAATAAAAAAAAACGACAGTTTATTAAAAATATTCATGAGTCACATGAACATTCTGGCTAACACCAGAAAAAAAAATTCCTTCTTATGTTAGCCTTCATAAAACCATGCATCAGGGATGGAAAATTATGTCATGATGTCCTTTTGTACTAAAAACAGTTTTAAGATTTTACTGAAACGGAACCAATTGTATTGAAAACAATATTTCGTATAAAAAAGGGAATTCAAAATATTTTATTTTCAAAACCATGCACAATAAATTAACAAAACATTAAAATAAATAAAACATTAGAGACTTCATAACAAAACTGGTCACACGTAGGAAAAAAAGTTTATAGTATAGTTATAGTATTAAATACTCTCATTCAGTGTTGCCAGATTTGTCGTATATCGGCGCATTGTCGCATTTTGGAATATTTTTTTTTTTAACGACAGAAATGTCTTCCATGTTGGGCACACGTTTTACAAATTTTGTGTTAATTTTGTTTGTCCCGCACTCTTAAAACTTGGCAGCACTCTTGCAGTCAAGTAGTGACATAAAACAGTCGTTCAACTTGCAAATACTGCCTTTTGATTTGACACAAGCCCCAAAAGCCAATTACAGAGGATAGAAGTCAAATAAAATTTGGGAACAATACCAAAATTTTCAACGATACAAAGGGTGTTGTGGAGGTGTTATTTTGGTATTCAAAGAAAAATGTCATTTTTTGAGATAAATGATCGGATGTTTATTTCATAATAAAGAGAAAGGAATGCCGTTAATAATGCAAAACAAAATCAGCCAAATGGCCTCCACGAGCACGCATACAGGACCATATCCTTTTCATGAAATTTTCCATAACCAAATCGCAAAGTGGCTGCCCTAGGTCCTCGATAGCCTCATGAATTTTATCTTTGAGGTCTTGAATTGACGCTGGGCTGTTGGCATAGATCTTATCTTTCACGTGGCCCTAAAGGAAAAAGTAGCAAAGTGTTAAATCACAAGATCTCGGTGGCCAATTGTGATCACCTCTTCGAGAGATAACACAGTCCGGAAACTTTTCCCGTAAAAGATCAATGCTTTCGTTGTTGAAAGTAAACGTTGTCCAGATCAATACCATCCAACTCCGACCATAAAAAATCATTAATCATCTCTCGATTGCGCAATCCACTCACCGTAACTGTTGATCCAACCTCATTTAAAAAAGGAAGATCCATTGACCCCGCCGGACCATAAACCGCACCAAACAGTCACACGTTGAGGATGGAGAGGCTTCTCAACAATTACTCTTGGGTTTTCCGAGCCTCAGATGGGACAACATTTTCTACCAATTTCTGTGTTTTGGTCCGACAAGGTGCTTCACGGCGACCAAAAAATGCTTTAGTTTAGCGAACTGCGACTGCAAGATTTTCACCATTTTTGTTGAAGCATGTATCGTTACATTTTTAGTAATGGCGTAGTTTCTACTTGTCAAATGTCAAAGAATAAAAGCTTTAAAAGTGACAGCTACCGAAATAGCGGGTCATTCGCAATAACACCTCTCATTGGAAATCCCTTTATTTGGTTTTCTTTCCGGGCAACGATTTTGGGTTAAATTTTCTTAAGGTTTGTGCGCTTGAGGCAAAACTAATTCTGGCCACCCTGCACTCATTTTGCACATTCGTTTGCAAAATATTGCCCTAAGCTTGTAACTCATAAAAGGATGCATTTCTAATGAAAAGTAGGATCCATGCTTTGTGTAAAACAAATAAATACGTAGCTCGTTAATTGATTTGGTTTTCTATTTTTCAAAAATACAAATTGCAAGAAAATTTGAAAATACAGACAGATAAATTGTATCGAATTAAAGCAAATTGTACTTTTGTACTCGAGCAAACTCATTTGTATCGAATTCGTTACAATTGCATCGACTTTTCCATCACTGTCATGCATATAATCATTCATAGAATAACCCAATCCAGACTACTGCACCAAAACGACGCGTTTAAAAATCACTCATACACTTGTGAACAATTTCATTGAAATTGGGATATATCATTTTTCAACAGCAATTTAGAAATATTCAAGAATTTTTACATTGCGTTAATGAATATTTAATTTAATTTGAGAATTTCTGCTCAGTGTAGAGAATACGCACTCCCATGTAGGAAATTTTGAAACTTACATATCAATTTATTTTGAAGCATATTTTCCGCCAACATTGTCGTCTTTGGTATGTTTGTTGCTTACGACTCGACGTGCAATATTTTAATCGGATTACGTTTTGGAAACGTACATATAGGAGCCAACGAGTCATGCAAACTTTCTAAAGTGAAATATACTCGATTGAAGCATTTTTAAGACGGCCGGCGCAAAAAAAAAGCGCAAAAGGGGTTCATATCGGCGGGCATCAAAAACGATATCGTAATGTTGGAAGCTTTGCTTCCCGGCTGAGCTACAAAAGAGTTCCTCCTTGGTCACTTGTGTGAAAATCACTAAGGATTATTTGATCGTCATACTCTTAGGCCCCTAAAGGTCCCAAACGGCAACGCTGAAGCCATTTCTTGCATAATGTTCAGTCGAGGAACCCACATCCTCTGTATACAGTGGAGTTCGTACAAATCCGCCTTAATTTTAACAAATTTAGCTTTGATGCTAATTACGTCCCTCATGTTTTGAAAGTTCCTTAAGACTTTTTTCCTAATTCAGCCTCATGTAACAAATCTCAATCCAAATAGGCGCTGACTGTATTCTTCTGTATCAGTGATTGCCCTTAATCCACCAAATTTCTCTATGTCCACCTCACTTGATCCAGTTGGGAGTGCTCTACAAACGGGACAGTTTAACCTTCCCCCACGTACGAGACATTCTCACCCAACTGTCTTAAATCTTCGACCGAATGCGTGCTCGGAAGTGGCAATACCTTAGCCGAGACCAACATTCGTTCCACCTCTCCATAACAGTCCCAGAAGAGGACTGTCCCACCCTACATCGAAAAAGAATCTCCTGATCTCCCTGCAAAATTCCTCAGCCGATGATACATAGCCCCACCGTCCGTCATGGGAACTAATCCCATAATTGGCAATCAATCTGCATGAGTAAGACCTCTAAGAATGCAAAAATGGGCCGTTTCCTCAACACCAATTTACATATAAAATCACTCCGATGGTCCGCTGCATAAGCTACATCATTCCAATCTTTGGTGACAAGGCATCCATCTTCGCCCACACTCAACCAACCGCCATTCTCAAAAATCCGAAGCACACAACTCACTCAAAGAGCGGATAATCTCCCCCAACAGAGCAGGAGATAACGCAAAAACGAAATAACTCGCATTAATCAATCCGCGACAAGAAGGAGACCCCCGACCATTACCTTCCATTACCATAAAATAGGAATACCTACAACAGCAACACTAACACCACTTTAACAGCGCAGAGATGCATTCACGGTGATGATAAACATCTAAAAACAAGGACATTAGTGTATAGTTTAATGAACTTCCTTCCTGGGGCATACACACAGCCATTAGGCACAAAAGCGTCGCTGCTGCGTCATGCTGGCTGGGGACTCTGGATCTGGATATCCTCGGCAGACATCAAGGAGCATGTCTGGCACTTGATCAAATGCCCCACTGCCAGCCCGTGTCCCCTGCCAATGCTACTCGTACTCGTATAATCATCATCTCGTTCGGTTTAATGAATTTCCGAATTGGTTATAAAAATTTCAATCAAATTGTTAAAAATAAAAGAAATGTGCACGATAATTATTATCGTCGAGTTGGGTATTCAAAAGCCTCGCGGATCTATGGTGTGGAATATACCCTACCCAGTACCCATGTTAGTCATCCATTAAGACATTCGATTTGCTTGTTTTTCTGCGTCTTAATTGCGCCAAATTAAACAACACTAAACGATAATTTTACATCGATGTGTTTTCAGATGGCATCGGCAATCGCCGCGCCGCACCGTCGTGTGTTCGAAGCTCCCAGCATGATGTGGGGGCTTTTAAGACAAGGCCAGAGTCCTTAAGTAAACAAAAGAACGCGCAACGGCCGGATGGTGGCCGCTCTGTGTATTAAGAGTGCTGCGGTCATTAATTTCGACCAGTTTACGATATGAGTCCATTAGTTTGGCCCAGTCAAAGGGGCAATTTGTCAGCTCTTGTGTGTGGCAGGTGAGGGTCGCGGTATGCGGAGCCACAGAGCACAGTTCACAAGGATCCAGCGGATGGGATTGTTTTGTAATTTGTGTCTGTGAGGAAGGTTAAATTGCTTTTGGGGGCGTTGTAGTTCTCCCGGTGAGGGTCAATTATCATATGCAAGTGGGTATATCTTTTCGGTGGATGCTATGTATGTGCAGCATCACGGTAAGTAGGTATATGGCGCAGTCATACGACAAGACGCAGCTTGACTTGCATGATTGAGTGGTAATATTTATAAGTGAAATCCACAGAACAAGAGGGCATTTCGGTAATTGCCGTAGATCGAAGGGCGGATGTGAGATGAGGTTTGTTGAAATCCCTCCTTTTTTTAAAGGCTAACAGGGAATTCACTCAAGATTTGTGGTTGATGTGAACCTCGTTGAATGTGGTTTTCTTATATTTTTTCAAGCAAAATGTTTTTGAAAAATCACTTACGTTAGTTTCATCCGTCTTTTTAGACAGTTTCTCAACTTTAGTTGCTCAAAACGGTTCCGCACCACTTCTTAATCATTTTCTTCTTCTGTGGTTTGTCTCCTGAATATCAAAATTTAAGATTCTCAAATTTGTTTTAGCTAAATAGTAATAAAAAATGGCTTAAACTATGAGTGCTCACCCTCGAGTATACTGCCCACGTCACCCTGTTCATATTTCCTTCTATACTATTAAAACTTTGCCAAGTCCAATCATTCAGAAAATAAAGATTGTTAAGCGAAGAATTTTGAGCTTTTTTTTAAAAATTGTAAGCCGAAGTTCCTTGATTCAAATATCGCCTTTTGCGTTGACGGGCTCTGGAGGAGCAGAACTAACAGCGAACTCTACGAGCTGTATAGCGACACCGACCGAGTCAGAAAAGTACTACCCTTCACTCCATCAGTCTAAAATGGCTGGGATAGCTCAAAATTGCTTGAAAAGGCGATGAAAAGGAGAATCTTAATGTTCTTAAATAAAAATAAATTTTTAATGTATCCCAATATGGATTTCGTGCCGGCAGGTCAACAGAAGATGCGTTGCTGAAATTTTGTAGTGAGTTACAAACAGTAACTTGTATTCAGCTGGGCTTTTCATTGACTTAACCCAAGCTTTTGATTTAGTTGATCACAAAATCCTTTTGACAAAATTATATAATGCATGTATGCGTGGCTTTATACATAACTGGTTAGCTTCTTATTTAAAGGATAGGGGGCAGACAGGTAAAATTTGGTTAATTACGCAACATAATTTTTGGTGTTCCGCAAGGTTCGGTACTTGGTCCATTGCTTTTTATAAATTCCATATTTAATCAGAATTTTACGGGCCTTATAACAGCCTTTGCTGATGACATGGCTTTCTCCTATGGTTGCAGTTCTCTGCTCAACTTAATTTCGGACGTTAACTCAGACATGGATATTCTAAGGCGCTGGTTTGCTGTTCATAAAATGGTGTTGAGCAATAAAACCAAACTAATCTACTTTAGTCCCTCAGAGTGGCCTACTATAGTTGATTGTGATTTATTTTATCATTCCCCTGACTGTCAGAAATTCGTTTTCAATTTAAATGACAATAATACAGTTCTTTCCAACGAACCCTGCTCGGTTCATTGTTTTAAGGTGAATTTTGTCCAGTCCTTCAAATACCTTGAATTAATAAGGGTGTTATTGTGAATGACCCGCTTGAACGATACACGCTTCAACAACGCATGGACATTATTAAAATTCACTACAAAAATGGTGAAAATCTTGCAGTCACAGTTCGCAAAACTAAAGTGAAGCACCTTGTCGGACCGCAATACAGAAACTGGTGGAAAAATTCGAGCTGTTGGGACAAGTTAGTGATGAGAAGAATAAAACCCGTGCACGTCGCTCAAGAACAACTGAGAATATTGCTGCTGTAGCCCAAAGTGTTGATGAAAACCCAGGTTTGTGCATTCCTTGTCGTTCTTTGGAATTGGGCTTTCCACAAACGTCATTACAACATATTTTGCATAAAGACTTGGGTTTTAAGGCTTATAAAGTTCAAGTTCAGTTAACACAAGAACTCAAGCATTGATCTTTTACGGAACCGTATTTTGCATAAAGACGTGGGTCTTAAGGCTTATAAAGTTCAGTTCACACAAGAACTCAAGCCGGCCGATCATCAAGCAACGAAAGCATTGATCTTTTACGGGAAAAGTTTCCGGACCGTGTTATCTCTCGAAGTGGTGATCACAATTGGCCACCGAGATCTTCTGATTTAACACCTTGCGACTTCTTCCTTTGGGGCCACGTGAAAGATAAGATCTATGCCAACAGCCCAGCGTCGATTCAAGACCTCAAAGATAAAATTCGTGAGGCTATCGAGGACATAGGGCAGCCACTTTGCGATTTGGTTATGGAAAATTTCATGAAAAGGATATGGTCCTGTATGTGTGCTCATGGTGGCCATTTGGCTGATGTTGTTTTTTATTATTATGAAATAAACATCCGATCATTTATCTCAAAAAATGTCTTTTTTCTTTGAATACCAAAACAACACCTCTTATTGGAAAACCCTTTACTTGACAGTAAGTTGAACTTGTCCGATCACACTACCGTACTGAAAAAGTACTTATTGTGTTGCACTAGGCAATAATCTTAACTTGCACTGCTCAGCAAAATTATTAACTATGATCTACTACGGTATCGTTCACTCTAAGCTTCAGTACGGGTTAACTTGTTGGGGTGGGACTTATTTGAACAAAATCAATCCACTTGTTGTTTTGCAAAAACACATTGTGCGAATTATTTGTAAGTAAAATCGATATCGCAGAAGTTTGATTTTGTTTCAGGAACTAAAAGTTCTTCCGCTAAGGCATCTCTACTACTTAAAAGTTGTAAAACTATTTTTTATTCGGAGTGGCTATCTTTCAGTTAGAAGAAACTCTCTGCATAATTTACGTATAATAAAATTCACTACAAAAGATTCTTCACAGTAGTAGCTCCTTCCATTTATAATAAATTACCTTTCTCTATCAGAAGTCTGAGGAATTTGTCACCTTTCCTTCACAAAATGAAATCTTGGCTTTTTATAAGATTAATTAAGATCATCTTCAATCAGTTAATCCTATACCTAATTTCAACCAATGTTAAACATACTTTTGTTTCTCCTTCCTTTTCTTTTTCACCCTATACAATCAGTCTTACGAATGAATACGAATATTTTTTGAAGGGACACTCGCCACTAGCTCATGCTTAACCTTTAGAGTACCGATTGGGGGACTTTGGGTCCCACACGACTACGTTTTTGTCTACATTCCGTTTGATAATAATTGCTTTTAATTCTTTTTTTTAGTATTCAAGTTTCTTGGTATTCTTAATAGAAATTCAACGTGATTACACACTTTTGGCAATCAATTTCTAAAAACAAAAGATTAATTACAAAGTAAGAGGGACCTAAGTTACCTCCACTTCGTTATTTAAGAAATATTTGTTTTAATTGTTTATTTAATTTGTTTTATTATTTAAAAATGGCAAATAGTCGATTTGTCCGAGCTTTTATTGCTTCTGGCATGGGTGTTACTCCCTGCAATATTTTTTTAAATTAAAGTCAATATTATTGAAATCCTGCATTTGAAGAAATCTTTATATTGCTTAAAAACGTTGTTAACAACTTCCATCACAAAACTAGAAAAATTCGTGCTTTTTATGCATTTAACTTTGCCAATTTCATTTCTTAATGTATTTCGGATATAAACAACATTAAAATAAACTTGAATACAGTTTAAGCCTGGCTTTAATTGGGGGGACCTATGGTGGCCCACTCCGTCTCTTGGGTCTCAAAATTTACTTGGTACCCTAAAAGTTAAGCTTAGCTAAAGAGTGTCTTTACCAAATTTTGTTGGGTCTTACAATATGTTTTATTTTTGTTTTGAAGAACGCTTCTTTATTTTTCCTCTTTTTTATAATGTTAATTACTACGATTATTATATTCCATTAATGGTTTCTCAATTGTGTATTATGTAGCTAATACTATTGTTCTACTTAATAATAATTTCTTTGAATCGTTCTTATCGTATTTTATATATTGTACCTAGCAAGATGAATTAATAAATACAAATACAATAAATATAAATATATAAAAAATAAAACATGTAGAGCGAATGAATACCAACGCAGTATAGAGGAAGACCTCGCCTTAGGAAGGGGACCCTCGCGCAAGTGGAAGGGGACCTCAACCAACTTGGAGTGCGCAACTGAAAGCAGTGAGCCTAAGGTAGCCCTTACTGGAAAAGCATATAGCTTGAGGCCTGACCCGGACTGTTTTGTCACCTAAGTAAGCAAGTCCTTGCAGAGCTCCAAGAACTCTTTTCCTCTTGTAAAGGGTTTTTCAATAAGAGCGCTATAAAAGATTTTTAAATAAAACGAAAACAGTTTTGGATATCAATGAAATTCTTTATTCCTGTGAAAGTACGTTCGATGCCATTATTTATGAAACTCGATTTCTTTTGCATGGTCACCACGAGCACGCTTGCAGAAGTCCAGACGCTGAACCCATTTTTCGACGGTTTTCAAGCATAAATCGGCCGATACTGCTGCAATTTCGCGTTCGATATTCCTACGAAGTTTATCAATCGTCGCTAGCTTGTTGGCATAGACCATAGACTTGACGTAGCCCCACAGGAAATAGTCTAACGGCGTCAAATCGCACGACCGAGGCGGCCAAGCGACTGGACCATTTCGTGAGACAACACGTTCTCCAAACTTGGTTTCCAATAAATTGATTGTGATATTCGCTGTGTGGCTTGTGGCGCCGTCCTGTTAGAACCACATGTCCTCCAAGTCCATATCATCCAATCGGGGCCAAAAATATTTGGTTATCATTGAACGGTAGCGATTCCCATTCACAGTAACGTGCCGGTCTTGATCATCACGGAAGAAGTACGGCCCAATGACGCCGCCGGCCCATAAACCACACCAAACCGTAATTTTTTCGGGATGCAATGATGACTCATCGAGTACGTGTGGACTGCTGCCTGACCAATACCGCATATTTTGTTTATTGACGAAGCCATTCAGCCAGAAATGAGCCTCATCGCTAAAGATGATTTTTCGATGAAAATCCGAATCATTTTCAAGTTGTTGCTCAGCCCAATTCACGAACATATTACGCTTCTGGTGGTCAAGCGGCTTCAGTTCTTGCGTCAATTTAATCTTGTAAGGATGTTGGCCAAGATCTTTTCGCAAAATTCGCCACAACGATGTCACAGAGATGCCCAACGCTTGAGAACGACGTGTGAGAGACACATTTGGGCTTTCTTCAACTGAAGCCTCAGCGGCAGCAATATTCTACGGGCACTTCTTTGTCTCACTGACACGGGAACAACATTTTGTACTGTGCCTGTGGATTCAGATTTTTCCACTAGACGCTCAATTGTTGATCTGCTAGGACGATTATGACGACCATAAATTGGACGTAGCGCTCTTAACGTTGAGGCGACTGACTCCGAATTTCGGTAGTAAATTTTAATAATTTCAACTCGTTGTTGGCTCGTGTATCTTTCCATCATGAAATGGCAAAACTTACTGAAGAGAAATGTCAAAAGAGCGGCAAGAAATTCGGCGTCGTTTGCTGTCCCTGTCGCTCTACTTTTGTAGCGTCCCTGTTGAAAAACCCTTTATTTACTTACAGTTGAATCTTTTCGACCGTACATCCCGGTTTTCAAATATCGCGCAATAACCTGTTGTACAATGTGGCCCATATAAACTTGGGTCACATCGGTATCCAATTCATTTGGAAAATTATTGCGCTAAGAAGGTTTTAAGAGAGTCTAAAGTTAATTTTGCCTAATGGCCCTTCTAAGACAGTTCGAGAGATACTTTGACACTTTATGTTATATAATTATTAACAACGTCCACACCGCTTAAGTTGAAGTTGATTGACATTTTTGGTGAAATTCCCTCTGACACCATAAACCACACCACCAAAACTGCTCTTCTCACATCCTATGCTCTGATCCATAGCTTTGTTTCGAAGATCAAAGAAGCCGACTACTTACCCAAGTTGATAGAAACATTTCGTAAGTTTTGCTTTTACAGCTTTTTGATGTTCCTATACCTAACAGACATTTGCCACAAATCATCGCCAAATCATCGCGGCGCGGCGGTTCCGATAAAAATACTAAACATATCGCCAGCACAGTCCATTGCCAAATGCCGTTCAATAATCTCGATTATTTATTACTGTGCTCCGCCCACCTCTGTATGACCACTCATAATCACATCGTAAAAGCCACCCAAAAGGCCACTTTAAAGTCCACAATCGTCCGTCCGACACACAGATTGGAAACGCAGAAAAATAAAATCTGACCTGCCAAATGAAGTTGTCGAAAAGTCGAAATAAATTCATTGGCACTCTAATGGAACGACCCGTAACCGAAATTTACGACACACAAGAGCTCATCGAGATGTGTTTTATTTTTTTGGTTATGTTTTGTGCCATCCGAGGAAGCCATCTCAATTTACGAGCCAAAAGTTCCACCTTGTTAAGCAATTTTGTTCCATAAATTATTCTAATTAGTATGCGAGGATGTTTTGGCGGTCGGTGGCGGTCGGCGTTACCCCGAAGATCGAGTGGACCACCAGAACATTTCCAAAATAACAAAACACGCAGAAAAACAAAAACAAAAAAAAAATTGCAAACCCCCAAGGCCCAAACACACTCGACGCAGAGGGGCAGCACAAAAGCGGGACCGCTCATCAAATTGTATCGCAAACGATAAAATGTGACCACCGACGTGTGCGGTCGGGGCCCTTTGCTGTATAGAAGGTAAGCTCTTGTTGTGTCTTGTGTGTATCCATAACACAATGCTCGTATATACTCGTAATGGCATCTTTGGACTCTGGCACAGGCAGCAGGGGGAGCTGCCATTTAATTTTGCTGTTCTTTCTCTATGGCCGTGTCGAATGGAGTTAACAAAACGCTGAGACGACCGCTCAACCTGAAACTGAAACTGCGACCGTGCACCCAGCCTGCTGAGATGAGACCCTTAATCGATTGATTTCGGCCAGCGCACAGGTAGATAGAGTGGAGCCGCTGGTGGTGGTGCTGACTGCTGACCCACCGCATGGAGTGTGGTCGTCGTTGGGGCCCATTCAGAGAGCGAGATAGACATGCAATGGGCGGCATAAAACAATTCTGGAATATGTCTTTGGCCATGTCTGTGAATTAAGTTATTATAATCAGCGGACCGCTTTGGGTCACGATATTCGCTACAGAGCGATGTTGATTCATTCGAACGTTTTGTGCCAACAAAAAAGGACATGCAGCCCGATTCTCTCGACTTGGCCACCATGATTGAGGCGAATGTTCTGTGGCGGTGAACAATATTTTATGACCGCGCGGCAGAGGCATTGCCATCGATTGATGATCGGTCGATACTGACTGTGTTTGCTTGTATGCGGACGCTGGGCAGCCGATGTGGAGGGTTTGCACTTAATAAAGTGATGCTTGGGAGGATCGCAGCTTCAGGTAGGGAGAGAACATTCGTGGGAAGATGCGCGATGTTGCATGCCGAACGAAACGACGACGACGGTCTGCACATCTTTACAGGATAACGAAGAGATAACTGAGACATTGTTGGAGGCTTTCAACATGCCCCATCCATGGGAGAAGAACAAGAGACCTTTCGGCGCCATTTTAAATTTTGAGGAGGTAGACTTTTGGTGGCCAATTTTGCGTGATCGTTCAGACAAAGCGTCACGTCGTCGCTTGGGTGAGCTCTTTTACGATGTCGTCAGTGGGTTTTGGGGAACGAGAAGATTTGGATATTTCTTTTTCTCTTTTATATTTCTTTTGGGAAAGGTGATTATTATGAGAACAAAATTGTTCTGACTCTTTTCAACGAATGGGTACAACTTTGTCTGATAAGTAAATAAATAAATAGTTGGCGCAACAGGTCCAACAGGGACCCTAGGCCTAGCTTCTCACAACCATTCGTTTTGTGTGAGTTTTTCACACAATTTTATGCCGAGTCCAAACGGGTAATTGCTAAAAGCTCTTTTAAGACAGTTATACTCTCGTGGATGTTTGTCAGACGTTCCCGATAGGTGGCGCAGTGGAAAAAAGCCCTAAGTCGGTTTGTCTGATGGGTTTTCCAAATGAAGCCAATGGCAAATATTTTCGATTTCTTGTTGATCATGATCATCATATCAAAAAGTGGAAGTAGAAGTATCATCGTCACTTTGATGTTGAATGACTCACAAAAGTTGATTTTGAATAACCCATAAAAGTACCAAGAACCCACCGTTAGGGGGCCTTAAATGCAATGCATAAGATCATGTGAATGTTTGGAAATTTGGCAGCTGGTTTTTGTTTGACTCTATCAAAATAAATGTCTACAGCCGAAGCCTCCGCCAAGGGTAGGTAGGGTTGCCATCTGTGAATTATTTTCTAAGCAAAATCTACACTTTTGGCTTGTTGACAGATGAGTTAATGGTCAGCCATGACTGCAACTAATGATTCAGATGTGCAGCGGACTTGGTTTGTCCCGCAAAAAGCTTTTTACTCCACTCCATGAACAGTTCGAAATGAAGCTCGCCAATCACTTCTGTCACCCATTTTAATATGATATTCAGTTCGCTCTTAAAGTTGTAACGCAAATCATTGTAGAACTGTAACTCGGTATCTTTCCTACATAATTCGATCTGTGATGTGGTGAATGGTGGTTCTTCTTCTTCTTCTTTGGTTCGGGGTGAAACTGGGCCTCCACTATCAAGCACGGTCCTTAGCTGCCAACTGCCAACACTTGCGGAATCCAAGCTGTCTGAGATCTCCTTCGACTTGCAATCGCCACCTTAGGCAAGGTCTTCCTTTACTGCGGCTGTCCCTTTAGGATGCTACAGGGTCCCCAGAAATAATAGTCCAACGGTGTCAAATCGCAGCTCCGAGGTGGCCAAACGACATCAGCTACCATGATTTTCAAAGTAATGTCGCAATATTTCCCAGCGTTGTTCAAGCGTATGCACAACCATATTCGTTCAGCGGAAGGATAAAACTAATTATCTGTCAAATCAAACATGAGCTAAGTGTTACCATTCGCGAAGTAAGCACTAGTTGACAAAAAAAAAGTTAGATGGCGCACCCTTTAGTTGAGGCCTCTGAGGGCCGGAGCATTTGCATCTATCTGCTCAGCAGGTCCTAGCCAACTTAGACGGCTAATGTGTAATTTTTTGACCAGGTCTACGTCGCCGTTCAGCTCGTACAGTTCGTCGTTGAATATACTCCTACAAAGCCCGTCAACGCAAATACATAAATAGTAATAACCCAGTTTCTTTGACAAAAAAGAGAAAATAGGGTAAAGGGTTGACGTCTTTCTTGTGTGAAAGTGCTCCGAATAAGCGACTAAGTAGTTGCCACTGTGTTTAATTAGTATTTTGCCAATGCAGCAAAGTCTATTCGGGATTCCACTCTTGATAATGTTTCAGACTGTCTGCGTGAAAGCCCACTTACTCATGATCCTTTTCAAAGACAAAGTTTTTTTCCTCAAATGTTTTCCATCACTTGATATACACACCTACACACAGTTTCTTAAAGCATCTTATTCAACTTCATGTGAACAAATTTCAAGTACCGTTTTGAAAAACATATTTTTCCTTGTTTCAGATGTGTTATGTCAAATTTTCAGTATAAGTACACAAAAGAGTATTTTTCCTGATTCCCTAAAAACAGTTGTAATCCCACTCACTAAAAATAAAATCTTGGTATTTTGATAAAAATGAGGGTTAATTTTATAATTTTTTTGTCAATATAGGTCCAACAAAATGTTTCTATCAGATTGACAACATTGTGATAAGTTTTATCTTGTCTCAAAGTTTTTTGTTGTGATAACAAAAAAAAAATTGTTACGGCAACAAAAATTGCGTGTTAAAATATTTTGTTAAATTTACAAAAATTCTGTTCGCTTTGGAAAGATAAATATCAATTTGACACTTAAGACCATCGAAATTGTTTGCCATTTTGTAAAATCAACAACATACATTGTTGATAATACGGAAATAATCTGTTAGTACTACAGTTGTGTTCTTTTTTTATCTATAAGCATAATTGCTGGTTATATAGAATTTTGTTCTCACTTGTATAATTTAATTTGTTGACTCAACAAATAAATTGTTCTGTGGATATCATTGTTATTAATTGATTTTGGATTTAGATTAGAATAGACTTTATTGAATTAAAACAATTCAGTTTACGAATATACATTTACTCTTAATAAAGGATACACAAAACAAATAAGTTAAGCAATTAGATTTATAAGAATAAATTAAGTACCTTTACAAATTTTATTAGAAACATTTATATTTAAAATTAAATGCAAAATAACAAAATATGTTGATATTTAAAGTACAGAATAAAGGTCAAATATTAAAGAAAGGCTATTACTTTTAAGATATTATGGTACCTAATGCCATTCAACTTGAAAGTAAAAAGATCAGGCCCAGATGTAGTCATCCCCATCAATATTGCGTCTTTTCTTTCGGTTTGAGCATTTTGCTGATACGGTTGAATCTTGAGCATATATATTTGAAGAATCCGTGAGCGGTGCCATGAAATAACGCCAAGTGAAATAAGAGGGTTACGATGAAAAAAAATCGAAAAGCCGGACAGTTGGGAGAGAAAACCCAGATTAGGGATCAAAAAACACATTGCAGCTTAAAATTTTTGCTTCTGAACAATCAATTTATGTTTGGCATAACCTTATGTGTATAAAATAATAAGTAGCATTTAATATTGATTAATTAGTAAATAATATATTATTTTGTGACATAAGTTAGGTTACCAACGCGACAGATGTGACGATAGGTTGTGTATATAATAAATTGGGAATCGATAGCCGCATATGACTGCTGTCGCTTCGTTTATAGTATTGTGTCAATTACTGAACGAAGATAAATCCATATTTGCAACAATTAAACTTTCATGATGACTTTTTTTTTCGTTAAAATTAAATTGATATAAATAAACAAAAAATATCAATAATAATAATGAAAAAGCCCTGACAGAGACCTTAAGAGCCAAATCGTGACATTTGGTAGCACTAAATAAAGCTAACTTTTAAAAATTGGCCTTATTTCGTTATGCAAACATGTGACAAAGCCAACTTTCAACAGTTTACTAAAAAAATATACTTTAAAAACTACCAAATTGCAATCCATACCAATTTATAGTCAAGAGGTCGCTTAAATGTTTTCCATTTTTCCTGTCCTCATCCGTAAAAGGATTTATTTACTTTTAAAGTGTTGAATACACTTTTTAAGATATTCTTATGCGCACTAATAAACTAATCACTTATACTATTTACTTCGCTTGTGAAATATTAAATGACGCCATCAATAGCATTGCATTCGAGGGTTTACAATGTTTAAGATTTATTTCTATGGATTTAAGATATGTGTTGTCAGTTCTACAAAATTTATGTCATATATCTGTTTAGCTAGCAAACATTTTGCATAAATTTTGTCAATTTCACAAATTTTAAAATTTGGTTCTGCTTTTATGGATATAACAAAAAATTTGCTAGTTCAACAATAAAATTGTTCAATTGATACAATTTCGATTTATTTTCTGAGAAAGTAGTTTTGTAGTAAATGTTTTATCCGCTTAACAAAATATCATTCAAATTGATAATACTTTAATTGTATTGATAAATTTCATTTGTCATTTTATTTTATATTTAACAATATTTTTTCAGTTCAACAAAACTATTTTTGCGAAAACTTTACAATAGAGTTTTGTCAATATTACCTGGTATCTTATTTTCAGTGATACACAAAAAAGGTTATACAATGTCTTTGAATAATTATCGTGCAATATCCCTTTTATCAGTCTTTTCAAAAGGAATGCTGTCCTACCAAGCAAGCTTCTTCCGTGATTCGCCGTTTGGCTTTCGCAGCGGCAATAATAGTCTAAATATATCTGATGTAAGCAGGGACATCTTTTCACAGACGATTTCATAAGATTTAGTTTAATAAACTTCATAACGCAGGCTTCAGAGGTTTTATCCATGATTGGTTTACTTCCTATTTAGAAAATAGTAGTCAGAGGGTTAGGATTCGAAATTGTTTGAATGAAAAAGTTCTCATCAACAAAGGTGTTCCACAGGGATCTGTTTTAGGTCCTATTCTGTTTTTGATCTTTGTGAATTCGCTTTTCATTCAACCTTTCAAGGGCAAACTGAAAGCTTTTGCCAATGACAACGCCTTGTCTTATCACGGGAAGTGTTATTTTACATTTTTTTGAATATAAATCATGACCTGGAAATAATGTGGAGACGGTTCCAGCTTCACAAATTGGTCATCAGTAATAAAACGAAGTTCATGTTTTTTAACATAATGGGAAAATCTGTAAAGATTTGCCTTAACATTAACATTCACCCAATTGCAGTAGATTCCTCTCAATTGATTCTTGTGCACACCATAATAACATACCCACTTTTGACTCACATGCAAGTTACTTCGCCGACTGCTTTGAAATTGAACGGAACTTTAAGTAGTCATAGGTATTACTTTGGACTATAAGCTCAGTTTCAGGGAACATACGATGACTTTAAAGCAATATCTACCATCTTAGCCAATATTACAGTTTGCCTATCTTAAAGCTAGTCTATAACGGTCTACTTAAATCTAAACTCCAGTATGGTATAGCTTGTTGAGGTGGTACACAGTCAACAGAACCTCTGCTAATCAAAGAAAAACATGCTGTCCGTATTTTATGCAGGATTAATTGTCGAACTCCTAGCTG
The DNA here is from genome assembly GCA_963082955.1 of Cheilosia grossa. Classification (NCBI taxonomy): domain Eukaryota; kingdom Metazoa; phylum Arthropoda; class Insecta; order Diptera; family Syrphidae; genus Cheilosia; species Cheilosia grossa. Next base: position 27,092,458 of record OY720148.1, read on the forward strand.
TCTAAAAGTCTTGGTTTTCTACCTCCAAAACATTTGCACTTTTATAAGGTTCTGAAAATATTTTTTTAAAATTCCGGAAATAGCTCATCAAACCTCAAGGGCTTATGATAACCGCAATCTATGTATTAGCACCGGAAACCTCGTCAACAATAAAAATATCGCATTTTTCTCGCTTTTATATTATTATTGTTTATTTAAAAAAATTACTGATAATTTAAGATGCCAGTGAGTTAAATCCGTTTTTCTTAAAAATGTTTTAATACTTTAAGTATTTGTTTTAAAGTTATTGGAGACTAGCTGATTTCTTTGGTATAATTTATTTTTTTATTTTTGCTTAAATTTTGTATTTAATCTATTATTATATTTTTTTTTGTTTTTAGTTTTATCGCATCATAGATAAATTAATCCAATTTATTATTAATTATGATGCCTCTTGTCAATAACAACCGAATGTACTTAGCAATTTTGCTTTTAAGCTTTTAGCTAATTTTGTGTAAATATTGTAGCTAAAAAAAATTCTTGATTTTGAAAAAAAAGAAAAAAAAAAATCTGTGACTATAGTTGCAACTTTCCAGGTTTAGTTGGCCGAAGTTGTGACCATAAATTGATGCAAAAACACCTACAGGCGATGCTATCTTTTCATCCAACTCACAACTCTATTTCGACTTCAAATACTTGACGGATCACTTCCCCTCTTTCGTTTCAGGATGCAACATCAACGGTCGAACTGTCGCCGAAGGCCAAGAAGTTGTGGCGTCCATCGATGACCGATGCTTGGTGTGCAAGTGTTCCGGCAAAAAGCTGACGTGTGCCAAGAAGACATGTCCGGTGCTACAATGCCCCACCTGGAGACAAGTGCAGCAGCCCGATGAATGTTGCCCGCGTTGTACCGCAGCACGCGAATTCCTACCAGTGCCCGGTAAGTCCCATCCGTCGTTATAACGCTCCACCATCACCCACTAACCTTCTGTGCCTGTTTATTCTATTTTTTTAAAGGAAAATGCATGTTCAGCCAAAAGGTCTACACCGACAAGAGCCGCTTTGTTCCGGATCGATGCTCGAACTGCACCTGCTCCGACGGCACATCGATATGTCGACGAGAAACCTGTCCCATCCTGGAGTGCTCCCCCGAATATCAGGAGACAGACTCCGAAGGCTGCTGTCCGCGTTGCATGACATCCGAATACCGATCCGAGTGCGTGTACAATGGCACGACTTTCCAAAACGACGAAACCTGGAACATGGGACCGTGCCGATCGTGCCGCTGCAACGCCGGCACTATCCGCTGCGCCGAAATGAAGTGCCCCCCAATCAAGTGCAAGTCGAATGAACCAATGGTGGTGCCCCCGGGACAGTGTTGTCCGAAATGCGTCGAGACCGCCGGCACCTGTACCGTTTTCGGTGACCCGCATTTCAAGACATTCGACGGAAAGTTCTTCAGCTTCCAAGGTTCGTGCAAGTATCAGCTGGCTGCCGACTGTAGAGACCACACGTTCATGATACGCCTGACGAATGATGGCCGCGAAACGAAACGCTCCTCCTGGACGAAGACGATCACTCTCAAGATGCGCGGTGTCCGAGTGACCCTCGGTCAGAAGCTTCGTGTCAAAGTCAACGGCAGCCGCGTTATCCTGCCATATTCCCGTGGACCCATCGTCAGCATTGAGCGGCTCACCGAAGGAATCCTTCTCAAGACCGAACTGGGCCTGCAAATGGAATGGGACGGCAACAATTTCCTGCAAGTACAAGTACCGTCGAGCTACAAGGGTAAACTTTGCGGCCTCTGCGGCAATTTTAATGGCAAGGGCCGTGACGATCTGACGTCGCGTGATGGACAAAATCATTCCGACGCCGATGTGTGGCGATTTGCGAATTCCTGGAAAGTGGGTGGACCCAAGGCGTGCAGCCGCAAAAAGGAGAACATCGCAGTGTCGCCCACATGCAAGAAGCGCCGCAGCAACATGTACTGCAAACCGCTCATGGAATCCGAAGTATTTGGCAACTGTGATAATAGGCTTAATCCGGCGAACTATTTTGAGTCCTGCAAGATGGACATATGCGAATGCAAGACGGGCATGTGTCAGTGTGACAGCTTCGCCGCGTACGCCCACGAATGCAAGCGTCTGGGTGGCAAGATACCCGACTGGAGATCGGCAACGAATTGTCCACTCGGCGTGCACCGTAAGGCGGTCCACCAAACGGTGCCATTCAATACCACCAGCATTGGTGTTGGCAGTCACTTGTTCAGAGATGGTTACTCCAACCACCTAGTTCGGCAGCCAAGGAGGAAGATGCAACAGCTGTCCGAGGAGCACGAGTTCTTCACGAAGCATATACCAAAAGCGTTGCGTATACCCAAGTCGCCGGACCGAACGCCCCCGCCACTGCACTAGGGTAAGCGCAGGCTGGTAGGCTGCAGTCTAACTTATAGTGGTTGTATTAGCCGCTCTTAATTTAATTAATAATTTTATTTTATTTTTTTATGCAATTTTTTATTTTTTTTTTTTTTTTAATTTAACTTTTAGTGATTTTAACTTATACGTAGTTTTAAGAAATGTGAGTGAAACCTTAAAGAGAAATGTGAAAATTCCTATAGAAGAAAAGCGCGAGATACACCGTCCTGGGTGGAGGTTATTGGATGTGGCTTGCATTGTGTAGAAAGGGGGGGGGGGGGCCTTGGGAGGTCAGTTCTCATACACACTTACGATCTCAAGACCTTGGTACAAAAATTAGGACCTATTAATGGAATTTACAGCAGAGATGGTGTCTTTCATGAAGATGCAGTCATCAGTCCTTTATAGTACAAAAAGTCAAATTCATACATTAGACCTTAGCGTGGGGTTGGGCCCATAGAGCAGACAATCGTTTCATCATAGTTCCAGCTAACATTCGTCAGGCAGCTACATTCGAATCTAGACCTTTATATAGCTCCTTATAACTTCTTCTGCGTGGCATTTTTTTCTTATGCCTAGAAATTCAGCGACCTCAGGCGGGGTTTAAAGGTAAGACTATCCTAAGCAGGTAAGGCCAGCGAACCGAGGAATACATTGGGCAGAGCTTCGAAGTTGACTTCACTTCTAACAATTCCGCTCGCAAAAACTACGAGAAATGTAATTTGCAAGACGCAACTAAGAGACGCATATCGAAGACACACACTCGACAGAGAGGTTTAGCGTAAGTCTTTCAGGTAAAGGCGATCTTTTGAACCTACCCGTTTACTGTGGACACAATTGTGTCATACTGCACTTTTTACCTTTTAAGCTCAAAACATGTTCCTCTTTTGGTGGTTGTTTATGGTCGGTGACATTTCACCGATCGTGTGTTTTTTCGACAACTCATAAGTTATTTTTAACGGTACGATGCACGCCTTTTAAGCTCCCGAATCGCTTGGCAGTCTTATCCTCTCGTGAGTGGTGATAACTGATAGTAATTCTACTAGCAACAACTAACCGCTCTGGGCCATTCTAGCTTCCTGAAATTCAAAGGTTTCAGCTGTTATCGAGCCATGATTTCAGGTGATCTGTGATCATTTTTCGAACATCATATCACGGGAACTTTTGAGCTGTAACAGTTTTATCGACCTGTGATATTTCGTGATTGGTAATAAATTTTACGCATCGTTCCGTCACACATTGGGACAGTTAGTTGGCATTTTATCTGACTAGTGATACATCATACTACGGAGACTTAAAACTTGTGACAACTACCGGGCTTTTCAAGCTCTTTCACCATTTTAATTGTGCAGAGTCAAGTTGATTGGTGATCAGCAGCATTATACCAAGGAAACTTGTGACTTGTCACAAGTAGCTTTAAACAGTGTTATCGTGTTTTGATTTTAACTGATTGCTGATCATTTTTCACGCACAGCACCATGAAAGCTTGAACATTTTGACCAGGGGTGGTAATTTTACTCATCTAATGGCTTATGACAACAAGCGAACCTAGTTATCGGCACTGATTATCATTTCTCACGCAACGCGCCACATTGCTGTGTTTATTTTAGGTCGGGAAGTTACGGTAGGTTCAATTTTTTCAAGCGAATGTTTAAATTCATTTCCGTGTCGGCACACTAATGGGTTTTAATACTCGAATCGAAGTTTCTTGCATCAAGTCAGAGGCGAAAGTAGCACTAACTATATGTGAAAATTAGAACTTCCAGGATATTCAACATATTTCCAAAATTAAGTCCCGAAGAGGCTCCTCCTTAACTGACACAAAAACGTCCGCTAATTATGACAAAAAGTATCCTACTCTTGAACTTGCACCTCCGGATCAGTTGAATAACAGAAAATCGTGCCACAGCCCAAGCAATTCATCTTTCTACTACAAAATACTGCTGTCTGTTTTTTTTTTTCCTTCAAAAATCGATGCTAGGGTTGAGGCTTAGTTCCGAAAGTAGACATTAAAGGTCCCCAACATGAGCTCACATAAAACTTCCTTCTATCTGCAACGGATTCCTCACGAATTGTTTTATTGATTCCGCTCAAATTAAGTGTGTCTCCAGATAATTTCGAACTCAAAATTGGTTACCCAACGTATAGTTGTAGACAACTGCGTAATTAGTTTCCATATAGTATTCGATTATAGTATTGGCGCCCAGCGTGAGGTCACTTGAATTTTAGGGATTCTGTAAAAGCATTCAAATTGATTGTATTTGGAACTTCGGCCCATTTGAGCCGACAACTTGACCCCAAAACATGTCTTGTATCTGACCTGATTCATCAGATCTCTCTGCTTAAAACTTAGTTCAAAGTAGGACTTAACCGGAGCTTAATTTTGATCTTGGCTATAGTTCGAACTTATGCTTCAAAACTTGTCATTCAATTCCCAGATGAAGAAGGTAACAATTGATCGCATATAATCTTAACCGCCGATATGACTAAAATGCAAGTCCCTGTTCTAAATGATGAGAAATTCTTCTACCATCGCCTCAATCCCATGCAAAATTCACTACTTTAGTAATTAGTTACATTGTCTAAAATTAAAAAAAAAAATCGAAAACTATACATTTATTTTGATTAACTGTACCTTCTAAAGCACCCGCTCTATCCATAGGTCGGTTTTAAATATAAAAACCCACTGTCCAATAAAATCCCCCAGGACCACAAACAAGAAACCGATTACCAAACAATCTTTGGTAAAAGAAAAAACAAAACAACAATTTAGGTAACTCCACACGTACGAAAGAAGCAAAAGTAGAAGATGACGAAGAAGAAGAAGATAGAAAAAAATGCAAAAATTCAATACGCAGACCCAAGCGGGCTTCGTATTGCAGGCAAATCAAGTTCCAAGCGTAATTTTAAATCTCATCTCATATACATCTATATTTTATTAAATTAATTAAATGTCATTGTTTTATTTTGTTTAATTTTATTTTTCTACACACAAAACATGTACATTTTTGCATATATCCATATTTTTTTTACATTGCATTTTACACAAACTCACACACAGATTTGCATACACGATTATTTTATTTTTATTTTTTGTTGGAATAGAATGATTGACAGACAAATATCGAGTATCGTAATTGACTTTTTCTTAAAGCCATCATTTTAATTAGTTTTTTTTTTTTTATTAATTAAGTTTAAGGTGTACATTTTTATTGATTTTTTTTATGAATAAATGCATAGTTTTAATTTTAGTTTATAAGTTCCACTAATAGTTAAATATTAGTTCTCGCTATGTACCTAAATTACATTTTAAATTAATTTCTTTACAAAATAATAATGGAAGTGAAAAGCATAAATAATTTTGTGTGTGTCAAAGCCGTTATATAATTTTAATTTGTTTACAAATTTTCTGTTTTCCAAGATTGACAGTTGAAATTAGGAATTGGTTTACATATTTTTATTACTAACCAACTGTGACAGAGAGAGGTTTGGTTGTGGTGTTGGATAAAGGGTTTGTGACTTTCTAAAAAACAAAAAAACTGATAAACAATTGGTCTGTATACATTTTATTTGAACGTTCAGTCTGTAGGGAATTTTTAAACTATTTGCTTATGTCTTCTCAGCATTCGAGTCGAATCCGGCATAATCGACGGATGCAGTTCTAAGGTTGTTTATGCATAAAATAATCATGATCGTGCCCTGAAGATCAGGTGCACAAACTATCAACCATTCCTGATATTGTTCTACCCACTCAAAGTTATCTTTCGGAGCTGGGTTCAGAAAATATTTTAGGTGGTTAGTTTTGGAATTCTTCTCCATCGGTTTGGTATCGATTGCAAGATCCAATGATCGTTGAACTAACGTTTGTTTTTCTCGTTTTGGAAAGGCCAGTAAACATCGAATTGAGCTGGCATTTTTATTAATCTGATCTTCTTTCAATATTGATCTGTAAACGATCTCTACCTGATTTTGTCTCGATCGATATTTAATCGATAAGATCTTCAGTGCAAATTTTATCTATTTTTAGTAAGCAAGCGAATGATCCGCTGATCACTTTTAGGTGTCAATAAAAATATTTTTATACACATTCTTGCAACAATCTTGAGTAAAATAAGTGAAAACAAATATACATTCGACACATGACGCACTGATCTTGCAATGATCTGGCACCGATTCTCTATTTAAACTTATAGTTAGTGATATCGCACTGATCTTGCCAATCAGGATCTTAATATCGCATAGCCACGCAATAAGAATGTCATATAGCTGAATTGCAGAATTGGTGGCCAATGTCTCTTTCGCAGCAAACCGTACTGGTCCTAAAGACATTCGACGAAACAGAAATTCAGCATATGTGCTCCTTCTGCAGCATTGGCGCCCAATGCGGAGTCACTTGATCCACCGATATTTTTAAAGAATTCCATCGAAATTTGAACTGTGAAAAACAGAATACTACAAGTTCAATTATACAGAACAAAAGTGTTGGTCACGCTCGACATCTATTTTATTTCCGAATAATAAATAAAAATGTATACAGCGCCGATCTATATTCTGTTCCTTCGACCCATATTTTGATCTAAACAACAAAAAAAAAAACGTTGCCGTGAAATTGCCCACAATATCGCATTCCTTCTGTAAATTCTCGTATCCTGAAAGTCAAACTCAAACCCAACCAGTGCAATACCACAACACCAATTCGAAATGAGTTACTTAACGTTCCACAAAGCACAATAATTCGCAGTGCTACTACTACTACTACGAAATGCATTGAAATAAATAAAAGAAAAATCACTTTTATATCTTCAAGCAAAACTATTTAAAACTACACAACTTATACTATAATAAAAAATAAATAAAAAAAACTATAAAGAGTCTCTTAAAGTGCTTGCAAGCACTTCATTGTAAATTCATTACATTCGCCATTGAAAATGAAAAACACAAACCTATTTAAATTATAAGAATCCGAAAACAACGAATAAACAAAAACTCTTACAAAGATCCATGTATTTTAATTACACAACAAACAAGTAAATAAAATTATTTCTAAGCTAATTTATTGTGTACACGTAAATCTTAATTTTAAACTTAACTAAAAATAAATAACAATTTATAAAAAGAAAATAGTTCTCTTCTTCCTAGTTGATAAGAAAAACAAAAACCAACTAATAATTTAATGCAAAGAAACAAAACAATAATTTAACTTAATGTTTAATGCACAAAACAGTATTTTGCTTATAAGAGAAAAATAAAACAAATATGCATAAATAAATCGAACTATACGAGTTCAACTTACTAACGAAATTAAATGTTTACTTATATAAATACTAAAAACGCAAATCAAAAATAAAAACAATGTCAAGATCTTTAACATTTTCGCTAGCACTAGCTTTTAATATTTAAACAAAAAATACACACACACATACTTTAAATGAAAATCAAAAAAGAAACAAAACTAATATTTATTGTAATGAGATTTTTTATTCTCAATTTTTGACTGGGTTTTTTTGTATTGTTTTTTTCGCCAAATTGCATCAACGACAAAATAAGAAAAAAACTTAAATTAGAAGGCAAAAGAAAAACAAAAGCATTGTAGAAATTAATTTTAAACTATTATTACGATCAAAATGCGCCCGCACATTAATAAAAGAAAACAAAAACTTGTATTTCATGACAGTTATTATTATGGTACCACCTTTAATTTAAATTTATTAAAATAAATATTAAAAAAAAACTAATAATCAATTTAGTGATTGTAACTTTTAAATTAAAAATTATTATAAATTTTATTGTTGTTTTTGTGACGTACAAATGATTCGGTCAGAAACCATTTATAAATAGAAAACAGAGAAAGTGAGAAAACGATTGAGATAGAAAAAGAACTAGCAGAAACCACACGAAAAAAGTGAAGAAAAGAAAATGCTGAGAAATCGAAATAATAAATATAAAACAATTTGAAAAAAAAATGTGCCGCATTTGTTTTTATTTTTAAGAGGCAATTTTAGTTATTTTTTTATGTGGGAAGTTCGTTTTGGTGTATCCACACATTTTGGAACTGCAGTAAGTATCGCAATCTGGAAATTTCATTTTAACAGCAAGTGAGACCGCAAAGCGGCAGTAATTCGGCGAATGTTGCCGTGAAATGCCGAAACATACTGGAAACAAATCATCTGCTTTCAAATTGAATGGCGGTAGAACGCGTGTTGCCAATGTTAAAACCGAATCTCTAAAAAAAACACCCTTTAAAATGCACCGTTCGTTTCACTGTCGACAAAATGACAAATTGTATTCCCCTGATTCATGAGGAGATATTATGTATATCGTCGGTAGCCAAGATGTAGAGGTTTCCATGTAATCTGAATTACTGATCATACCAAAACCACCTACACCGAAAATTGAGGTGTAGCAGATCGCTGAAACGGATATCGTGTTTATATTGGAATTATTAAAAAAGTACCTCACAACTATTCCTTAAGGGGAAACCTGAGACCCCTCGTTCATCAGCCCAGTTTTCAGTAAAAGATAAAACCAAAGCAAACTGAGAACAACCGCTCTACTCGGTGAAACCTGTCCCTAAACGCACTTGAAACGAATGACAGAAAACCAGTATATTCTATGGGCCAGTAAAAGTCGAATCGTTGGCTTTGTAGGGTATAAACCTCCAATGAAAGCTATGGCCTTATTACTAGGGGCAACTAAAAGCGAAGCAAAAGTCTGAAAAAGACTGACATATTAAGTTCATAAAAAAAACAGTTCCGTAGAGCTTAAAGTTGTCCTTAATCTTCGATCTGTCGTCAGGTTCAGAAAACGCAAACATGAACGTCTCATATCTGAAAGTGAGGACACGACTCTAAACTAGTACATCCAGACATTGCAGTAGAATTAGTCAAGGTGAATTACATGGAATTACCACAATGGAGAACAGACTACAGAAATTTAAATTAGCCTAAACCTCGAGCTCGAGGTAGACAGATGGATTGAAAACCGATGAAGAAGTCGGTGCAGGAATGTCCGGTGTTAATAACTACAAAAACATTTATCTAGGCATTCCAAATGGTTACTCCGTATTTCAAGGGGAAGTCTTTTCTATAGGTCATGGGATCATGACAAACACTGTAAAAAGGTTTTCCAACAGCAGAGGCGGTCTTCTAGTTATGAAGGCAGATAAGGTGTGGGACTTCCTTCAACTACCTACAGAGATTTATGTGGTATTCGATTGGGCTTCTTCAGATTAGCTCTCAGATTTCGTGTCTCGAGTGTCTAATCGAACATGAAAACATCACTTGGTCTTTTTAACTCTCTCTATTAAGTAGTTAGAGAAAGATATTTTTTTCGAACTCGAGTTGTTAATCAATTCTGACATTACGATGATAGAGGAACTCAAAGAAGTATGTCGCAAAATTATCTCCGTCTGTCCGTATGTCCCGGGGCCTACAGCCTAAACGGCGATACGGATTTCGTTCAAACATCGCAATTGGAGTTTGGGGGCTTAAAGTTCGGGGCTGTTTTATTTTTTTTTTCAAAGTTAACCTTAATATTATTGGCGTTCCCATATAAAATGTTCGTACCAGTTGGATTTGTTCGAAAACGGCTCCAACGATTTCAACTAAAATTGATAATTAAACTTAGGTAGGTGAGGTTAACATGACTGCATACCCAGTTTTTAGCTGAAAAATTGAATAACGGTTCTTTTGAAATTTGTACATATCTCGAAAACGGTCCACACGATTGTAACAAAAATGAATTTCTAAGATTATATGGTAATTTTTAACTTAATAGAAAACTTAGTTTTTGTCTATATTATTGTACAATGGATTTTTGGAAAAATAATATTTTTTAAAAAATTTTATTTACCTTTGACCAAAAATGCATAGGAAGAGTAAAATTGATGTTTCCAAAATTATTGTGTCCTTAATTTTCAATTCGAATCACCGAAAACGTTAGTATTAAAAACTCCTATCTCGAAAACCCCAATTGCGATTCCGATAAAATTTTAAAACCAAGTAATGCTTACATCCCGAACAATAACTTATACTCAGTTTTCAGCTAAATGGGTAAGCAATAGTATTTTTCAAACTAAACATTGCAAAATTTAGCACTGTTTTGTCGGCCAAATTTTACAAGAACCGCTCTTACGACTCCGATCAAAATACTCATATTAAAGATAATACAAAAAAGTATTCTAAATAAGATCTCCTACTTAGTTTTTCTCAAAAATTTCGAACAAATCAGCGACCCAGTCGTGCACTTTAGTTTTGTTTAGTTAGAAGTTAGAATAGTCGGAAGAAGAACCTGTTCGTAGAAAAACTGTCCATAGCTTGTTTTTTTTTTGTTACGTAAGGAACGAAGTCTTCGATTATACCACGGGGGGCAATTGGATGAAGTTCTATGGCGAGAAAGGGGAACATAGAGAGAAATTGAGGTAAATAGCTCTCTGACAAAAACGATTAAATCTAATATAACACTAACATTTATCTTATTCTAGCTTACTGGCTCTTAGTGAGCGCTCTAAGCTTAATATCCTCAAAATGATTGCCTTTCGGCCTAAAATCTATCAATCTATAATTTGTTTTGTTTTTTTAATTTCCAAGAAACTTTAGAAAACTTGAATTATTTATTATTTCTTTTATTTAAATACTACTAAAAACTACCTAACCTACTTAACCTAAATTACCTATTATCAGGGTTTAACACTCATTCTCTTTAGGTCACGATGAATGTCTTCGTTAGGGATGTACCAGGGTGCTTTAAGAATCATCCCAAGTCCTTTTGATTGCAGTCGCTGTATAATGTCGATATTTGATTTGGAAGCGGTTCCCCATATTTGAATGCCATAAGTGCATTTAGTTTTATCACAGTCTTGTATATTAATAGTTTGTTTTGCGTTGAAAAGTTCGGGTGTTTTCCTAGGAGCCAAAATAGTTGTCTAAATTTGTTCAATTAATTGGTGTTAATTTTGTTGCGTTGATGAGTTATGTGCAGTTTCCATGATAGCTTGCTGTCTATTGTCATTCCTAGGTATCTCGCTTAGTTGGCTGTAGTAATGTTCTTGTTATTTAAGGAGATAGTTTGAGGGTTGAAGTTCCTTTTTATGGTGTATATAACTTGGAGCGTTTTTTCCTCGTTAACTTGAATTCCCCATTTGTGCAACAAGTTTATCGTGTTGGTAAGGTGTTGTTGTGCTTGGTTTGTAGCAGCTTGTAGACAGCTGTGTGAAGACAAGACCATACGCTCAAAAATTGGCTTTAACAGAGTGCGATTTTTGCTCGGTTAAAAAAAAGGGTTAAACTTTACCTAGTCTCTGTTGAAAATCACCGTTTATTCGTTGTTAGATATTATCGACACAAATTGGTAAAATGCATATTGTTAAAAATAGCACACTTTATTTTATACTTTAAGAACCAAGTTTCTAGAAAGGGTGATTTTTTAGCTGGTTTGGTTTTGACAACACTGGTTTTGACAGCTGACGTGTGTTTAGTACCTTGTGTCACTGTCAAACAGCTTCAGTTTGGTTTGCAATTTATCCATGGATCGTCTTACAAATGAACAACGCTTGCAAATTATTGAATTTTACTATCAAAATTCGTGCTCGGTTCGAAATGTTCATCGCGCGCTGCTTCCATTTTATGATCGGCATTCTCGACCTTCTGAGCAGTCTATTCGGAAGATGTTGACCAAATTTCGCACCAAATTTACTTTGTTGGACATTAAACCACCAACACGTTTACGTACTGTGCGTAGTGAAGAAAATATTGCGGCCGTATCAGCTAGTGTGACAGAAGACCGCGAAATGTCGATTCGGCGCCGTTCCCAGCAGTTAGGCCTTTGTTACAGCACTACGTGGAAAATTTTGCGGAAGGATTTGGGCGTAAAGCCTTTTAAGATACAGCTGGTGCAAGAACTAAAGCCAGCCGACCTACCACAACGCCGAATTTTTGGTGAATGGGCTCTTGGAAAGCTGGCCGAGGATCCGCTTTTTTATCGAAAAATTGTGTTCAGCGATGAGGCTCATTTTTGGTTGAATGGGTACGTAAATAAGCAAAATTGCCGCATTTGGAGTGAAGATCAGCCAGAAGCATTGCAACAGCTACCAATGCATCCCGAAAAAGCCACTGTTTGGTGCGGTTTATGGGCCGGCGGCATTATTGGGCCATATTTCTTCAAAGATGATGCGAATCGCAGCGTTACTGTCAATGGTGAACGCTACCGAGCGATGATAACAAACTTTTTTTTGCCCGAAATGGAAGTTCTTGACTTGCATGATATGTGGTTTCAACAAGACGGTGCCACATGCCACACAGCACGCGAAACAATGGCGCAATTGCGAGGCGAGTTTGGTGAACAGTTAATTTCACGTTTCGGGCCGGTCAATTGGCCGCCTAGATCGTGCGATTTGACACCATTAGATTATTTTTTGTGGGGGTATGCCAAGGCTAATGTGTATAGAAACAAGCCCGCTTCGATTGACGCACTGGAAGCCAACATCCATGCATTCATTCGTGAGATACCGGCCGATATGTGTGAAAGAGTATGCCAAAATTGGACTCAGCGGATGGGCTACCTGAGACGCAGCCGCGGTCAACATTTGCATGAAATTATCTTTAAACATTAAATTGCAAGGTTCAAACTATCGATTCAAATAAATCTGTTGCAACAAGGAAAAACCGCTAAAGTCGAATTTGATAATTTTTCAGGAGAGCATATTAACGTTTTGCTAAAAAGCTTAAAATGACAAATGGTTCTAGACTATCTATTAAAAGTCGTCGGCATTAAAATTCCAATTTAGAAGATAAAAAGCTGGAAAAACGAATCTTGAAGATTTGGGCATGCTGAATCTAATTGTATCAAAAACTAATTTCGTCTTAACTCGACTTTAGCTGTTTTTGCTCGTGGCAACAGAAATATTTCATTCATTTTTTCGAATTTTTTGGTGTTTTTTTTTTTAAAAAAAGTTCTAAACCTCTTAAAAAATCACCCGTTATATCAACCAGTTGGTTAAATTCAACAGAGTTAGTTTCTTATTTACAACCGAGAAAAATTGATAAAAGGTTCACTCGGTAGTTTTTAACCGAAAGTTGTTTGATTTTAAATAAGTGATTTTTCCGCGTGCACTGTATCGTCTGAAATTGTTGCTAGATAGTAAAGAAGATAAACACACTCCCTTGGGAACGCCTGCGTCGATTTCTCGTAGATTCGAGAATTCGTCGTTGACGATCACAAAGGTAAAATGAGTTGGTTGTTTCAGGTAGTGCCAAACCCTTTTGCCATACACTATCGAAAGCTTTATAGCAACGTCAAGGTAAACTACGACACAAAATTTTTGCTCATCGAAGTCCTTTAGTATTTTGCTTGTCACTCGATGTACCTGTTGAATGGTGAATGCTTCTGTCGAAAGCCAAATTGATGATCCGGGATAAGGTGTTTTTGTTTTAGTGATATGTCAATACGGTCAGACAGCAGTTTTTCGAATTTCTTGGAGATGATCGGCAGAAGACTAATTGATCTATATGATGAGGGTTTAGTTGTGGCTTTTCCTGGTTTCGGGATAGCAATTATTTTCGTAACTCTCAATATTTTTGGGTAGTAGTTTAGTCTTAAGATTGAGTTGAAAACATTTCTGCGCTAAATTATGACTTTGTCCGGTAATTGTTTTAATATTTGTCCTGAGATTAAATTGAATTAAATTCAAAAAATTTGTTGCCTTTTAATCTGTTTTATTTCTTTCGTGTGGATTTTCTTTATTGCCTTATTCGTTGTTATGTTGTTGTCTATGGGAGAGGTATTTTTTGAGCATCGCAGGCATTAATAAAAGTTGTTTTCAAATAGTCTGGTAATGTTTTTGCCTTGTCAGTGTTTGTTCTAGACGATGTTCCGTCATTCTTCAACAATGGCGGCTTTTGGGTTAGTTCTTTTTTAAGTTTTTTGATTAGCTTCCAGAGTGAATAGCTTGTAGCTTTGGTTGCTGTAAGTTTTGTCAGAAATGTGTTAATGCGTTGGTTATCATTTGTCTTGGTCTTTGAGTCCCTTAACTGATTTATTGTAATTTCGAGAGATGATCTGCTGCCAAGTCTTTCGTAGCTTTCGTTTTTTCTTTGATTTTTTATCGTATTAGCTTCCGGGTATAGGTGGATGTTTCGTTATGTATAATATCAGGTGCTGCTTTGGTTGCTGCTAGGATTATAGAGCTTTCAAGGTCCTTATGTGATTTGAGAGGAATGCATGCTTACGTCAATTACTTTCTGGAAAGTGTCCCATTCGGTTTTATAGTTGGTTAGGGAAGGATTTGGGCCTCGAACTTTAACGTTAGTGGAGTACTCAACTATAATAGGAGAGTGGTCGGACGAAAGATCAAGTCAGGATGTTGTTGTAAATTGATTATGGTTAGTGTCCTTAGTGATGCAGTAGTCTTTGGGGTCTGGTTTTTTCTTGATGTCAGTAGGCCAGTAGGTGGACTCTCCAGTGGTTATGTATTTGCAGTTCTTTTTGGTTAAAGCTTCCATAAGATTTTTCCTTTTTTTTTTTGTTAGTCTTGATCTCCAGTCTGTTGTTTGAGCGTTGAAGTTACCTCCCGTAATAAAACGTAGACCTATTGTTTTAGTGTAGTCTGAATATTGAATGGTACTAATTGTGTGTTTAAGTGGACAGTATAACGCAGATAATATTAATGGTCCATATTTGTCCTCTATTTGAAGTGACATAGCTTGTGGATGTTCCTTTTCGAACTCCTCTAGTACTTCGTACTTGATTTTTTCTCGTATTACTATTTCTGCACCACCGTGAGCTCGTCCATTAGGGTGGTTAGTATTATATGTACGGTACTTAGGAATTAGTATGTCAATAGAGTTGTCGATAATGATTTTTTTTAGCTCCAGAGCGTGTAGGCTAGGTCTATTTGCATTGCATACTTTTATAGTAATATATTTTCCCCATAATCCTTAATGAACTCCCACTTATACCCCCTGACCTGAGCTAAATTCGCTGCAAGAAACAGTTTCTTCTTCCAAATTAGCCCGCTATGCAAGCCCATAACAACAAATCATGCATAACTTTGTTTTGACAATGTCTCGTACTTACTTGGGAGTCAACAAATCCATCAGCATTAGGTCCACGTAAATCCGCTCTTCTCTGAGCACTCCTGACAGCTTCAATCTTCTTTTTCCTCTTTTTTTTGCTGAAACGCACTCAGCCCATTTTAGGTCATTCAATAGAGAAACATCGAAATCCGGACGCACAATTGCATGGAATTTCCTGCAGAATCATGGAAAAATATGTTTCTGATCCTTATCGGGAAATCAAACGACTACTCCAAGTAGGCAGTCGAGTAGGCGACTCACTCTGCCCGCCAGTCTATATGGTGCTGCTACCCAGTGTCCGCACACCGCACTCGTGATTCGTGAACAAACTATAATGAGACGGCAGACGTAAGGCAGACGTTTCTATGAATGAGTCGACGTATTGCAGCACAGCCAGCACACGCAGCAGAGTGCGTAATTGGCGCTGCACGATATCTGTGTGTGTGCGCACATTCTGTCTGGGCGCCAGTTGACCAAATTTGGCCATGGCCTCATGTTTAACCGATTGGAATTAGAAATGTGTGCACACCACACAGAGTCGTCGCGTCATAAGTGTTCTTTGATGTGTTCAACTACGAGGAGGGCATCCGAGAAGGCGAAAACAAAACAAAAAACCCAACTTGTTCTAACTTTGTTTGGGCCTAGAGCCTAGACAGATGGGATCTGGTTGAAGAGAAAAAAAAGGCAACAACCAACGCTCGTGCTATACCCATTCGCAGTACATGGAGTCAGTTTTTTGTCCCCATTCCTGACATTTATCCTTCAATTTTAATCAAATGTGGCGCTTGAACGCTGCCATAATCACAATGCGGATGGATGGATAGATATACCCCAGGTATCTGCGCGAGCCAAATAGGGGACCACTTGGAATTCTCGATTCACAATTATGACGAGGACAAAAGTTGATGGTAATCGAGATGGATTTATGTTGTCCTACAGGAAACGATGTTGCGTTTAACTGTCGGCATGAATTCTCAGAATTAGATGGGGTATGCGTTTTGTTATGCGAACTCTGTCTGTGCTATTTTTTTTAATCAAATCATTGGATTTTATGTTTGTGGCGCTAACAGTGGTTAAATACGACCTCCTTACGCCAATCGAATTTTATGTGTTTCTAAGTTCATTATCGTCTCAAAAAGAGGGTCGAATTGCAGCATCCGTAAGCGAGAAGTACGTAACGGAGAAACACATATTTTTGAAAATAGAGAAAATCAGAATCAGCCCAAAAATATAAATGATAAATGTTAAAAAAGAGCCAAGTTCTTCTATTTAAATAAAAATCCTCTATATAACAAGTCAGCAGTAAAAAGTACTGAAATCTAAAAGTACACCAAGTTCTCACTTCTGAAGGTTTAATACCAAATATTTAAGGTAGACAATATACATCTCTTCTATATAAAGGGTCCGCCATCTAACATTTTTTTTTTCAACTAGTGCTTATTTCGCGAATGGTAACACTTAGCTCATGTCTGATTTGACAGATAATTAGTTTTATCCTTCCGCTGAACGAATATGGTTGTGTATACGCTTGAACAACGCTGGGAAATATTACTTTGAAAATCATGGTAATGTTGCAGAATGTGTGCGAAAATTGCGTACGGAAAAATCATCTTTTCAGATGAAGCTCATTTTCATCTTGGCGGGTATGTAAACAAGCAAAATTGTCGCATTTGGGGCACAGAAAACCCGCACGCATACATTGAAAAGCCGATATACCCAAAACGAGTCACTGTTTGGTGCGGAATTTGGTCCAGAGGCATAATTGGGCCATTTTTTTTTTTTTTCGAAAATGAGCAAGGAGTGGCCGTTACAGTCAATGGCGATCGTTATCGTGCCATGTTGAAAGAATTTTTGTTCACAAAAATTGAAGAGGAGGATATTGGCAACATTTGTCAACAGGACGGCGCTACGTGCCACACAGCCGAAGCTACACTCGATGTTTTGCGCCCTGTTTTTGAAGATCACATTATCAGCCGCAGAGCTGATGTCGTTTGGCCACCTCGGAGCTGCGATTTGACACCGTTGGACTATTATTTGTGGGGTGCCGTAAAAGATAAGTCTTACGCCGACAAGAGGCAATTGACGCTTTAAAGGACAATATTCGTGAAGCCATTGATGAAATACAGCTTCACACAATCGATAATGTGCTTAAAAATTGGACCGATCGTGTAGGCTACTGCATGGCCAGCCGAGGCAGCCATTTGAATAAAATTATTTTCCATTATTAACCGGAAGGATTGTACTTTCAAATAAAAAAAGAAATTTGAGAAAATATTCAGTCGTTTTTTTTTATAGCATTTTTTATTTGGCGGACTGTATATAAAAAAAAGTTGTATTGTGTTTGAAATTGATGTTCTCTGAAATGAGTTAATCGATTTTGTTTCTGGAAACTTCCCATGAAAGGTGAGGTCAATGTATGTCTATTGGTTCATGAGTTATAGGCAAAATAAACATACGTGCATTTGTGCGTGTAGGGTGTATTATGGTTTTGTCGATCTCTGAAACAACTCAACCGATTTAAATGAAATTTTGTGGATGGGTACAGTTTTATGGCTATGATAGCTTTCGACCCGATAGGTGGCGTTGTTGCCGGGATATGAACCTTTATTTATGTTCATTGAACTTAATTTGTGCAGCGAATACTTCTATGGGCACGCTACAGCTGGGAAGTGAACTGGTGAATGTGTTACGGAAATTGTGATATGCCGATGCAACGAAAGTGAATCCTCTCAATTTTAAATCATAAAATTGAAAACCTTTAATTTGAGCAAGGAACTTACCTTAGACTGTGAAATTCATAAGCTAGGTCTCAGAATCTGTGAACTGTCATTAAATTAAATCTAAGTTGGAACCAGAAGAAAACAAAATGCAAGCAAAAACTCTAAAAATAGAAAACGTGGGACTGGATTTGGTTTTTGAATTAAAATTCTTAATACAATCCAACTACAATACAATTCATACTTTATATACCTATCCATACATTTATGAAAGAGAAGAGTTTCACTTCTGGTGTGAACACTCCCTTTTTAACTTTCTCCATTACGTAGTAAGAGAAAGATATTGTTTTCGTACAAAATTTCGAACTCGAGATGTTAACCAATTCTAACATTACGATGATAGAGGAACTCAAAAAGTGGGTTTCAAAATTCTGTCCGTCTGTGTGTCTGTCTCTCTGTGCGTCCTTCCACAGACCTCAGGCCTAAGCGGCTGCCCGCATTTCGTTCAAACTTCGGATTTGGAGTTTGTGGGCTTACAGTTCGGGGCGGTTTTGTTTTTTTGCAAGGTAACCCCAATATTAATGCTACTTCCCATACAAAATTTTCGTTCCAGTTTGATTTGATCGAAAACGGCTCTAATGATTCAAACCAAAATTGATATTTAAGCTTAGGCTAATGAGGTTAACATAACTGCGTACCCAGTTTTTGGCTGAAGTCTCGAATAACAGTACTTTTGAAATTTTGACACATGGTCCATACGATTGTAACAAAAATTCATTTCTAAGGTGTGGTCATTTATAACTTAATAACATACTCAATTTATTGTACAATGGAGTTTTGAAAGTAGTCATTTTTTAAAAATTTTATTTTGTTTAGTTTACCTGAAAACGGCAATAACGATTTTCAACAAATTGCAAACTTAGAGTCAAATCGATGTTTTCAAAAGTTTTGTATCCTTGATAATTCAATCTTAAAAACTGCTCATATCTCGAAAATCCCATTTTCAATTTCGGCAAAACTTTAAAAACCAAGTACCTAATGCTTATATTCCGAACGATATTACAAATAAATAGCAATAGTATTTTTCAAACTTAAAATTGCAAAATTTGATACTGTTTTGTCTGCATAATTTTACAAAAACCGCTTTAACAATTTTGATCGAAATACTTAGTTAAGATAATATAAGTATTCTGAATAAGATCCTGTATTTGATTTCTTGTTCCAAAAATTCGAATAAATCAGTTTTGTAATTATTTCTCAAAAATTACAACACAAGTCCCAATAAAAATGTAAAAACTTCTTCTTCTTCTTTCAACAGTATCGAAAGAAACTCACTTCATTATATTTTCCGGTGGTTTTCAAATGGACAGCGAAATGTCTGCGAAAAGGCAGCGGAAAATAATTTATGGAGAGTTCCATCAGCTGCTGCACAAGTGGCAGTGCTGCCATCACCGGCTATTTATCCCCGATTTGGATACTCGAACTTTTCGCTGGCTCCTTAAAATTGTCATTTGGGAATTTTCCTAATTCAGACTTTTTACTTTAAAGTTTGGTGATTTGTAGGCTCCTTAGGTATTTATAAAAAAAAAACAAAAATGCATATATCAATTTCAAACGTACTCTTTTCGTTTAATGCCCCAGTTTCATATAGCACTACATAAAAGTAAACGTAAACGTAAACGATACTGTAAACATTTTCTTTTGCTTTTTTTGACCACTTAAACTTGATGGTTGAACTCAATCCTGTTCTTTAAATGTTGCTTAGGAATTATAAAGTATTTAGTGAATTTTCTTTAAATTTTATGGAAAACGAATTTACAAATTTTTCGTACCAAAAACTTTTTCCGATTAACTTCTCAGTTAATTCCACAAAAAAAAAAACACATCAATGCACTGAATAAATTCCATCAGTCAGAAATTTATTTTCTGATGCAATTTTTATTTTTAATTATTTTCGTAGGGAACATTTTTTCTGACAAAATTTTTGCTATGACCGCCAATTTTTAATTTTGCATTGTGGTTTTTGAAAACAATTTAATCGGAATAAGTGTGCGAATGAATTACAAAAAAAAAGTGCATTTTTGAGCTTTTGTGTTTTTGGCGCCAAAATGTTCCTCCTATAAAAGCTGGCAATACTGCAGTACAAATGTCACATTTTCGCAGGCAAATAATTGTACCAAGCAATCTACTACAATCGTAGGCGCAGTGGCTTAGTGGTTAGTGTGTTGGGGTCCCAGGGGTCCCAGGTTCCAATGCCGCAAAAAAAAACCAAAATTCCAACTTAGGGCTTTTTCCACGGCGCCACCTCTCGCGAACGCCTGACAAACATCCGAGAGTATAACTGTCTTTAGAGCTTCACAATTAGCCGTTTGGAATCGGCATAAAATTGTAGATCCCTTCAATTCGTTCCAAAAATGAAACTCACACAAAACAAATGGTTGTGAGAAGCTAGGCCTTGGGTCCCTACGGACAATGCACATGCTACTTTATGTATTTTCATTACATTAACGAATTCGTGCGGAACGAAGCTCGCCGGGTCAGCTGGTATAATGATAAACGCAAAAAAAAAATAGATGAGTATGGTTTTTTAGATAGCTTTGTTCTTTATCCATCTTCGGCGCCAAAAAATGTTCATATTTCAGGCCTAAACGGAAACCCTGGGGGTTGTACCAAAAATCAGTTAAACATGCAAGTTAAGCCCAAATTTCAATTAGAGCGTAAGTGAATCTTAGAAAATATTCCCGAATATTGAATAAATTTCTATTAGGCAAAATTCCTTGCCGAAAAGAGGGACTATCTTCAGACAGAAGCCGACTATAGCCATATGTTCCTGTATTTGCGGAAAACCACACAAACTGCAAAGTTACATCACCACGAAAAACAATCCGTCAGCCAACATACACAAGAGATTCTATGAAAACGTCTCAAAACAAGATATTTGCAACATTTTGTCTTCGTCGGAAACAGTCTCTACAAGTAGATGCCGCACTTCGCCTTCTGGGAAGTGCCACCAAGACGAGTGTGTGCCCACCATCAACGCACACTTCCCCACACTAATTTCGCCATTTCCCGAAATATGGAGATGAAACTACTATTTACCCAAATATCCATTCAATTCACAGAAATTTCATAAATTTATCTCCAAAATGTTTATAACTAGAGCTGCTCTAATGTGATTAAAGAAAACCTCACATTATGTATTTATATCCATAGCGGACTGCTGTGCAGAAATAATCACTTTGCTGAGCGTATTTTTATTAAATTATTGAGTTAAAAGAATTCACACTTTATGCTATGTTTACATTGCTGTTTACACCACAATTTAAATAAACGACCACACTTTTCGAAACACTTATTTGCGCAATAAAAAAAGAAGAACGCCAAATAGTTAAAGATGTTGCGAAATTATTATGGATTCGCAAAGAAGGGTCTTCTGGTCTCTTTATTAGGATGCAAGGCTATGATTTATTTTCAACTTTATTCATAGAGAAAAGAAGAAGGTTTCCGATTGGTAAGTTAGTATGCCCACAAAAGGCTCGACTCATAAGCTTTTATGATTTAGATGCGGATCTGGGAAGTTGACATTTGTAAAATATAAGAATCAAGACTTTTGAGTGTGCAGTTTCGAAATAAAAAAAACACAATGTGTTGCTATACTGCTGTTTGTTTGTTTGTGCTATACTGCTGTTTGTTTGTTTTTTTTTATTTTTATTTTTATAAACAATTATCTGTACCCACTGCTGCTTAAATATGTTCTTGTTTATCAACAGTTTAAGAAGGTAGTTGTAGTTAACTAATTTATGATCTTCGAAGTACGGTTCGATCGGAATCGATTCTGTTTTTTTGATTATGTTTATTTGAACCTTTAGAATTTTATTGGCGGAGATGATATCGGCCAAATGGGCGCCGTCACAATTGATTGCCATACGGGCTCGTTTAATGGCATTTTTATCACTTCAGAGAGAACTGTGGCTTGTGGCGCCGTCCTGTTGGAACCACATGTCCTCCAAGTCCATATCATCGAATTGGGGCCAAAAATATTCGGTTATCATTGAACGGTAGCGATTCCCATTCACAGTAACGTGCCGGTCTTGATCATCACGGAAGAAGTACGGCCCAATGACGCCGCCGGCCCATAAACTTTGTCTCACTGGCACGGGAACATTTTGTACTGTGCCTGTGGTTTCAAATTTTTACACTAGACGCTCAATTGTTGATCTGCTGGGACGATTATGACGACCATAAATTGGACGTAGCGCTCTTAACGTTGAGGCCACTGACTCTGAATTTCGGTAGTAAATTTTAATAATTTCAACTCATTGTTGGCTCGTATATCTTTCCATCATGAAATGGCAAACCTTACTGAAGAGAAATGTCAAAAGAGTGGCAAGAAATTCGGCGTCGTTTGCTGTCCCTGTCGCTCTACTTTTGTAGCGTCCCTATTGAAAAACCCTTTACATCTGGCTAGTCCACAAATGTCAAAACAGATTTGACATTGGCGGCCATTTGCAAAAATAAGAGCATCTTTCAATGGGGTGATCTCTTTTGGCCCACCTGATAGATAGATTTCATGCCGAAAGGCAATCATTTTTAGGATATTGTAAGCGTAAAGCGTTCGCTAAGAGGCAGTAAGCTAGAATTCGATAAATGTTACCTTTAAATTAGATAAAATCGTTTTTGTCCAGAATATAAGTTTAATTTAAAGATATATATATGTATGTATATCAACGCATTTAAATGGTGTTTAACGTGAAACCGAAGATGTTACAAGGAAGAGTGCTTGCTGATTAGTACGGTGAATCCCACCAAGTCGAATGTAGACAATTATTATGCATCTGTGCATTATTCTTGTTTGATAGGTCTGGTTGCAAACGGTTTCTTGCTTTATTGTGTTTAAAACGTCAAAAAGAGTTACTTTTTTTCTGTCAGTTAATTCATTAAAATAAATGTGTTTTATTTGTTTTAATAATAATAATAATAATAGTTGGGTAACTACTATGCGCACAGCTAGAAACAGCTATTGAAATAGTTATGTAACTATTTAACAACATTTAAAGTAAGGGTTATGTAACTATTATTATAGTTGAAATTTACTATAGAAAGTTTGGTTTTGAGAAATAAATCAATATAATAATCACAAGTAACCATTTTTAACTATTGGAAATAGTAGTCACGATTCGGACTATGAAAATAGTGAAAAAATAGTGAGTGTGTGTATAATCTTTTAGGGTCTTTTTAGAAAGCTTGCTTGGAAATGGTATTCTGTAAAATATCCCTATAAGCATCAATGAGGTACTTTCCCGAGACAACGTAAGCAACGTCATTTGCCTTGGGCCTTCTGCTCTGTTTTTTCGGTGGGTTGCGTAAAAGTCGTTTCAAAAAAGTGAGCCCAATCTTATAGTTTATAGCCTAACTGATCTAATGTAATTATGTAACTTTATTAATGATCACTATAACTAACTAGGTTACAATATGAGTGCTGATTAAGAAACATAAAGTGATAATAACAAATTCATTATCATTCTTAAACTTTAAAGTTAGTGTTGAATGATCGCAAAATAATATTTTGTATGTAAAGAATAACTGACGTGGGGTACCATCAGCTGTTCTTATAACTACTAAGAACTGAAAATCGAGAAAAAGCAATTTGATTGAAACCAATATAAGTCAGAGAAGAGTCTTTTTGCATTTATATTAAGTTGTTACTTTCATAAGTAAGTCTTTAAGAGATTTCAAAAATGAATGGAAATTGAGATTGGAACGTATGGATAAGGGAAGTCTATTAAATATTCTACGCGAGAAAACTACATAAAAGTTCATAAAATGCGTTTTGTGCGCGAGTGGGATGTCAAACAGTGTCAGGTTATTAATCCGCAAGCTATATATCGAAGAATTTCTAGAAGGAACATTACCACTTCGTTTGAAGAACTCTTTTAGTACCTTGAACACATAGAGATTTCTCAGTGGAAATATTCGAAGGTTAATAAAGAGAGGCTAACTTTCCGTATAACGATTCTTACCAAACATAATTCGAATTATATGCTTTTGGGAAATAAATAGTGACCTTAACTTCTTCACATATGTACCTTTCCTTCTAACGATACCATAATGAAGTTTCGACTGAACTAATCCGTAATAGAACATTACGAGAACTCTTTGCGAGCAGTATGGTTTTAAAAGATACATTTTGGGAGTTATTAGTGACACATAGGATTTTAAGTATTGGACGTGAACCTTCCAGTTTAGTTTGTTGTCAATGTATACACCGAGATATTTGAAGGAATGAACTCATTCGACTTTAAAGCAACTATTTGAACAGTGACTATTAGCGTTGAAGTTGTGTCTCCCACAGGTATGTAGTGGTAAACAAAACTTTTGACACAGGCATAAGTGTAAAATGAACTCAAACTTTTCGGAAACATTATGTGATAGATTGAAGTTCATTAGCTTCGTTTTTTCACTGATAATGAGTTTGTGGACGTTAAACCATACGCGAAGTATATGAAAATCTAAGCTAACCTTTGCAACGCATTCAAGGAGCGATAGCTCGGTATACGTGAAAGCGATGTCGTCTGCAAATGCAGTGCGATTGCCATAAAAGTTTCGAATGAAGAGAGAGTTAGTATGGATAAGGAACAATATAGGACCTAGCACGGACCCTTGTGGACAACGTTTTTAAGCTTAAGTGAATGACTGTAAAATCCATTGACTAGCACCCTTTGCTCCCTCCCCAACAAATAGGACTTTAGTCATTCATATGCCATCCCTCTAAAGCCAGCTTGGTATAGCTTATCCAATAACATTTGCAGATCTACCATGCCGAATGCCTTGGTCATATCAATGAAAAGAGCCATTGTTGATTGACTTTCGTTAACACCACTAAAAATATCGCAACAGACCTTCAGAATAGCATCTTCAGTGGATCTACCTGCTCTAAAGGCATATTGCGATTCTGAAAAAAAAAAAAAATTGCTTTGATTTAAGAATGAAAGTATTCTTGATGCCATGAATTTTTCAAATATTTTTGATCGTAGGGAGTAGAGAAATAGGGGTGTAGTCGCTTATATTTTTGCGATTCCCCTTCTTGAATAAAGAAATAACTTCTGCATTTTTTAAAGAATCAGGAAACTTACCGCTGTTAACACAGAGGTTGAAGATATAACACAGTACATCAACATTTTCCCAAGTAATTTTCTTCAATAGCATGGCAGAAATACCATCGTTGGTACACGTATTTTTGTTTTGAAAATTTCATAGGAAGAGAACTGGTGAAAACAGAAACTATTAATTTGCATTCTTTTCTTCAATTAAACCCGATGCAATATTACAGTTGCAACACCTGAAAAGTGGTGTATGGGGTTTCAAAATCTCAGAGATATTGACAAAGCAGTTATTGAAATTGTTTGCTATTGAAGGTGGATCAGAATTAATTGAATTATTGACTTCTATATGAGGAATATCATTACATTTCTTTTTTCTTCCCAAAATCTGGTTCCCAGAATTCGCACCTGAGTTCTTCGCGCAGGACTTCATCTTTATCCTACTGTTTATATTTTTTCGTGAAGAGATATCTACCTGATATTTAAGTTCACATCATTAATTTTAAAATCGTGAACTTCATTTGAATATTTCTAAGCCCTGTTTTTGACGAATATTCAGACGTCTTCTGACACAATTCTTATGCATTTCTAGACGGATTTGCGGATGCAATTTTGTGTCCACATTTGATTAATACTACAGTCAGTCGGTATAGGTAGCCTTTAAAGCGGCTCAGAATCTTCAACAAAAATCGAAACAGCCCAAAAAGCTAGACGATTGAGGTAAAATTCCATAAAGCTTGATAAATAAATATACATAGTCTTGGCCAAAACTAAACTGGCTTTGGAAAAGAACAAATAAAATTCCGATGAAAGTATGATACCATTTGGACATTTCCCCGAGCACGGTATCAACTAATTAGGGAAATCGGTTATACTCACCGTAAGCTTGAACACATTTCCAGTCATAATATCCAATCGCGATAAAGTTGTAATCGCGACCGACGCACGGAAGGAAAGGAATACAAACGACGATAATTTCTACCTCGCCTAAGTTTTGATTGTAGATTATTTGAAGTTACAGCCGATATTGAAGACTACCCGAATCTTTTTTGGGACACTGTAGAAAATTCCTAAATGATCAGTTATCCATGTTCGACTTCCACCCCAGACGTCAAGCTAGACCTCTCCTCGGGTGTAGTCAGAACACCAACTCACCATTCCAAGCACACATCATTCAAGGGCAGGCATTAGATCAACAGTTTAAATATGTCAGCCATTTTGTAAGGAGATCGCATGACGCCAGGCACGTGATATATTCCTGCGGAGTCAAATGTTCCACTCTTTCCCTGATAGCGGAATCAGAACCATCAGCTG
This sequence comes from Cheilosia grossa, assembly GCA_963082955.1. NCBI lineage: Eukaryota > Metazoa > Arthropoda > Insecta > Diptera > Syrphidae > Cheilosia > Cheilosia grossa. The sequence continues at coordinate 27,119,052 of OY720148.1, forward strand.
TACGTTCGGTTGTACGTCTCGTCTCACCCGTCACAAATAATTGCTAGTATCTCAGAGAAGGGATACCGCAGACTAAAAACTTTCGACTTAAAACAATCACGGCACGAGCCCATCTTGTCCCCCTTTCGACCGCATCAGTCACTGGATCCGTAATGAATTTTCCATCACGCACGTTCACAATTCATCTGCACACAACACACAGTGCACAGTTGATGCGATAAACGATTACGTATTCCAGGTGTGCGATCGGTGCGTGGCAATGATGCTGTCTAGGGGCATCCTCGCGCCATTCTCGAACAAAGTTATACCTCGCTGCTGGGCTGGCCTTCTGCTAGCACATCGCTTCGCATTCCGAATACGCTGCTGCATCGTGCCCCTCTGCAGAGATAATCAACAGAGATATACCACAAAGATGACACGTTAGTCCAGTAATATTTTTTTTCCTCCGCTGCTCACTGCGTAAGTCAGCGACTATTAATTATATTTTGCAACATTTTTTGCTGCCGCTCTTTGTGTGCTTCTGGAATTAATTCCACATGGAGTTGTTCTTCCTCTGTGTCTCCAATAGAAATCCCATTTGCAGGGGCACATTCCCTCCTCTGATTCTAGTGCTGTGGACGTTTATCCTCGCCAACAGATAGAACATCCAACAGTAGTGACTCTGTACGTGCAGAATGCCATACAGTCCGATTGTCTGCAAGGGTATCCCAATTGGGAATTGTGCGCTTTTTCACATCGACAACGTCTCAATTTTTTACTCAAAGAACTGCTGTGATGATGATGATGATGGCTGTTCGACTTCCGTGGCATAGGGGAGAACAAATTGCGAACTGGTTGCTGGTCGGGTGACGTGCCGGTGACTGAGGTGGCGCATTGACATTGATGCCATGAATGGATGACGACTGTCGACGCTGATATTTCATTGAACTGATCGCAAGAAGAGCCCAAATTTGACGAAATCTAATTTTTAAGCAAACATTAGGAGAGTTTTGAACTGACATGGGTCGTTTTATCGATGAGTTAAATAAACTTTAGACTCTTGTCTACTACTCAACAAGAAATTCACTAACAGCATAGATTTCGATTTGCCAATGAGGTGAACAGAGGTATCTGAAAAGAATTCAAACAGCGGAACGGGACCAACAGTTAATTTATTCCCAGGCTGCTTTCAACTCATGTACATGATATTTTTTATTGTTATTATGCTTCAGAGAGACATTTTTACGACTGTTTTAGGTTGTAATTTAACTGGAGCTGTTTGGCAAACAAATCGCCGTAGGCCTATAAATATGTCTGCCCGTGCTTATCTGGTGCCAATATGTGAGAACAGGATTCTTTATGTACACATTTGTCGGTTATTTATCGTAATTGTTGGTGAAATGTTATGAGAAATTATTTTCCTTACATTTTACACTCGACCAAATAGGCCGACAGGTGATAAAGCTGTTTTTTTTGCCACCGCAGAAGGAGGCTGCACTTAAAAAAATAAAAAAGTGGTTGAAACAAAAGGTCCGTCAGTGCTCTAGGTTTACTTTGTCACAACCACTCATTTTGAGTGAGTTTTTATTTTTTGGGGTGAATGCAAGGGACCCGCAATTTAATGCCGAGTTCGAACGGATGAATTGAGAAGCTAGTTCAACACAATTATACTCTCAGTTTTCTGTAACCTAGGGTTGAGTACATGGGAGCAACGGTGGCAGAGAGGAAGAACAGCATAAAGCGACTTATGTCAAAATTGAGTTAATGTTACGATCGGATGCACCGTACCCCGTTTTAAATGTCATATTTTTTTCATTCAAATATCTCTTGCGGTTGCTGTGTTATGGATCAGAAAAAACCGCATAAGTCGTCTTCCCACACCTAAAGTCAAACCTTTAACCTGCGCTCCTGCAAAGTGGCTAAAAATGACTTAGGTTGTTTTTGTTATTGTTTTATTTTATAGTAGATCCGAAAACGCACTGATGCTTTTTGATGGACAGACTTTCTTCAAAATTCAGCAACTTTTTATAATAAATATAAATGTACCATTTTTCGATTCTTGCTCAATTTCAATGCAGAATTTAATTTTTTTAACTCACAACAATTTTACGAAAATCGATAAAACCGTTTTCGAGATACCGATTTTTGTGCACATCTTTCTTCCGACTTCGAATCGGAATGAGACACAAGCCTGGGATAAACTATGTCTTGAAGTCAATCAGATATTTCTAAACTGCACACAAGCAATTAAATTTTCCCAACTCTGTAACTTGAATCTTTTGCAAAGATGCGACAGTGAATCGGTCTACATTTAAAAGGTTCGGATTTGAGATGTTGTGCCATGGAACAGCGTTACATTTATTTCCAGCTTCAAAAGAGGTACACAAGGTTTTACAAACTATTTAGAAAGAATGTATCTTTTAATTTGTTTTAAAAAGTATCATTCCTGTTTTTGAGCATGCATTTTTGATATTCTTTCTTTTGTAATGTTTTCAAGTTGTGTGATCCACCATACTGGGTCAAATGCTCAATTCCAAGTTATTTTTAGTAAGTTCAGGAAGCTGACAAATTTTTTTCCAGCTTTGCAATTCTTGTGATGTAAGCTTTTCGGAGTTAGGTGGCTTTTCATTTAAAGTTCTCGTGGACGGGCTAAATATTCGAGCTGTGCTTATGATCTGAATTGGAATAGCATCGGAGGCCATTTGTTTTGAAAATTGATCGCTCTCTACAATTACTTGCTACCCTTGGCAGCAGTGATGCCAGATAGATTGAACTTTCTTCGAATTAAGGGGAAAACTATTGCCTCTGGTGTTCAAAAATAAAGTGCACGACTGGTCGCACGAATCTTTCTCGTTCATCAGAAGTTTGGTTCAATTGGAAGGTAAGTAAAAAGTTCAGAAGCAACCGTACATAAAAAGTAAGGATAGCTAGTGTTAAATAAAATTCACTTTTAGGGTATTCATTCGATATAGCAGTACATATCAAATAACTATGTGAGCTTTTATAAGTCTTAGCTCTCAATAACAGGTAATTTTTGCAAATTCTGGTTATAAATGAATCTTTTAGTGGTGCGGCAAGACATCTTTTGAAAGCTGCACAGAAAGCAAAGAAAGAAAAAATATTCAAGTATCTTTGGATTAAAAACGGGAGAATATTCATAACAAGTACGTTGTTATTGATTCAGAGGTGGACCCTATAGCACTTAAATAATATGCAAGATCGAGAAGTAAATATTCTAAGTATTCCCTCTGTGAACTGTTGTGATGTTAACTTCCATGATCTCGATATACTTGAACAATTTTCTTACTATTCACCGAAATATAAGAAGCATTCGTAAAAATTTTGATAGCTTTCTTGTACACTTAAAGTCATTTGTTAACAAGCCGGTGACTTGATTTTGTGCGGTTATATCCGCAATGGCGGTTGCGGAAAGGGTTCACGGACAGGCGGATTCTATAAACGTGTGAGTGCTTTCAAGAACTGACAACTTCCAATATTTCCTGTTCTAATGTGGCCTTGTTCCTGGAAATTACAGGCGAGCTTTCCCACACGCAACCGTTTTAGGTAGCGAGAAGGATGTCGGGTGAGAACAACTAACAGCGTGACCGTTGTGCTAAAATTTGGTACTTTTTTCGAGGACCATGATACAATTTGTTGTTCCTTTGTTCCATTTTGTTTGTTCGAAAAGGCACATTTAAGGACTATTCACGTGAGATCTAATTGCGAACTGCCAACAAACGAATATTCGTTGTTTTTGACGCTTGTTAATGACAAGAAAACTTTCTTTAATCACAGATACCCGCGAATCAGTTTCATTGTTCAAGGTTAAGTTCGAACAAATTTTTCATTCTTGGGTTTGTGGATTGCGACTGATTTATGTGGATTGTGAATAAAATGTGACAATTCGCGGAAAGAATTTTCAATTTTCGGGAAAATTGCTGTAAATGTAAATTTAGCTATTTAAATCAACTAAAAGAAAGTTTTTTTTAAGATTAGATGTTAGATTAATTAAATATAATGCTTTGATAGGAGAACAAAAATCAACGGTTCCAAAAAACTTAAAGAAACTAATGTTCGACCAATTTATAAAGGAGGTAATAAAAAAATACAAGCAAACTACCTATCACAATTCTGCCTTCTATTGAGAAGATTATGGAACAAATTGTAGCAGAGCCTTTTCGGAGCTTCATTAAAAAACATAATTTGATAAGCGAGAATCAGTATGGATTCCAGAAAGGGAAAAGTACTTATCAACTCTTAGGAAAATTTGCTGATTTAAACAGCAGCTTGAGTAAACGTCAACATGTCCCTGAGGTCTGTGTGGACTTTAGCAAAGCTTTTGATACACTTGACCACAATAGACTTATTGACGCCGTAGAAAAAGTTGGCATTATAGGAAGATTGGCTAACTAACTGAGGGACTACCTGTCACTAAGGACCTTCAGAGTAAAAATTAAGGAAAGCCATAGCAGTCAATACAGTATAAAATACGGAGTTCTGATCTAAATTGGGTCCTCTTCTTTCTATTTGACACACCAATGCGATGCTGAAGTGTCTAAAAAAAAAAGGACCCCATTTGCATATGGAGACAATACTGCTATTGTTGTAACTCAAGCAAATGGTGTCACGATGATGGGCTAGTAATAAACAGTTTAAAAACAAAAGCTATGCATATCCGCAGTCCAATATATGCAAAGACTCCATTTGTGATGAAGACGCTTCGTTGTACCAGCGCATGCAATGAAGAAAATGTTGCCTTTGTGAACACTTACAAATATCTAGGTATAAGAATTGATTACCACTTTTTATGGGAACCTCTCATCAACATACAGAGAAACAAGTTAAAGGGAGCTCTGTTTGCGCTCGCATGTCTTCAATACAAATTACCGATTTGCGTTCAAAAAGCAGTACACCGCGCTCTCATAGAGTCGAGATTTCGACATGGATATATTGGCATGGGGAGGTGCAGCGCAAACACACATTGACAAGCTATAGAATGTTCAAGAAAGGGCCAGAAGACTCATAGCGAGCAGCAATTTCACTTCTAGTGGTGTTCAAATACTGAAGGTGAGGCAAATCTATGAGATGAGTGTGGCGTTGGAGTATTTTGATGATCCGAATTTTCGAATTCATATCGATCACCAGCATCACACCCAGAAGGCTAGTGTAGGGTAGGCAGGCGCAGTGGCTTAGTGGTTAGTGTGTTGGACTACTAAGCGAGGGGTCCCAGGTTCGAATCTCGCAAAAACCCTCGCGAACGTCTGACAAACATCCGAGAGTATAACTTTCTTGAAAGAGCTTCTCAATTTGCCGTTTGGAATCGGCATAAAATTGTAGATCCCTTCCATTCGTTCCAAAAATTAAACTCACACAAAACGAATGGTTGTGAGAAGCTAGGCCTTGGGGACCTACAGACCTGTTGCGCCAACTATTATACACCTATCGTCAACGAATGCGGAAGAAGACAAATGATGTAAACTGTGCCGAACTTGAACAACGAAAAACCACAGGACCTAAAAAATATTAGTGTAGTCAGCGAAAGAAAAAGAATATTAAAACAATATTATCTAGAAACTGTAACGTAAATCTAAATTGTATAATAAAAACAAAATAAATATATATAAATATATATGTAGGATTAAATTTTCCAAACAACCACCTGCAAATAAGCACTTTACTTTGCGGGTTTAAAATTTAAATAAAGGCTGGTTAAATTTTAAGGGCCGATGTTGAATGTGAACCACACCTAAACGTCAAGTTTTTTTCTGCAATTCATTTGACATTTCTCAAAACTTAACCACCCTTTATATACTTAAATATTGGTAGTAAAAACTTCGAACTTCAATTCATAAATACAATTAAATTGATTTGTTCGCAATTCGCGCTCGTGTGAATAGTCCTTTAAAAAGTTTTCAAAAACAGCGATTTCAAAATAAATATGTATAAAATATAACACTTTAAAAAGTGTAAAGCGGGAAAATACTTGTTAAATATCGTGAGAAAATTCTAAATTTGCAGAGTTGTGTCAGAAAAAGCTCTTATCTTAAAAAGTAGATTGAAAAATTAGTTGATATAATCTACAAACAATGTTTAATTAATGTTTATAAGTAGCAAAAAAAAAGAGGCGCGGTGGGAGAAAAAAGTGTTATTTCTAAACCTACTCTGCAATTTAAGAATTTTCGCACAAGGCTGGTTTAAACAGTCTTTGATTTTGCAAACAGTGTTCGTGATAGATCGATATCCTTACATATTATATATATGTAAGAATTCTGAGATTTGTTTTTGAATTTGCATAAGTAGTTATAAACTGAATATTCCGAGAGACGTGTAGGGGGGTGCAAATGAAGTGGGATTTTCCGATTGTGTAAAATCCAAGCGGTTGCAATTATTTGAAGGTCCATTTTCAATATGGTTGAAAAAACGAAGAAGTGGGTAGCGTTTGCTGAAAATAAGTTTTGCGTCGCTGTTATTGCATTTTTAATGGAAGTACGGTATTGAGCTTTAAAAATAGGTATATAAAAACACAGATCGGCTTTGGCTACTCATGTTTCAGGAATAATTAAAACAACTGATTTATTCGAATTTTTTGAGAAAAACTAAGTCTTATTTAGAATACTTATATTATCTTTAATATGTATTTTGATCAAAATCGTTAGAGCGGTTTTTGTAAGATTTAGCAGACAAAACAGTACTAAATATTGCAATGCTTAATTTGAAAAATACCATTACTAACCTATTTAGCTGAAAACTGAGTAAATGGTATTGTTCGGGATGTAAGCATTACTTGATTTTAAAGTTTTATCGAAATCGAAAATGGGGTTTTTGAGACAGTATTTTTTAATGTTATCGTTTTCGGTGATTCGAATTTAAAATTAAGGACGCAATATTTTTGGAAACATCAATTTTACTGTAAGTATGCATTTTGGTCAAAATCGTTACTGCGGTTTTCCGGTTAACTAAAGAAACCCAATTTTTAAAAAATGCCGTTTTCAAAAATCCATTGTGCGATAATAAAGAGTAAAACTGAGTTTGCAATTAAGTTAGAAATGTAGTACGAAATGAATTTCTGTTACAATCGTATGTACCGTTTTCGAGATACATGTGTCCAAATTTCAAAAGCACCTTTTTTCGTTTTTTTTTTTTTTTTTTGTGAAGAACTGAGTATGCAGTCATGTTAACCTCACCTACTTAAGGTCAAATATCAATTTTGGTTGAAATGGTTAGAGACGCTTTTGAACAAATCAAACTGGTATGAACATTTTATACGGGAAGTACCATTAATATTGAAAAAAAAAACCTCCCCGAACTGCAGGCCCACAAACTCCAAATCCGAAGTTTGAACGAAATCCGGGTAGCCATTCAGGGTGTAGGCCTCGGGGCATACGGACAGAATTTCGAAACCCACTTTTCTGAGCTCCTTTGTCATCGTAATGTCAGAACTGATCTCGAGTTCGAAATTTCGTACGAATACAATCTTTCTCTTACTATACGTAATGGAGAAATTTAAAAAAAGAAAATCGGTCGTATTGAGTTCTTGTTAATTTTTTAAGGTATGTTTTAAAATTTACAAAAAGTATTTGAAAAAGCTAATTTAATATTAAAATTGTCAATTTAGTCATTCAATTTGGTACAGCAGTGCATTCCTGGTTGCACTTCTAGTGGCTCGAAGTAGCCCGACCAATGTAAGTTGTTTTCCGAATACTTGTACACATATCTAAGTTTCTATCATTTTTAGAAAATAAAATTGAATTCCCATTTAAAACGTTCGCCTACGTTCTTTATATTATTCGAAGGATTTAATTGGGAAGAATTAATTCGATAGTTATCGTTGGGCAGCCGGATTATTTCCTGTCGAATTGCTGTGAAGCAGTATTTGCTTTTGCTAAAAACGCGATTGCCACATTTTAATGCAGCCGCATAGTTGTTAGTGACTACAACTTTGGCCTTAACGTATCTTCAGAAGCACTTGCTGACATTTGAAATAGCTTTAGTTACAAAATACCTACAGAAACCTGTGGACACAATTTCACCATTTGCAGCCACTCTGCACCGACTGCATGAGATTCCATCTACTTCTCGTTCAGCTTTGAACGATATTTGCAAATATCACTCGCAAGAGCCTGAGCTGTCTGTTCATTCAGCGATTGTCCTGCTACAACTGCTTGTCGCTCACTTCTGTCCCGTTTTTAATTACAGGCACGGAACACCGAAGACCGAACAAACAAGAGAGAATCCATAGAATGCGCGGCTTAAGAACAAAGTTAGTCACAGTATTTCCCGGCTCTGAATAATTTCTTTAATTAATTCATTGACCCACAATCGCGCGCGCTTCAGAGACATTCCGCGATTCCAATCGACGGAAAGAAATCATGACGGCTGCGCTCTCTAATCGCTTCAACTACACATGCATTGTAAGTGTAACTATACCAATAGAGAGGAATGCCAATTCACGGAATTGAGACATCTTACCCGGCCGGCAACAAGTACCACCACTCGACATCGACATCATTGAATCATTTCGAGATGCGCAATGGCCATCCCATATGGCCAGGCGTCCCCGACGTCCACGACATCCCATCGCCGATAATAATAATCATCTCCTAACAGAAATGCAATTAACCGAACATAAAATTGTAACTCGGCGCGCTGCACGCCGCCCCGGTGCATGTTCGTTTCGAGTTGAGTCCACTTTCTCGCCCCTCGCGGCCAAGGATGCCGCGTGCTGTTCGCATTGCTCAAACGATATTTAGCGTCGTTAAAACGCGTATCTGCTCCTTTTTTGTTGCGGGCAAACTGATACGCGGATTTAATTGCCAACAATAATCATAAAAATTTTCTATCGTCTTGTGCGCACCAGCGGCCGATGTCGACGCAATGTCACCAGCCCCATCGATCGAATATCAATGTCCACAGTCCGCGTCCAAGGATAGCCTTCGGAATCGAGCAGCGGCGCGAGCGAGAGAGGCAGGAAGGATGTACATGAGTACTTGCAGAGTGACCATCATCGCGCTATCATTATGTGGGCATCAGGGGCACATGGTATGTGCGCTGGGAGCTGACAAGCGTCATGCGGGGCACATGGGGTATTGATCTGGTTTGGCTGCTACTGCAGTATACAAGCAGACTCAGCGGTACCATCTTTGGAATGGATTTCTGGGTCTTCCATTCTGTAAACATTCCACTAGCATCTGATGGAATGATGCGACGATATGGACAGCGAAAAAATGCCCGAAGACGGAAGAATTAATGCAGGGGTGAAGTGGAAGTGCACTCCGGAGGCGCGCAGAGAGATTCATTGAGAAAGGAGTGCTGTGTTGATGCAGCAAGTGCATGGGCGCGGGTTTTTACGCGTCACAGGCTTAAGAAGTGCCGTCTGTATGTTTGTGAATGCTCGGGTGCTCTCAATGAATTTTTTTTCTTCTTCTTCTTGTCTGTTACTTTGTTTGGATAGAATCGTTTAGTGAGAATACTATTAGTATTAGTAAATATGTTTTGTGTTCATACATTGACACGCAAAATAGAAGATAGTTGTTGGGTGAAACGCTTTGCGAAGGCAAATGAAAGATAATTCGAAAAAAGACGCGAACTTAATGAACACAAACCAGCAGCGGCGATCTTTTCGCACAAACTGACACTAACAACCGCACCATAGAAATGATTAGAGGCTAAAGCTAAGATTACACGTTTCACTTTTCGTGACAAATTTTGACATCTGACGTCACAAAAATTCGCTCTTTCTATTGTCACTCGTGTGTCTATCGTGAGAGTACGCTGCGATAGCAAGAGTGACAAGGCGCCAAGACAAGCGATCACACGAAGTTACCCATTTAGGACAAGTGCTGATGTCATAATGACGTCGGCATGTCAAAATTTGCCACAAAAATGACACGAGTAATCTTAGCTTAAGTTATGAACTAGTAGAAGAGGCAAATATTTTTACTGACAGTATGACAAAGTCTCTTAATTGTGGCTTCAGGATCAACGCAGTTCCCCAAGACCAAAAGGTGGACTAGTGACGCACGATCTCGAAGAAGCCATCAAAGAGAGGGAAGAAGACAGTTTAGAATCTCTGTGAGATGGGGCTGATCCAAGCCGAGCGGTTTAGCATGCTTAAGACACCACCAATTTGAAACACGCATGTTTTACACGGAATACACCAAGAAGATTAGGGAAAAGGGCATCCCGAGTAAGACACAAGAACCAGAGAAACCAAGGGGATTCAAGCCGGCAGTCTCTTTGGATCAAGGAAACTTGAAAATCTGGTTTTGGAAAAATAAAACACCAAAAAAACACTCTTTGTATAATCTGTTTTAAGACATAAGAAAGGGACAGCAACTCAAAACGTCCTATCGCATTCTAGACTAAGTTGTTTTTTAACTTTCTTAATTACGTATAGTAAGAGAAAGATTTTTTTTTCGAACAAAATTTCAAACTCGAGATGTTAATCAGTTCTGACATTAGCCCTTTTTTATTATCAGCCATGATCCATATAGATCATCGAAATACATGCACTTACAACAACAGCACATGATCCTGATATTCATCGAGATCACGAATCATGATCTGAAAATTTATTGCACTAGGTGGCTTGTTTCATTTTTCAATGTTGGTGTGCCTGTAAACGATAGCCAAGCCACACAGTCACGTTGCCAGACTAAAATATGCAACACCCTTCATAAGACAAAAAATCAAAAGGCATTTTTTTCACATCGAATACATTTCCCGTCCTTCGAGATGATTTTGTTTTTCATCAACATTTATTTAACAAAAAAAATGTTTATGAAATGTTTCGCAGTTCGTTAGTAATTTGTTTCACAGGTGTTTTTTTGTTCTTTTAAAATAAAATACAAATGTCCAGAAAATCTTGGAATAACGAAAAATCGAAATTTAAATTGTATTGGGAAACACGTTTCTTTCTTATCACAGAAAAATCTAGTTCTGACTTCAATTTGTAGTTCTGGAATTTCGTGCCTAAGCCGCTGTCATTTACTTTGTCTAAGAACTCCAATCTGAGCGGACCAGAGGTGCAAACTGCATTAAGATTTCTATTACATTTCGAACTGATTGTAGGTAAACTCATTTCTTTTTAGAAACAAAACACACCATACTACGGAAGCCATGTTGTTTTCGAGCCTCTGGTCGTGAATTTCCGGCAGTAAAAAGTATTTCATAAACGTTTAATAAATACTTATTCGGCGTATACACCGGCAAAAAAAGAAATTTTTGACAAATGTTTATGAAATGTTTCTGAAGCAAATCGAGAGCATTTCATAAATGTTTAAAAAAAATCATTCGCTCGCATGAATACACCGAAATACCAAATTGCATTTTTCAACATAGAATTTTAAATCAGATTTTTTAAAAACAAACCAAAAATTAAAATTATTAGTTTGATTCATATGGTAACACCCCCGACAAGCAATTGTCAACTGACATCATATTGTGACGTCACGTTGTACAGAATGTTTGCAATATGGCTTGTGGCAATATCAAGTTTGTCATTTTCATATAAATCCGTCCTGTTTTGAAAGCAACTGTTGCCACAACTCCAAAATGAAGTTTTTCTGTGATGCGTATTGTTTTATTTTCGTGATCTGATTCGGATCCGATCACGCTGATAATAAAATACGGCTATTATGAAAAAAGTGGCTCTCGAAATTCTATCCGTCTGTCCGTATGTACCGAGGCCTATAGCCTAAATGGCGGTCCGGATTTCGTTCAAACGGTTTTTTTTTTTTTGCAAGGTAACCTCAATATTAATATTAATAAAATTTTCGAAGCAGTATGATTTGTTCGAAAACGGCTCGACCGATTTCAACCAAAATTGATATTTGAGCTTGAGTAGATGAGGCGCATTATAACCAAGGAAAAGATCTTCTGGGCCATTCACAGTTTTGCTCCGTATAAGCCACCAGGGCAGGACGGCAGTATCCTACCTATTATTAGTATCCTACTAAATCACATACACCAATCTTGGAAGTATGTCCGAGTAGTTTTTGTACCGAAAGTCAGTAAACGAGGTCAAGAATCCGCGAAGGACTTCCGACCTATTAGCTTAACCTCCTTCATACTCAAAACTTTAGAACGTATACTTGACCTCCACATAAAAACAGGCCTTGAAAGGTCTCCCTTATGTACTTCACAACACGCATACCTCAAGGGCAGGTCGACGAAGACCGCTCTTCATGAAGTAGTGGGCACAGTTGAAAGGTCACTTTCCCATCACCAATATACCTTAGCTACCTTCTTGGATATAGAGGGCGCTTTTAATAAAGTCCACACTGAATCGATCCAGGAATCTCTCTTAGAACTAGGTGTAGAGGATTTCGTCACTTCATGGATCATTCAAGCAAGGCTTGGTAACACCCTTCTAACCAAATCAGTAAGCAGAGATACACCTCAAGGTGGGGTGATCTCGCCTCTCTTATGGAGTATCAAATGTTGGTCCGAAAGGCCTTATGGCCATTCCAGCAACCTGCTTTCCCTTCCTTGCGGCATAGGTCGTATATCTATATGGACATCTCTAGAACACTTCGGCTTCCCAACGCAGCCAGCGTCTTTCAGGCAGAAGTACTTGCAATTAAGGAGGCGTGTAGACTGCTTCTTAACATAGTGACACCCAGAAAAAAAATAGGCATCTTCGTCGACAGTCAGGCCGCGATTAAAGCGGTTGGTTCAACTAAGTCAACGTCCAAGCTTGTTGTGGAATGCAGTGAGACACTGTCCAGGGCTTGTCATCGGTTTGAAATCACTCTCGTCTGGGTTCCCGGCCATAGGAACATTGAGGGGAATGAGAAAGCCGATGAGCCAGACGTGGCTCTGCTCTGTGCGTATCTCATGCGGAGGAAGTCTTCCCTCCGCTGGGATATGTAAAGAGAGAAATCCTCCTGCACTTCACCTCAAGGGCTGAGACTAGATGGCTGAACCTGACGAACTGTGTCATTTCAAGGAAGATCTGGCCAACCTACAATGATGCCAGAGCAAACAACCAAACAACCTCTTAGCCAGAACGCGTGTAGATGTCGCCAGACTAACGGCAATTAGTACGGGCCATTGGCCTTTAGGAACTCAAGTTTGGCATCCCCCATTACACCCACTGACGTAGCTGCGCTAACACAACTAAGAGTGAAACTGTGTTCCATCATTGTGAATGTCCGGCCCTAGCCAAAACCGGACGCAGTACACTAGGTCATCCTTTTTATGATGACCTTTCGGCCATTCATAGCATCCATTTCAGCAAGATCATCAAATTTCTCAACCCCACAGGCTGGTTTTAAGCTCCTTTAATATCCTTCATCCCCCTCTATTTTTAGGTTCCGTTAGTTGTGGTTTCAAAACGGCGCTCATTGCGATATTTGTGTTTTTCTCTCGTTAGGTAACGAGAAATACAGCCACTTAAGCCAACCAACCAGATGAGGTTAAAAAAATCGAATAACGGTAGGTACTTTTGAAATTTGGACACATCTATAAAACGGTGCATACGAATATAACAAAAACTAATATTTCTTAGGTAATATTTCTAACTTAATTAACTTTTGTCTTTATTATCGTACAATTGACTTTTGAAAAAAGTCGTTTCTTAAAAATTTGTTTTTCTTTAGCTTACCCGAAAACGGCACCAACTTGTTTGACCAAAATTAATACTGAGAGTAAAATTGATGTTTCCAAATTATTGCGTCCTTAATTTTCAATTCGAATCAGCGAAAATGGTAATTTCAGAAACAACTCATATTTCCAAAACCCCATTTTCGATTTCGACAAAACTTAACTGAGTAATGCTTACATCCCGAGCAATATCTTTTACTCAGTTTTCAGTTAAACAGTTAAGCAATAGCATTTAGTACTGTTTTGTCTGCCAAATTTTACAAAAACCGCTTTCACGATTTTGATAGAAACACATATTTAGGATAATAAAATAATTCTTATTAAGACCCCATACTTAGTTTTTCTCAAAAAATCTAATTATAGCGTTTTTTAATTCTTTCTTAAAAAATTACTACCCAAATCCCCATCTGTCTACGAATAATTTTGTAAAACTCATTACCTTCAATAAAAATGCAATTACGTCTATGAAAAACTTCCTTCTAGCAAATGCTTCCTACCTACTTCATCTTTTTTTCATACTCAACATGCATCTTATTATAAATCCAACCATTCGGAGTTTGTAAAATCGGAAAATCCCACCTCATTTGCGCCCCACACACGTCCATTTATAACTACTAATGCAAATTCCAAAACAAGTCCCTGAATTATATATACATATATCTACATATCTATGTAAGGATATCGGTCTGTCACGAACCCTACTTACTATCAAAGACACCTTAAACCAGCGTTACAAATAGTTATATATTCCAGTAAAAAAAAAAGCATGCCCTTACAGATCAGAAAACAGAAACTCCTGCTACATTTTGCGTTTTGCTCAAAAATCTTGTATAATCTTAAAATAATACAATAGGCGCTTACAACTCTCTAACCAGAACTTCCGACAGTTACATGTTACTGAGAGCTTCAACTTATAAAACGCTCACATTGTTAGTTTATGTTGAGATATACTGTCATATAAAATGAATAACCCAAAAGCGGATTTTATTTAATTCCTATTATTTTATGAACCGTTTCTTTTATGTAGCATCGGTTCTCAGACCGTTACTTACATACATAATAAAATAAGAAATGAACCAACCAAACTTTTGATGAACGAGAAAGTTCCGTTCGAGCCAGTAGTGCACTTTATTTTTTTCTGAATAAGTGTGCTTTTGCTTAAAATATTTATGAAAAATCAACAATGTAGCAGGGATGAAAAATGCCATTTTCGATTTGTACTAAAAACTCTTGTAAGATTGTACTGAAATGGAGTCAATTGCATTGAAAACTATTTTTCGTACAAAAAAGAGAATTCAAAATATTTTATTTTCAAAAAAAAAGTTTATATATAAGTCTATGAGCTCGTCAGGCTTAATACTCTCATTCAGTGTTGCCAGATTAGGCGCTTTGTCGTAATTTGGGCTACTTAAGAAAAAAACGATAGAAATGTCTTCCATAAGCGCCCAACACATTTTAAAAATTTTGCGTTAATTTTGTTTGTTTTTTGTGTTATTCCTCCAAAAAACTAAAAAAAAGAACATATTTTTGGACAAACCAGCACTTTTAAAACTTGGCAGCACTCTTGTAGTCAAGTGACATCGAAATGCAAGCATAGCAATTTATTTTGCAGGCCTTTTGATCTGACCCAAGCCACAAAAGCCAATTGCAGAAGATAGAAGTCAAATAAAATGCACGACGCGAATAAGTTAGATGTGTTAATTGGAAAAATACCCAAATTTTCAACGATTTTTGGGCTTCATATTCAAAATATTGCCCTAAGCTTGAAAATCATAACAGGATGAGTTTCTAATGAAAAGTAGAATCCATGCGCTTGGTGTGAAACTTAAAACAAATAGTTCGTTAGTTGATTTGATTTTCTATTTTCGGAAAAATAATAATTGCAAGAGAATTTGAAAGATACAGATACATAAATTGTATCGAATTAAAGCAAGTTGTACTTTTGTACTCTAGCAAACTCATTTGTATCGAATTCAATACAATTGTATCGACTTTTCCATCCCTGCAATGTAGATGGGTTGAGGGAAAATGAAAACGTTTGAGCAATTTTTCTTCAGTTATTTAAGAAAAATTTACTCATGAAATGGAAGTTAGTGATATTCAAAAGCGGAAAATACGCAACCATGTTTGTCCTTATATGTTTCTAGTACCTATATAGAACATCTCATTTAAACTGTTTTACTAACCAAACACATGAGTCTTAACAATTAACATTTTTAGTTTCGACTCTAAATTTGAGCAGTTCACAGTGGCTATTTTTTCTATACAAATTTCGCAATTGTGAGCTTCCGTAAATTTAAAGCCGAGACTAAAATGTTTTATTAGTACGGCGCATTATTATTATTCGTCTTTTAAAAATAAACAATAACTAACCAATAGCATTCAGTGATTTTAAAATTTGGTATTCCCGAACTATATCACATTCCCCCACGGTTGGCAGCGGTTGGCAGCATTTGTTTTATATAGTCAAGTAAATCTTAATCCCAAAAGAAAAGAAAATGAAAAAAACGTTAATGTATGTATTTAAATTGAATAGCTTTATTGTTTTCAAATTCAAGGACACTTGTTCAAAGCGTGGGACCGACTGACTCACTTTCAGTGTTCCCAGATTGAGGGGAAAAGCGCCATTTTTGGGGGGAAACATGGGACAATCCTTAAAAAAGGGGAAAAATACGAAATCTCTATAAAACGTAAGATTTTTAAAAGCAAAATTAAAACGTAGGTATTTTCACGAACAAATTTCAATAAATGAATTGTTCATATTAAACATGAAGGAAAAGAGCCCATCGAACGTCTTCGTAGGACTTTTTTTATATCTGAATGGATTCACTCATTTTGATATTATTTCTAGTAGAAAAGGAAATTAATGTTACATGTGTATTTTTATGTGATATGCTTTTTTAAGCTCGTTAGTAAGAATATTTACAGTTTTTTTTAGGTTTCCCTTAGATAACAAATGCAAATTTCACTTAGGGGAGAAAAAGGGGATTTTTTTTTTGCAATTTTGGGGAAAACTTAAGCTTTTACTGATAAAAAAAAATGTAAAAACAGTCTTCAAAGTCTGGGAACACTGCTCACTTTCTGTATAATTCCGGTTCCTATCAATCTCTTTCTGAGTAGCATCTCTCACACAGCAGCCGTGTAGTTAGTCATGAGGCCGGTGTGGGAAAATGTCCCATAATAGTTTATCACAATATTTTTTGTATGTTCATGCATGTCACACGGATTCTAAATTGACATTACACCGATAGGAAAACAAAATGGCGAATTTGAAGAAACTAAATTGAGTGGGTCAGCGGCAAGAGGACTGCGAGTTGGGGGTCTCAGTTATCAATTTGTCTCTGTCAAAAACGTCTGATCTTCAAACAAATTTCTACTTTCATTACATACAGACTTACCTCAAACACGACATTCTGCGATTCACCAAGGTGCTGGATGTCGGAAATGTTCTATCAGCAGCTCCAAAGTGCGTACCATTTATTTTCGTGTGAATGTTTTCCATAAAGTTCTTGAAAAAATCTTTATAATTGAATTAGAAGCATCACGAGAACCGATCTTATACAGGGTTTTCCAATAAGTGGTGTTATTTTGGTATTCAAAGAAAAATGCCATTTTTTGAGATTAATTATCGGATTTTTATTTCATAATAAAGAGGAAGATATGCGGTTGATAATGAAAAACAACATTAGCCAAATGGCCACCACAAGCACGCATACAGGACCATATCCTTTTCATGAAATTTTCCATAACCAAATCGCAAAGTGGCTGCCCTATGTCCACGATAGCCTCATGAATTTTATCTTTGAGGTCTTGAATCGACGCTGGGCTGTTGGCGTAGATCTTATCTTTTACGTGGCCCTAAAGGAAAAAGTAGCAAAGTGTTAAATCAGAAGATCTCGGTGGCCAATTGTGATCACCTCTTCGATAGATAGCACGGTCCGGAAACTTTTCCCATATAAGCTCAATGCTCTCGTTGCTTGTGTGGCACGTAGCGCCGTCGTGTTGAAAGTAAACGTTGTCCAGATCAATACCATCCAACTCCGACCATAAAACAACATTTATCATCTCTCGATAGCGCAATCCATTAACCGTAACTGTTGATCCAACCTCATTTTCGAAAAAGGATGGTCCAATGACCCCGCCGGACAATAAATCGCACCAAACAGTCACACGTTGAGGATGGAGGGGCTTCTCAACAATAACTCTTGGGTTTTCCGAGCCCCAGATGCGACAATTTTGGTTGTTGACG
Organism: Cheilosia grossa; assembly: GCA_963082955.1. Lineage (NCBI taxonomy): Eukaryota > Metazoa > Arthropoda > Insecta > Diptera > Syrphidae > Cheilosia > Cheilosia grossa. The sequence goes on from OY720148.1 coordinate 27,136,885, forward strand.
TAGCCACCGAGGTGGAAACGGGCCCATCAGTCAAGATGATTTTTCGATGGAATTCCGGATCATTTGCATGCATTTCACGGACCCAATCAGCAAAGACACGACGTTGTTGATGATCGGCCGGCTTGAGTTCTTGTGTTAACTGAACTTTATAGGCCATCAGGACCCAAGTCTTTATGCAATATACGGTGTAATGACGTTTGTGGAATGCCCAATTTCAAAGAACGACGAGGAATGGACAAAGTTATGGGTTTTCTTCAATACTTTGGGCTTCAGCAGCAATATTCTCAGTTGTTCTTGAGTGACGTGCACGGGTTTTATTCTTCACATCACTAACTTGTCCCAACAGCTCGAATTTTTCCACCAACTTCTGTCACCAACTTCTGTATTGCGGCCCGACAAGGTGCTTCACGACGCCCATAAAATGCTTTAGTTTTGCGAACTGTGACTGCAAGATTTTCACCATTTTTGTAAAGAATTTTAACAATTTCAGTGCGTTGTTGAAGCGTGTATCGTTCCATTTTTAGTAATGGCGTAGTTTCTTCTTGTCAAATGTCAAAGAATAAAAGCTTCAAAAGTGACAGCTACCGAAATAGCGGTTCATTCACAATAACACCTCTCATTGGAAAACCCTTCACCATCTTCATAATGCTTCTCATCAATTCAGCACTTTCTAAGCAAGCCCTGCGTTGCCAACATAGCTCTTATGATTTGACAGGTGTCAGCTTTATTTCGTAGCCAATTGTGACCGCCTCCGATGAGAACATCTAAACTGGCGAATTCACATGAAATGTCAGCCTACCGCTTGCCCGTCATTTTACTTCACAAGAAACACGTTCATAATTATTTTTCCGACCTGGAGGGCAGATTTACGATCGATTTTGACACATTCATTCATATCACAGCCTTAAAAGTACCTCCGTTCGGAGACCAAGTGAGATCATTTGTAAAGAAAAGGAGAAACCTCGTCGATAGATCACTTTTATGTTTGCACAGAGTGTCTCTTTTGCGTGTCACATCTCACATAAGTGTGTGACAATAATGCAAATTACGATCAAACAAATCACTCAGCTTCCACCCTCAGTTCCAGTTGCGTATATAAAACCTCCAAGACGGCTGCTGGTAGATATATTATTTAGGATGACGAAGCTCGTCCACTTTACTGCCTCAAAAATAAATCGTGGGCGGCACACTGAATACCGAATACTGCAACTGCAACAGCGACACCATTCTTCAATATACGGACTCCGCTTGCGCCTCGTCACAGACGGGCGGTAAATCATATTACTTTGCATACTCCCTCCCATCAAGCATGGCCGGCTGACACGCGACTGTCATTACAAACGTGAGCGATGTTTTCCTAGCCGTTCCGTCACTCTCTCGCTCGCTGTCAGAGATCAGAGTGACACTTTTGACTCTCGTGAGCAACGCTCCAGCAATGACATGAAATTCTGCTGCGAACATTTTAATGTTGCATTTGTCAATAAAAAATAATGCCAAATGCAAATTGTTTTAGGCGGACTCGCTAATTTGCTTCCTAGAATCGCCCCACGATGATGGTGGTAGTGTGTGCGCGTTCCTGCGCACAAAAATGACATTCAGCACCCATCAGCCATCGCAACGCCTGCCAGGAAATTGTCAGCAATTTATATTCGCGTACTTTTATTGATACTTCAATAAATTATGAGTATGTGACTGCCCCTCTAGGAGTATTACGATCGACAGTTTGACATTTACGTGCGGTTTTTCGTTTGTTTTGCGCTTGTCTTGTCTCTCGCACAAATCGTAGAGCGTAATCCCACCAAGGTAAGCATGAATATTAAAATACAATTAGACGCGGGCAAGAGCGACCTCAATGCAGATCGGAGGATGGCAATAAATTTCCGATTTGGACCGGTGTGGTGTGACACACCTTGAGACACCTGGTAAATTGATCGTTATCATTGTTTATGATAGCGCGCTAGGCGGCGATGCTGTTCCGTACAATAGTTTCCTTAAAGGAGTTCGCTTGGTGCCTGTTCCCTTATGGTTCCGGTTTTTGTTTTGGTGCGAGTTTGATCTGGTTGTCATTGGTGCAGTGGTGTCTGGTGCAGTGGTGTTGCTGCATCGACAATGCAGTTTTTGACCTTCCACGTTGCGCTTCGAAACCGTGTGTAGGCGCGATGCGTGGGAAACAAGAAACATGCGAACTTTTCGCTTGTAGTTGGCTGTGGATATTGGATTTTGCTTATGTTAATTCCGAGTTCTAGTTAAATTTGTATTTATTCATATTATGTATTTATTTATTTATGAGGCGCTTTGCCACAAATAATAGTGAATAGGTTTTGTTTGATTAACGACTGAAACATTTTTTTAGTTACATAATAAGCTATCTAGGTCGAATGTAATTTGTAGGTAGCCCGTAGATGTACAATCAACCACAATTTGAAAAATAAATAAATAAAATGAATAAATGTAGACCTTGGTTACGGATGGAGAAACGCCGCACCGTGGGGAAACTTATATGGTGGATTCGGAATAACCTCAAAAAATTAATGAGTATAAAAAGTTGTTTTTCCATTATAATAAATATATCATTTGCAAAAAACGTTCTATTTTTTACTCGTTTTATCACTTAAAATTGAAATTGAAATTGAAAATTACATTTCCGTTCTTCTTGCAACGTGTGTCTAAACAAGCAGTTCAGCTGGCGTATTCTTGCGTAGCTGTAATTTCATTTTAAATGACGTAAAAGCTTAAAATTAATACGGAATCAATAGCTTCGAGTAGGGATTTGATTCCAGGGTGAAGGTCATTTGCTACGTGGCCCTTATAAGGCCTATCATCGCTTATGTCTGTCCCATGTGGTTCAATATAGCGTCGTCCTATATGGAAAAGACTCGGGTGTTTGAGAGACAATGTCTCAGGGCCTGTCTAGGGTTGTTTAGAACTCCTGAATCTCAGTACATAAAATACTATCCCAACAGGACCCTATACAATGGGGCTCGACTGAATAGGATTGACAATTTCCTTTTTAAGGTGATTCGGAGGCACGTCGCAAGGGCGATGGCCAGCGATAATAACCTGATCTCAGGGGCTTACTACCCCAATTTAATGTACCACGAGAGAACGCGTCGGTCTGGCTTCATCCCGCCTGAGGCATTTCATCATGTAGACATGAAAGGGTTAGTCCAGACAAAAGATGGTGTGCCGGTATTGTAAAGGGTTTTTCAATAAGAGCGCTACAAAAGTTTTTTAAATAAACCAAAAACGGTTTTGGATATGAATGAAGTTTTTTATTCCTGTGAAAGTACGTTTGATGCCATTATGTATGGAACTCGATTTCTTTTACATGGCCACCACGGGCATGCTTGCAGAAGTCCAGACGCTGAACCCAATTTTCGACGGTTTTCAAACATAAATCGGCCGATACTGCTGCAATTTCACGTTCGATATTCGTACGAAGTTCATCAATCGTCGCTGGCTTGTCTGCATAGACCATATACTTGACGTAGCCCCACAGGAAATAGTCTAACGGCGTCAAATCGCACGACCGAGGCAGCCAAGCGACTGGACCATTGCGTGAGATAACACGTTCTCCAAACTTGGTTTCCAATAAATTGATTGTGACATTCGCTGTGTGGCTTGTGGCGCCGTCCTGTTGGAACCACATGTCCTCCAAGTCCATATCATCCAATTGGGGCCAAAAATATTCGGTTATCATTGAACGGTAGCGATTCCCATTCACAGTAACGTGCCGGTCTTGATCATCACGGAAGAAGTACGGCCCAATGACGCCGCCGCCCCTAAACCACACCAAACCGTAATTTTTGCGGGATGCAATGATGACTTATGGAGTACGTGTGGATTGCTGCCTGACCAATACCGCATATTTTGTTTATTGACGAAGCCATTCAGCAAGAAATGAGCCTCATCGCTGAAGATGATTTTTCGATGAAAATCCGAATCATTTTCAAGTTGTTGCTCAGCCCAATTCACGAACATACGACGCTTCTGGTGGTCGAGCGGCTTCAGTTCTTGCGTCAATTTAATCTTGTAAGGATGTTGGGCAAGATCTTTTCGCAAATTCGCCACAACGACGTCACAGAGATGCCCAACACTGGAGAACGACGTGTGAGAGACACATTTGGGCTTTCTTCAACTGAAGCCTCAGCGGAAGCAATATTCTCGACACTACGGGCACTTCTTTGTCTCACTGGCACGGGAATGTGGATTTAAATTTTTCCACTAGCCGCTCAATTGTTGATCTGCTAGGACGATTATGACGACCATAAATTGGACGTAGCGCTCTTAACGTTGAGGCCACTGACTCCGAATTTCGGTAGTAAATTTTAATAATTTCGACTCGTTGTTGGCTCGTATATCTTTCCATCATGAAATGGCAAACCTTACTGAAGAGAAATGTCGAAAGAGTGGCAAGAAATTCGGCGTCGTTTGCTGTCTCTGTCGCTCTACTTTTGTAGCGTCTCTTTTGAAAAACCCTTTACCACAGCCACAGCGGTGCGAGGGATAAGCGGCTCATCCACGACGGGTACGCCGCCAATGCTCAGGAGCTCCTCCGTTTTAGCACCGCAATTGCGGATCGGGACAGGGACGATACGGTAAAGCAGTTCACCGAACTGTGGTTGCTTGAGGAACAGGTGAGGGTGGATACGCTCTCTCGGGCCGGTGCGCTACTTACGTAGCATCCTCCTTAGTTTTAAGCTAGATATTGAGTTTGTAGTTTTTGGGTTTAGATTAGGGGGTCCTTGGGAGGGGCCGGGCTAGCCAACTTGAAAAAGTGCTTCCGAGACCCGACCAACGCTCATGGCCTCGCTCTAGTCTCGGCGGCACGGTGAACCCTTGTTGGCGGCTGCAAGCGCCCAGGGACGCAATCAGGATGGTGACCAATCGATGAGATTGCTCACTACCCTGATTATAGGTAATTTAGGTTAAGTAGCTTAGGTAGTTTTAGGTAGTTTTAAATAAAAAAAATACAAATAAAGAATTCAAGTCTTATAATGTTTCTTGAAAATTAAAAAACAAACAAATTTAAATGTAGATAGATTTAAGGCCGAAAGGCAACTGGCTGAGAGCCGGTAAGCTAGAATAAGAAAAATGTTAGTTTTTAATTAGATTTAATCATTTTTGTCTAGTATGTAAGTTTAACTAAAAATACCAATAAAAAGGAATTTAAAATGTAAATGTGGGAACTATTGTGTATTGAGTCAAAACAACCGGTCAAGTTTAAATCCATTTATTAACTAACTCTAGTTACAATGTGTACTTAACTCTAATGCTTAATTTAACGAAAACAGCGCAAAGTCGTTTTACCAACACATTGTTAAAAGTATTACACTGCACGGCTCTCCTTAATACATGACAGGTACTTGTAAAGGGTCGCCATCTAGCTTTTTTTTTTTTCAACTAGTGCTTATTTCGCGAATGGTAGCACTTAGCTCATGTCTGATTTGACAGATATTTAGCTTTATCCTTCCGCTGAATGAATATGGTTGTGTATACGCTTGAACAACGCTGGGAAATATTGCGAAATTACTTTGAAAATCATGGTAATGTTGCAGAATGTGTACGAAAATTGCGTACGGAATTTGGAAGAAGAGAAGCACCATCAGCTCCGTATGTTCGTTATCTTGTGAAAAAAAGTGAAAGAAACTGGCATCCTCATCGATAAACCAAAGCGTTAAAAGCCAAAAACAGTGCGTACACTGTTTGGTGCGGAATTTGGTCCAGAGGCATAATTGGGCCATTTTTCTTCGAAAATGAGCAAGGAGTGGCCGTTACAGTCAATGGCGATCGTTATCGGGCCATGTAGAACGAATTTTTGTTCACAAAAATTGAAGAGGAGGATATTGGCAACATTTGGTTTCAACAGGACGGCGCTACGTGCCACACAGCCGCAGCTACACTCGATGTTTTGCGACCTGTTTTTGAAGATCGCATTATCAGCCGCAGAGCTGATGTCGTTTGGCCACCTCGGAGCTGCGATTTGACACCGTTGGACTATTATTTGTGGGGTGCCGTTAGAGATAAGTGTTACGCCGACAAGCCAGAGACAATTGACGCTTTAAAGGGCAATATTCGTGAAGCCATTGGTGAAATACAGCTGCACACAATCGATAATGTGCTTAAAAATTGGACCGATCGTGAGGCTACTGCATGGCCAGCCGGGGCAGCCATTTGAATGAAATTATTTTTCATTATTAACCGGAAGGATTGTACTTTCAAATAAAAAAAGAAATTTGAGAAAATATTCAGTAGGTTTTTTGTTTAGCATTTTCAAAAAAAAAGAAGTTATTTGGCGGACCCTGTACTTCTGATCCCATCAACTCCTCTATTCACTTTCCCCTTTATTGCTATCACTGTTGTGCCGGTTTCTTACATCTAGTTTTTTACATGGTTTTTTATGTGTAAGAACTTAAAGCTACCTATATAAATTGAAATACTTATATATGAATCTATTTTCCATTTGTTGCCCAGTAGAAATAGATTTCTCTTCCTCTTCTTCGTCGTCCTCAATCTCCAAATAACATACATCGCTAGATTTACTGTTCAAAGTAAAATAAATGTGTACCTATGAGTTTTTTCGACCTCTCGAAAGTTAGCATGTTCCGAAGAGGAGTATGAATTTGCTAAATTTGGAAAAAAAATATTTCGATCTGTGCGGCTTGTTTAGTAGTTTTAAAGCCGACTGCGAAAGGTTTTCATGTTGTATCCCTGCGGTGCTCCAAAACACTCCTGGTTTTTAAATTCCTAGTTCGTGAAGGCATTTGCATTTATATGTATATTATTTAACCAATTCCATATGATTGTCCACTTCGTCAGCAGAAATATCCTTGTCGGTGTCGATTTCTTCTAACTCATCTCGTTCTAACTCAGCAAATTTTTCAACAGATGGAGGCTTACAACGTTGTCTACAAAATGTTAAATGTGTTCTTAATTTCATTTGCGAATTTTTGCAAATAATTCAGCGGTGCCTAGTCAATCTGCTGACTGCAGTGCTGTGCAAGGTTTGCTTAAGAAGTAATCACTTCAAAAAAAACTATTTTAAATTATTTTATTTTATGCAAAAAAGTGCTGAATGTACTGCTTTGGTTGTTTCCAGAACGACAGCACTGGTGAAGAATTTTCCTCGGGAAGTCAGAGGGCGACTGAAGCCGTCTACCCCAGCTTATAGCTTTTGGCATTCCGTCTGAGGAAAGGCGACTAATACGGGGCAGAAGTGGGTGATTGAATCAATCAACCCGACTGCTTACACGGAAAATTAATCGCGGTGTACTAAGCAGTCGTTCTCAAGGACGTTGCGTTTAGTTGTTGAACGAAGCCATAATTAGACTCAGTCTGTAACGACTTTGCTAATACAGTGGGAGAGGTCGCTTGTGTCTTCAAATAAGCAGCACACTGAGTCTTGCGCAATGTAACAAGAGCTGGACGGGTGCAAGGCAGGTGATCATTATTTTGTTTCTTCCTCCTCGTCTCTACAGCTCCGCCGGAAATCGGTGTAGGGTACCTAATCCGCACCTTGCTGTCAGAGATAATGCTCCCACAACAGAACTGATTCTGGAATTATAACTATTTTAAAGACTTTGGTCAATAACTCGACGAACGTTAAGTCTAACAATAACCTTTGTCCATTTTATCGTTTTGGCCATGACACAGATGTTAAACTCTGGAAAAATACGTAAGATCGCGTCCCAACTTTACCAGCTTTAGGGCAAGCTCTCCAAAATCATCCACATTCATATTCAAAACTCCTTCCCTTTCACTGGTGGCAAAACTTATCGCCCGAAAAAAGAGTAAAACCATCGCTTAATCTCATACCAAGGATAAAACCCTCTAAAGAGTAGGTATACTCCTTCTTTATCAGGCCCTTCAAGACGAAACCCTTGAAGCTACCATAACGAACTATTTTCCGCATCAAGAGACTGTGACTTGTTCATTGTTGAAATCGAAAAGATATAGGGCTTGCCCGCCTGTCACATGGTATCAAACTCACTCGATAGTTTTATGTAAATTCGCACCCCCCAGGGCGAATGGAAATTATTTCAAGTCCCAACTCGTGTCAACCGCAACTCCGAGTTAAAAGTTCACAGAGTGTAAACCTTCCAGCGCAGTCGGTTGGGGCGTGGAATCAGGATGACACGCAGTTAATGGAAGATTTACAGCCGTCTCCTTCATCCTTCCGTCTGGTTAAATTACATCCTCTCCCTCGAAGGACACATGATTAAGGGACAAGAAATGACAAACAAAAAACTTCATCAGAAGGAGTAGTTTTTTTTTTCAGTATTACAAACACTCCCCCGTCCATGAGTCTAATTCTACTCGATTCTGTCAAGGAAGTGGCATCCCATCTTCCTCGAATATATACGTCTTCGTTTTTTTTCTTCATTCTTTGTTACAGCACTGCTTCTTTAATCCGAGAAAATTATGCAAAAAGACGTAACGATAAAATTTGGTAGTAGTTTACTCTCTAAAGGACATAGAAATACGGTCTTGTGAGGGTTGTGACCCCAATGACGCTGTATTTACTGTATGTGGGTGATTCGACTGTATTTAATACAATTGTTGGGGAAGCTTCTTCTGTATGGAAAACCTTAAATGGCGCAAGGACTATGCAATAAAGCAATTTATCATTTCGAGAACTATGACGTATAGTGAAAGCATCCCATTTGAATTGAGGGGAGAATGGGATGAGCACAATTTTGTATTACTGTTCGAGGTCTATCTAGGGTTGGGTTCAAGGAAGGATGATGAAATACCCAGCACTTGGAGTCGTTTTAAGGGAATATAAGTTGTGTCCCATGAAGACGTCTGAGATTAGTTTCACTGATAAGTTCGCAATTATGATTGCTCAAGTTGAGGTTTTGTTTGACGAGTGATTGTGGTTGTGCTTTCGAATTCATCGTCGTCAAAATTAAGTAACATGAAGTTATTCAGATTGACGTGGTGATAAGGAACCAAGGACGTGCACGGAATTGCTTCGATCACGTTCACAAAACTATACATGGATGACAGTGACAGGTTTAATTTTTGAAAAAACCACGTTTGTCGATTATTTGATGATGGAGGGGATTATCTGTGCGTAGGTGCGGGTGCGTTCGAAAGTGCTCAGGAAAATTAAGAGTTGTGCTTATTTTTAAGACTTGTTGAAGTTCGATATGTATAAGTCGATTCTGTAAGCCTTGTGAATTTAGGTCTACCAGTTGAAGTAATCACTTTTTATCAAGGCGTTGATTATATCCTATTCACACCGAACCGAAAACCGTGTTTTCGTCGAAAACCCGTCGATGCATTCACACCGAACACACAAATAGTTTTCGTTTGACGTTTCAATCAGTTGTGAGGCACTAGTCGTGAAACCTCTGTGTAAACTATTTTGGTCACAAATTTCGATCGCATCAATCAACAAATAAAATTCATTCAGAGCATTTAAAAACTGTATTTCCTTAAAAATGATGAAATCCTCTCTGATTTGTCAGTAATAGATTCGAGTGTCACTAAGAATTATTATATTTGATTTATCCTTATCTTCTGGCGAGTTTCTAGACTGTTGGAAATATTCGCTAACTCCAATTTCCAAATCGGGTTCAAAGAGATGTATCGAGAATTATAGACCGATAGCAAAGCTCCAACTGTTTTCTAAGGTATTCGAGGCAGCTTGTTGAAAAAAGGTTGTACTCAGTTGTTCGCAACTGTATTTCTGAACTTCAGCAGGGGTATGTAAGTGGTAGATCAGCCGCTACAAACTTGGTTTTTTTTTTTTCAAGTACTGTCTGGAAAATATTGAAAGATTGCGTGTATACAGATTTTTCAAAAGCCTTTGATTTTGGAATTCATTCTAGTGTTTTAAAATGGATTGGCAATTATTTGACCAATCGCAAACAATTTGTTACAATTGGATCCGAGTTTCCGAACGAAACCGAAATTTTTCAGGTGTTCCCCAAGGAAGTCATATTGGTCCTCTTCTAAAGGTTTTTTTTTTTAAAAAGGTATAGAACTTCGAATTGAAATAAAACACAAGAAAATCGTTTTAATGTCCATCAATTTGGCTTTATTGGAAGGATAATTCTATGCCATTAATGTTTAAATATTATTTCGCGCATGTGGCCGCCGCGGCTGGTTCGAATAAAGCCAAGTCTAGAGGTCCAATTTTCGACCACTTTTTCGAGCATTTAGGGCCGTATGTCGGCAATAACGCCACGAATGCTGGCTTCCAAGTCCCCTAACGTTTCTGGTTTGTTGGCGTAGGCGAGCGACTTCACATATCCCCAAAAAAAAATTATCCAATGGTGTCAAATCACACGATCTTGGTGGCCATTCCGCGAAATTATGCGCTCATCGAATGTTTCCTTCAATAAATCGATTGTGACGTGCGCGGTGTGGCATGTAGCGCCGTCTTGTTGGAACCACATCTCATCCACATTCGTGCTATCCATTTCGGGAACAAAATAGTCGGTTAACATGGCTCTATACCGGTCTCCATTAATGGTAACTGACTCTCCAACATCATTTCGGAAGAAGTATGGCCCAATGACTCTACCAGCCCATAGAGCACACCAAACAGTCAGTTTTTGTGGATATAATGGCGTCTCAAGGGTCTCATGTGGATTCTCTACACTCCAAATGCGGCAATTTTGCTTGTTGACGTAGCCATTCAACCAAAAATGAGCCTCACCACTGAACAAAATTTTGCGATGAAAATCAGCATCGATATCAATCTCATTTTCGGCCCATACACCAAAATCACATCGCATTGCATGGTCTCGCGGCCTTAATTCTTGCACGAGCTGGATCTTGTAAGGTCTTTGCGCAAAATCTTCCATAAAGTTGATTTGACCACAAAATGTCAGTTTTATCTCTATTCGAAAAACCAACCTCTAAAAAAAAACACCCTTTATAACTGCTTTTCATCAATGACTCAAAATGTCTTTTGTATGCAGATGATCTTAAAATCTACAACACAATAAACTTTATGTCAGAGCGTTACAAAATGATTTAAACCGTTTAAATGCCTGGTGTGTTCCTAATGGCCTTAGTTTTAACATTAAGAAATGTTCGGTTCTTTCTGTTAGTAGAAAAAAGTTCCCTATATTTTTTAGTTATAAAATACACACAATATTGAGTAGAGATTCAGACCAAAAAGACTTGGAGGTCATTTTTGATTCGAATCTAAACTTTTCATTGCATATTGACTACATGGTTGGCAGAGCTAAACAAATGCTAGGTTTCATTTTTCAAAACTAATGATTTTAATGATCCATATACACTTAAAACTCTCTATAATACCTTGACTCGTTCGATATTAGAATACTGCTGTGTTGTTTGGAATCCTTCTTACCACAATACTGAATCTCGCATAGAGAAAATTCAAAGAAGGTTTACTAGGTATGCTCGAAAAACTGGAAATCGACTGGAATAATAATCTTCCAACCTACGACCACAGATATTCCTTGATAAATTTGAAACCTCTTTCTAAAAGAAGGATGTATGATTCCGAAATGCTTGCTAATGACATCTTAACTGGCCACATTGATTGTTCGTTTTTGTTGTCATTATTTGATGTAAGGGTGGTTAGGTTTTAAGGACCGATGTTGATTTTGAATAAAACACAAATTATTCAGGAAATTACTGTCATTTCTTTTTATTATGATAATATTGGTATGGTTCAATTATGTATGGAACAAAATATCGGTCAAATGGCCGCCGGGACCTCGGCGGCACACCTCCATCCGATGGTCCAAGTTTTCGATGACGCTGAGTCATAATTGAAGTTTTATGCCGTTAATGTGCCGAATTATATCATTCTTTAGCTCTTGAATTATTGCTGGCTTATCGACATACACCTTTTCTTTCAAATAACCCCAAAGAAATAAGTCCAACGGTGTCAAATCGCATGATCGTGGCGGCCAATTAACATCACCACGACGTGAGATAACACGGCCATTGAATTTCTCCCGCAAATGAGCCATTGTTTCGTTAGCTGTGCGGCAAGTGGCACCGTCCTGTTGAAACCACATATCGTCCAAAAAGTTCGTTATCATCTCACGATAGCGAACACCATTCACAGTAGATGCCTGACCGGCCTCATTTTGGATTGAACGCCCATTTTCATAATAAAACTGAATAACTTTAACGCGTTGCTCGATTGTGTATCTTTCCATGGTTCCATTGAGTTAGTTAATGTCGAATGAAATGCAGAAAAAAACTTGACGTTTAGGTGTGGTTCACATTCAACATCGGCCCTTAAAATTTAACCACCCTTTATATGCTCCTTCTCGTTTTCTTCGACCTAGGGAACATTTTTTCTCTATGCCACCTAGACACAGAACTAATTATGGTCTGAAGGATCCTATCCCTATGGCTTGCGTAAATTACAATAATACAAAAACCTAATTGATTTCAATATGAGAAGGGAACATTGTAGATCTGTAGTTTTAAGTAAATTATAATTTGTAACATAAGTTGCATAAATTATTGCAAAGTAATCTAAAATAAGTTGAACTTATAATACGCAATAAATAAATAAATAAATAATATTAGCCCATCAATTAAGCATGGAAAATGATTTTATGTTGTGACTTGTGACTTCTGTTCGGTCAACTGTTCTGCTGAATCTGCTGAATATTGCAAAAGGTGTGTTTGATTCGAAAATCCGACGGTTGGAAGTCGTTTTCGTTGAAAAGGACTAGACCAACTCGATTTGAAAACTGAAATTTGTACGGGAAAACTTCTGTTATTGATGAAGTTTTCGTGTGTAAATATGGTAGGTATTGGTGTTTCCTTGTTTAATCACAGTCGAACGAGCCGTTAATTCTGTTCAATTTCGTCCAGGGGGCCAATTCTTGTCCTGTGATAAAGTGAAGAGAAAAGTAATTTCACAAGTTCACGGTGAATTCGATTCTCGACCTAGGATAAAATGAAAATAAATGCCATAATTTTTTCATGTGTTAACTATTCTATGACAGCCGTTTCATTTATGACGAACTGTAATAAGCAAAGAGAGAAGAAATGAGAACAATAATACCCTTTCACTGGCGATGGAGCCCCGCACCTAACCCCAACTATTGAGACCTAGATTACTGAAGACATAACAACGCAAGCTTTTCTATATAAGACTGTCAAGATTACTGTGCTGTTGTACTGACTTGCAGAAGCGTGGAGTTTTTAAAAATCAGCTCTAGAAATAATCGAGAGAAAAGTAGGTATTCGTACGGTTTTTCGGTTCTATAGCCGTTGGCAAAGAAGACGGTTGGACTATGAACTTCACAAGCCCGTAGAGTTAAACATCAGAACTACCACCAAACAAATAAGAACCTCTTATGTCATATTGATTGTTCAATGCTTCCGGGCGGAAAGTCTTGGATTCAACGCTCAGGGACTGTCCAAGATGAACAAATTCCGTAGTTTTTAGATATGTATAAGTGTACTTTCCAACAATTCTCCGAATTCAATTGGACGATTAGTGCCTTGGCGGCCAAGTTTGCGGAACTATAGCGCAAAATCTAAAAACAAACTCTACCCTTGGTCACTTTCGACGGAGAAAAGTCGCTCAGGTCCTTGCACCCAGTGAGGCTCTTTCTGAATCACAGTACTTTGCACAAACAAAAATTGAATATGTAGCTTCCAAGGAAATTCACATCCATGGCGCCTCCAGATTAATGTCCTGTGTAATACAAATGAATTGATACGCAAAACAGGATAAGCTGTACTCTCAAGCCCACTACATCAGAAATTAATGCCCCGAATAGGCTAAACGCTCAATTAGGCAGCACATTCACATGAAAATGGCCCAAAAAACAATCCGAAAGCCAAAAGCAACTTAACAAATGTCCTCCTATTATCCACCCCATACATCACATTAATAGTGCACTCAATAACCCGAAAGAAACAGAACACAAAACCAAACGAATCGTAATCCGAATCAGAGTCGTACAACAATTGCAGCAGCAGAATACGAGCGTACTCGTGTCGGGATCATATGGCAACATGATTTCATCTAATCCACCATAAACCATATCTTCCACTGTTAGCACTTGGGAATCATGTCATATCTGCGGAGATCTCGCCAAAATCTGTTGCTCGCCACAGTTGTTGTGTCGGTGTCGGTCGGTGTCGGTGCGCTGGCTGGCTGGCTGCCTCAAATGTGCACACCAGACAAATCCGCATCTGAGACACTGTTGCTGTTGCGACTGCGGCCTGCCTGAAGTAAGGCAAATAAATTTTCCGGCATGCACAACAATTGAAAGAGAGCGCGCACTCCCACGCCTGGCGGCAGCTACTGCTGCAGCACCGCACTGCAACTGAACCCACGTTGAACCTCCGTTTTCATGGTGGCATTTTGGAATCGTTAAAATGATTTGTTTCGGGCACACACAACTGCTCATATTTTGCCGGTGGCACTATTCTTTTTTGTTGGTCGTCTCTTAGCCCGAAATCATATTTTGGCCCACCAGCAGTCAGGATTTGTGCCATTGTTTCCGAAAGCATGGGAGGAACTGTTTCCTGCCTTCTCACACTGCTCCGCCAACCGAAGGCAACTGTAGCAGCAGCTCGCCTGTTCTGCATCAGGTCCTTGTGTCAGCTGTGTGACGGTGATGGTTGGGGCTTTGTTCTGCATTCGCAGAGTATCATGTTTCCCTTTGTAATTTAAATAGTGTACATCAACATTTATTCAGTGCATGCAATTTGAAGACGGAAGCTAGGAGGAAGAGGAACACACAGCCAGAGAGCCAGAGTCAGTGTCAGACTCGGAGTCGGAGTCGGAGGCAATGTCAATAAAATGTTGAAATTGTATTTTCGTCGACAGCGAGTGCGCTGCACGAAGCTCCTACTCCTGGCCATCCATCGTATGTGGCATACAGGCTGCAGACACACAGTCCACGAGGAAGAAAGTTCGGTTTGTGTGCTTCGTGGGATTGTTCGGATTGTTAAATGCTATTCAAGTCTCGTCAAATGTTGAGATATGATTGTTCAGTGGTTGTTTTATGGCGGAGCAAACTTCTTGGCTCTTGTCATGAGTCATGACTTGAATTATTCAATGGAGGGCGCAAGAGAGTTCGTTCCATCGACTACAAAGGGGTAAATACGGACTACGGATACTGAATCGGATTTTCTGGGAATGGACATTTTTTGAAGATTTATGGAGAACGTCTTGGGGTTGGAGTGGAACGTAAACCGGGGTCGTCGGTCGTCGCATATGTATACATACTCATTGGTAAGTGTTCTTAGGTCTAGTTCTTGTAGGTGGCGAGAATATTCTTGGATCTTATGTTTTTGTAAGGCAACCAAGTTTTCTTTCTTATTTACGTGGGGTCGTTTCATTAAGGGTGGCAGGGCTTAAATTTTAAAAACAGAGAGTCATTTGACACATCACTTTCGATGTCAATTTTCCGATGACCAATCTCTTGAGCATTGACATGGCCTAAAATAAAATAATGTCGGTTGTAGGCTTGTCAAATCACTAAATGCAGCGGTCAGTTTACAAATCTCCTTCGATCCAATGGCGAAAATTATTCTTCGGAACCATGAACCCATATAATGCACATTCGTCAACCTCTGACCATCAGAGATCCAAAATTAAAAAAAACAAGATTTTTTTTTTCATCAGTGGCTATGATAAATAAATAAATAAATAAATAAATAGTTGGCGCAAACGGTCCGTTGGGACCCAAGACCTAGCTTCTCACAATCATTCGTTTTGTGTGAGTTTCATTTTTGGAACGAATGGCAGGGATCTACAATTTTATGCTGACTCCAAACGGCTAATTGAGAAGCTCTCTCAAGACATTTATACTCTCGGATGTTTGTCAGACGTTCGCGAGAGGTAACGCAGTGGAAAATTTTGGATTTTTGCGGGATTCGACCCCCCGCTTCGTAGTCCAACACACTAACCACTAAGCCACTGCGCCTATGTAGCTATAAGGTTTTTCTAATTTGGCTCCATGATTCTTATAAAAGTGGACGAAATTCCTAAATCTGAAGATCTCAAGATAGTCTTGTGAGACACATTCCGCCATTCATAGTTGACCGTGAAGCGATTTTCTTTCTCTTGAATACTCTAGCTTTCTACTTAAGGTAGTCGTGTCGACGGGTGTGGGACACTCAAGTCGACCGCCACACCCCTCGATCATCCGTCACCGTCTCTTAAATCATCAAGGGCAAACCACCAACGGATAATGAAGAGACGTAGGTAGTAGTAGTCTAATAGGACAGATTTCATAGCATGTTCTTATCCCACCTCGTTAACAAACTTATTGCAGGGTACATACCTATTGAAAAGCGTTTTTTTTTTTTCATAAAGCAGGAACCAGTCTACCGCTTAAGCCTATAGGCTAATGAACCGTTATTTATGGAAATAACTCCTTGAACGGCTAAATGATTGATGCGAGTAATGAATAGTTCTCAAAATCTTGATAAAAAAAAGCGACTCAATAATGAAAGCTCTGAAAGGGTTGACAGTAAATAGGTCCGTCATAAGCGGGATTGAAATCGTCCTTAATTGCAGCTGCAGGATCATCAACTCAGCTATCGGCTCTAGTTCTGTAAGGAAAATGACAACAAGGAAGAGTTTTCTCCCCCCGACAGCTTTGGACTATCTAATAGTCAAAAGAATCCTAAAAGAAGCTTCACACTCGTAAAAGTCAGAATCAAAATTGTAATTTTTGACGACTAAAAGAATATTTTTTAGCAGCACTCAAATAACTTTTTTTTTTGAAAATGCTATAAAAAAAACTACTGAATATTTTCTCAAATTTTATTTAAAAGTACAATCCTTCCGGTTAATAATGGAAAATAATTTCATTCAAATGGCTGCCTCGGCTGGCCATGCCGTAGCCTATACCATCGGTCCAATTTTTAAGCACATTATCGATTGTGTGCAGCTGTATTTCACCAATGGCTTCACGAATATTGTCCTTTAAAGCGTCAATTGTCTCTGGCTTGTCGGCGTAACACTTATCTCTAACGGCACCCCACAAATAATAGTCCAACGGTGTCAAATCGCAGCTCCGAGGTGGCCAAACGACATCAGCTCTGCGGCTGATAATGCGATCTTCAAAAACAGGGCGCAAAACATCGAGTGTAGCTTCGGCTGTGTGGCACGTAGCGCCGTCCTGTTGAAACCAAATGTTACCAATATCCTCCTCTTCAATTTTTGTGAACAAAAATTCGATCAACATGGCCCGATAACGATCGCCATTGACTGTAACGGCCACTCCTTGCTCATTTTCGAAGAAAAATGGCCCAATTATGCCTCTGGACCAAATTCCGCACCAAACAGTGACTCGTTTTGGGTATTTCGGCTTTTCAATGTATGCGTGCGGGTTTTCTGTGCCCCAAATGCGACAATTTTGCTTGTTTACATACCCGCCAAGATGAAAATGAGCTTCATCTGAAAAGATGATTTTTTTTTGCAAAATCGGCATCGCACATATTCTGCAACATTACCATGATTTTCAAAGTAATGTCGCAATATTTCCCAGCGTTGTTCAAGCGTATACACAACCATATTCGTTCAGCGGAAGCATAAAACTAATTATCTGTGAAATCAGACATGAGCTAAGTGTTACCATTCGCGAAATAAGCACTAGTTGAAAAAAAAAGTTAGACGGCGGACCCTTTACTTAGTTCGGGAAACCGACAAAAGTTTAAATTCTCGCTGAAAAATATTAAGCGCACATATTTTCCGCGAAGTGAACCCTTTCACACCAACCATTGTTTCATTAGAGATCCTCATTCTCGGTAAACAAACTCCTTTTGCAAAGAGTTTAATAAGGGTTTGGTTGCAGCCAAATATCTACCTGAGTCGCCCAAGGTACTGAGAATTGTTGAAAAATTGTATTATTATTGTAATTCTGTTTCCGACGACTGTCATGAAGTTTTTGGAAATATCCTAAACTTAAATAAAATAATTTTTTTAGTAAGCATCCAATCGTTGCTTGAAAAAGGAAAACCAACCAAAAAGCAAGAATTAGCGTTTAAACAAGATAAAACAGAGAAAAACACAGAAATATATGCTTCAAGTGTTTAGAAATAAAACAAAAATGCAATATTTTTAAATTTTTTAAAAACCATTTGCATTGTTGTATCGCAACGAATAATACGGTGACAAAAGCGAATTAAAATCGCTCCTATTACTAAATTTAATGCCGTGATTTTGAACGGTTAGGCAACACTTGTCTTCAAAATGACATTAAGGGAGGATTTATTTAGCTAATGCCCGAGATAAACATGGCTGTCTCAACATTAACATTTAACCCTACAGTTAGCGATATTCTGGCAACTTTATTTGTTTATAATGAGTAGCGCACGAAAAAGAAACGATTCAGTTTGATCTAAAGAGTGATAATTTATTTTAAAGATCGTTCAAATAATAATCAGGAAGTACAACAAGGGAAAAGAAAAAAAAAAGAATGTACAAAAGACAGCCATCTTGTTTGTGGACTGTAGATGTGTCAATGTGGATTGTGGAAGTGGATGTGTTCAATTAATATTACCCACAACAGTTTATTGGTGAAGGGATTTTGGAAAGTGTGGAGTCTTTGCGTAAACTGCCAGACTAAAGTTGATTATTGGTAAAGCAGATAGTCTCATAGTTTGTGCATTCTGTTTCGCAGCCATGCATTTTTAAAGCTACCTATTCCTCCGATTTAGTCTGGAAGTTCAGGTCTCATTTTCAAACAAAATAATTGTTGGGTTCTTATTAAATGGATTTACCAATATCTACACAATATTCTGTATGACGCAGGTACAGTCTGGTAGTTTTTTTTTTGTGGAATTTCAAGAAGATCTTAGGTTAGCTATAAAATACAAAATACTTCAATATTCAATTTTCGCACTTTTATTCTGCTAATGCGTTGTATGCAGATGATCCGAAACGAAAAACCCCATGCAAAAGTCAGACAACGAAATCATGAACGAAAAATTTCGCTCTCCTTTTCGTTGATGGCGGAAAAGTGGGTAATTGTGTAGTCCCCACTCTCTTTTCGCACACGTTTATTGTCCGGGACATTATTTGCTTGCGAAACATGTGATATTTGTACTGCAGTGCTGCCAGCTTTTATAAGAGATATGGGGTCAAATTGGAAAATGTTGGCGCTAAAAATACCCAAGCTCAAATATGAAGAGCAAAAATGCACATTTATTCTTGTAATTCATTGGTACACTTATTCTGATTAAATTGTTTTGAAAGACGACAATAGAGTAGGTAGTTCGCGAAAACCCCATAAGAAGAAGAAAAAACCAAGTGACAGCTAAAAATCTTGTAGGAAAATCAAACAGGTTTTGTATGGCTGTAGCATAATTAGGTTAAAAATTTGCTAAACAGTTTATAATAAAGTGAAAAGCACGCTAACAGCATTGTAGAACTGAAAAATGATGTTTATAAAAGTTACTTGGTAGAAGCTGAGAAGTTTAAACAAAGGGAATTGTGCGCTTTCTAAGAATATTTGAACAAGGCACTACTCGGGCCATTATTAATCGGCTTTTTTATCGCACAAGTTTTTTTGTCATTTCAACGAAAAAGATAGCCCATCTGTGAAAGGATGGGCTTCGCGAAAAACTCTATAGGCCTTTCAGGTCTCCAAGTGGAAGTGATGAGTTTTCTTACACATCGCAAGCCCCTGCATATCATAACCTAACCCAACCTATGTGTTGGCGTGGAGGGTCTTGGCGTACAAACCTAAGCAGACGTTCGCCAACGAGATGGGGACTGTTGTGTCGAAAAACGAATTGTTGGCTGGCAAAAAGGTGTACAAGGAGAAACTGTACACTTTAAAAAATATCTTCCCGTTGGACAGTGAATTTTCTTTAAAACGGATAAAAATGGAACGCACAGTTTTTCGGACAACGTCATAATAAAGATTATTGAGTTTTTTTTTCAAGTTATTGCTTACATAGAACAAAAAGGACATTATTTACATACTTCAAGTTGTCAAAGTGACAACTAAGACGAATCAGACAAATCTGGGTTTTCGCAACATTGAGCCGTTAATGTCAATGAGACATTTAGTGTTTAGGTAGTTAAATAATTGTTAGTAAGTTGTTTGGAATAAATGAAATTATAATTCTTATTTTAAATCTACAACGGGGACATATCCATTCTGCTATTCCACTATGTCCCTTGATGGGAGAACTCGGGATCTTAAGTAAAATCATGTTATTCAGTTAACCCACATCTCAGAAGGTTAACTCCCGGACTACCTACATAAATTAATAAATTAACGTTTCCCTCAGTTATATAGCTCGAAAACTATCCACAAATTGGATGTGCAAATTATACCGAGAGCTCCCGTAGCTTGCCATGCAAATAAACTCTCAAAATCATTGCTCGCAAATGTTCATAGTTATCCTCATTGTGGTTCGGTTATCCATTGTTATCCTTCCGTGAATGCTCAATTTCGTTTGAATATCATCCCCCTTAGCCAAAACAGATTCCATATAAACTTCGTCAATTTATTTTCCCACAGAACTTGACAATACTGTCTCTTTGTCCCAAGGGTATCCCACGTCCGTATACATACTATTTCTCACATCATAAACGGTAACCCACAATGGCATTGAAATGAAATAATTTCTGCTCCGGCCAAAAGCTTGCCAACTCATTACTACAATTATCCTGTCCTTGCTGTCGGCACGGAGGCACTTCCAGCCTTTCTATTCATCCATAAACCCTGACAGTGTGCGGCCAAACTTTCCGTGGTAATACCCCAAATGAAAATAGTCTTGTGGGCGTACCGAATGGGACGAGTGTTATCCTGCGTAGGATGATTAGAAAACGCTCTACATAAAAGTCGATAGAGAAGCGCCTGCCAAAAACTATACTCCTCGCTCTACCCAAGTTCACGAGTCAAATCTCAAACGTCGACGAAGGAGCCTTTCACACAAACACTCGCACGTTCTCGCACAGTTTGGTTGGGAAATAAGCTCTGGTTGCATTGCTGTCGACGGCTTTCCTTGTGAGTCATGAATCATTTTCCAATTGTTGGCAGCATCGAAGGCCGCACACTACTCGCACACAGCTACATGTATGGCTGTCAAAGTGATTTTGGAGACATTCTTCTCCGACAATGAAAGCTGAAGATGCGTGGGTTTTTCTAATTACTTCTTGGCAATGAGACAGGCTCGTTGGCCAAAGATGCATTGCCATGCTGTGTGGAGTGCATCCCAATTGTGATGATTTGACGCAAGAACCATAGAAACGCAATTACAGTACTAGTCATGAACGTGGGTAGTATATTGTGCAGCAGAAGTCATAATCAATATGAAATTATTATGAATGGTCATGCCGAGGACAGATGGCCAATAAATTTTAATATGTGCGGCCATTAGGAACTGTGTTTGAATGCAATTTGTTTGGTGTTATGGGAAAAATCAAGTGCGTCGACTCTTCAGGAAGACTTTATTGACAAAATTCCTCCAATTGTGGCTTTTGCTACGTGCACGCATTTCGTACGCATGGCTCATAAATATGTCATCAATGCCACCTACAAAAACCATTCCACATGTATATATCTGCCATCTGTCAACGAGTCCAGGATTGCGGCTTGAGAAAGAAGTTTCGTAAGGTCTCACAGAACATATATGCGAGAGCTCAGATTTTCGCGGAAAATGAATGATCACTCATCTACTAAAGTAAAAGTGAAAAGTTAAATAAATTCAAAGACTGCAAGTTGACTTCGCGTTTTTTTCAAATTCATTAGCAACGAACGATGAAACTGTGGACGTTCAAGTATCTGGTTTAGTAAGTCTGACAGCTGTCTGATCAGATGTATCTCGGTTTTGATTGGCTGAAATCGGTCCGGTCATATGAGCAGCTGTTTGATTTGACGTTTATGGACGGGTAGCCGACGAATCTAGTTAAGAAAATCGTGACTGAGTACTAAGTTCACAGTTCGCGTATGTGTCTGACGTAGGAAAAGTGACGTTCCCGACCAAACTAGTTCGTGCGTTCAGGTTACATCTTATCCCGCAAAAACCCAAATTCCAACATAGGGTTTTTTCCACTGCGCCACCTCTCGCGAACGTCTGACAAACATCTGAGAGTATAACTGTCTTGAATGAGCTTCTCAATTAGTCGTTTGGAATCGGCTTAAAATTGTAGATCCCTTCCATTCGTTCCAAAAATTAAACTCACACAAAACGAATGGTTGTGAGAAGCTAGGCCTTGGGTCCCTCGAACCTTTTGCGCCAACTATTATTATTATTACATCTTATGCATCATACCAATCTAGTCGACTTAAGATAACTAGATTCTTGAATGTGCCCACTGACTACGAAGACTTCAAAAAAGAAGCGCAAACAGCTGCTGGGATAATGCGCCATTTTAGCATAAAACACCGGACTATAACATTCAAACAATAATTTATTTTCTGCAAGCTAATCAAAACATCTAAAAAAAAGTGTCCATAAAAAATTGTTCATCAAAATTGTCTTTTATGAAAATTCTCTACTACCACAAGAAATAGTCATAGGGAGTCATACCATTCACATGAGCCGAATGCGAACAAATCAAATTAACTGTATTTATGAAATGAAAATTCCTATTTGTTTCACCACAAAAGCATTATATTCATCTAAAAAAAAAACTGAGTCTTAATTGATTAAAATAGCGAAATTTACGCGAATTGAAAATTCTTCTCGCGACAGTCACATTTAATTCACAATCCACATAAAACAGTCGCGATCCGCAAAACCGCGAGTGAAAAATTTGTTCGAACTTAACCTTCAACAATGCAAATGACCTGCGACTAAAAAAGGTTTTTATGTGAATGAAATGTCAGAATCTACGAATATTCGCCCGTTTGCAGTTCGCAATTCGCTCTCATGTGAATGGTCCTTAAGTTATCAATCTGCGATTTTAATACTAAGGGTTAATTTAATATTTTTTTTCCGTGTAATACTAATCTTACTTTAAAAATTCGAATTTTTCGCAAAAAATTATCGAGGGATTTTTAAGGAAATTTGAGGCGTTGAACGCCACAAAACGACAAGAAAAACGACGGTATTTGTCGTTTACCAGATACTGATCGCCAAGTAAATAGTATTGAACAACGGCTGAATATGCAAGTTGTATCGTAGCTCAGTAAAAACCTTACTTTATGTACCAAATAAAACCGTCTCTAATGCAATTCCGATCAAATAAAAACACAAGAAATTTAAAGTTAAAAAAAATATAAAAACCACCATCTTTATTGGTCAACCTTCCGCCTTCAACTCTCAAACGTCATTGTCGTTTGTAACTGCGTATATGCGTACACTTTCACTCAACATTTCACTTGCATCTTGATACTAATAGAGGCCTTTAACCTTGGTACCTATCCATTTTTGCATTAAATGCTCATGTCAACAACAAAGAATAATTAACAAATTCAAGAAAAAAAAAAAAACAATTTCCATACATTTTTTAATTTTATAGGGGTCAGAGATTGTTTACAGTCGTGTTCAAAATGAAAACGTTGAACGATTCAATGATTTTATATGAAGCAAACTAAAAACGATATCGTTTTATTTATTCAATCGTTTCGACGACTATCGTTTCATAAATTACATGATGAGAGAGCCTTGTTTTTATTCCAGTCAAATCTGTCCGGAAGGCCGATTTCAAAATGGCAACGCTGCAAATAATATAAATAATAGTTTCGCTTGTGGTCGGAATTGGGCCCTACCTTTTATTAGTATGATGTTATAACTATCTACTATAAAATGTGCCACAATTTTCTATAATTATGTAGTATTTTATAAGTGAAAAAGCTACTTTTGCGTACAGATATCAGATTTTTCGTGCTCCAATGGAACATGAAATGAGATCACTCTGATTTTGCAAATGCAAATTTTTCTCTATTTTCCACAGACTCGTCGCATCGTTTGACAAATGTCATATGCTTTGGTGTTAGTGAATGTAGCTGTAAATCTCGCTTGGAAATGGAGATTCGCGAAAATGTTCTGATTCTGCGGTCAATGGAACATGAAATCTGGCAGCCAGCTCATTTTGTGAGCAGAAAAACTGCTCTGAATCTGAAAAAGTGCTGTTTCTGTCCCAATGGAAAACGACAGCACTTAATACACAAAAATAAGTGACAAGTATTTTGGTCGGCCAAATGTGGTAGCAATTATGGGAAAGTTCTGCATGTTGATATTTTTATAGTATTGGCTTATGTCAAATTCGATTTTACTTTTTTGATTTTGATCTGAGAATTCAGATTTCTGCTCCTAAATCGAACTTTAATACGAATTTTATTGGTTCTTGTGTGAAAATCTTACTCAATACACTCTTACACTGAAAATGTATTTCAATTGATTTTCAAACATTTGTAATAATGCATTTGGAAATAAAAACAGTAATTGTAGGTGCAAAAATTTATTATTTTATTCCCACTGTTGTGTATGTGGCAGCTGGCAATTCGCCAATATATTGTACAGTCAGTCAGTTCAGCGACGTCAACTCTCAAGCATCAATTGCCAGACATAGCTTTATTGTACCATAACATCATTTCATATTGTTAATATTGTAATTTATATTAGTTAATAAATTGTTAGTTAAATAAGCTGGCGCATATTTAAAACCTACGAATGAATATTTCTCAGTTTATTTATACGTTGATGGTTGATTACATAAGTTATTAACCATTTTGTAAAATAAAGGTTTTCGTGGTGAAATAAAACAACAAATTTAAACCGTTGGAACACATCCATCAGCTGATAGACACTTACCAAATACCCTACTGTCAGTCACTGTGCTTAGAACTGTCTCATTTTTTTTCCCACGAAGCGTGGGCATTTTTCCCTTTTCACCGAACTCAAATTCCCTCGATTTGTTTAGGAAAAAATGTTTCTTCTTAAAGTAAAATTAGTATTATTCGGACAGAAATTCACATTAAATTAACCTTCAGTATAAAAATCGCAGTTTGTTAACATTATAATGATTATTTCTTGGTTTAGTCATTTTTACTAAAAGTTAAATCCCTTTTTTATGGACATTTAGTGTGTTGCAATGTTGTTCGAAGGTTTTTACGTCAGATTCCTAATGTTCCCACAATTTTTTATGCTTTAGTTCTATTTTGCACGGAAGGTTTTTCGGACATCAACATTTCTACAAAAAGGTAGAAATACCACGATGTAGGAAGACGGCTCAGTGTCATTATTTCATTGTACGTCCTCCAATTAGAATTCTTTTTTTTTTTTTTTGCTGTTTCACACGTGTTCACGCATACGTATAAGAGAGAATTTTCTTTTCAAAATTTGCTAGGGGGAATCGGGTAGTTGCACGGGAGCTGGCGGTTTATTTAATACTTAGTTTATGCGCTAGTATAATGTCTGTTAAAAGAATTTACTTAATTTCATATATAAACTAATAGTAATAGTTGGCGCAACAGGCCCGTAGGGACCCAAGGCCTAGCTTCTCACAACCATTCGTTTTGTGTGAGTTTCATTTTTGGAACGAATGGAAGGGATCTACAATTTTGTGCCGATTGTAAAACGGCTGATTGAGAAGCTCTAAAGACAGTTATACTCTCGGATGTTTGTCAGAAATTTCGTTGCACTGCATACAAGCTTAAGTTGTACATTTGCGATCAAAATTCCTGGAAAAACGACAGCAAACCAAGAAATATAATAAACAGTCTTCATTTTTAAAAACGATAACCAAAAAGTCTTCAATAAAGCAAGAACGTCATCACTCGACACCAGTATCACTGTTCTGCCACCTTGTCCCAGAAGCCACCCTCTGTTGTTGGACCCTTTCTACCACGCTGACAGACATAAAGTGCCACGCCACCAAAGCCTTTCGTAAAAAATGTCAACCCTGATCGAATTAGAGTCTTCTCTATATACAACCAACAAGTGTAGCTCTGAAATTCCAATACAATGGTGGGTTTTCCAACAAGGATCATCGAACAAGACCAACCCACCAACCACTAGCACTAGACCGTTGACGTCGCGTCGGCCACCTTGTGACAGAGACAGTGCACGCGGCGGTGACGGTGTTACATTGGCGAACGCGAAAACTCACCGATCGTGACGTGACAATTGTGTTTGGATTACACATTATGCGCCTTGTCTATGTGGAGTCAGAGACCAACACAACACCGATTGAAGTGTAAATTTTCCAATAAAATCGCAAAAGAAAACGCATTCCACGTGAGGAGGCAAGCGCGCTGCATGCCGCCACACAAAGGGAGCCAGTCCAGTACCGCACCGCACAGTGCAGCGGCGATCGCCCGACCACTGGATGGAGACATTTTATGTGGTGTGCCCCGACACGTTATTTATTTTCGCCTCATTATGCAAACACAGCATTCCGAGAGAGCGCAGTGTTCCTTGTGCCTGCCAAAAGGACTTTTGATGGATAGAGACGCAGTGCGCTGGCTTGGTTCGTTGCCTGCTTGTTTCACTTGTCCTCCATGGAATTCCAGACAGAACCAGCAAAGAGGTGGACCGGTGCAAACCGATCGACCATGTTTATGACAGATGGTGCGATAAATCTCGTTACAACCACAGGAATATGTCCTCCTCCTGGCCTATTTGATTACCTTGACTCGGACTTTGCCCGGCGAGTACCTGCATACTTTGGAGGTAAAGGGCGACGGAATCGCTTGTCTTTCGCTCTCACCAGACACACAGTCTGGTAATCCAGATGCGTATCTATGGGTGCACGCATGCTGCTCGGCTGGTATGCCGGTGGAAGACCCTCAGGGAGCGAAATCCACACCCAACTCTGATGTTTACTCGTACGAGTATCTTCGGCTTCGTGGTCGTCATTTTTGTGATGGAATTCGATATGCCACTAAGCACTGAATGTGCCTGCTACAGTCGAGAGAATAAGTGTGAAAATGGCGCTCGGATACGTAGTGAAGCATTTCAATTGCAGCAGCAGTTTCTTAATGCGGATTTAATTTCTCGATTAACAACAAAATGGTCGACGGAGATTGGATCCCTTCTGCTGCTGCTGATTCCTCCTGACTGGAGTTGCGCTTTTGACTAAAATGTCTGTGCGCATAGTGCGGCGCACTGAATGCGCGTGAAATGATCCCAAGCGGATAATGCGGTCCAAAGGAATGAATAATCTTGTGCGGTCTTGTGATCTCAGGCACACTAAAAGGTATTAAATGACGAAGACGCGTCGGAGAAAGGAAGCAAGGCGGCCACGTTCATCAGCCGTGCCTATTTGAGGCAGATGCGGATTTGGTTACGCTCTCAAACGATGGGGACTGGAATGCGTTGAAACAAGGCCAGAATGTCGAAGGAGTGCGTCTGCTGCCAGAGAAACTGCGCAATGTGCCCATCAGTTATTTGCGGAATTTTCCAAGACACCACTACCACATGCAACCGGATGCCACGGCATGTTGTAATTGATGCCGGGCAAAAGTGGCATAGATCAGCGGTTGCCTTAGAGGCGGTTGAATCAAATTAGCTTCATTGTGAATGGTACTTCCTGACATTCCCAACAATTTAAATAAATTGGCAGACATTGACAATTTCATGTAACAGCCACCAGAAGCCGTGCTGTGCCTATGAAGAGAAGGTTCATTGAAACTCGAGCCACAACGGCGTATACAGACAGCAAGTCTGACGAGTTGGTGCTGTGGTTTTGTAGAACGTCAAGTCTTCGTTCGTGTGTCTGGCTGCTGTCCGAGGTTAGATATTAAGAAGACTGTTGAAAACTATCAACTAGAATCTATTTCAAAAATTCAAGTCAGGCAATAGTGGCTCCCTCTTATAATCACTGTACTAAACTATTCAATTTAGTCACACTATTATATAAAGAGGAAATGTCAGCGGGAGCTGAAGGTCTATCCAATAGGTGGCGCTGTTGTCGATCTCCGAAACCACTCAACCGATTTCAATGAAATTTTGTTGATTGGTTTGTAGGTTCCAGTTTTAAAGATAAGATAGTCTAAGACTCGATAGGTCCAAACGAATGGCACGGGCAAAACCGGACTGATACAGCTATATAAAAAAAGAGACTGACGTCCGTTTGTACACTCATAACTCGAGAATGGATCGTTCGAAAATTAGGATTTTGGGCTTGGTGGATGCGTATTGGCCCAAGGAAGGAAATATGCTTGTTTTTGTCGTGAAAATAAAAGGGATGAGATCGGTGATAAAACTTTGTATGGGGAGCCGCACTTTGAAAAAAATAGACTTGATAGAAAAACGGGTATAGTGTCACTTCCAATGCAACAAAACTTATTTCAATTGTTGAATTTTTCAATTCTTTGGATGTTCCGGGCTTACCGCTACACAATTTGAAATCGAAATCAGCTCAGTTATAATTTTGCCGTGCAACCCCAATCCACCGACACTTTTTAACGGATCGCGTTTGATTTGATTGTGAAGAATCTGGAATCAAATGGCATGGAAGCGACGATTTTGACTGGAAAATACACGGCAAACATTATAATTCCGCGGTTTCCGCCCATCCAGAATGATTTGGTGCAGGGAAATAACTTCACGGGCAATAACTTCACATGGGAAATAACTTCACCTCGAGTGGGAAATAACTTCACTTAAAAAAAGTGAAGTTATTGCCCACCATAAGTGAGCAATATCCTCACTTCTTTGTGGGAAATAATTTCTCTTAACATTTTATGATAATTTAAGAACCGTCATAATGGGTGATTCACTCTTGCACTATTAACGTAAACAAAGTACCGTAATTTGTAATGCTGTTGACAACTTCGTTGGTAAAGTTGACTCAGTTTGCGATCGGTTCTTGACCAGGAAAGTGTTTAAATCAAGTGAAGGTAATAAAATGGAAGTGCAAATTGAATTTATTACAGGGTTACGGAAAACCAGCAAGTTATTATATGTTTTTCAAGAAAAACACATATATTTCAAAAAGTATACCCGAAAAAATGTTTCACGGTATGCATGTTATCAAAGTGATCGATGCAAGGCCAGCTTATTAGTTGATAATACAACAAATAAAGTACTTCGTGGGAATGAAGCCCTTCATCCCCATGGAGATCAGGAAAATTTAATGAAAAAAATGAAATTCTTAAATAAAATAAAAGATGATTGCGTGAAAAAGCCACTAAATCACAGGAAAACAGCAAAAGAGATTTTTAATGAGAACAGGATGCAAGTTAATGACGGACCATAAACGTAAACTTTAATAAAATAAAAAGGTGTTTAAATACAATAAAACAACAAAGTTTGCCAAAATGCCCAAAAACACCAATGGAGATTCAAAAGTGTTTTGAAAATGAATTATTCTTACAAAACTATGGAATGTCAAAATATAAAAAAGAACTGCATTTTTATAAATATACAATTGTGGAAAATAATTTCGCCTACACTATTTTTATGGCATCGAAAATTGTTGATATGATTAATTCCAATTGCTCTGATCCTAAGCGGAGGAAATTTTTTATTGATGGCACATTTAATGTTGTCCCCATATCCTATAAGCAGTTATTAATTGCTCATTTTGCTTATTCGGAACATGTAAGTGCAAGTGCTATTTATTTTTGAATAATGAATTGTGATTTTTCAG
Organism: Cheilosia grossa; assembly: GCA_963082955.1. Lineage (NCBI taxonomy): Eukaryota > Metazoa > Arthropoda > Insecta > Diptera > Syrphidae > Cheilosia > Cheilosia grossa. The sequence goes on from OY720148.1 coordinate 27,166,370, forward strand.
TTTAATTTTCCCAATCGTAGAAAATGTAAAATTTAAAATTGTAAAAATTTTTCTCAATCCTAGGAGAAAAGAAAGATAAAATCTTATAACTCTAAAAAAATGTCCCAATCGTAGAAAATGTATCTAGACACTTATTAGGTTTTATTTTTCTTTTCTCCTAGGATTGAGAAAAGAAAACTGAAAAATCGCGCGAAAAGAAATATAAATAAGAAAATGTATCTAGAAACTTATTAGGTTTTATTTTTCTTTTCTCCTAGGATTGAGAAAAATAAGTGTCTAGATACATTTTCTACGATTGGGACATTTTTTGGTAACTAATGTGTTGAAATATTCTACGATTGGGACATTTTTTGGTAACTAATGTGTTGAAATATTTACTTTCTCTTGTTTGCAACAGGTGTATCCTTTTTTGTATGTATTAACTACACACAAGACAGAAGAAATGTACACTCATGTATTTCAATTTGTGGATAGAAATTTGTTTGAATTTTGTCCATCATCGTTTATGACGGACTTCGAACCAGCATTGCGAAATGCGCTTCGAAAAGTATTTCCTAAAGTTACTATGAAAGGATGTTGGTTCCACTACACGCAAGCGCTGCGGAGAAAGGCTTCAAAAATTAAAAATTTTATACCAACAATGCGAAAAAATGCAACTTTTTCTAAATGGTTTAAGAAACTCTTGATACTTCCATTGTTGTGTCCAAAAAGATTAAAAAAGCGTTCGATTTATTACAAGCTGAGGCCTTAACCTTGAACTTGGATTGCTTAACATTATTTGTAGGATATTTTCAAAAACAATGGATGTTGCGGGTAAATACTTCAATAATTCATTTATAACGACTTAAGTAAGAAATTTGTCTATTTTCGTTACTGTTTTTGTAGGAAACCCCAAAAATGTTTTCTGTGGCCAGTGAAAATATGAGGACTACAAGTGCCTTAGAAGGTTACAATAGCCGACTAGCAAACAAAATTCATAGGCATGGCAATTTCTTTAAATTCGTAGACTGTTTACTTGATGAGGAATACAACACAACTAGGGACTTAATATCAGCTTTGGATGGACAAACTTTTCAGATTTTCGAAGGCCCAAAAGAATTTCAGAAAAAAAAGAAATCAATTAATTGATAATTTAACAAAAAAACTGACAAGAAATAAAATCAGTGTTTCCGAGTTTCTTCCACAAATCATTAAAATTTTCGACAAAAAATCGGAATTACTTCCAAATGATGAAGACATTTCATCAGATGAAAATGACGATTCGGTAGAAGAAGATTTTAAAGAAGAAGACACTATTTTGTGCATTCTTTGTTTGGACAAAAAAAAAGAGCATTTTATTGCAACCATGCAATCATTTAAAAGTTTGCCAAGATTGCTATTCAAAAATGGTTCAAAACTCGCGCTCCTCAATCCTTTGTCCATTTTGTAGACCTATTGTTCAAAATGTTGTTAACGTTTTTTTGTAAATAAAAAAATACGTAGCTACTTGAAAATATCTTTGTTTCAAAATGTATTAATTTTGAAAATATAATCTATATATATAAAAATGGATCTTGGTTTGTTCGGATGCTTAAAACTCGAAAACGACTGGACCAAATTGGATACTTCCTTCTGCGGATTTGTTCGTAATTACTCCGCGAAGGTTTAAGAAAAAAGAAAATTTGAAAAATTCTCAACAGGTGGCACTGTAGGCGGTCATTCCATTTGATAGCACAGTATAATGTTCTTTTTGATTTGATAATTTGGGCTGTGCGGTCACGGTGGAGGGGGGGGGGGCAATGAATTAACTAATGTGTACTGATAAAGAAGTTGTACCCTTTTGTAAATCAAGAAAGAAAAATAAAACAACATTTGAAAGAAAGTCAAATTAATTTTAAATAAAATTTTTAAATTTACTATTATTATTATTGTTTTGTTAGATCGTTAAGTGTTTTGTTCTGTTTTTCCAGTTGTATTCAAAATTTCAATTGCACCCTTTTCGTTCGTTTGCTTTCATCTGAATTTTGGCTATTTCAAAGGTAAGTTAGTGATTTGTGAAAACTGCGTGCGATACGTTAAGAGCGCTACGTCCGATTTATGGTCGTCATCATTTCTGGCTGAATGGCTTCGTCAATAAACAAAATATGCAGTAATGGTCAGGCAGAAATCCACACGTCCTCCATGAGTCATCATTGCATCCCGATAAAATTAGGGTTTGGTGTGGTTCATGGGCCGGCGGCGTCATTGGGCCGGACTTCTTCCGTGATGATCAAGACCGGCACGTTCCTGTGAATGGGAATCGCTACCGTTCAATGATAACCCAATTGGATGATATGGACTTGGAAGACATGTGGTTCCAACAGGACGGCGCCACAAGCCACACAGCGAATGTCACAATCAATTTATTGGAAACCAAGCTTGGAAAACGTGTTATCTCACGAAATGGTCCAGTCGCTTGGCCGCCTCGGTCGTGCGATTTGACGCCGTTAGACTTTTTCCTGTGGGGCTACGTCAAGTCATATGGTCTATGCCAACAAGCAAGCGACGATTGATGAACTACGTGAAATTGCAGCAGTATCGGCCGATTTATGCTTGAAAACCGTCGAAAATTGGGTTCAACGTCTGGACTTCTGCAAGCGTGCCCGTGGTGGCCATGCAAAAGAAATCGAGTTCCATACATAATGGCATCGAACGTACTTTCACAGGAATAAAGAATTTCATTGATATCCAAAACCGTTTTTGTTTTATTTAAAAAAACGTTTGTAGCGCTCTTATTGAAAAACCCTTTACAATATCTATTCCACATATCTACATAAATATAATATAATTATAACTCGATATCCACTGGCCCAATTTTCATGATTCTTTCTTTGTTTTATTCGTATTGCTGTATTTAAAAGATAGGATGAAATTGAAAGTCGGCTCAGTTATAATTTTGTTGCGCAACCTAAATGCTCCGAAAGTTTGCAACGGAACGCATTTGATTTGATTGTGAAGAATCTCAAATCGAATGTCATGCAGCAAACGATTTTGAGGGAAAAATTCAAATGGCAACATTTTCATTCAGCGGAATCTCCTTATTCAGAACGATTTGCCATTCGTATTTGAGCGTCTTAAATTTTCCGTGTGCCTCGCTTTCACTATGACAAATAGTCGCAAGGACAATCGCTGGATATTTGTGGCATCAATTCAATTCCCATGTTTCTCACATGATCAATTGTATATGGCGTGCTCACGTGTGAGCAAACCCATCGATATTGCTATAATATGTACTTCATTTATTTCATAAAGCAGCACGTGCATTCTGCATGCTCAGAATTATTATTTTTATTAGGTACATTAATGAATTTGGGCGGAACGAAGTTCGCTGGGTCAGCTAGTTTGATATAAATTGCTAAACAAAAATTGTTATACATATTTTGTTATAAATGAAATAATTTGTTTTTTTGTTAGTCATAATGTTAATAAAATTCTACAAAAAAACCTATAAATAAATCTATTTCATATTTGCTCTCCAGTTAGATATAATAGACAAATTCCCAAATTATAGGTGGGAAAATACTTCACAAAATATACGGTGGAGTTATTGCTCACCTCGAGTGGGCAATAACTTCACAAAAAAAAAGTGAAGTTATTTCCCACTCGAGGTGAAGTTATTTCCCATGTGAAGTTATTGCCCGTGAAGTTATTTCCCTGCACCGAATGATTTGCCATTTGTTTTTAAGCGTCTTCCCATTTCCCATGCGTCTCGCGTTCACTATAACAAATAATAAGTCTAAAGGGCAATCGCTGGATATTTGTGGCATCAATTATTGAATTCCCATGTTTCTCACATAGTCAATTGTATGTGGCGTGCTCAAAACCTCGCGCTTTTTACTTCGTGTACCGTAAAGCACTTTGATGAAAAAGCGGAAGGTTGGCCAACACGTCAATCATTCCGATTTAATTGAAACACTTCGACATTTCTATACTTTAGTAATTTCTATTGTAGTTAATGTAGCTTTTGAATACAATAACTTTTCATTACAATAACGAATTTGGGCGGAACGAAGTTCGCCGGGTCAGCTAGTCCCTAACAAAGTTAGTTTCTCTTTATACAACAAAGAAGTCGATCGGTCTTTTCGCTTCAAAGTAAACAAAGACACACTCCCAACTTTAACAATTTATTTCTCTGAGTCAACTTTGACAGAGTCCTTAAGTAGCATGTTGGTTAGAATGTCGCTGCCCTGCTGGACGTCAGCGTTCAGCCAGTCACTTTCTGGTCTCTTTCTCGGATCGGATGCATCAAGGCTGTCTTCTTCGTCGTCGTCTTCGAGGGCTTCCAATCGGCTCTGTGTGGCAAGTCTCTTGGATTTCCCCGGTGTCCTATGCCCGTCGTCTGTATCCTCCAGTGCCTGGGCAAATTCGTTTACCTCATCGTCTGTGTGTTTTGACTTCTGGGCATCAAGGACAGAAGCCAAGCGGCAAACGCGATCGAACAGTGTCGCGAAATGACGTCGAAAACGGGCGTAGTCGAACTGTCCATGCGACATGTCCGCATTTGCGGCTAGGCTACCAGCCGCCTTGGATCGATTCAGTGGACCGTAGTGGTGAAGCATGTCGATGCCGGGGGCCATTGATTCTTCCCAGCACTGAAATGAGATAGAAAGGTGTCATTCGGGTAGGTGAAGAGAAAGCTACCACCCTACCAGCTCTGTCCAGTCCTCTGCGGGAGAAACGAGAATCGATGCGATCAGATTGGAGACTTTTCTTTCCAGCTTCAGGCAAGATATTATTAGCTTCGCCACAACCAGGGCACAGGTTAGGTCACTGCGGCGGCTGAAATTAAGTCAAATGAGATATGGCAATCAAGTTGTAAAACAAAAACTGTTAACCACCAAAAAAGAAGTTGCCTGTCCAACATACCACAGCGTTCACTAAACCAAAAAGGTACATGAAGATAGTAGAAAATGCAGTGGACAGTGTGAAAAAATCATTGAAGTAGAGCCCGAAATTTCATTGAAAACCAATTTTTTGACAAACTTGGAGCTTCTGTTCAAACAAAGCTTTTGGTGAAAATAAGATTTTACTTTCTGGTGTAAGTCCTTCTTGAGATAGATAACTAGTTACAAGATACATTCGAATATTTTGAGAAAAACTAAGTACGGGATCTTGCTTAGAATACTGATATTATACTTAATATGTGTTTTGATCGAAATCGTTAGAGCGGTTTTTGTAAAATTTTCCAGCCAAAGCAGCAACCAATATTGCAATGTTTAGTTTGAAAAATACTATTGCTTAACTATTTAGCTGAACACTGATTATTAGGTATTGTTTTAAATGTAAACATTATGTATCTACTTGGTTTTTGAAGTTTTATCGAAATCGAAAATGGGTTTTTCGAAATAAGAGCAGTTTTTAAGATTAGCGTTTTCGGTGATTCGAATTGAAAGTTAAGGATACAATAACTTTGAAAACTTACATTTTACTTTTAGTATGGATTTCGGTAGACGCAGTGGCTTAGTGGTTAGTATGTTGGACTACTAAGCGAGGGGTCCCAGGTTCAAGTTTCAAAAGTTCGATATTTTTGGCGAACAAATGAGAATGCAGTAATTTTAGTCTCACCTACTTCTTTTTTTTTCAACCATATGGAATATGCACCTTTTAATAATTCCTTCTACTTGGAGCTTACACAATCAGAAACTGACACGTGTATCGTGTAAACTCGAAGTGGTTGGAATTATTTTAAGGTGCATATTCAATACCTATGGTTGAAAAGAAAAATGAGTGGGCTATATGTGCTAAAAGTAAGTTTTGCATTTTTAATAAGAGTGCGGTACCCTTTTGGGTAGTAATTTTTTAAAAATAATTAAAAAAACTGATTTATTAGATTTTTTTTAAAAACAACTAAGTACGGGATCTTATTAGTACTGGATTTCGCTTTTGGTGGAAAACCATCCCTACCTTTTATATGTAGTACTAAAAAATGTACCAGAATAATAGACATCTAGATATGGAACACATTTGCCCCTTTGAAAAAAAATTTTACTCATAATTATCATTTAATACGACACAATGAAAACTTAGAGCAAACTATTTGTATCGAAAAATACTTGTTGCCATTGTAACAACATTGAAAACCAACCGTCAATAATCGCAGACATAATGCCCCTGAATTAAAATTATTAGGTACACAGTTTCTTTATTTTAGGGGTAGGATTCCTTCGAAAATAGGTTCTAGTCTAAGATGATATATATTTGAATACGTTAGTATGGCGGCGAAAAATTGAATGTCCCCATACCTTTCAAATGAGATAAGTTTCATTCTTCTCATTTCATAATAATAAATACTAAAAAAGTGTACGGAAACTTTCGATGTTCATGTATTAATATAATGATTATTTTACTATCCTCAATATGTATTTTATCCAAATCGTTGAGCGGTTTTTGTAAAATTATGCGGACAAAACATTAACAAATATTGTAATGTTAAGTATGAAAAATACTATTGCTTAACTTTATAGCTGCAAGCTGTGTATAAGTTATTGTCCGGAATGTAAGCATTATACACACTTGGCTTATAAGGTTTTAGCGAAATCGAAAATGGGGTTTTCGAGAAGATATAAGCAGTGATATCTTTTCATAGGAGTACGAATTCCCCAAACGTATTTTTTTTACTTTTCCGTTTTGAAATTGAACTTCATTTCATTTTGAATTTAATTCGTATTTTTCCCCAGCTAAGGAAGTTTTTTTTTATCTTTTTGGACAGATAAATGTAGATAATAGATTTCTCATTTTTATTACTTTTTCTGACGTAAGCCCTGTATAAATACATGGACAATTTTTTTTATAAACAAGGATTTTTCGGATTTTGTAGTCAGTATAAATATTTATACACTGCGTAGGTAGGTATAGGGGCATTTTAGCAAATTTATTTATTTATTTATTTCGATCAAAAGAGTACATCTACTGTTCTCGCTAGATTAGATACTTGATACAAAAATTGTACTTAAAAATGACTACCAAAGCCTAACAGCAGATATTTATTGGATTCCCTAAGGCATCTAGAAATTTGAATATAACCATAGTAAACCCTATGATAGGCTATATGAAATAAAAAGCGATTTCTAAGAGCTCTCGCAGGAGCATAAAATCCAACTAATGATAATAGAAAAAGGCAATCGATATGACCATCTATCAAATCGCGAATAAACATAATGGAAAAATATTGGCTGCATCTGAAAAGAGGTAAGATACCAAATAATTTACAGCTCGTCTCGTAAGATGGCATTTCAATATTCCATCGCAGTCTACGAATAGCTACTCTAGTAAGACGCTTTTGGATCTTCTCAATTCTAAAAGAATGACCTTCGTAAAATGGATTCCATACTAAAGGGTGATTTTTTAGCTGGTTTGGTTTTGGCAACACTGGTTTTGACAGCTGACGTGTGTTTAGTACCTTGTGTCACTGTCAAACAGCTTCAGTATGGTTTGCAATTTAACCATGGATCGTCTTACAAACGAACAACGCTTGCAAATTATTGAATTTTACTATCAAAATTCGTGCTCGGTTCGAAATGTTCATCGCGCGCTGCTTTATGATCGGCATTCTCGACCTTCTGAGCAGTCTATTCGGAAGATTGTGACCAAATTTCGCACCAAATTTACTTTGTTGGACATTAAACCACCAACACGTTTACGTACTGTGCGTAGTGAAGAAAATATTGCGGCCGTATCAGCTACTGTGACAGAAATCCGCGAAATGTCGATTCGGCGCCGTTCCCAGCAGTTAGGCCTTTGTTACTACGTGGAAAATTTTGCGGAAGGATTTGGGCGTAAAGCCTTTTAAGATACAGCTGGTGCAAGAACTAAAGCCAGCCGACCTACCACAACGCCGAATTTTTGGTGAATGGGCTCTTGGAAAGCTGGCCGAGGATCCGCTTTTTTATCGAAAAATTGTGTTCAGCGATGAGGCTCATTTTTGGTTGAATGGGTACGTAAATAAGCAAAATTGCCGCATTTGGAGTGAAGATCAGGCAGAAGCATTGCAACAGCTACCAATGCATCCCGAAAAAGCCACTGTTTGGTGCGGTTTATGGGCCGGCGGCATTATTGGGCCATATTTCTTCAAAGATGATGCGAATCGCAGCGTTACTGTCAATGGTGAACGCTACCGAGCGATGATAACAAACTTTTTTTTGCCCGAAATGGAAGTTCTTGACTTGCATGATATGTGGTTTCAACAAGACGGTGCCACATGCCACACAGCACGCGAAACAATGGCGCAATTGCGAGGCGAGTTTGGTGAACAGTTAATTTCACGTTTCGGGCCGGTCAATTGGCCGCCTAGATCGTGCGATTTGACACCATTAGATTATTTTTTGTGGGGGTATGCCAAGGCTAATGTGTATAGGGACAAGCCCGCTTCGATTGACGCACTGGAAGCCAACATCCATGCATTCATTCGTGAGATACCGGCCGATATGTGTGAAAGAGTATGCCAAAATTGGACTCAGCGGATGGGCTACCTGAGACGCAGCCGCGGTCAACATTTGCATGAAATTATCTTTAAACATTAAATTGCAAGGTTCAAACTATCGATTCAAATAAATATTTCATTCATTTTTTCGAATTTTTTGTGTTTATTTTTTGAAAAAAGTTCTAAGCCTCTTAAAAAATCACCCCTTATATTGCAGTATTCGAGATGTAATCTGACAAATGCAAAAAATAGCTATTTAAGAGTAGTATGCGGATCTTGAAAGTCTTTCGAATTCCGCAATATAAAACCTAACATCTGATTACCTTTAGCAACCAAAAACTCAATGTGCTTGCAAAATTTAAGTCTTGTGTCAAAAATAAGTCCAAGATCTTTTTTGTAGCACATAATGGACAAAGGGGTATTATCGATTACGTACGTAAAGGGAGTTGGAGAGAGGTGACGATAAGAAGAAAGGCTTTGACATTTAGAGACATTGAGATGAAGGTCATTGTTATTACACCATATAGAAAGGCGTTTAAGGTCTTCTTGTAGAAGAATACAATCTTGAACTGAGCGTATTGGTCGGAAGATCTTCAAATCGTCGGCAAACATAAGACACTGGGAACTCAAAAACAAGTCAGGAATGTCATTAAAAAACCAAAGGAAGAGCAGAGGGCCCAGATGACTACCTTGAGGTACTCCAGAGGTAACATAAATTGGTGACGAAAGCGTTCCGTTTATGCGAACATACTGGATACGATCCGTTAAGAAGGAATGAATCCACTTTAAGATATTGTAGTGAAATCCTAGGGTAGTCAGTTCGGAAATTAGTATATTGTGGTTAACGCGATCAAATGCTTTAGAAAGTCTGTATAAATTACATCACATTGTAAGCCATTCTCTAAGTAACTCAATGCAGTATTACAAAAAATTGAGAGGTTTGTAGTAGTGGATCTGCCTGTAACGAAGCCATGCTAAGACGGAGAGATAAATCTTCTTAAGAGGGGTGTAAGTTTGTTTTTCAAACAACTTAGGGATAGAAGACATTTTACAGATTGGACGATAGTTAGTAGTATCATGCCTTGATCCAGATCAAAAAAACGACTTCTTCCAATCTTTAAAAAAAATTCTAGACTGCAGAGATAAATTAAAAACTAAACACAAAGGTATAGAAAACGCGGAAGAGCACTTTTGAAGTAAAATTGGCGGGATGCCATCCATACCTGGATTAATTTCTAGTTTTAATAAAGAAAGTGCTGTATGAACTTCAGTGACTGAACACTCTAAGTTGCCGATATTTACGAGATCACAGGCCATTGAGTTATTACATGAGACTCTAGGCATGGTAGTACGACATGAATAAACGGACTGAAAGTTTCTAGCGAACATGTTACAAATGGTTGGCAGATCAGACGCATATACAGTAAGGAATACCATTAGATTGTTTTTTGCTATTAATAAAGCTCCTAAAGCGTTTACTACTTGTTTTTAAATCAGATTCAACAGAAAGAACATACTGTCTGTAAAGAAATTTATGTAAAACATCAAATTCTTTTTGAAGCGTCCGATAAGCTTTCAGAAGTTCCGGGTCGTTATTTCTATTACGAAAGCATTTATAGGCCTTATTTTTCCTATTATTTAAGTTTATGATTCTGTAATGAAACCAAATGGCTTGTTACCCTTGACAGACTTAATTTTAGGTGTAAACAAATCAATTGCCATCTACACAGTTTTAACAAATACATTAAAAGAATTCTCCAAATTAAAATTATTGTTAAATATATCTAACCAATTTATTCTATCTAAATAGCTTGAAATGTTGCTGAAATTAACTTTAGCATTATTAAACTTGAAGTTTGTGTCACCGGAATCCGGTTTAAAAAACTCATAAAATTTAAACTGCATGGATAGAGCTACATGAAAAACAGAATTACGAAAAAGTTGGATCATGGAGTTTTTGATACTTATATCGAGTTCGGAATCGACGAATACCAAATCGAGAATATTATTAAATTCATTAGGAAAATGATTTATCTGACAAAGGCCAAGCTGGGCAAGAGTATCAACGACTTCACGCTCATAGTCTAACTTAAATTCTAATAAATAAGGCTGTAAGTTTGAAGAAAAAATATCTACTTTTTTCAAAAGTCAACTGTATGATGATATAGATAAAATCTGAGTATGTTATTAAGTTATAAATGATTATATTACTTTAGAAATGAATTTTTGTTACAATCGTATGGTACGTTTTCGAGATATGTCCAAATTTCAAAAGCACCGTTTCTAGATTTTTCAGCGAAAAACTGAGTATGCAGTCATATTAACCTCACCTACTTAAGCTTGAATATCAATTTTAGTTGAAATCGTTGGAGCAGTTTTCGAACAAATCAAACTGGTACAAACATTTGATATAGAAAGTACCATTAATATTGAGTTTGTCTTGCAATAAAAAAAACGGCCCCGAACTGTAACCAAATCCGAAGCTTGAACGAAATCCGGGCCGCCGCTTAAGCTGTAGGCCTCGCAACATACGGACAGACGGACAAAATTTCGAGACCCACTTTTTTGAGTTCCTCTGCTATTGAAATGTCAGAATTGATTAACATCTCGAGTTCGAAATTTTGTTCCAATACAATATCTTTCTCTTACTACGTAATCGAGATAGAAAGAATTGCTTTGTATAGGTACCTACCCGCAACTTAGCCAGCTAGCCCATATCTTGGATGGCATCCACAGATTGTGGATATTTTTGGTAACATAAAGGGTGTTATTTTGATATTCAAAGAAAAATGTCATTTTTGGAGATAAATGATCGGATGTTTATTTCATAATAAGGAGGAAGGTATGCCGTTGATAATGAAAAACAACATCAGCCAAATCCCACCATATCCTTTTCATGAAATTTTCCATAACCAAATCGCAAAGTGGCTACCCTATGTCCTTGATAGCCTCACAAATTTTATCTTTGGGGTCTTGAATCGACGCTGGGCTGTTGGCGTAGACCTTATCTTTCACGTGCCCCAAAGGAATACGTCGCAAGGTGTAAGATCAATGCTGATGATCGGCCGGCTTGAGTTCTTGTGTTAACTGAACTTTATAAGCCTTAAGACCCACGTCTTTATGCAAAATACGGTGCAATGACGTTTGTGGAATGCCCAATTCCAAAGAACGACGAGGAATGGACAAAGCTGGGTTTTCTTCAATACTTTGGGCTTCAGCAGCAATTTTCTCAGTTGTTCTTGAGCGACGTGCACGGGTTTTATTCTTCACATCACTAACTTGTCCCAACAGCTCGAATTTTTCCACCTACTTCTGTATTGCGGTCCGACAAGGTGCTTCACGACGCCCAAAAAAGGCTTTAGTTTTGCGAACTGTGACTGCAAGATTTTCACCATTTTTGTAGTGAATTTTAATAATTCCAATGCGTTGTTGAAGTGTGTATCGTTCCATTTTTAGTAATGGCGTAGTTTCTACCTGTCAAATGTCAAAGAATAAAAGCTTCAAAAGTGACAGCTACCGAAATAGCGGGTCATTCACAATAACACCTCTCATTGGAAAACCCTTTATGTTAACATAGCCTTTAAAGATGCGGTTGTTGACAAACTAAATTTGTGTCAGTTATGATCCCCGTAAACCGAAGTCCAGTCACCCTCTAATCCTGCTGCACTTGTTTACAAGCCCCAATGACCATAGCTGCGTGACTTAGTCAACTGTCATACGGTTATGAGAGCTCTACTCTTGTCCCAATAGGGTGAGTCATAAATCCCAAATCGAATTTGGGGCTCATGTCTCAATTAATTGGGCTATAAGTCCCAAAAGTTAGAATTGGGACTTATGTCCCTACGCCGTTTGCAATATGGCTGGTGGCAATATGAAGTTTGTCATACTCATAATATATTATCCGTCGTGTTTTGAAAGCAACTGTTGCCACAACTCCAAAATTAAATTTTTCTATGATCCGTATGGTCTTATTTTCGTGATCTGATTCGGATCAGATCACGCTGATAATAAAATACGGCTACTAGGCTATCTCAGCTTCCCATTTGTAATCACAACCTTTCTAATGCGGTTCTAAAAGGTGTGTCTGTGGGTAGGTAGTAGGTACTTCGAATCTTTTGAGAGGCCATGACAGCTTCCGATGTATGCTCATCAGGTCTGAAGAGGTTCTCAGAGGTTCTAAATAACCAAAATTTTTTTCGGAAAATATACTGTTTGTTGGTTCCAGTAAATCTCTTTAATGCGCAGTAGGCATGTAACTGATGGCATCACTGCCTACTACTGGGTATAGGAGCCACGAAGCAAGCTGTTAATATACCTGAGACAGGTGTGCCGCACTTAATAGGACTGCGGAAATTGTAGACCCGAACTGGAACGTTTTCATATTCTTATCCCGTTTTTTCACTGTACCTCTCTTCTGAATTTGCAGTCCGAAGCCGAACTCTTTCTAAAACTCCAGTTGAAAAAAATAAATCTAAAACTAATCACAGCATATTTTTAGAGGCGCTAACAACCATCCGCTTTTGAGGACTGTTTGTTTACCAGATTCTACTACAATTGGCTCAATTTTGCGGTGGTCTACGGACACCGATTTTGTGTGTCCTCAGCCTACGATGCTAAAAGGTTTGCACTGTCAACCCTTAAGAACGTCGCAAGTCGCAGCACGAAACAACATCGCAATTAACACTCGCGAATGCCTGTCAAAGTCTTGCGGTGTAATTATACACCTCACAAGAAAGCCATTACCATCTCATCCTGTTACCAAAATAACAGTTCATCACTACGTCCTTATAGTAGTAGATTCCACACAAATCTCATGGTGGGTATATGCGGCAAAGTGCAGCTCAACTCAGCTCTGTATCAACAAAAACCTCCCTCATGAATAAATGCGCACGATTGCAATATTCGCGCATCTCTGATGGCCCCATCAACCACCTCTCACCTCTTCTCAGCGGCTCTCATCTCAACCAACTTGTCACCTTCAGCCACCAAGTCATCATAATTCCGCTCAATCAGCATCAATAGCCCGTCTGTTGGTTCACCATCCACCTTCGATTGCAGCGAACGTTGAAATAATTTAAATTGATTCCAAAGTGCATCCATTAGAGCCTGTAAAACGCAAAAGGACTTTTAGTTATTCCCTCGTCGCCCCCAGCAAAACTCCGCCACACACGTATACGAACCGTCTGTTTGCGAATGTTCTCCTGAATCAAATGATGCTCATCGATTCGGCTGAGAATATCCACAGCTGGGATGCTGGGACTCGCAATAACAGCCTTTATCCCATCACCACCATGTGTCTTCTTGCCTTTACGTCCTTTCCGAATGATTGCATCCTCCTCCCTCTTTGCATCCGCATCGGAGATTGAATTTAAAATCCTTTCCAGGACCAATGGTAGAGCCTCCAAACTATCCGACTGTACTCTTCATTTGCAAATAGATTGAATTTGTAAGGACACAGAGCAGGAATAAAAAAACGAAATAAAAAAATCCCCCTTTCCTTACCGAATCCTGTTGGAGTTCTTTGCGGTTACAATTGTCACAATCTCATTGCCGACAGAGGACTGCAGTAGAGTCAATCCCAGAGCCTGGGCATCATTATCATCGCTGCTGCAGAATTCCGGGAAGAATCCGGACAATTTCGGTGCAATCGACTTGGAATTGATGTTAAGTGTGACTTTTACCGATGCGGTCTTTTGCGGTGGAACCGCCCGGTACAGCATCGCCAATGGCAAATGGTCCGTTTTGGTTAGCATACGTGGTATACCCTGCAAGTGAAAATATATATACGTATAAACTGCTCCAACCATTCCCCAATTCCCATGATACCTGTCTATTTATGAACGAAACCAAAATCTCCACTTTGGTCGTCTGGATATGCAAATTCTCTGCCAAATAGAACTGCATCTGCAGCTCCTTCTCGGTGTTGGGTGCGACATCATTATATGACAGAGTTTCGAGGGAGCAACGTATGCCTTCGGGTGAGCAGATAGCGATTTGAATCTCCTCAAGGGCTGCAGCGGATTTGAATTTTAAACAGCCCTCACACATCGGGATTCCCGTGAGATCCTGCGGCACCTCAAAGCTGCATTCGTTGAGTTGGGGGCCCACTTTGAACTCGAACTTCAAGTCGTTCTCTGCCATTTGATTGATAACGTCAATGTCGCCCAAATCGATTGCCTGTTTGATTTCATCCTCGAGTAGAAGGAGCTCTCTGTGGGCCCGCTCGAAGTTCATTTCTTCGAGATTGAGTGGCGGAATTTGAAACACGTGTGGTTCGGAGCCAAGGTATGACACTTTGAGTATACCAGTGGGACCTAGAGTTACTATTCCACCGGCGAGATTGCTCAAGTTGGAGCGTTGCAAGGCGACAGGCACGTCTTCGAGCTGAGCAGCCCAAATCAAATTTGGCCCCTCATAGATGTAGAGCTTTGAATTCTCGGAAACAATGGCCGTTATTAGGCGGGCATCCGGCTCTGTGATGGGATTATTTGTATAGAAAATATGAAAAATAATGTCTGCATTTGTGTTCTGCGTGTTAGGCTAAAATACCGTTCATCAAATGGCTATGAAACGTGAAGGTGGCAAGGTTGGTTATTTATTAGAAAATAGTTCAGTATGAGTGGGTGTAGGTGTCGCGAGAGTCATGAGTGTGAGTGGCGTATCAGCGCGTGTCGGGTGAAATGAAGGGCTTATTGTGACCTAAGGTAGCTTGAATTTACGGAATTGAAATTATCTTCTATATATATCATTCTTTCGATGATGATATAACTCGATAACCTATGGGACGATTCTGGTTTTGTTTTGTTCTTATTGCTGTATTTCAGGTTAAAGCTTATTATGCAGATGATCCGAAACGAAAAACCCCATACAAAAGTAGCACAACGAAATCATGAACGAAAAATTTCGCTCTCGTTTTCGTTTTGCAGTACGCAGCTGCGAAATGATGGCAGAAAAGTGGGTTTTTGTAGTAGATTGCTTGGTACAGTTCTCCACTCGCTTTTCGCACACGTTTATTGACCGGGATATTATTTTCTTGCGAAATGTATACATTTGTACTGCAGTGTTGCCTGTTGTTGCTTTTATTGGAGGTTTGGGCGCAAATTGGAAAATGTTGGCGCCGAAAATACACAAACAAATCCGAAGATCAAAAATGCACATTTTTTCTGTAATTCATTGGCACACTTATTCTGATTAAATTGTTTTTAAGACGACAATGTTAAATTAAAAATAGGCGGTCATAGCAAAAATTCTGTCAGAAAAAATGTTCCCTACGAAAATAATTTCAAAAAAAATTAGGTACATCAGAAAATAAATTCCTGACAGATGGAACAGTAAAGAAATTAAATATTTCAGTCGACTGATTTGTTATTTTTTTTTTTTGGAATTAACTGAGAAGTTGATCGGAAAAAGTTTTTCGTACGAAAAATTTATAAATTCGTTTTCTATAAAATTTAAGGAAAATTTGCTAAACTAACTAAATAACATTTGAAGACCAGGATTGAGTTCAACCATCAAGTTTAAGTGGTCAAAAAAAGCAAAAGAAAATGTTTACAGTATCGTTTTACGTATGGCTATATGAAACTAGGGCCTTATACGAAAAGAGTATGTTTGCAATTGATACATGCATTTTTTTTTATAAATGCCAAAGGAGCCTAAAAATCACCAAACCTTAAAGTACATAGCCTAAATTAGGATAATTCCCAAATGATAATTTTGAGGAGCCAGCGAAAAGTTTGCATATCTTTATTGGAGATAAATTGCCAGTGATGGCAACACTGCTACTCTCCGCAAATTATTATCCGCTGCCTTTTCGCAGACGTTTCGCTGTCCCTTTGGAGACCACCGGTAAATTTCATTTCCTACCATCTGCATACTACGCATTAGGAATAAAGAAAATTCGGGAAAATCGCCGTGCGGTCCTGATTTGGCATCCAATGATCCTTCCTATTAAATATTTATTTTGATTTTTCTGTGTCCACAATTAATTAGCAAACTACTTATATGCGGTATTATTGGCCGCATTCAAGAATCTAGTCATCTTAAGTCGACTAGATTGGTCTGGACAAGATGTAACCTGAACGCAAAAACTAACTAGATTGGTCGGGAACGTAACTTTTTGATTTGGGATAAACGGGGGCGACAGTTTGAAAGTTTTTATAGTTTATGAAATTGTTGGAAAATGTAATTCTCGATATAATTTCTTCACAATGCCAAATACCTTAATATAATCGTCGTTTATTGTCAATATCTATCAGAAATCCATCTCATGATAAACTGAACTTAAATGGTTTTTGCACTTTTCTTAAAAGAGATTTTGTAACTTCAAGCTTTTAATTCAAAGTCATATTGAAACAAACTAAATTTGTAAAAGAATACATCTATAGAAAACGAAATAGAACATGCGAACACTAAAAATTAACAAAACAATTTGGACTCTTACGAGCGATTGAATACCCAAAATCTGAAATCAGATGAAATCGCAGAATCCAATTATACCAATTATACAATACCACATTATACTGTCTTTTTGTAAGAGTTTAATCATATATGTAGTCCTTTTACGGATTTATTTTCCGAGAATAATATTTTTTTTTTAAATATGCATAAATTTCAATTTTTGCTGTTCTTAAGTTCACTCTTATTAAACCACTGAATTCCCGATCATATTTTGATTTTGTACAAATACGGTGCTAAAAAACGAAGTTGATTACACCCACCGAGCGTAATAGAAATATATGCAATGTTTGGGAATATTTTAAGGAATTCACTTATTCCCTAGTGAAAACTTGGGCTTAACTTGTATGGTATTTACCTATTTTTTGAACAACTCCCAAAACTAGATGCATTTAATTTTGCTGTCAAAAATATTTTTCATGTAAAGATAACTAAAAAAACCTAAAAAATGTGAATGGATGAACATTTTTTGGCGGATAGATAGAGAAAATGGATAGAGAAAAAGTAGAGCTATCTAGAAAACCATACTCAAAATTTAATCCATTGACATTTATTGTAATAAATTCATTATTGAAAAAATTCCACCCGACACGTATTCACAGAGAGGAAAAAAAGAGCGCGCGAGAGAGGGCTGCCTCTTTGCTCACGATGGCAACCAAATATATGTCAACTTAGTACTCAGTCATGAATTTCTTGACTATATTCGTCGGCTATCCCTCCATAAACGTCAACTGCCAAAACTAACCACGTGACCACTCTGGGCCAATCACAGCAGAGATAGATCTAGTCAGACAGCTGTCAGATACTTAACTAGATACTAGATACTAAATACTTGAACTTAATCGAGAATTTCAGATCTATTATAAAGAGTGTTTTTTTTTAGCGGTATAGAAATTTTTTAAATTGACATGAAATTTACTCTATTCGAACGATAATCTGCTGGTATTATAATTTAAATATGATTTCTGACATATGACCGCCACGGCTGGCTGGGACGTAGTCTAATCTGGAGGTAAAATGTTCGATGACTTTTTCCAACATTTGTGGCCATATATCGGCAATAACGTGGCGAATGTTATCCTCCAAGTGGTCAATCGTTTCGGGCTTAGCGGCGTAGACAAGCGACTTCACATATCCCCACTGAAAATAGTCAAGCGGCGTTAAATCGAAGGATCTTGGAGGCCAATTCACGAGTCCGCAAAGTGAAACTATGCGGTTACCAAACGTTTCCTTCAATAGATCAATTGTGGCGGGAACTGTGTGACATGTTGCGCCGTCTTGTTGAAACCGCACCTCCTGCACATCATGGTTGTTCAATTGATGAACGAAAAAGTCAGTAATCATGGCTCTATAGCGGTCACCATTTACTGTAACGTTCTAGCCAGCATCGTTTACAAGTACGGACCAATTATTCCAACAATCCATGAAGCACACCAAACAGTCAGTTTTTGTGGATGTAACGGTGTCTCAACATACACTTGAGGATTATCATAACTCCAAATACGGCAGTTTTGTTTATTGACGTATCCATTCAACCAAAAGTGAGCTTCATCGCTAAACAAAATTCGCTAATGAAAGTTTCGAACGGAACCATGATTTTCAAAATAAATTTGCCCCATTTGGAAGCGTTGTTCCAGGCGTCAGTTAATTCATGTTGAAATGCCAAAACTAAAAAAAAACCACTTGACAGCTGACAAAATGGCCGCCAGTTAATATAGTGTTGCCAACTTAAGGTTATATACCTATAAAAAAAAAACACCCTTTACCTTTGTCAACAGTGTTGGTTTGTTTTTGATTTTTCGCATCGCTTCAACAGTTTCATCGCTTTATATCAACGAAGCCAAAATGAAGAAGAATGCAAAACACATAGAGAAACCGATAGATTGGGAATGTGACAACGCATAAGACAACATCAGTGATGACAACTCGAATCGAAGTTTTTCTGCCTAGATCTAAAAACAATTATACCTTTTTGCAAAAAAATGTTGCCCGAAATGCCCGGCCTTTGCTATGCGAGTGCCAAAGTGCAACTGTTTCCGTATGACCAAAAATCGGACCAAAAATCATTTAAGAAATTGGTTTCATGCCGACTTGCAACGTAATTTTTCTTTTATACATCATGAAAAACACCTGTTCAAACAATGGCACGGGATTCCACACTGCACAATTCGGATTAACAGATTCAAGGACAAATTTACCATCGGATGGGTGCATTCTTGCCAGTAAATAAAGACGCACTACAATCGGCCCTAGCGAGGTATCCGTCGGAACGGAAAATTATCCGATTTTATACGATTCGGAGGATTTTTGTAGCGAAGTATTCTTCGGAACAACTGTTCGGAGAATTGTTCCGACATTTTGCGACGCATATCGGCGAATTACGATGAAGTGCATTTTTTTGTTAAATTTTTGACAGCTAGGAGTAGATAGGATAGGTAGGTTCTGGGACCACTAGAGTGGCAAAATTTGCCACCCTGCGGTGAGTCACCCAATTGTGGTTAAAATGTTGTGGTTTTGATGTTCCAATTGCGGTTTTAGAGTGTGATTGGCACGTGAGTGTTCCAATTGTGGTTTTGATGTTCCAATTGCGGTTAAGTTGTTTATGTTTTATTTTTATCATGGCATTGGTAATGAATTTTCGGGGGGTCGAAAGATAACGTTTCATATGGGAGTTATTTTGGGATTTAGTAAATGGAGGTCAACGTTTTGCGTGTCTATTCATGTTGTGCATACATTTATTCTATAAATAGAATTGTTCTCATTATAGTTTGATTAATTGTAAGAAATGATTTGGTTGCCCTTTGATCAAGACGAGTAGTAAAAATTGTGGTTGTCTTTCGCTGTCTTCCAATGGGAGTACATGTTGCGTACGTGTTTAAAAAAAAGAGAAGTCAATGTTTTGGGTTCAAACGATAAAATCGGGTGATAAATATTGCATTTGTCATACATCGTGGAAATATTTTAAAATTGTAAGAGTAGACGTAATTGATTCTAGTTTATCAGTTCATCTAACGCCAGAAGATGGTAGTAAATGTTTGTTGATGAAAATGTGCAGAGGAGATCCAGTACCTGGGAATCTAACATCAGTACCGTATCAATTTACTGTAAACGAACATTTAAAAATTGAAGTATTCGGTGGTTCAATAACCATATTAGGAGTGACAACCGATGGTTTTCATCCCTTGAGAATAACGAGTAGTTTTAATGAGCTGTGTGTATTTAATGATATTGATAAGGAAGATATAAAATATAAAGCGCTCAAAAAAGATGGTGGATACAGGTCGTGAACAGCTTATGAAACTAATTCCTGACTTTTTAATAGATCACAAGGAAAATTTGTTGGATGATCACTACAGGGAGATTTTAAATTGTTATATTAAATTATGTGAATACGCTCCTGCTTCTATTGTTAATTCTAAATATGGATGCCATTATTCAACATGCAGCTGGTCATCGGATACATGTGAAGTGGGACCCGACACTTGTGGATGTTACATGTTAAAAAGTAGAATAATGCAAACAAAAAAAATAATGTCACTATATAGCAGAATAAATAAAAAGAGTTAATTCAAAGAATATTGATTTAGTTTCCATTTGACTTTTCAGTGGTGTGGTGTGTCGATCTCTATATCAAATCAAACAAAATGTATAAATTCTTCTTTCTGTTAATCTCCGTATCATGGGGTTTATTCCAAGCTAACCCAATACCGTTAAATCTATCAGCTGGTACTAATAATAAAGGAAATTTGGAATTTTCTTTGCTGCTACCTAGTAATGATACTTTAAAAATTGATTTGTCCTTTCAATTGATGAAGATCAATGAGATCATACAAAATGATCAACAAAATAATGGCACAGCAACAACAACAACAGAAGAACCTGTAAAACAATATTTTACTGTCGAAGAGGCCATAGAGGCATTCAGGCAAGATTTGCTGAAAAAAGAAAAGGATATCCAGGGAATAATTGAAAGTGAAAATATTTTTTACAGACATTTTAAGTTAGAATACGATCAGTTGGATCTAACAATACGGTGCTCTTACGATAGTAATTATAAGAGACGTACACTCGCCATAAATTGTTATGAATATCGTGAATATTCCAGTGAAAGAATTACGAGTAATGGTGAAATTGAAATATTTACATCACAAGACACGACGTTCCGTTCCGATGTCGAATTGATTGATGTGAAAAAGTATAAGCAAACATATGATATGACAATTTCATAGATTGTGAAATGAAATGAGAACGAAAAAATTGGAACAGCAACCAAACGGGGGAAGGATGAATAAAGAAAAAATCGTCCAGACAATCAACAGCAACAACAACAAATTCAATCTGAAAAGTTTTTTTTTAAAAATAAAACAAATGATTTTTTTTTAAAATATTTTTGGGTTTTTTTATTTATCTAAGTTCTAAAAAACTTAATAAAATGGGATTGATTTCGTTTTGAACGAAATCACCTCCCCTGGCTCTGGCATTTAATGCTGCCAGCAAATGAATGGCAGCTTTCAACTGCAACCAGCTTCTCGTACGTTGAAGCTCCTTCATGGTATCCTCCAGTTCTTTCAGCAACCCGCTGAACTCCCAGCAGGCCTCAGTGATGTATTTTACATCATTGTTGATTAAGTTAATAATTGCTTCCATGACTGAATTCCTGGATGTATTCTGTTGAAGTAATGTTTTGCATAGTTTTCAACGAGTTTTTATACCAGAAAGTCATGGGAATTGGGTAAAAATTTAATACCACCAAAAATTTATCCTTATCTAGCGGTTTTTCAATGAGGGTATTGCTTCTGGGCTCTTGAGTTTGATTAACAGCGAGGGTATTGCTTCTGAGTTTGATTGACAGCTGAATGTTCCAACTGTGGTTTGCAATGTTCTGCACTGCGTTGAAAGTCTTATCGTGCTAAAATAAATATGGGAAAAAGGATTTACGGAAATATGCACAGGAAAAAAAAATATTATCTGTGGTTTGTTGTTAGAAATATTAGTTGTTATTTAATTTGATGGTAGGTTTGTGATGATATAAATAGAGTGAATTTCATGCGATAGTCAGCAGTAACATGGACATCAACGAAGAATTAAACAACATCGAGCAGGGTAGCTTCAAGGATACAGTGAAGCTATCAAGTTTGATCAAAGGGCAACCGTACGAAATCGAGCAGGTTAAAGTCTGTACAACCAAGTTCGGTAAGAAAATGCTTTGCATTTTCAGTGATTTTCAAGTAAGTACCTACCTAAAACGAAAAAAATGTAAATAGATACTTACTCTTTTTTCTTCTATAGGTGTTTCTTCCGGACCGTTACAGCAACATGTCGGAGGAGATAAGGAATGCTATATGTGAACAAGATTTCACATTGACCTATGTTGGTCCGCTGGGCAGATCATCACAGATCAAAATTTCAAAAAAAGAAGATAAATAAAAAAAAAACATTCTTTACAATATATAATTATTCGTTATTTATTTTCCTCTGAACTAAATTTCTTATAATAAAACTGTTTTGAAGGGCGCAGCAGCAATCATCACCATAATGGTTTTCACATTTTGGGTGCATGCAATTTGTTCGTAGGGATTTCAAATTTTCGCAATCTTCTTCAAACTGCTCCACGTTTAACACCATATACCAAGGGTCGTCAAGCATTCGTTTAATCCATGAAATCTTCTCCTTTCCCTTTACGTATATGGGAGTTGTTACTCGAATGTTTTCTTTTATGAAGCTCTGTACACTGTTGTATGTGACAGAACCTTCATGCCACATCAGTTTGTGTTGGTTCCGCCCCAACCAATTGACACGTTTCTTGGAGGCTGCAGATAGGTCGTTATATGGAAATGGTGGTTCGATTAGAAAATGTTGATGCTCCTTGTTGTTGAATGTTATAGCCACTTCTTTGTAGATGAAAGTGTTGGGCTCAATGTTGAAGCCCTGGACATCCATTGTGATAAAAACACCCTCCACCATTATAAATTTTAGATGTGTGCTTACGCTCTCACCACAAACTATCTAATGAAATTCCTTTACATAATTCTTTCTTTAAATAATTCTTTTTATTTCATTGGTAAGCGGTGTATACTCAACCAGACGATCATGTATAAGTACACAATATGCACAAGTCTTATCTGGTATATTCTTTGTTGTGTGAAATTCCACTCTAATATCCAGGGGACCCGTTTTAACAGCCTCGTTTTGATGTGTCACATCGATAACAATGATTGGAGCGTTTTCCTTAAATTTGTCACGTGATAAAATTGGTTGAGGTTCACGCATGTAATAGCCCTGCTGAAATTTCATATACATGTCATACAATATAGCGTACCGATTTCGATCAAATTTTAGATTGAGATCATCGTACGGGTATGAATCAGAGTTAAGATGCACTTTAATATTACTCAAATCACAGTGCTGAAATACATTGGCAGACTGAAAGACAATTAAAATAAACCGTGGTCTCTCGCTTTGCGGTGAAAGTTTCACATTCCACAAATTGTGTAGTCCCTGTGATAGTACAGGGTTGTAGTGACAGTCCCAACTTCGAAAAGACATTGTTAGGCGTTGTCCACTGTTCATTGTTTTGAGAATTTCCAATTTTGAAAAATCAGCCAGTTGTATATGGGGCATTTTCCATGTAATATTGATAATGTTTAGTTTAATTTTTTCCTTGACATCAGTTGAAAAGAATGAATCCTGATCAGATTTTGAACGCAATAATATGAGCTCATGCTTAGAGTTCAATACAATCTTATTAAAGTCCTCGGCAAAGCCCAAAAGCATTTTGAGTGGCACGCAAAAATTGAAATATCCGTTCTCTAGTTCAAAGTCTTCCCCTACAGACCATCCAGCATTTTTCAACATTTGACTTTCATTCATATTGAGGGAGACATAATTTTTAATCGTTGTGGTCACTCCTAGATATCGTGTACGGTCTACTTCAATTCCATTGATTTCATATCGGATCTCATCAAAGAGAAATGCTACACAATTGTTTTTAAATTTTATATTATGTGATATTGTTCCGTTGTCGAGTGTTACAATTCCCTCGATATAAATATAACTATCACTAGGCAGTACGTATAGATCTTGATTCTGAATCGCGATTCTTATTTCATCATTATTTTTAAACGTTTGCAAATATGGTGTGTAGCTATGGTATTCCTTTTTTATGATGCTTTCATCATAGATGGGCTTTTGTAATACATTTAATATTTCACTCATGATTTAGGTTTATTTTGGTAGCAGCAGCTGGAAACCCAATGATTTCAAATATTCCCTATTGAATGCAGTTAATTTTTTTCTTTTTTGCAACGGTTCCCTCTTAATCACTGTTGTTGTTGTTGGTCGTGTGACTGATTGTGTTACAGTGATGAAGGGTGTTGATTTTGCGTTGTTTTTATTGTAAACAATCATTGGTCCTTGGGTTTTAAATGAAGCCTAAGTGTAATGGTTTCTCCACGAAAATTTACTAGATCACCGTTTTGATCAATGACTTTAACAGCTATTGAACTGATCTGTCGGGTGGTTACTGGCAAATAGATGACATTTTTGGGAATTTCATCTAATTTATATCCGGGGCTACCATTTAGCGAAAACTCATGAAGGGTGTGTGCTGGTGCATTATTAATGTATGATCCACCCACGATATTACATTCAATACGTATAGCATTGACTCTTGTTATATTGATAGGCAGGTCCGAATTGTTCTCTTCTCCTCCTTTTAACTTTCTCTTACTAAATCCCAATAATGAACCGATTGTTCGATCTGCGGTAAAATCAATGTCATCACTACAGTAAATTTCAGTTTTCAATGTATTGTAATTGGCGTCAATATAAAATTCTCCAGTTTTATTTATACTCTCATACTTTTTCTGCAAGAATGTAGCTATGTCTTCGAATTCATACGAACCAATTGGAAGTTCAATGATTGAGTCTCGCACATGAAACAAATTGTTTTCCAAATCAATATTGGGTACAGAGTTAAATGTATGGAAATCAACCAGACCACACTCGTAATCCCTATCCAAATCTATTGATGGAAAATAATTTGCTTCCAGATTTGATGCGTCACCAGTTAATATTAGTGTTATTGACATCTTGAGCGTTAGTTGAACAATGAAATTGAAAACAAATTTTATATGTATTTTATTCGAATTGTTTTGTATTTATTACAATACATCTTTTTTTTTAATCCAAGAATTATGTTCGCTTGAAAATCCCAACCATTTGACTAGAGCCTTGTCTCCCCTGGTATTGAGAACTTTCTCCACAAGATAACTATTTGGATATCTTGTTTTCATCAGCTCATACTCATAGAAGCCTCCTTTGATGACATTGCCCTTATAGTCCTCCAAAATGTATGTAGTTGGATTAGTATTTTGAACTGTTTTGATTTTAAAGATTTCAGTCGTCCAATTGGGGGTGTAGCCCTTTTCGAAAATGTGCTTATATTTACTGATTCGTACACTGTCTCGCTTATGAAACATTGGTTTATTAAATATTTTCATGTTGTTGTAGACTGTGTTTAGTAGCATTTTCTCATTGTTGGAATTGACACTGCTTGGTGGCATTTTAATGGTACGATGTTTTGTGTTATTATATCTAGCAATCAATTGTTTGTGGAAATGTATCCATTGATATGATCCACGGTAACTAAACTCTTTCCACATTAAAGCCTTGAAAGTTCTATTGAAGCGTTCAACTATTGATGCCTTTAAAATACTAAATGTTGAATAGTGATTAATACTGTACTGCCGCATGAGAGTTTGAAATTGTTTGTTGAAAAATTCTTTTCCATCGTCGGTTTGTAGATTCTTTGGTGAGCGGTGCGAATCGACAAGAATACTTTTCATTGCTTCGCTGACACTGGAAGCTGTTTTAGTTTTAAGCGGCACAACCCAGGCAAATTTCGAAAATGTATCAATGAGGGTGAGAAGAAAACGGTACCCGCTGTTAACTTTTGAATATTGTCCCATTTCTACTAAATCTGCTTGCCAAAGGTCATCTATTCCCTTCATTATTACCCGACGACGATGGAAATTTTTGCGAGCTTGTCTATGCAGCTCACCTACTAGTCCCCTTTTCACATTAATATTCATTTTCTTTCCGATTGTAATTTATTCTGGATTCTCGGTTCTCCGACTTGTTTGAACGTGTATGCTTCAAACCCTGCCAGTCTATCTTCAATATATTTAACAAGTTCTTTTATATCCTTGCTTAGGTCTTCAATGAGCAATTTATTTGCATTTATCTCCGCTTGTAAATCCTTTGTGACTTTTTCAAGGTTTTTTCTAAAATTGTCTCCCAAAAGTGTGTTGTCTTTTTGAGATTTTAAGATCAACTGACTTTGACTGGCTGTGATGAATTTCTTTGATACTGCATCGTCATCTTCAATTGGTGTTGCTAAATTTTTTATTCGTTTAAAATGAAGGTTTATATTCCGATCACGATCCATATTAAATCCAATGGTTTTTTTAAGTCTATTGTCCTTGAAGATATTGGGAGAAAAGTGACCAAACTTGTCGACACTCATTTTGCAAATGAATTAGGCTATTATATTGCACTCTTTAAGTTCTTCAATAATGGAAACAATTTCATTATTATGACCAGTGTGACCTGCCGATTGTGATGAAATTAAAAGTCGTAATCTATCGACTATTTCATTGGGATCATCCCAATAAATATAATTAGTTTTTTGCAGATTTACGCTCATTAGACCAGATCCTTTACGGTTTGTTTTATCGTTGAATAGTCTTTTTATAATATTTTTGTACTTGAATGCCTTTGTGCCTTTGATTTGTTCATTTTCATCATATCGACGTTTATGTGCACTTGTTGTAATGAGAATTTCCTTGTAAACTTGCAAATCAGAGGAATTGTAGTTTTTCGATGGTGTTTTATAAAACAGAAGCTCAAATAGTCCGGGTGTAAGGGGCCAGTTTTGATCACCAATAGAAATACTATTTTCTCTTAGCACAAACTCTTTATTACCAAATTTCCATTTTGTGTTTGAATCTCTATGTGGACCATACAAATTATCTAATTTTTTGTTCCGTTCCAATTGGGTCAAATCCAATTTTGAATATACATCGCTTTTATTGGTGTCGTCGTCGTTTTGCGAATAAAAGGCATCCTCCTCACTTGAATCACTTGAATTGAACTTAATCGTATCACTCTCATCTGGTACTTTATAATCAAAATCAACCGGTGAGATGTCCTTTTTCAATGGTGTGCTTGTATTACCCTCTAAGAGTCTAGGTTTGGTGTCATTTCCACCATCAACATAGCTTTGCTTTGAACTTTTAACGAGTTGTTTGAGAGGTCTGGTGATTGGTTTAAATGTGTCTTCCAACAAGCCCCGTGCATCCGATTCTTGCGACTTGAAACTGTTGAACTTTTTCCGCAATACATTTCTAGTCTTTATAATATCTCTTACTATTTTCTCATTCATTTTGTAGTTACCAGATCAGATCAATCAGATCAGCTTGTAGTTACCAGATCTGTTGTAACAGCTTGAGAACATATTATATACTGATCCGAAATTGAGAAATATTGATTACTTATTGTTGAATAAATATATCAAATCCTTTTCTATAACGACCACCATCAATAGGATCGTCTTTGTTGATGACCAGAAAACCATATTTATCCTTCCAACACTTGCTGCATATATCTGAGAAATTTTCAAATTTCATATCAGCACCCACATGATCGTTGTATATATGCTTCATATTCATTTCATCCTGTTTGAACATGATAATCATATTGGCATTGTCTCGAATTAAATGTTTAGGAATTCGTGTATATGTTTGACATAAATAAAAGCAATCAATATTCCTATGACGACCCATACAAAAATATGACCGAATATTGTTTTGTTTCTCACATGCCACATCATCGAAAATAATAATCGAATCAATTCTTGCTTCATCGGGCGGTAGAACATCTTCATTTGCAGAGAATGTATGAAATCCCATACCTTTTATAGGCTGTAGTAGTTGTTGAAGATATTGATACTTTGGTTGATACAATGACTTTGAATATAAATAAATATTCTTGAACTTTACTCCATTGGGACTTTCGATTAAGCCTATCATAACATTGGTTTTCCCACAGTTTGATGGACCCACTATCAAAGCTCTTATGGTGTTTGGTAAGAGTAAACTATGTCTCGGTGACGATAGACTATTAGATGAAAAATCTCTGTTGCGAACAACAAGATCGTTTTGCTGTTTTATAAAACGCATCTCAATAATGAGTGTTGACATGTGTACTAAAAACCTGTGCTTTTATTGATTTGTTTTAGTCTTTGAAAATATGTTCAACAGACTTGATCACCGCACTCGAAATGGTAGTCTTTTATAAAAAGCACTTTAGTCACAATCGAAACACAGTTGGAAGAGGACTAATAAATAACATTATTAATTCCCTACCAGTTGAACTTCACTTACCAGGCTATCAATTTTGTGGACCCGGCACTAAACTTAAAGAGCGTTTGTTGAGAGGGGAAAAGGGAGTAAATCCATTAGACGCTGCCTGCAGAGAACATGATATTGCTTATTCACAAACAAAAGATATAAATAAACGACACGTAGCAGATCAAATATTAAGCGATAAAGCGTGGGCAAGAGTAAATTCCAAGGACAGTAGTTTCGCTGAACGTGCAAACGCTTGGTTCGTCACAAACGCCATGAAGGCAAAAGTAAAATTCGGCATGGGCCACAAAACTAAGGGGAAGAAAAAATGTAATGCCGCGAATAAACTTTTTAATATGGCCGTGCAAAATGCGAAAAAGGTTTTATTACAAGAAAAACCCACTGATATTGACAGTGCAATACAAATTGCTAGAAAAGTCATATCTAAATCATTGAAAAGAAAAAAATCAACGATTCAAATACCACGTATAATACCGCTACCTAAAATTGGAGGTTTCCTGCCTCTAGTTCCAATACTAACAGCCCTCGGAGCAATTGGAGGTCTAGCATCTGGTGGATCGGCTATCGCTAAGGCTATACATGAAGCCAAGTCTGCTCGAAAACAATTCGAAGAAGCAAATCGTCACAATAAAACTATGGAGGCCATAGCAATGGGAAAAGGCCTATATCTGAAACCATACCGGAAGGGCTACGGTTTATTTTATTATTCGCAGCCAAAAAACTAATGAGAAGGCTACCCAGACGACCACTTACAGATAGCGATTTGGTTAGATATACAAAACATGTGCCACACTTTAGAGGGGTTTTTATGCGCGATACGTTACCGAAAAAACCCCATCAAATAGAGTGTGGTATTGTTAATCTGGATTCTTCTTTCGGCACTGGAACACACTGGGTAGCATATAGAAAAGATAAGAACCATAAGGAGTATTTCGATAGCTTTGGAAACCTTCAACCACCGCAAGAAATTGTGAATTATCTTGGAAACAACATAGAATACAACTATCAGCAACACCAAAATTATAATTCTTTTAACTGCGGTCACTTGTGTCTGAAATTTCTCTTGAAATAAAAATTTTTTTTTTTAATTACAAATTCATATATTTTTATTTTCGATCTTATAATGACCCCAAGCTAAAGTACTTGTATTATTTTCACATATATATCTTTTAGTATCTTCAAAGTTTAATGTTTTCTTGCATAAATTTTGTGTATAAATTATATGAAGTTTATTCCTAAAAGTAGTCATATTCCTATAAATAGAGATTTTATCAAACAAACAAGTCTTATAGTTTTCTATAGTAAGTCTCTTTGTAACAGACTTCTTGATACCTTTTGCTTTCTGAACGGAAATACCATCATCAATTGTAAAAGAGTACATTTTAGCACGTAAGCCAACAAATTGTGCCATTTTCCTTCCACTATTCTCATCCTTAAACATACCCAATTTTTTTGCATTTACCAGCGGAAAGTTGTGCACATTCAAGGGATTATAGTCGGAAGTATCAAAGTATGTGTGTATGTCATTATAGATATCTGCGTAAAAGTCTTCGGTATTGATAGTATAAATGAATGAATCTGTGTCCATGTAATTGAGAAGCAACCTGTTACTAAATTTGACTTTCATATATTCATAATGGAACTCGTACATGAGTAATTTCGAAAGTTCCAAGACTACGAATCCCAAATAAAGTGGTTTATTATAGACAACTTTTACCCTATGCAATTGAATAGCAACCATATTTTCAGAAAATATCGATCTACTGTGGAAATTTGGTTTTGCCATTAGAGCCCGTATACCTTTCCTTTTACCGATATTCTCCCAATGTGTAGCAATTTTAACATCAGTTCTTTTATCAATGTTTTCCATTGTCTTGCCATAGATGCTATTATTCATTAATTTGAAAAAATTCTTTTCAAAGGCATTTCTAGCTTTCTTACGGTAATGAGTATTCAATTCAATATACTTTTGAAGCCAATTCGATTGTTTGAATTGAATGACTCTGTGGACATTTGTCATTACTAAACCATGTTTCAGTGCTTGCTTCAGGTTTTCTATATGAATAACATATTTCCGTTTAGGATAAAAACTGCTTACCAACTTTTTAGATTTGGTTCCCGGAGTGCAAATATTTTCCGGGCAAAATGGTAAGTCATTGTGAATATCATGTAATGTTTCGGGATAATCCAAGTCTACCTCCAAGACGATACCGATATCTGGATTTTTGAATGACATTATATAACTTTTGGTAAAGTGATCTGTGCTTGTCACCCACTGAAAACCACCATAGGGAAGAGTTTGGTTCATAGCCCAACCATAGAGATTATTAACATCCAAGTACATCAAATATGATGAAGGTAGGTTTGGTTGATATGTAGTCATAAATTTGTTGTTTGCTTCCGAATATCTATGACAGCATTGAGTTAAACCACCCCTAACACCGTTTTGGAAAAATTTATACATTTCGAATTCGGTTAATAATTCCAATTCAATGTCTGTAACTTTGAGCATTGCATCCCAAGACAAACCGGGTGCCGTATAATAATAGCACGGATCCAATTTATAGATTTCCTGGCATATTTTTCGAAAATTCTCAAAGATATCGGCAAGCAAAACAACATCACTTTGTAAATAAATTTGCAGATATTCCCTCATGTTTTGACAATTGAAATGTGACCAAATTTTATGAGCAACTTCATATGACTCATCGGAACATTCCTCGTCAGTTAGTTTGTTGAAGAATGCACTCTTTTCTGGTAAACATTTCTCTTCTAAGCGCTCCCACGAATTTAGATAATCATAGGGAAACACACCTTTTCTTTTAATCAAGTCGAATTGCTGTCCACAATTGAAATATAATGTTGTGAATTTAAAATCATCGTTACCTAAATTCTGCGCTAGTGAGTCAATACTTTCGCTGAGAAAGCGACATGAATCAAGAAATCTCATTTCAAAATAGGTCTCCGAGTTTTCATCTACAAGCATCTTTTTAGATATTGAGATATATTTCTCCTTATTCAAAGCCAATACCTTGATTTCTCCCTCCAATTCATTCAATGAAGAGAAAAATAAATGACTATCATAACCTGTGAGATTGTGTAAGAAAATCGGCATGAATTTTGGAAGACTTGTTCGTAAATTACAGCTATTATGACTAGGTCCTCTATATTCCCCCGTAACATGACAATGGTCTCTTACTCTATACTCGAATTCTATAAACTTTTTCCCACAAAATATACAGCACTCTTCGTTCGTTTGACGCCATTCTTGTTGCGGTGTGAGATCTTTCATCGGCACTGCATGTTTGTAGTAATCAGCATACAGTAGTTGAATATCTTCACTTAGATTGTTGATGAATTTACTCGTACAGTCGGGTCCTATAAAACATCATTTGAAAAAAAAGAACAACAAAATAGCAAAAATTAATATACCTGTAAACGTCCTCATTGAATTCTTGCTGCTATCAAAGAAACAATTGATGTAGTAGGCAAATGCACAAGGAACATGCTGTTGAGTTGTTGTTGTTGATGATATAGATGGATCGGGAAGACAAGTACTAACAGGTAATAGTATACTCTCAAAGTCTGCATATATTACGAAAGGTACACTGACAGATCTCTCGACATTTGAAAACTTTACAATGTTTTCCCCTTCCTTTGGCATATGCGTAACAACACCAGCGCATTCTGTCTTATGGTTCTGCAAACTTTCCTCATTGTAATAGTGCTGCAAACAACTATTACAAAAGTATAGCTTTTTCTCTTTCACATTGAGGATCCTGTCGCGTAGAAGACGACTTAAACATTTTATCCACACATAATGAGTCACTTCGTTATCATCGCAATATAACAAATTAATGTGAAGGGGTTTCTCATTTTTAGTCAGATAGTATGGGCCCTCAATACATTGTTTGCTCGTTTCATCATCATTCGAGTATCCGAAAACATTAACACTTATCTCATTTTGCGCCTCAAACTTGGGTATCTGATCAATTGCCAAAGGAAAAACGAGGTCTTTAAAATTTAGAACCATATCAGCAGTGGAAATACAGTCACTCGTTATATCGGATATGTTATAGGCAAATGAGGAATTGGGTTTCGACACGTTTGGGTTCACAGCTGAAATTATTGCCCATTTGAAACAGTATACATCATTGTTTTTAACATTGATCACAGCCTTTTTGTTATTAATGAAAGCTGGTAATTTGATGTGCGCTGATCCCTGCAAACACTGATATTTATTGACATTCAATTCAATGGCTTTTATCCTAATTAGAGTCCATCCACTGTCTCGCTCCTGAAATTCTTCCAGCTTCTTCATTATATTATCCTCCATTTCTTTTATTATTTCTTCAATGTTATCGTATAAAAGAACGGGTTGCATACGTGTGGCCATTGACTTTACATCAAAGTCCATATCATCCTCATTACCAATCTTCACAAATTCCGCAAATAATTCCAAATTGAATTTAATTGAATTATTTTTCATGACTATTTCTTGCAATAGATTTTTGACAATTGCCCTCTTTCTTGCAAAAAATGAATTCACATCTAATTCGTCCTCTTTTTCATTCATCACGGAATACGACACAATTCGTTCTTTGAATGATGTCATTATTTTATGCACGTTATCGGCGTAAGACACTTTAACTTTCGATTTATGTGCATTGCTTCGCTGATGCTGCTTCCATGTTTTCCTATTCACACTAATGTTACACACATTGCACACAATATTCGATGATGCTGGTGCTGATGTCGATGGTGATCCTGATGTTGATGTAGGTAGTGACGTCACTGGTAAAATGACTTCATTTTTCCCCTTGTCCTCATCCAAAACTATACACTTTAACAAATGCTCCTTCAATTTATATTTTCTCGTAAATGATTTACCACACACCAAACAATGATTTAAGATCTTGTTATGTATAGTATCCATATGACGCTTCAAAACACCTTTAAGCGAAAACGTTTTATCACAAATATTACACTTCATTTCTTTATTTTTATTTGGTGTGCAACGAACTTCTTTACTACTGAGAAAAAATTCAACTGCTTCTTGAACTGAAATCAAATCAACATATAACCTCTACAATGGCATACAATTTTCAAACCACAGTGCAAACTCCTTGTCTACTATGGTCTCTCTCTTCTTATCCTTGCATTCAAAAACAACTAAACCGCAATTGGTTTCCAATTCATTTTTAACAAATAACGAAACCATAATAACAATAATTCTATTTATAGAATAAATGTATACACAACAACGCACATAATTTGTCGCATAAAACGTTGACCTCCATTTACTAAATCCCAAAATAACTCCCATATGAAACGTTATCTTTCGACCCCCCGAAAATTCATTACCAATGCCATGATAAAAATAAAACATAAACAACTTAACCGCAATTGGAACATCAAAACCACAATTGGAACACTCACGTGCCAATCACACTCTAAAACCGCAATTGGAACATCAAAACCACAACATTTTAACCACAATTGGGTGACTCACCGCAGGGTGGCAAATTTTGCCACTCTAGTGGTCCCAGAACCTACCTATCCTATCTACTGCTAGGTTTACGATATCCTCCGACAACAATCAGTCGCGGAATTTAATTACGATTTGCAGTAAAGTGTTAATAAATGCGAACAATAAAAAAGAAAAAACAATATAGCAATGCATTTTGTTGTATTTTAAAACCAAGCGAAAAAACAAGCACCAAAAAATACGATAATATGAAATCAATGTGTCATCGCATTTCAATTATTTTTTTCCGAAAAGGGATTCTTCGAATGCGATTTGCGGTTCCGACAGAGTATGCGCTGCGGAGAATTTTCCGTTTCAACGGTTACCTCGCTAGAACCGAATATCTGCAGGTGTACTTAATATCGTCGGGGAATGATCTAGTCGATAGAGTATAGAGGGCAAACAGGAGTGACAAAAAAACGCGTTTCGACAATTGCAACAATAATTTAAGGCAAACAACACTTTAATCGCGATTTTTAAAACGGCGAGCGGAAGGTTGGAGAAAATGATCTCCGACGAGCGCAGATTTATCTTCAAACCTGATATGGAACCGCGCTTTGACAAAAATAGACTGCATAGGAAAACCGTACTGTCACTTCCAATACAAAAAAAAATATCGAAAAATTATAGAAAACATTTTAAATAAGACTTTTATTTGT
The DNA here is from genome assembly GCA_963082955.1 of Cheilosia grossa. Taxonomy (NCBI): domain Eukaryota; kingdom Metazoa; phylum Arthropoda; class Insecta; order Diptera; family Syrphidae; genus Cheilosia; species Cheilosia grossa. The sequence continues at coordinate 27,200,876 of OY720148.1, forward strand.
CTACATTAGAAATAAATTGACTTTATCTTAGGGAATAGTTATTTTGGCGTTAATCAAAGTAGCATTTGTCAAATTTGACAAATCACAAGCGTTTTTACTTTTTCGAATTTCCCCTTGCCTTATAACTCAAATCATAACGATTTTTGTTTATTTTATTTAATTCACATTAACGACAACTTGAAGCTGGCCTCTGGTGAAGCAACAAAATTGAGCCACAACAGCTAGCAGAAGTTGACTTTTGTTAAATTTGTATCATTTCTGTGAAATGCTAGGTGGAATTTAGGGGTCACTAGCAAAAGCGGACTAAGGGCCGTAATTAATAGAACTTTTGAATAAAGAATTTGAGTTGATGTGCATGTGCATTATGCATGCTCGTAGTTATTACATATTTGCATTACATGAATGAATTTGGGTGGAACGAAGTTCGCCGGGTCAGCTAGTTATTAGATAAATATCGAACTATCCTCCGCATAAGTCCTCTTTCTTAATAACAATTTTTTTTTTTTTAATTTTTAAAAATTTATCTTTTTGGTATGTCTTACTTTTTCCCCCATTTAGAGAAGAGCGATAAATTATTGATTGAATCCAATAGTTGCCTACAAATGTACGCTTCTTTTAAGATACGTGGCGCAACAGTAAAATGCATATGGGTTAATTTTTCATAATTTTTTTCATAATTTTGGTACTTTTCCTTGAAAAACAAAAGAGTTTTATAGCGAACTGAATGCGAACGGCTTGTCCAATTAAAAAAAAATACATTTCCCCAGTGCAATTAAATCGGTGATAGGAATGGCGGAAGAAAATCTTTCAAAAGTCAATGTGGCGGTCCCAGCTTTACCGGTAAGCTAGGCCCGCCACAAAATCTCCCACTTCCCGAAGAGCAACTAAATCAGAAATAGAGCAATTAAAAAGCAACTAAATAGCAACTAATTCCCATGTACTTTGTTTGGCGAAATTCCAACGTGGCGGTCCCAGCTTTACCCACGTGTTCTATACTAGGCGTTTTTCTTGTTTAGTTCAGAGCTGAGCACTAAACTGAGCTCGAGCATTATGAGCACGCTCTGAACCGAGTGTGCTCAGAGCATTCTGATGTTTTTCCTTTTTTTTTTTTCTGTGAAATGTGACTGGAAGTGTGCTGTGTGTACATGTGTAATCAGCTTTTTACTCAGCCTGCTCAGTCAATTTATTCTGAGCTCATAGAGGGCGCTCTGATCATGCTCTGAACGAAAAAAGTAACACAAATTCGAGCTCTGATGTGTCTGAACGAAAAGAGAAACACTAACTTTTTGTATAACAGTTCAGGTTCTGCTCTGAACTAAAAAAGAAAAACTCCTAATGGTTCGCATTTTATTTGCATATGACAACAGTTCCTATTGCACTGCGTCATCCAGGTGATTTTATTATTTTTGCTATAAGGACAACTTGAGACGCCCAACTTTCCCAACAAGATAAAAGGGGCAAAGCAAGCCATCGCTGTCTTTAAACATGTAGTTTTGGAATGTCATTTGACCTACGTAGGAGATATATACCCGCCAGGCTACCAACTTTTATAGAACCGACTTATTATGGGTTAAAAGGTCCCGTTACGGTCTCGTGCTGTTTGTAAGTATTAGGCCCCGTACACTGCGACCAGAAGAGATCTATTGTGTTGAAGGATGTCATTTTGAATGGAAAAGTCGCCTTTTCTTTTGATGATATACATCAAACATCCGATGATATTGCAATTTTATCGTCTCATGAATTCGCTCTCGATATTGAGAGGCATCTAAAAAATGCGATGGTGATATTAGAAAAATATTATAGTAGATAGAAAATTAAGTTGAATCGGGAAAAATTGCAAGCCATCTTTTTCACAAGAAAAAGAAAAGCCTGCTATCTTCCGAGTAGGCAGTTTAATATTAATGGTACAAATATCAATTGGAAGCCTGCCGTAAAATACTTAGGAATATATTTGGACACCAAGTTGAGAGCGCTGTGATTTTGCCGATAATCCCTTAGTAAATAATTTAAATACGAACTATATCCGACTCGATAGTTGATAAGCTTTTCATAACTTTTTGTTCTTTTTGTGTTATTTATTTTTGTTACTTTCTGGTTGTTAATATCATATGTCTATTTATATGTTTTGTTTATTTATTTACATATCTATAAATATATTTCTATTTATTTGTTTAATTAATTATTGATTTATTTATTTATTTATATATATATTTATTTATTTATTTATTTATTTACCTACTTATTTATATGTTTATTTATTTATTTGATACTAAATCTGTAAACTGCCTATATACCTACCTACTACATGAAAATGTTCGATGAAATAATCATTAACACATGTAGGTACCTGATTTCCTTTTATTCATTTATTTATGTTTTTTTTCTCTCTTTTCAATTGAAGGTTTTTTTCGTATTTTCCCTCAGAATCAAGAATTAATATTTAAATGTATAAATCTTAAAATCATCCTAATGTTAAAAATAATGTTTCAGAAGGAAGATATAACATGTCATATCTCTGAATTGTTAAATGTGTGTGGTAACAAAAACCTTGTAAATTTAATATGAAATAAAGCTATCTATCTATCTATCTACATCAATTATGATATCCTTCTTCACAATATGTTCCGTAATTCTGGGGTCTGACTATCTCACAGAATAAAGGTCATATATATGGTAAGCCGAAGTGCTATAGTACTGTACAGTAACACGACAACACATGAAATGATCAGCCTCTAACTATTAAAGCCGCTCCACTGCGCATTTCAACCGTCCAATTGCCAGTCATATAAAATGTTTTGTGCATTAGCTCACATGACTAAAATAAGCCCAATCAACAAAGGTACTCACCCCAATAGTAGCCGATAGTGAATGGATAAAAGCACTTGGGTGAATAGTCCAGCTTCAGAATGAACTCAATCTTTCCATGATCACTAGCAGCGAAAAAGTTACGCTCGCCTAGAATCATAATCATTGCGCACGTCCTTCAAGTGGAAATTTACAAGCTATACCGCTGCGAAAAGTTTCATTAAATCTCAATAAACTCACTCTCTCACTTGCACCGACACAATATCCAATACACCCTCGCCCAAGCACACCGACCATATTGGAGTAGCATCTGACTTATTGATAGCCGAATGCGATAGATCCTGATAGCTGAAAGAAACGAATGCGAAAAGTTTCCAATTAGTTCATTTGCAGCGAGTCCAAAGCGACATCGCTTGTAACCCTGGGTAAACTACACAAGTTAAGTACCGCTATATTTCATTAACTTTCCCAATAACACAATGGCACACACTCTCGAACGGCAGCCAAAATATAAATCTAACAAATTGCCACTCTTGCATCGGTCGTTCGCTCTCGGATTGCCCTAAATCAAATGGATTAATTAAGGCAGCAGCATCAGAAAGTTTTCCTTTGGGGCGACAACACAAACAGAGCGAAACGACACTGGCAAATGGCCAGCGACATCAGCAGCAGCTTATTTCACTGTATAAACTGAATAAACACTAAAAAGGACGAAAAATTAATTAAAATTCACCTAAAGCACTCCAAATGCCAGGACGAGTTGACACGCAGAAATGAGTCAGTTCGTTCCACGTACACCACCTCGCTAGGCAGCGGCCTTGGTCCCGGCAAATTGCATTCGTATGAGATGCCATCCTGCTCGTAGAACGTTAGACTTCCGTCCAAGTGACCGATGCAGAAAAACTCACGCCCTTTCACTTGACCAAAGTGTCCTTTGCACAAGGAGAATGCAGGTCGCGTAAACTTATGCTCCACAACGGTTTGCAATTGCGAATGATTTCCATGGTCGGCGACTCCGTCCACTGTTGTCAGGTTGTAAATTGCCAAATTGTTCGGATGCAAAATGGCCAGTTGATTTGTGTTCTCACTGCGGAAGGTCCTGCGGTAGGAAAATGAGGTTCGCAGCGACATGGAAAAGATGGGATGGGGTTACAAAAGATGATCGTTCTTTTTAGGGGCTTACCCAGTGAATCGTCCGGATAGCACTGCTAGAATTGGTGTTTTCAACTGGCACTCCAGCAGTAAATCTGTTGCCTGGGACTCCTTGAAGTTTTGATTGGAATCGATTTCGAGGTTGGGGTAGAAGATACTCAGCAGACCACTCTGGGAACCAACCACGATGTAGTCTTTTTCGTGGTCTTCCAGTCCGAAGCGTGTGCACAGCAGGCTGGCAACGTCGTAGTTCTCTGCGATGTCGGTGCACTGTGCTGTCCACCAGGTTCGCACTTTAAACAGAGACATTACGTGGACGAGGCTTCCCCGGAGTTTGATTTACTTTTAATTGAAATGCACAGAAACGAATGGAGGAAGAAAAGTTGTTGTTATTTTGTGTTTGCCAATGGCGTTGCTAAGGACGAAACTGTTATAAGCAGATAGTATAGTCGGGGTTGGTTTGACTTGATAACGCAAACGAATGTATACGTTGCATCAACAGGTGGTGTTGCGGGGGAAGCTATACAGCGAGACGACTCTGTCAAGTTATATGAGGCGTTTTTCTTTGTTAGTTCGGAGCTGAGCACTGAACTGAGTTCGAGCATAATGGGCGCGCTCTGAACCGAACACGCTCAAAAATTGGCTCTAACAGAGTGCGATTTTTGCTCGGTTAAAACAAAATGGGTTAAAATTAACCAAGTCTCTGTTGAAAAACACCGAGTATTCGTTGTTAAATACTACCTGTTTATATCGGTAAAATGCATACTGTTTAAAATAACACACTTTATCAGTTGTTAAGAACCGAGTTTCTAGATAAATATCAACCAGTTGGTTAAATTCAACAGATTTTGTTTGTTATTTACAACCGGGAACAATTGATAAAAGGTTATTTTTAACCGAGTTTCGTTAAACAAGTTGACTCGGTTGTTTTGAATCCACTAACTCTGTAGGAGCTATATTTACAGTATCACTCGGTAGTTTTTAACCGAAAGTGGGTTGATTTTAAATAAGCGATTTTTCTGCGTGAACGTGCTCAGATCGTTCTGATGTTTTTTTGTTTTTCCTGTTTTTTTTTTTCTGTCAAATGTGACTTTAAGTGTGTATGTTGGTATATGTTATCAGCATCTTTAAACACTGACAACAAAAAACGACGTCGTCATATTGACGAATGGCGTTCATCAACATGACATTCTTTGATATGAAGTACTTTTCACCAATATAATGAACAAATTCATGAGAACTTTTTGACAATTGATGAACCGTTCTTCAATATGAAGAAAGCGCATTCATAAATTTTTTTGCCTGGATTCTGATAAGAATTTTACGTATTTTCTTAGGATCTCAGTTCTTCATTTCATTAAAACATTTCATCAATACTCGTGTGACGAAAACACTTATTTTGATGAATTTAGTTATTAGTTCATCCAGTTGATGAGAAGACTGTAAAGGCCACTAGGGGCTGTCCTCAAGGAGGAGTACTTTCTCCTATGCTGTGAATGAACTCCTAGACCACCTCACACAATCGGGGTACATAATACAAGGTTATGCAGATGATGTAGTAATCACTGTTAGAGGCAAGCATGACTGCACTTTATCTGAGATCATGCAAAGGGCCTTAAACTTAACCTATAGATGGTGTCAGAACAAAGGATTGACCATAAATCCCTCCAAAACAGTCATGATACCATTCTCAAGAAAGAGAAAACTAGAACTGAAACCGATCAAGCTGAATAACGCAGTTATAGATTTATCAGGAGAGGAAAAATATCTAGGAGTAATCCTAGACAAGACTCTCACCTGGAATTCACTCCTCGATCATGTCACAAAGAAGGCAACAAAGGCAATTTATAAGTGCCATCGTTTTTATGGCAAGATCATCAAACCAATGATCACCTATGCAGCGATATCATGGTGGCCAAAAACCGAACACAAATCTGGTACACCGATGGTTCAAAGATGGAAGATGATGCCACCGGTGCTGGGGTCTATGGGCATAGGTTCCAAAAAGCTATAGCACTGGGAAAATCACCAGACATCTTTCCAGCGGAGGCAAGCGCCAAAGAGATATGTGTCCGAGAATGCTTACGAAGGAACATTAAAGGTGCCCGCATCTACATCCTCTCAGACAGCCAGGCATCTCTGAAGGCCCTAAGATCATATTCGATCAGATCAAAGCTGGTTTGGGAATGTTTCAACTTCCTCGAAGATCTGGCCAAGGACAACATAGTCACCGTTGCAATGAACGTGCGGATTGTCTGGCGAGAAGAGGCGCATCACGCCTGCTCACCGGTCCTGAGCCCTACTTCGGGTTGCCTTTACGTACACTCAAAATTCAGGAAATGGGAAGACGAGCACCTTGCCGAATACTGGACGGAATCCAAAGGACAGAGGCAGGCAAAAGGATTCATAATTCCAGCTCGTAGTAAAACAAAAAAGTTACTTGTGCTGAGCAAAGAAGATCTAAGGATCCTAACTGGTTATCTTACTGGTCATTGGCCACTAAGCTACCATCTCAACAAAATGGGACTTTCCGACGATAACTCCTTTCGACTATGCGGAGAAGATGAGGAGACAAAGGAACATGTACTCTGCGAATACCCTGCTGTGGCAAAGGGCAGAGCTATCCATATGCAAGGGGCGTTTTTAAGTCCTGCAGATATAGAAAACATGGAACCAAGAAGGGTACTGAGGTTTATAAAGAGCCTTAACAGCTCCCTGGGTTAAACACTAGAGGCCAACACAATAGATCTCTTCCGGTCGCAGTGTACGGAGCCTAATACTTACAATACAATACAACGCAACCTATCCCAGACCTAGCCTACGTCAGGCACATATACGAACCAGAAATATCAATTTAGTATTCAGTCACGAAACTCTTGACTAAATTCGTTGGCTACCCCCCATAAACTTCAACTGTAAAAACTGTTCATGTGACCGATATAGGCCAATTACAACTGAGACACATCAAGTCAACCAGCTGTCAGACTTGCTAGATACTTGAACGTTCCCAATGTTCATTATGTGTTGCTCATTGATGAATAGAGGCTCACCCCTGGCGGCAAACTTTCGCATCGGTAGGTTGCTATAGATTTTGACGCTGGTATGTATTTCCATGGAAAACCAAGAAGTTATTTTAATGTCGTTTTCCATTGGGACCACCAGAAATCTTTTTCAGATCTCAGATTTTACGCTGCCAATGGAACGCGCAACGAAAGTGATCAGCTTTTATAAATGTATTAGTGCGTTATTTGGCAGTAATACCAGCTGTTCAATCTGCATTTGTTTTTGCAAAAGACACAAATGGATATCGACTTCGAAAATGTTTTCCCTGTTGCAGATACAAATTTGGTATTTTTGGTGATTCGTAGTCTTCAGATGACGAGGAAGACTATGAAGATAATAATTCCTCCAAAATTATATCCATGGCTATTTATGTATTTCGTTATTTTGATTTTCACGAAACTTTGCGCATTTGGATTGAAAGCAAACTTCTTAAAATGGCATAAAACAGCTGTGCAAAGCATATTGGTATGTGTAGATCTGAAAAAATATCGAGATCTGCAAAAAGTGCTCCGAATCGAAAAAAAGATTGATTTTTTTGCCCAATGGAACATGAAAAGTGATTTAGATCAAAAAAAAGATTGATTTTTTGTCCCAATGGAAAACCACATAAGAAATTTTGTACTTAATTTAATATAAGAAAATATACATTTAGTTTAAGAAAAAAACTCATTTTATAACAGAAAAATAATACCTTAAAAGTGAGTGTTGAGATAAAAGTGAATACCAAGATTTTATTTTTGTAGAAAATGCAGAAAAAAATCGGAGCATTGTGGCGTTCCGCAATGCAAATCATATCGTAAAGAGGGAATTACATTGTACCATCTTCCAAAAGAAGTTCGGAACTCTAAAGTTCTTCTAATTAAATGGGGTACTGTGCTTAGGATGGGGAACAAATTTCCATTTGCACGGGATGGTTTTCAGTATAGAACCAAACTTGTGAAAGGAGCATTTCCCATCCTGAACCTTCCGAAATCTCCTATTCCTTTGAAAACGTTCAAAAACGTTTAGCCGTTTTTCTTTTTTAGTTCAGAGTAGAACCTGAACGGTTATAAAAAAAAGTTCGTGTTTCTTTTTTAGCTCAGACACATCAGAGCTCAAATTTGTATTTCTTTTTTCGTTCAGAGCATGGTCAGAGCGCGCTCTATGAGCTCAGTATAAATTGACTGAGCAAGCTGAGGTAAAAGCTGATTACACATGTACAAGCACACTTCCAATCACACTTGACAGAAAACAGGAAAAGCAAAAAACATCAGCAGAACACTCTGAGCACGCTCGGATCAGAGCACGCTCTGAAATTCGCCTTATAAGACGAAAGTACTACAAGTTTTATAATGATAAACTTCTAATTTATCCTCTTAATCTTCTCACGAATATATGACACATCAACCCACAAGTTTGATGGAGAATCCTACTGATACTGTAGAACCATTTTTACATTTTTTACATTTTAAATTCATTTTTATTAATTTCTTCTTTAACTTACCTACTAGACAAAAACGATTAAATCTAATTTAAAACTAACATTTTTTCTTAATCTAGCTTACTGGCTCTTAGCGAGCGCTCTAAACTAAACAATATACTTAAAGTTATTGCCTTTCGGCCTTAGATCTATCTATATTTGATTTTGTTTGTTTTTTTATTCTTCAAGAAACTTTGAAAAACTTGAATTCTTTATTTTTTTTAATTTTATTTAAAACTACTTAAAACTACCTAAGCTACTTAACCTAAATTACCTATAATCAGGGTGGTGAGCAATCTCATCGATTGGTCACCATCCTGATCGCGTCCATGGGCGCCTGACAGCCGCCCACAAGGGTTCATCAGTGCCACCGAGACCCGAGTGAGGCCGTAAGCGTCGTTCGAGTCTCGGCAGCACTATTCATGTTGGCTAGCCCGGCCCCTCCCAAAGACCCCCTACTATAAGCCTAAACCTACAAACTTAATATCTAGCTTAAAACTAAGGAGGATGCTACGTAAGTAGCGCACCGGCCCGGGAGAGCGTATCCACCCTCACCTGTTCCTCAAGCCACCAAAATTCGGTGAACTGCTTGACCGTATCGACCCTGTCCCGTTCCGCAATTGCGGTACTAAAACGGAGCAGCTCCTGAGCATTGGCGGCGTACCCGTCGTGGATGAGCCGCTTAACCCTCGCGCCGCGGTGGCTGTGGTACAATACCGGCACACCATCTTTTGTCTGGACTAACCCTTTCATGTCTACATGAAGAAATGCCTCAGGCGGGATAAAGCCAGACCGAAGCGTACTCTCGTGGTACATTAAATTGGGGTAATAAGCCCCTGAGATCAGGTTATTATCGCTGGCCATCGCCCTTGCGACGTGCCTCCGAATCACCTTAATAAGGAAATTGTCAATCCTATTCAGTCGAGCCCCATTGTATAGGGTCCTGTTGGGATAATATTTTATGTACTGAGATTCAGGAGTTCTAAACAACCCTAGACAGGCCCTGAGACATTGTCTCTCAAACACTCGAATCTTTTCCATATAGGACGGCGCTATATTGAACCACATGGGACAGCCATAAGCGATGATAGGCCTTATAAGGGCCACGTAGCAAATGACCTTCACCCTGGAATCAAGTTGACTGCTGCGAAACAGTCTCCTTGTCAGAGCGTAGGCCCTTTTAGTCCCAGCAAGACAAGCATCTATATGTTTGTCAAAATACAGATACTGGTCGAGCCAGATGCCAAGATACCTCACCACGTTTTTCACCGCCAATGGTCGCCCCTGCTGTCCAATAATTGTTAATTTTCTCCAGTTTTTTCTGGTATCCCCAGAGGCCCCAGCCAATGTAGTTCTGAACAGGATTGTTTCCGATTTTTGGAAATTGATTTTCAATCATCGCAATACCTCTTAATTTGGTCGAAGTCACGCTGCAGAAGGATGTTAATGACCTCGATTTCTGGTCCTGACTTGTACGCCACTAAATCGTCCGCGTACGCTATAGCATGTCTGAGGGAACCCACCAGATCACTTGTGTAAATATTAAACAGGACCGGAGAATTCACTGCTCCCTGTTGTAAGCCGTTTTTAATTTCGAAAACCCTGCTTGAAGTCACGTTGCCAGCTTTGACAACGAACTTCTTTCCACATTTTCCACTGCTCCGGATAATATGCATTATTCAGCGCATTGTTAAATAGCGTGGTGAAAATATCTATCGGCTCTAGATTGGGACACCGTCCACTCCCGCCGACTTTTTGTTTTTAAGTGATTCAAAGATGCACCGAAGTTCATCTCTACTCACGAACAGATGAGTATTTGCATCGGCGATTGTGCCATTTGCACAGTTGTCGTCATTGAACCCGGTGAAACCGTTGTTCTTGGATCGCCAATCTTGTTCACCGTATACACAGTCTCAAAGAAAGCTCCCATCAAATTCACCCTCTCCTGCGGGTCTTCGACCACGAAAAAACCATCGTCCGAGTCGGCACTTTCCGGACTTATGCCAGCAGTCAGTAATATCTGTCTGTTCTCGTTCGTCCGAGGTATTCGAACACATGAAATGTCGTTATGATCCTTCCGCCTGAACAGTTTATTTATTTGTGGGAACATTTTCGGACTACTGGATTTTATAGCCCGAATTTTATTGCCCCAATACAAACTTACAGATTTTCTCTAATTTTCGGAGATCAACTGTTTCAAGTTTTTGATCATCGAATTCAGTGTTCTTAACTCGGGATCGTTCCTGTCAGTGAACTGTCTGTGTAGCCGTTTAAGCCTCGAGAGCAGTCTACTCTTATGTCTGAACAGAGCATCGATTGTCGGGTTTCGATACTTTTCAGTTTGTTCTTCATCCGTGGAACGTCCTACCCGAGGGATAGTCCGCTCCATTGTCTGTTTGATGACGACATTCATCTGCCGTAAATGATTGTCGATCTCATCGTTTGTTAGGTTCCTGTTTGTCGGTGGGTCGATCTCGCATGAGATCACTCACGAGAGTGTTCGTAGCATAGGGGTGCAGGCATGCTTAAGTCCATTTTTACCTCATAAGAAAATGTTGGTGTTAAGATCACAAGCTATATCATCTTACCCAAGAGGTAGTATTTTTTTTATGTTATGTATCTTTTCATTGCAGCATGCGAAATAACTAAAAAAGCACCTCAAGCAGGCGTACTTGATCAAAAGACGTATAGCTAAGGCTTTTCAAGACGTCAGGAAAAATAAATAAATTTGGCCATGGCTATATGTCATTTTACAACCGACTATGCCACATTGAACTTGCAGTTGAACTTGATTTAAAAATATTTTTTAAAATACTAATTGTTTTACACTATTAACTTAAATGTAGTTTTTGTTCCCAACAAATGAATTAATTGAATTCACTTTTTTTTCATCCCTACGATTGTAAATATTTTTATTTTTCACTATGTCATCTTGAGCACAATTCCACTAGGTCTCTCCATATTCCTCTTTTTAACCATCAGGTGTCGAAAACTTTTCCATTCGTCAATAGAAAAAAAATCCATCGGCTTGTTTCTCTGTAAATTTAATTAATTCTTCTTATTACTACCGGTAGGGTTTAGGGAGGACATAAACTGAATTCCGAAAGGTGGATCTGTTATTTTTGCAGTGTTCACCTTTAAGTGGATCCAGTGTTGCCAGTTTGGGGGTTTCCCTCCAGATTTAAGCTTTTTTTTGCTCGACCGACGGGGGAAATCTGTTTTTTTTTTTTTTAAATTATGTATAAAATTATTTGGTTTTGGTAACCTTAAAATGGGTGTGTTACTTTAAAATGCAGTTAAATTAATCGATCGGTCCTCTAAAGCTATCACCCCTATCAAGATATCGGATCGGAATTTTCTCCCATCTGTACGAAAGTGGAGAAATTCCATTGGAGGTACCTATCCTTTCCGATAGAACTTTCCGAAAAATTCTCCGATGATATGTAATGTAACACACCGCGTTATACCACTCACCTTTGACAGCTAAACGGCACATTTTCTCCGAAGCTCTCCGAAAACTAATTGCTGGGGAATATTTGAATGTGAAATGAACGTGTTTCGAAACGGATACTTCGAACACAATTAGAGTTCCAGCGCATCAGGTATTTTTGTGAGCTTTTTTTTCGTTATGTTTGCGCATCAGTTTGATCAACTTTGCAATAATAAACACGTGACGTTGAAAGTGATGCCAATAGTTTGCATTAATGAACATTTTGCAAGGCTTCATGGGCATCATGATGCCAGTGATGCGTTACTGTGTTTACACATAATTTCTGCAATTGAAAATCGTTATTGCAGTCTCTTTCCACGATTTGCTCGATAGAAGTGGCAGCATGCGCGACACATCTCGTCCACCTGAAACAAAGTTGAATCCCTAATTCATCGACCGAAAATGAGTAAAAACGCAAAAATGTTCGGTTTAAATCACATGTATATGTATTTTTATTGTTATTTTAATTTTATATATATATATATATATTTACTATACTGTATTTTGTTTTGTATTTACATTTAGTGTACAAAAATTTAAGTAAAAAAAAAGATGAAATAATAAAATTAACGAAGTTAACTTAAGATTCCTTGTTCGCTAAATAATGTTTGAATTAAGAATTGCATACAAAATAATTGTGTTCATTTGCAGAATTTACACTACTTAATCAATAATTACAGCATCATTTAAGATTATAGTCCAAAATGTAACACAAAAGATAGATTAATCTTTTTCTCGTTTACCTATTAAATTCACTTCGATAGTAGAAAAATAGTTCATAGTTTCAATAAAAATAATAAAACGATTATAAAATTAAATAATAAAATTTCCATTCTCTTTATAGCTACATGGAAAATAAAAGAAAAATCTCTACACACAGTTTACCAGTTTCTACTTACAAGTTAGTCCCTTTTCTAATGCATTAAATTGAATTTCTCTTCTTGTTTCTTGGAATACATAGTTGAAATATTAATGTATTTACTTCACATATAGGTTATTATAGTAATGAATTTTTAATCTAGTAATACTTACATATTTTCTCATAGAATTTATAGATCATTATTTATTTATTTTAATTTACTTAGTGCTCTCACTCCTCCGTCGGTTCTTATTACTTGTTCACAAATTTGCGGAGTTTCTATAGTTTTTCTAAATTTTAACATGTACTCTGACTTAATAAGATTCCTTAAATACTTAAATAAGTTTAGTGTAGTAAAAATAATAATAATATCCCTTGTTTTTGATTGAATTTAAAAGTAAAAAAAAGAATAACATTAACATTTAGTTTGTTAGTATCTATTTAAACCAAGCCTCAACGTTAGGAGACAACACTTGTTTGCTCTGTAATTTTATATATTACATTTTATTTGTTTAATATAACGCGACAAACTGCCATATTGTTATTAGACTTGTAATTATTATTTGTAGTTATATTATTTGTTTAAGTACTTGTTGTTGAATGTCCATTGTGGGTTGCTCTTTTAATTTGTCACACACATAAATGTTCATTTGAAGTTAGGTTTTGCGTATTTGTTTGTTTCAACGTTTGTATTGACGCGTTGGGTAGTTTTAATTTATTTTTTAGCGTCCACACAGTTAGTGAGAAGAGAAAGATATATATAGAAAGGAGAGAGAAGGGGAGGAGAAGGACATTAAAACTGAGAAGAGATTCGTGTTTATTTTGTTTGTTTTTTTTTTTTTTTTTGGTTTGCAATTAGTTTTGGCATTTTATTTTGAAGGCTGAAAACCAACCAAAGAGAAATTTTAAGGAAAGCATTTAAATAAGTTTAATGTTATTTATTTAAAGCTTAAATGAGAATCTTATTTATATATGACAAACATTTAACAACAACTAGTAATTTTTGTAATGATGTTTGCTGTATATGAAGTTCGTAGTTGCTAACACTTAACATCTAATGGTTCTAGAATTAAATAATTTTCTTTTGCCTTTCGGCGGGTGGTGAATTTTGTTTAAATAATTTAGGTGCAGTTGCAGGCGAAATGGCTGTGCAACATATTTCAATTGTTGTAACTTGCACTGGACATTGTGCGACGAACGATTTAATTTTATCTGGCATCGCAATAGCTCAAAAATACTTTATTGAGTGTGAAAATAATTGTTTAAGCTGTTCAAAAATATGATTTCATTTTGTCACTATTCACACGTTGTTTAAATAGAAATGGTGACGCAAGAGTTCGTAATGTGTAAACGAAAGTTTCCAGTTCCTCGAAGCGGGTTGCCGACTCGTCAATTAATACTCTCCCCCTCCTGAGGATTTAGCAAAGGTCCTACCCCTCCCGTTTGGGGTGTTCCAAAAAGATAGTGACGCTATATGCAAAGGTGAAACAACTGCCATTCACAAAGAGGGATTTTTGCAAGAAAAAAGAGTCAGCCCTCATTTGACTATTATTCAAAATGAAAATTAATAGCCTAGGGACAAACAAAAATCACCGAACGGAGGTGACCTCGACTGGAGAAACTTTCAGTTACTCAATAACGAAAAGTAGCACAACGCTCAAGCGTTGCTGAGTTTTGAAATGTTTCTCTCCCTTTACCTGGCCAATCTAAGTTACATCTTAAAATGTGTTTTGCCAAAATGCATTTGAAAGTTTGGCTCATCTGTTTGCAACTATAATTACTTCTAGCAATTGAAATATACCAACAAGCCATTCACCCAATACTTCTGCCAACCTTTGTTTTCCTTTCTGTTAAATTTCTCAATAACTGTATGCCTCCAGCCAATTGGCAATTCCAAAAAGTATAAAGTTTCTCTCACTAGAACCATTTTAATTTTGAAACAAAAGTTCAACACTATTCAACGAGCTTATGAAAACAAAATACTCAAACACAACTAAAATAAAAAAGCGCAATATTTGCAAAAGAAAAGAAAAAAAAACATAAAAGCAACAATTTTGGCGACATGAAGAACATTTTAAATTATTTAAATTAAGTGAACCAAACGAAAAAAAAAATGAGTTAAAATAAAAAATGCATTCCCTACTCTTTTTCATTACGAATTTGCATAATTTTCTTTTTGACTAATGTGCGTACCTGTTGTTGGGTGGTCTGCTGCTGTTGTTGTTGTTGTTGTTGTTGTTGTGCTTGCTGTTGAACAGACTGCTGAACCGTTTGCGATTGAGTTTGTTGTCCCTGTTGGGTGGTGATTGTTATGGCGCCTACTTCTGTCGTTTGACCACTACCAGCTGATGCGTTCGTTGACATCCCTTGTACATTGCCGACCATACCGCTCATTGAGGACACGTTGACCTGTTGCTGTTGTTGCTGCTGCTGCTGTTGTTGTTGCTGCTGTTGTTGTTGTTGTTGTTGTTGTTGCTGCTGCTGTTGTTGTTGTTGTTGTTGTTGTTGCTGTTGCTGTTGTTGTTGCATGCTTTGTGATTGCTGGACCGTGACAGCAACAAGATTGCCACTGGATGTGGTTTGCAGACGGACAGGGCTGGCGTTTTGCCGCTGGCCTTGTTGGTTTTGTATCGCCGTAATGAGAGCCTGTTGAGTTTGAGCTTGTGTTGCTCCGGCGGCTACCTTTATGGTGCCCGCTATATTTTGAGCGGCTGCTACGTGAGCCCGTATGTTGCCGGCTGTAAGACCTTGGGCTGACGATGCTGAAACGACCTAAGGACAAAAATACATTTTTTTAGAACCATTCTTCTCTTTACGCTATGCTTAAACTCACCTGAATAGTCTGCCTTGCATTCGGTTGGGATACAGGTATGACCCGGCCCACACTAGTCTTGCCAAGAACCAACCCGGCCGCGGCCATCCCCGGCTGTCCTTGGCGCATCACCTGTTGTATCTGCTGAACAGTGACCGAACCTGGAAGGGATTTCGTGTTCTGTATGTGCACTAACTGTGTCTGTACACCGGGTTTCTGTCCCACTTGTCCGCCCTGGGCGATTTGTGTCATTTTACTCAGCTTTCTTGGCTGGGCAATGGCCAGATGCTGCTGCATATGTAACTGTCTCATTTGTGACTGGTTGGCCATGGTAACCTTGATCTGGCCGCCTGGTTTCACATGAGACAGGGCCATATTGACCGTTCCGCCCTGCCCAGTAGTCATATTCCCAGCAGAAGTCTTCACCAATGTGGCGATCTGCTGCTGGCCCGATGTACCGGGCTGTTGCTGAATTTGAACGTTTGTTGGTGTTAGAATTTGACCCTGCTGAAGGACCTGCGTTTTCGGCTGAGCAATGACTTGCCGCTTGACTAGCAGCATTTCGTTGTCGTTCACCTGACGGGCGATAGTTTGCTTGCCGCCGACTTGCTTGATGAATTGCGTGCGCCCCTGATTGTGAGCCACTTGAACAGTGGCAACAGAAGTGACAACGCCTGGAGGTACTCCAGGCGTGACATTCGCTGCGCTGACAGTTGCCACGGATACTTTTTGACCCTGCACCTGAACTGTTGAGCCCGTTTGAACGATACCACCTTGGATGATAGTACCAGCAGCGTTCACTAGAGTTGCTTGTCCGCCCGATGTTTGAACAACCTGTCCGCCCTGACCCGGAGTCGTTTGAACTACCTTTAGCTGCTGTCGCTGACGATAAAGTTGAATCTGAGCCGGTTGATTCGTAAGCTTGCCGGCTTGTTGTAGTGAACCAACGGGGATACCCTTGGTAATGACCTGTTGCGATCCGGGCATGGATAGTCGAAGTTGAGCGCCCTGAAATTGACCTTGTGTCACGTTCTGACCGAGACTATTCATTGAAACAATTGTGGGAGACTGAGAGTTTGGCCGTTGTTGCAGGACTACATCCTGCAGGCAACCAGGTGCGGCCACAATTCGCTGGGCTCGAAGAGCGGATGTATTCAACGTGGTGACGGTCGCATTAGGCTGCAAGTTCGCAGACGTAGTCAGCACAGTGCCAACTGTAGCCAATTGTGAAACCGACACCACCTGTGGCAAGCTCTGCGATGTCAATGTTTGCACTAGGGTGGCCATCTGCGATTGCGACACCAATGAAGCTGACGACGATATATTCTGCGGCTGAATCGAAACAATCTGCGCTGATTGAGTGCCCTGATGTTGGACATTGGACAGCGTTGACACTGGCGTCGTAAGCACAACCGAAACTGAAGACTGGTTGACCATATTGCCCGATTGCTGCAACTGAATCTGCTGTGCACCCGACTGCGTCAACTGCTGAATGGGCCCATGTAGCATTCCCGACTGTGGTGTAACGATGGCTTTTACTATCTGCGTGTTTTGCTCTCGCCTCCCTTGTATGACATTCGGAAGTTGCTGTTGCGTCTGTTGGAGGACAATTGCTGTCTGTTGGACTTGAATCTGCTGCGGCATCTGCTGTTGTTGTTGTTGCTGTTGCTGCTGTTGTTGCGGCGTATGACTTACGATTTCTTGATTTGTTGGCGGTGGCGGAGCAGGCCGATTTTGTGCTGGAATCTGCATTGTGCTGCGTTGCTTCTCGCGCAACTTATTCGTCTTTATCAACGCGATATTCACCGGACTAAGCGGATTGTCATAGTTTGCGATACCGAATTCCTTCAGCACCTCTGCGTGCTTCGGGTTCATTGGACTGGGTGCACTAAAGTGTCTCTTGGGAGGCGGTGCCTTCTTCAAGAGCGCAGTCTTTATGCAATCAAACTTTGACTTCATCAGCTTGGTGTACGAGTTATTGTTGTCAGAAATAAAGTTCTGTGATGTCCGCAGCGACTTAACGCCTCCCTTGATGCAGGCTTTCATCGCCGATTTGAGTTTCTTCTGTTTCTTGGGACTCTCCAACAGTTTTCCCTCTTCGCGGGGCACAATGACTGCTTCATAACGCCAACGGCAGTGCTTCGGCGAACGGTACGTTTTTGAATACATATTCACAATCTCTGCCACTAGATCCCAGTTGGGTGTATGTCCCGGTGAGAGAAGCATCAAATTGATCGGCAGACCCTGCAAATTCGACAACACATGCACAATAGCAATGTCCTCATAGACACTCCATTCGACCATTCCTTCAGGTTCCACCAAAGGTTTGGTTTGAATTTGCGGCTTTAGGCCTGGAATTTGGACATTTGGTTTGAAAATTCCACGATAGCGTTGCATTTTCAGATCACGTCGTATCTTTGCCACCGCACCCGATGGCCGATCGAAAAGCGAGCGTGGCGCTATGAAATTGTCGTCTTTGCGTATCTTCGGCGGGCGCCGGCCGTCCAGAAGGAATCCAGCATCCGTACGAGACCGCTTGTATTCTTTTTTCACATAAACCGGCGGCAAATGAGACTCGGACATAATATCCGTTTCATACATGAAACTCAGCGAGTAATCGATGTAGATGTCGTTGTCGTTTTGCGGTGGCGTCGGCGGACACCACATCTGGAGAAGGAAATTGTTTGTTAAATATGTGATGGAGGAGATTTACGACATTCACGAGTTGAAACCCTGTGATGTGTGATATGGAATAGAATAGAATTGCTTTTTATCACTTACCGGCATTTGTTCCATTGTGTTGTCAGATATCCAAATCTAAAATGGGCAAAAATTCCAGGGGGGAAAAAGAGACACACGTATTAAATATCCTCCTTATAGCACAAAATATAATCTGTTTTGGTTTTAATTAAGCTTAGTTCTAATTTTATTTCAGCGATTTGCAGTGTCTGTCTGATATCCATATTTTTAAAGTTAACTAAAGCATGTGGTCACTGGCTAGAAAGTGTATCACCATTTACAGATAGAAAGAGGTGGTACAAAATCTCACAAACATCGATTCTGAAATAGTCAGGTATTGTCGCACAATACAATCCGCATATGATATAAATAACCTTCCACAGGTGCTCCCTGTGATGCAATTTGTAAACTGAACTTTTCGTTAACCTTGAGGTTGTTTTAAAATAGTTTCAAATGCAATTATTGTCAACAAGCCTTTCCAAAGCTTCAGGGCGCTAAAGGTTGTACTATTGTCTCAAACGGATGAAGATATTCTCGGTTTCTGTGCTAAATGCTCGGTCCCGTTTGTGTTGACGGGCTTTGAAGGAAGAGATTCAACGAAAAACTATACGACGTGCACCGCTATCGAGGTATCCGTCGTCGGAAAAAATAAAAATTCCGAAACGAAAGTCAAATCTGTTCAAAACTCAGATTGCGCTTGAAGTATCCGTTTCGGAACAAAATAAATGACGCATATAAACGAGATCATTTTACTCTAAGATGTTCCGCAGGATTTGGTTGTCGGAGATTCGGAAAAAATGGGTGATAGACTTAGTCAGAAGATTGCGCATCGGTCGACTTAGAACAGCTAGAACATGTAGAGCGGTTGGAAACAAATACGTCAGCCCGTATAGACGTCGACTCCAATCAGAGCGGGCGATGCAATAGAGGAAAACTCGCCCTAGGTAGCGCGAAAAAGAAGGAGACGCAAGGGTTTTCTAGTGGAGGCCCACATTCACCCAGCCAGCAAAGAAGAAACCTTTCCGAAATACATTTGCCTCCATCTCCCAACTTAATATCAACGTTTCCCGTGATGATTAATGTTATTTTCCAATAAATCTCTACGTTGTTCAAACACACGTGTGAATTCGTCAATCAAAACAAAGAGGGGTGCCATGCGGAGCTGCGACTAAAGTATGATGCTCAGCTCTGCTTAGTTCATATCGATAGCCTTGGAAGGTTGACGGAAAAGTACTTCCAATGTGAATACGTTTCATGTTATTGGCATTGGTTCCCCATGGATGGGCCCATTATGATGTGCTGCATGAGTCTTCATGCCCCGTTTAACCGGATCGACTTTCCAGTAATTAATATAGCTTGTTAAAAAAAGTAAAAGAAACTTAATTAATCTATAATGGATATCAGACATTTCATCGCCAAAACTACTTTTCCATGCGCCTGTGTTTTTGATTTTAGTTTTTCTTTTTCTTAGTTGTGTGCTTTGTTAAATTTTATTCAATATTTTTTTCTCTATATAAGGCTTTATCTATCATTTTCTTTTCTTTTGTTTTTACATGGCGAATTCAAAGTGAAAAAAAAAATTACATAATATAAAAAAAAAGTAAAAAAAATCTGTGGCCGTTTGGAAATGGCAAACATTTTCAATCACAATAAACAACAACAAGTACAAAAAACAGGCTGTTTTGGTGCCCCAAATAATTTTGCCTACACAAATTACAACAGTAATCGCATTTGCTTCTTCAAAAAAACAAACAAACAAAAAAATCTTTGCCATTTGACCAAACTTGACAAATTTATTTCGTTTTCTTCTGTTTTTGCTTTTTTTCTTGGGAATTTTCGTAAAGTTTGAATAGAACTAAAACAAAAAAATAAATTCTAAAACACAGTAGCAGGAAATGTAGTTTTTTTTTTTTTATCATGAATGAATTTTTCTTTGTAAATTTATCTTCTTCTTTATTTTTATCAAACAAATGTTATAAGAATTTCTTTTATACTTTTATTTTTCTTTTCGCTATTTGAGACACCAAAACAGATATTTTTTTGCTGGAGGATTTTTAATAAACGAGAGAAAACTATTTCCAAACGAAGTGTATGTGAACAGAAAATAAAAAAATATAAATTTCTACGCCAGAGAATCGACCACAAAGAAAAGGAAAAAATAAATAAAACCACGTCGCCTATATAGAGGAAAAAATAAAATATAAAATGAAACAACACAACTTTTGATTTCTCTTTTTGTTTGATATTTTTTTGTTATTTTTTTTTTTTTTTTTTTTTTGTATTTTTACAGAGGAAATATATATCTATATATATTTTGTATCTTTATTAATGTTTATATGTATTTGCTTAGTTTATTCTTGCTTAGATTTGCATGTTTAGGTTAGACCACGGTGAACTTTTGTTTGTGGAACTCTTAGAAACTAATTCAGTTTTTCTTACGCAATCTATTTTATATGTACGTGTGTGGGGTTGTTGTTAATTTAGTCAAAATAAAAATACAATTATAATTAAATAACAAAGAAAAAAAAGAAGAATTACATTAGTTTCGCGGTTTTAAATAATTGTTTGTCGGCTTGTTTTTTTTTTTAACTCCTAAGTCACAGTGATAAGTTTATATATTTATACAGAGATGAGTTTTATTTTAATTTTTTTTTTTTCGAACAAGCAATACCTAAATTTTAAATTCCTGTGCTAATTTATGTGTTGAATATGTAATTCCTATCGCTAGCTATCTACTGAATGTAAAAAAAAAAAAAAAAAAAAAACTAAAGCTAATAATCCACAGGAATAAATTAAATATTTAAGAACAACATCTATTTACAGAGGACTTGCATTTGTTTGAGAGTCGGTAATGGTTTGATTTTAGAGGGGGGGGGCAGAGGGAGTTGAAGAGGATAGAGTATTCATATTCGTATATGTACATACATGTCGGCGCCCTTTCATTGGAAACGGGCGCTTTGGGGCTGCTGCAGCCAAGTGCCGGAATAGTTTGCGATGAAATGTTCCATGTCTCTACTTGGACTGGCGGGGCTTTGATCAAGATGGACCGTTTGACGTTCCACGGGTTTTCGTCGAATCGATTGCCGTCTCCGACTCTGTGTCGACCTTTTGTGATGTGATGTCGATTTGCTTCAGGACGACTTTGGGACTTTTCTTCAGCACCCAATGATCAAGAGTTGATTTAGAGTTCAATTTGACTGTATCACCACCGGGACTGACACAGTTATCTGCCATCCTCTTGAAAGCCAATCGGCTTTTGGGTGTCTTGCATGGTTGCAGATCGTTGGCCTGTTTGAGGGTTTTATTTGATTTGGGGGTTTCGTTGTTATGCGACAGTGGTGGTGGCGGTGGTGGAGGAGGCAGTGCTCCTTCGTCATTAGCTTCGCGGCTGGTGTTCTCTTTCAAGCGAACCAACTTGCCGCCAGATGGTTTCACACCCGGCAGAATAGGACTAACATCAAGTGTCCAGAGGTTGATTTTCACTGAGCCCCTGGATCGGGTTCTGGGACTGTTGACGTCAACATGATTCTCCTCAATGACGAGAGGCTTCTTCTTTATGGGCGACACAAAATTGTTCTTTTCCGGTATATCTGTTTCATCGTCCGAGTCGGATTCATCTGAAACATTGTAGTAGGTGGAGTTAGTTGTCGTGGTATCCTGGTTGACGTTCCATTCGTCAACGTCCATACTGTTGTCAGCAATGCTTTGTGTGATTTCCTCCTCTTCATCATCCTCATCATCATCACCATCATCACCATCACCATCATCATCATCATCATCAGCATCATCATCATCATCGTCGTCATCCTCATTTCCATCGTCCTCATCTTCTATTTCATCCTCATTTTTGCTACTTTGTTTGTCACTGTCGCTGTTGTCATTCCCACGAGCGACTAAAGTGTTGTCATTCTCGTCGTCGGACTCATTGTCTTCATGATCGGAGCTGTCCTTCTTATTAGCGTCGTCATCTTTGCAATCATCGTCGTCATCATCGGCGGCATTATCAATCTTCTTTCCCCGACTCCGATGTTGGTTTGTCTTTGCATTTAAGCCAGTGCTTCGCCGCTGGCTACTCACGGCAGTTTTCGATGCTGTTTTCACTGTTTTCATCTGCTCTATTCTGCGTCTCTTACTCGCCGGGCCATTATGAGCGACCGCAGCGCGTAGCTTTCTCGATCGCTGCGCCTTCGCTCGCAACAACGCCTTTTGATTGCGGTTATTACATTTGATTTTCAGTTCTTTTTTCTTTGCCGGCGATGGTTTTATTTTTTCTACTACTTCTTCTCCTTCCTCTTCTTCCTCTTCTTCCTCCACCTCCTCCTCCTCCTCCCCCTCCGTCTCCTCCTTGTCATCTTCTTGATCATCTTCCTCATCATTATCATCTTCGTCACTACTCTCTTCTCTTTCTTTTCGTTTCTTTGCAACTGCAGTTGAAGCCTTCGTCTTTTTTGCACCTACTACCTTACTGTTCCTAACTGATACTCTTCTAGCATTAATAATACTAACGCCGGCACTACTACTACTCAAATTCCTATTACGCGAGCTAAGGTTCTTTTTCATTGCCCTAACATTCTTCAGCCCTTTAGCTCGAGCTTTAATTGATTTCTTACCGATTTGCTTTTTAGTTTTAATAAGGGATTTCTTAGTTTTATTTCTATTAACCTGATTCTTTGCATCCTTCCGACTGTAGGTGATCATTTCGTCCGCATCGGCTTCTGCTTTTAGCATTTCCTCTTCCTTTTGGAGCGCTGCTAAACGGTTTGCTTCCCATTCACGTTTCTGTGCTTCGATTTCAGCTTCAGCTGCACGCAGTTGTTCTGCGGTCCATGCACCACCAGTTGCTTCGACGAAACGCATTGCGTACCGTTCGATTGGACTTAGCTAGAAAGAGATATGTTTCAATTTAAAAATATCCGCCTGAGTGTGTGAATGAGTGAAAAGTGTGTGTTGTAAAGTTTGTATGACGCTGAGTGATATAATCCAGTTAGAGAGCACACAGAACTATGTCTGAACGTCATTTGGTTTAATTTGGGCCCCAGAAATCTTGGCAGAGCTACAATTGGAAAGCCAAGCTCAAGATTGCCAAGGCCGAGGCAAGGAAATCGACAATATCACATAGAAAATGGTAAGGTGATATAGATCTTACAAACGGGCAGTGCCGCCAGCTTGGAATAAAGATACCCCTTTTGAATATGCGTAAAAAGAGGACAAGCGACATCACTAAGTCTCGGGTTTGATCCCAGCAATATTCTGAAGTGCTCGAGTTTCCGGTACTGAACGCGTGTACAAGTTCTATAAGATCAACTTAAAGCAGCCAAACGCTGGTTCAATCACTATAACAAGGAAAATTCTTTTTAGCTACATGATATTTTACAAATATTCGAGGATTTCTTGGAGCGACATTTTGCAAGCCAGCTGTACAGAAGTAGGAAGTCAATCGATCAATTCAAGAGTAGAGAATAACAGATGCGTTAATCACAGAGACTAGGATGCTGTTAAAACCAGCGCTGTTTTCACACCAGTACCAGTACTATGTAAGAAGAATGAAAGTTAAGATATTGTTCTGTAACAGCCAAGGAAGCATACACATTGCTTGTGTGATAACAACATTTGTTCGATTGAAAATGGATTGCAAGGAAATCTGTACTGACACCATTGGCTACAACTGCATTGAATGTCAAAATGATATTTTTTTACAAGTCAAAGATGTTAGGCGATGAGTGATACAATCCAAGAATAAATAACATTGAACTATGTCTGAACGCCTTGTTTACTCTGGGCACTGTTCGCTTTGGCGAAGCCACAATTGAAAGCGTCTCTCAAAGCTAACAGTGCCATATCCCACCCAAACTTCCCGAAACTTACCTGTTTAACTAGATTCTGCACTTCCAGATCGGCCTTGCTCATCTCGGGCAGTGGCTGTTTGTGCGTCTCTTCGAGCGGAATATTCTCATCGAACTCCTCCAAGTCTGCGTCAGCCTCAGCGGTGGCAATCTTTGTCGCTTCCACATCCAGTTCATCTTCGGCAATTGCCAAAGCGTTCTCGAATGCCCTTAGCGACTGTTTTTCGTTGTCAGACTGAATCGGAATCGGTGGTTGAAGTTGAATATCAGGCTTTGGCTTAGAGGACGACGCCTGTGGTTGAGAGTGATCAGCGCCCATACCTTCGGATTGTTCGACATTAAATAGATCCTTGATGGTGGAACTCTTAAAGAAAGTCGTCGTAAAGTTGCCCCCCTCGATAGCCATATCACTCAGCATTCGCTTCTGATTGGCTTTCTTGAGAATATTCACTTCGATGGTCTTCTCACTGACCAGCCGATAGATGTGCACATCTCTCGTCTGGCCAATGCGATGGCAACGATCTTGCGCCTGAGCGTCCATTGTTGGATTCCAATCGGAATCGTAAAATATCACAGTATCAGCGCCGGTCAAGTTGATGCCAACACCACCGCTACGCGTCGAAAGAATGAACACAAAGATACGCTTGTCGCCGTTGAAACGCTCCATGAGGATTTGCCTCTGTTCGACACGGGTGGAGCCATCCAATCGCAGATAGATATGCCCGTGGTGGGTCAAAAATGCCTCCAGAGTGTCCAACATTTTGGTCATCTGCGTGAATATAAGCACACGATGTTGGCCAGATTTTAGAGTGCGCAGAAGACGGTCTAGAGTTTGCAACTTGCCACAATCGTACTGTATCAGACGCGGATCGGGGAACTGGGTATTCATTGCGGAGATAATCGGATGCAGCAGTGAGAGTTTTGGCGACATTTCTCCGACGATTGTATTCTCCCGAATATGCTCGGCATTTACGTTCGACGGATTCAAGTGCTGAACATGCAATTGCGGCAGAGGTGATGTCACGGGCGGTACGAATATCACATAATTACTAAACGTCTGCAGGAGTTCATGCGTCCTCTCCACATACGACTTGATGATGTTCGACAGAGTCCAGCTGTCACGCCGGCTCATGGCTGTCGCACAGTTTGTATAGCTGCCCGCCTGCCATGTCCTAAAACTCATATTTCTGATTGGTTGCTTTGCACGACATATCGCAGAGCGACAATCTTCTCCGTAGATGGGCGTTGCATCGCAGCGGCGGCAATTGATGCGCGCCATCAAATTGAGGCGACCTTGTCGCCGTTCTTTGAGGATCTGCTTTACAGCGGCAACATTGAAAATTGGATCACATTCCTCGATGTCTTCGTCCACTTCCATTTTCTGCACTCGTCCCGCCGTTCCAGCAGCGCTCTTCAGTGCTGATTGGGCGGTGGTCTTCACCTGCTGCGCCAGCGCCTTAACCAGTCCCGAATCGACTGCACTCACTGGTGCCGGCGATGCAGTTGCTGTAGTTGTCGTTGTCGTGGTCCTTGAAACCACACTTGTGGCTGTGATTGTTCTTGTCACCAAGTTGTTCGTTGTTGCTACATTTGCCATTGTTGTGAGGGGTTTCCCACACGATATCACATTCCCCGTCACCAAGCTATTGCCCGCCGTCTTGCACACCAGAGTTATTCGATGACCACTGCCACCAGCGGCCGGTGTCAACACAAAATGCTGTTTACCGCTCTTCATCTGAACGATCTTTGCTATTTGTGTCTGCCCGCCGGCAACTGCCGTTGTCGTTGTAGCAGCACTACCATTTATCGGACGCAGCAGCGGATTTACCAGTCTCGCTGTCGACGTCACCACTGCAGCCGAGGGAATACTAACAGCCGTAGACAATTTGATCGGATAAACCGGATTAATACTATTGGATTTCTTTAATTTATTCTCTAAATTACAAACTGGAACTAATTTGTTTCCTTCAGTCTTCATGGCTGGACTGGTGCCCACTTTTACTGAATTACTACTGCTGCTGTGCGTGGTTATGTTTTGTTGCACATTGGTATCGCGTATGCGAATGTGGAATTTATATTTCCCCGTTGGACAGCGTGGTGGTGGCTCGGGTAGTGAATCGACTTCTTCGATTAGCTTTTTTTGGGGGGCCAACAGGCGGGCTTTGTGTGATACATATGCTGTGAGGGTGATCTCGAGATTGACTAACATCAGGTTTATTGCGTTCAAATCGATTTGCTGCAGGTAATAGGTGTCAAAATGTCAATCGTTTGCAAAGAGGGCATTGCCTTCGACTTACCGTAAATGGATCATAGTCCATGATATCACATGCCAAACGAGGTGCTGCATATGTTATACCCTCCATGTGAAAGGGTGATATTGTCGGCCGCACCTCGAATAGATTGGGGTGATTGCACACCTTGCGCAGTTGCATCAGGACGTTGATCACACTAAGGAGGTTGCCTGTCGACAGTGTCTCACGTGTCCTACGGAAGTAAACAAATTACAATTAAGTCTATGGCAATGAGCGGCATGTTCATGAGATATGAACTAAACAAAATAATAATAACAGAGAAAAGAACGGGAAATACAAACTCACTTTGCCCGACTCATGAAATCGTCGTACAAATACCTCTGCCGATTTGACAATCTACACATTACGACGTGTTCGTACTTCTTCGGCATTTGCTTTTCTACTTCTTTTTTCAGCCGCCGAAGGAGGAATGGACGAATTACCTGAAAATATAAATTGAACAAATTGCGATCATATATTGTAAATAATGTAAAAGAACTAAGACATGAATAGACTGTACGAGAAGGCTTTAAACGACTGCTATTCGATTTATCTGACTGACTTATTGCATTTATCAATGTATTTGATTTCTGTGACACGTTTACCTCTTTGGTATTCTGGGAAATCCATAAGCCATGTCCAGGTGATCGTCGGGTATGTAGAAAATCCTAATAAATTCTATTTAGCAACATCCATGGAGGCAAGCAGACTAAGGTTATTAAATAGTGTAATCAACGATCTAGAATGAGTAAGTTTCTTTATTGTAAACACTCATTTGGCATTCATCGAAAGTTTTACTATTGCACTGTTTGGGTAGGACATTCATAGACATTTAGAGTCTATAAATGTTTTGGATAAGTGCAGAGGTGGATCCTTTTACAATACGGTGGTAAAACTTGCAATCGCTCTTAGCTTCGGCGGTCAATAATTAAAACAATTGATTTATTTTGTAATCAACGATCTAGAATGAGTTAGGTTTCTGGATTGTAAACACTCATTTGGCATTCATCGAAAGTTTTACTATTGCACTGTTTGGGTAGGACATTCATAGACATTTAGGGTCCATAAATGTTTTGGATATGTGCAGAGAAGGACATAGGTACTTGTATTCCCATTGTCATATTTGCTGAAAGCCACTTCAACGTAACCTTACTATAATCACACATACTGTCCCTAACTTATTCATAGTTAAATTAATAGTAGTGTTGAACATCGCTAGAGTTAACCTATAAAAGCCCTATAATTGGTTGTTTCAAATGACTATTCTAGTACATACATTTTATTGTGATCAACGATCTAGAATGAGTAAGTTTCTTTATTGTAAACACTCATTTGGCATTCGTCGAATGTTTTATTATAGCACATGTTGGGAAGAATATTTATGATTACATAAAATCTATAAACATTTTGGATAAATGTGCAAATGTTTTTCTGCTTATTTACTTAAAAGGCTGCAACTGTCAAAAAGGATTAGCAAGACGGAAAATTACTTCAAGGGGAGCGACAATTTAACACCTGCCCGTTGATTAGAGTACTTTGGAGAGTGAAGACTTTTTACCGACTTCACAAGAGTTTTCAATCCTAAAATAGTAAACTTTGACTAAACTCAACTAATTATCGGCCATCATCAAAGAGAGAATATTGGCAATATAGAGACCAAGACCCCCACTTTTACAAGTTAATTGTTCGGAAATATTTGAGTACTAATCCAGAAGGCTAAAGAGGTCATCGGACGTTTTATATGTGTCGATTATATTATATGTGCAACACACAAAATGGCGTTAATGAGAGTCAAGCTTATGTACAGGTGGATCGTTACGAACGATATAAAGGAAATCGGTAAACAAAACTAGAACCAGTTTTCTAGTCACAGAATCCACATCCTATTGCCACACGGACACCGATTCTCAGCCCTAGTTGACAGTGAATAGATTGATGTACTCCTACAAATATTCCAACGAGCTAATTTCTGTACCGGACAACATTTCAATAGAAAACTGCTCCGTATCACAACTCGCATAGTTAATCTCCAGAAGAATACTTATACAGTCTTTGTTTCACATACATCAGACAAATGCCTCGCAAACAGCGAACATCCTTTCTAGTCGAACTCTCTCAAAAATAGATTGAGTTCAACATTCAGTGACATTTTATCATCATTTGCATGTTTCGTTTAAAACTCTGGAAACTCTAAAACGAAACTCAAATAAAATCATATCCTTACCTTATGCAAACGACTAATCAACGACTCGTTGTATTCACAATTTCCCTCTATCATTCCTGTCATGGGATTCGAAAACCACTCCTTAAACTCTCGATGCGACTGGAAAACATATGGCATGAGGAAATGCATCAATGACCACAGCTCCATCAGATCGTTTTGTAGTGGTGTTCCGGTTAGAAGTAGACGCCTGCGAATAAAAAAACACAAATAAATATTAGCCGGTGTAATAAAAGCTTTTACTTGTGCACATCGCTTACCTTTCCGTTGAAAAATTCAACAACAATTGCCACCTTTGTGACTTGAAGTTCTTGATGTTCTGCGCCTCATCCAGTATCAGGTATTTCCACTTTTTCCGACGAAAGCTCTGCTGATCCTGCACAACCAACTTGTACGATGTTATGCACACATGAAACGCGTTTGGCTTTGTCCAACCGACACGCTTCAATTTGCGCTCCTTTTGCGTACCGTAGTATGTGAGAATCTTGAAGCCAGGACACCATTTCTTGAATTCCATCTCCCAGTTCAGCATTACTGATGAGGGCACCACAATTAAATGTGGGCCCCAATTGCCCTTCACACATGCCAAATGGGCGAGCAGGGCAATGGTTTGAATTGTTTTACCCAAACCCATTTCGTCGGCGAGAATACCGTTTAGCTTGCGATCATGCATTGTCACTAACCAATCGAGTCCAATGTGCTGTGAACAAACAATTATAAACACACATTATGTGAAGGATAACCATAGGGAGATTGGATGCTTATATAAAAGTGCAGAATAATTATTGTTGGGTTTGGATGCTTACCTGATATTCTCGCAGGGAATGCTTCAGAAGGAACGGTACCGGTGTCACAACATTCGTTGAGGACAGAGTATTACCTTTCGGCTGTATACTCTCGGCTAAAGCTGCCGCATCTTTAAATATGTCATCCTTGTTCTCATTCTGTGAGAGAGAGAGATAGAAATGTTCTGATTAGTTTAAGAAGATTGCTCAATGGGCATCAAAACTATCGACATCGAAAGATTGTTCCTTAACAATGTTACAAATATGCGCAATAGCACAAGCATGCTTTCACACATTCATTCGATTAGTCATTAAGGGGTTCACACGGATTAATATCAGCACCCAAGCGTAGTTCTTATTCTACGATACAGCGAATAAAAACTGATTTTAGTGCGATTTACTACTTTAAGTTTTAATAAATTTAACAGCATTTTCATATGCATCGTTTAACGTTGCATTTGTTCTTTAACTATGTTACAAATATGCGCAATAGCACAAGCATGCTGGCACACATTCATTCGATTAGTCATTAAGGGGTTCACACGGATTAATATCAGCACCCAAGCGTAGTTTTTATTCTACGGTATTGCGAATAAAAACTGATTTTAGTGCGGTTAAGATTTAGAAACAAATACAGCTATTAAACTTTGGCAATCCTGATTATATTTAATACACGAGCTCGTGAAGCCACACGAGCTACTCTTGGGTTCTGTTTAAAATAAAAATCTGCACATGGACATACAAAGTTTGTCATACAGGGAGATACTTCCAACTTCGTTGTACAGTTTGTAGGAATTTCACTTGCCAGCCGGGAAATTATAAAAGAAACCAAAGTGAATAAGTTGCATAATGTTGACCTCAACGCTCAACCTCAACAAATACAAAAGGGGAAAAATTGACTGATCTGCAGGGGGATCATTTGCACACTGAATCGACCACGTGGCGGGTCGAATCATTGGATCGCTAAAAACCATTCTAGTGAGCGCAGCAGTCAATGGCGCAATACTGCGCGATGTAAAAAAGCAAAGCAATTTTGCCTTGATATATGAAAGAAACAAATAAGACTGAAAGCATTCTCCGACCACATGCCCCAGGAAGTTTCTTTAAGCAATACAAGGAACGAGCACTTACTGAATCTATCGCCGAAACTATATTGGAATGAGAGAGGTCTGGAACAATATCAGTTTAATTTTAACACGGAACTTGAGAATTTAACTAAAATTAACATTACTCCAGACATTAAAATTTTGACGGAAATAATAAGAAAAGCGGCTCCATCTAAACCACAAGCAACGAATAAAAGCAAATGGAGGAAGCAAGAGTGGTTCGATATTGATTGCCAGAAAGCTAGACAGAAGTCTTTTGCGTACCGCACCAGAAAGTTTGGTTGTGAACAAGAGAAAATGCAAGCATTAAGTCGTACTAGATACTCAGAACGTTTCTGGAAGGCGGTGAGACAAATAAATGGAAGGAATCATGTCGTTGCGCTGAACTTTCTAAGATTTGAAAGAACATTTCCAGAACTTACTTAATACCGAACAAATATCCTTATCTCACCAGTACGCAGCCCCTCTCTTCATTGATGAAGTTCTAGATGCTCCATTCTCTGTAGAAGAGGTATACCTTTTCAGTTTTATACAAACTGAATAATAAAATACATGAAACAGGTAATATACCAAAAAGTTATGGGAAAGCGATAATATTTCCATTACACAAAAAAGGAGAAGGCGACAATCCGCAGAACTACAGAGGAATATCATTTTTGAATGCCGGAGCTAAGCTGTTTGGTAGCTTGCTCTTTAACCGACTTACACATTGGGTTAAGGGAAATAGGGTCCTGCACGAGTTTAAAGCAGGATCTAGAAGAGGTAATTCAACGGTTGACCAAATATTTACATTGGCTAATATAGCTGAGACCTATAGAAAACGAAATAAAAAGTTATATATTCTGTTTGTTGATTTTCGTGCCGCTTTTGATAGCATCCCTCGTGAGGAGCTCCTTTATAAAGTGTATGAAATCGGAATTTCAAGTAAAATGATGAAGGTCTTTAGAACTTTGTACGGAAAGAACGTAGCCTTGGTATGGGATTGAAACATAACTTCCGAAGAATTTTGAACTTCAATGGGAGTAAAGCAGGAATGCGTTCTTAACGATACAACGGATATTACAGGAGGTGGCGTTAATGTGAATACGCACTCTAATAGAATGCCGACGATGATTAATAGGCTATCTGATTACTGCAGGAAGTGAATTTTTTGTCTGTTAATTTGGAAAAGACTTAAAAGGTTATTTTTAGAAATGGAGACGGGAGATACTTGAGAAATGAACAGTGGACCTACGACGGTGAAAGCATAGAATTAGTAAGGAAGTAGGAGTTCTGATAGGATCTAACCTCACTATGGAAACACATTTTAAAATCTAACTGTCAGAAGCTAAGCTTGCAATCGGCTCAGTATGGGCAAGGTGTATTATGAACAAATTTGTAAATCACAGCTCGAAACAGAAAATTATACGTGAACTGCTACGTCCATTATGTTATATGGAGCTCAAGTATGGGGATATCGCTCATATTATCGAGGCAGGCACATATTTTGTAAATAGCAGCTCATCGGAAAAGATAAGCATATATATATATTTAAAATTAGAGGTGAGTTAGTGGATTTAAATTATATACCACATCGGCCTGATCTTCCCATCCAATGCAATATCTGGAACCATAGAGAAATTAGAAAGGGAAGATGTATTTCATTCCATTGCGAAATATCCTATTCTTAATAAGTTACGGAGGATTTTCTTTAGGGAAAATATACTAACGATGGAAGATACGTTGTGCATCCATCTTGAATGGATACCGTGGATGGGATGTCCTACACAAATATGCTGTACATGCATTACGATATAGGAGACGTATAATTGAAGGCGACTTTTGATACTTCATATCATTTTTGAATTTTTTGGGCAACCATAATTATAAATCTATTTTGTATAAATGTAAACAAAAATCTGGTAGACGGCAAAATGCCAAACACACTAGACCATCCGCGATACTAAAAATCATTTTTAGTGTCCTTCGAGCGATGCAACGCAGTAAGTTTTAAAACGACTTTCAAGAACTGACAAATGAGTTTCCTCTGCAATCGCCTTGTTTGACATACATCAGACAAATGCCTCGCAAACAGCGAACATCCTTTCCAGTCGTACTCTCTCAAAAATAGATTGAGTTCAACATTCAGTGACATTTTATCATCATATGTATAGTCCAACCAAAGCTCAAGGGGAAATACAAATTTCTATTCTATGGAGTCAGCTTTTGAATCGTTGCTAAGATATTCTTTTATTAGAGGAACAAAATATGGTTCTGTGTGTCAACGTCGAAAGACGTTGGTAAAATGTCCAAACAGACATAAAAGCTAACCGGACCGGCAATTCAAATCTATTACTAGCAACATGTTCTATCAAATAGCGGCGGAGGATCTAGTACTTTGGCTGAACCACAGCCACTTCGTTTTATGTGGTATTTCGTGTGCCTAATCAAACATAAAAACGTCACTTGCTCTTTTTTGTGTTGATATGATATTCGTGCGACTTGAAAATGTGTGTAGTCTTGACACTTTTCTATGCGCTTTCCATTCACTGGTTAAATTTTATATTAAAACATTCGAAATTTCCGTCCCGATTGATTTCTAAATATTTGTACATAAATAATTTACAAAAATAGATTCACCCGATGCAATGCCTTTCTTTGCTGATGAAAAAATTCACGAAAATGTATACAAACTCCACCAGTTGTCAAACTCAAATGCAATTGGATTGGTGAATCTGAAGCAAATCTGAAATCAGAAAAAGATTGCTTTTGTTTGTACCAAACGAACATAAAAAATTTCTCTGAGAGAAAAATAAGTTCTCTGAGCCCAATCGAATACCACATTATATAAATTTATGTGCGTCCAATCAAATCATGGCTTTATCGGTGAGTATACCAGAAAGAAATGTCATCAGCAGCAGGATTGGTATTCCAACGTTGATGCATCTTCTTTCCTTTCAGCCAATCGATATTACAGCCACTATTGTGTTCGAAAGTTTTTATTTAACTGGCACGCAATGTCATCAAAATTTGACTGTTGCTGCGGTTGAGATCAAGCGCAGAATTGATCTGCAAAATCAAATTAGACAACGTCAAGAAGCCAGTTCTAAAACCAACTCTTTCTGGACAAAAAATTACAACTGGTGAAAATATTGAAACTGTAGGATTGCCAAATATTAAATCATGCTGTAAAAACAGAATATATTCGATTTTTTAAAGTCACAAGAAGTGTAACTATTCAAATTGCAAATATTTAAGCTCTAATCTCGTAAATAAGTCACGAGTTGTCGCTGGTAAAACCTTTAAACGCATGCAGCAAACACTGTTAGCTTTGATAACACAAAAACAATTATGTACTTACATCTTCAATTAAACTCTTCAGACCGTCTTGTTCGTTGTCTTCTGATGCTGACGATTGTTCTGCAGTTTCCTCAGCAGCTGATTCATCTTCAGAATTCTCTGTATCCACATCATCAGAATCGACAACTGAGAGAGAAAAAAAAACAAAGCAAAGTGTCAGACACAATTACATTAACCAAACTTGTGTTCGACACATACTTTGTTCATCGTCATCAGAGTCCAATTCCATCTTTGACGTGGTGTCCATTTTTCCAGATTTATATTTCTCCAGAAGCTTCTCTACGCTCATTTCGTTGTCGGCCTATATTGCAAATATGTAAGCATAAGAAGAAGATAATCATCTTCGGGCGCGGCAACATACCTCCAGTTCATCCAATTCCTTTTTGTGATCGACGTTCGCCTCGCCGGCCTCCTGCTTGCTGATGGTATTCTCATCGTCACTGCTTGCCTCATCCTTGACTTGAAATTCTTTGTCATCTTCGTCGTCATCAGCTTCGTCTTTGGAATCGCCCGTTGCTTCTTCATCGAGAACAATTTTGTCACGATTCTCAAGATAGTCCTTGGGTAGACCTTTCAAAAAGTCGTCCAAATCCATTTGGGATTCCTTCTCTAATGCGGCGACTTCTTCGTTTACGTCGGCTGCTTCCTCCTCAGCCTTGGCAATGGTTTCTTCGTCGTCCTCAGACCCCTCTTCGCTTGGCCGGAATTCATCTGCAAATACAAAATTCGTTAGCACAAGGAGACACACCGAACACAATCAGATGCGTGTTATATTTGGTCAGACAAATGCCTCGCAAAAGCGAACATCCTTGTACAGTCGGTTGTATCAAAAATAGATCCAACCAACCGATCAGTGACAGTTTATCATCATTCGTCGTCTTCGAATTAGGCTAGAACCAGTCCAACTACTCACCATCTGAAGCTGTCTCTCTTTTCGGCGATGATATCCGGCTGGAATTTATACTTGGCGCCGCACTCGTGTCCATCACATTCTTGTTCATACCTTCGGCCAATTGCTGTGAGAATTTCTCGGTTTGGTCGACAATAAAACTCAAATGCTGATCAAGCGCCTTCTTTCGTTTCTCCTCCAGCTTCGTCTGATGCTTGTACTCGACAAGTTTCTCGACATTCGACCAAAACATCTTCACTTCCTTTGAAATGAAGGCGGCGACCCGCTTCAGATGCAACTCTTGGGCTTTCTCCGCCTTTTGAGCGGCATTCGCCTTATCTTGGAAGTATTTCTGCACCATTTTGGCGCATTTTTTGGCCGCGTTCTTCTTCCATTTGCGCTCTTGGGCAAAATCAGCGGCCAGCCATACCATCTCCTCTAGCAAGTAGTCCCAGTGGGCTTTGGGTCGACTTGGCTCTTGGAGTTTTGGCAAGCGTTTTTCAGTCCATAATCCCTCTCTCTGTAATTCAGTGATTCGCTGCATTACGTAGACCTCTTGCTTCGCCTTGAAGGAGAATTCTTGACCGGTACCATTACCGGTTGTTGCATTCGGTGTGGTGGGTGGTGGTGAGCTTTGCGCATGCGATACTCCTCCTCCCGTCGTGGTTGTTGTTTGTGTTGTTATTGTTGTTGCTGTCGTTAATTCACCGCTACCACTACCATTGCTAGTGGTAGCGGCGGCCGCAGCTGCGGCTGCCACTAGTAACACACATTCTGCTGCCGCCGATGATGTTGATGCAGAAGCGGGTACTGTTATCGCGGATGAAAGAGCCGCTGTTACAGTTACTGCGGCTGTAGTGGTGGTATTGTTGCCGGCATTTGGTATTGTTCGCCGTTTGTCTGGTATACTTGAACTACCTGATACGTTAGGTACAAGCGGGGTTCCACCTTTTGGATAAAAAATATAAATAACAAAAAATTAAAAAGTCTGCTGCTAAGCGATTAGAAGGCAATTATTTCTAAAATATAGTTTTATCACAACAACGACAATCATGCGGTTAAATTTCGTTTATAGCAAAAATCCTGTCAGCCTTTCATATGCCTAAATGCATTATTTTCACCACTTTTCAAATAAACATTAAAAACAAAATGAAAAGAATCAAGCAAACAAAATCAATCATTTATGTGCAATGTGTTGCGTTATGTTAAGCGGATGACGATGATGAACGGGAGGCTTTGTTGCGGTAGTAGAGTACTTGTAGCATAAAATACCAATGCGATTTGGATTAAATGCCCACGTCAGATGCGTTACAAAATAACAAATCCCTATCACAGTGTTTCAGTTATTTTGCGCCAAAGCCAAAAGAAAAAATCTGCAGGACTAGGCGGTGCACATGTGTTGGACTCAGCTCGTTGCCTCTTTCTGGCGCCTTGCGATGAAAGGGAAGATGGGTGGTTTCAAATCTTAAGTTAAAAATCGAGAATATAATGATTTGGTATTAATACGGCACAATGACTATACACGAGTAATACTGGCCACTTCATGGATTGTGGTTCCAACAATATCCATACATACGGCCAATGGATTCACTAAGATATCTGTTGCCACAGAAAAACTCAAAGGAATGGTAAACGAGGTTAGGCCAACAGACCAGAAACACAAAACAAAACAGTTGAACTGTGTGAAATTGTTATAAAAAACCGGCCAAGTGCGAGTGTCACTCGCACACCGAAGTTTCCGTACTTCGCTAGAGTATCGAAAGTGAAATTCGAGAAATCAATTATAAGCAAATTGTTTCTGTAACAAATTGTGAAAAGTCTTCATTTACATACGAAAAGCCAATGAATAACAAAATTAAACATATAAGATATAACCCAGAAGGCCAGAATCTTTTCCACACTGATCATGGCATTTCATTTTACAAAATGTCATCAACGAAGAAACAAGTGAAGGTGGCCCTCGCTTCTTCAGATTCACTCTTAGAATTTCGTGTCTAATCCAACATGAATGCAATATGCGTAGCCTTTGACACCCAGATCGATTTCCAAAGATCTGTACATAAACAATTAACAGAAATAGATCCACTCTATGCAATGCGTTTGTTTAAAGTTGAAAAATTTCAAGAAAACATGAACAAACTCCACTAGTTGTTGTCTAACTCAAACGCCCCAGCATTGGTCTAAAGCAAATCTGAAAAAAATCATTTAACAAGTCATTGCTATTATTTTTAAATTTAAAGTATCACTTTGCGGAAGCCAAAAATCAGCCATAATTGAATCCGTGCACTTTTATTCTCGAGAATTACCAAAACAAAATGATTTTTTGCTGTCAAACGCTGGTTGTCATGACTGAAGTCTTGACTGAAATCATGTCTCGTGGAGACGCGGTGAAATGAATGAAATAACCGAGAACATGTTTGTGCACGACAACATGTGTACATGAGAATGAGTATCCATTGGAAAAGTTCCAAGTTCCAACTGAATGAATGGAGAGTTGGGGAATGGAGATGTGCGAGTCTGGAATCTGGACGTAGTGTGTTGTCGGTGTGTGGATGAATATGAGTAGAGTTGAGTATGCATTGAAAGTTGTAATGGGAACCAATTAAGAGAACACACCATTAACGAATGGTTATAAGTTATTGTTCAGAATTCATAACAAATTTGGTCATTATTTTGTTCCATTTGACTAAATGAAAAAAGACGTTCGACTTAAATTTTTAAGCGTATTTCTTTTCGTCTGATGGTACTGTGTTTACAAATATTTCGGACTTAGGTTACTTTGATCATTTATACAGTACGCCCTCGGTAAAAGCAACCCTCGATAAACGCAATACCTCGGTTAAAGCGACACCTAAAATTTTACCATTAGTGACTCAGTAATTGCAACTTTTCAAAAAACTGTGACTCGGTAAACGCAACTTTCCATCCATGCTCTTTTAATTTTTGTTTGGATTTTTTTTTTGATTGGTTTAACTGTAACTGGGCAGTTATTTTATAGGTACTTCTCTCAGAACTTTAAACACACATAGATCGTAGGTGCATTTTTTTTGCGTCATACAAGAATAAGAAGAAAACGAATATTTCCCAATTTTTTAAGGCAATTCAACCAAAAACTGTATTGAC
This sequence comes from Cheilosia grossa, assembly GCA_963082955.1. Classification (NCBI taxonomy): domain Eukaryota; kingdom Metazoa; phylum Arthropoda; class Insecta; order Diptera; family Syrphidae; genus Cheilosia; species Cheilosia grossa. Next base: position 27,238,852 of record OY720148.1, read on the forward strand.
TGTACTTCATAATGTATAACTATTTTGTTTTTTTTTAAATGAAATTATTATATTCCTGTTCTTTTCTTTTCGACGAACAATATTCTTTTATTTTTTATACATTAAAATCTAATTCAAGGCATTTTTTTTTGTGACTCGGTTAAAGCAACGACCTCAACTAACGCAACTGCTCGAATTTCCATCGGTTGCTTTTACCGAGGGCGTACTGTAGTTACAGTTGGTCATTTTTATTTACAATTTTGGACACAAACTTTATTTTCAAGTGACAACCGTGTCTGTGAATACGTGTGAAGCAGCAAAAAAAAACAAAATTCGAAATGGCGGGAAGTGTAATAAACTACCGACTCTCAGTAGCATTCCTGCATCGTGGTATCTCTATCATTCATTTTTGTGGCAAGTTCAAGCGGAAAATGAAACTAAGTAGGTATGTTCCTAAATCGAGAAAGTGCTCGAGAGAAGAACATAAATCCGACAAAACCACAAAAGATTAGAGTCAGAAGAAGTGGAACCACCCTCAAGAAATGCAAAAAAAAAGTTCACCTAAAGATTGAGGGTTTAACCGGAAAACTTGGTCAAAACATGTCGAAAACAACAAAAAGACCAGACCAGCGCTGTAAGGCAGAATGAGCTATTTATATTTAATCCACTTGATCAAAACGAAATTAGTACAGCAAGGAAGATATTGAAAGGACAGATCCTGGGGAATAGACAAAAAGTTAAAATCGATATTCATGGGCTTATAAAGAGGCAAGCTACGCAGACAGAAGTCTAGTCTTCGCTTCCCTGCCAAAGTCGTCATATTGTTCATTATTTTGAATTATGTACGCCAATCACGTGATTCAGCGTGTTACACATCATCGGTCCTAGCGAGGTATCCTCAACTTGTGTTTCCAGTGCAAAATCAAGCGAAAAATAATAGCACCAAACAATACGAGGATGTGAAATCAATGCCTAATCGCATTTCAACCTTTTTTTTTTTTGTCCGAAAACGGATACCTCGAACGCGATTTGCGGTTCCGACAGAGGATGTGGGTGTCCGTCGCAACGCGAAAATGGATAGCACACAGCAAGCTGTAACATCAGCTCTGCTATTACATACAATCTAACCCTCTAGTGCGGTCCTGTCCCGAAAATGGTTAGATATTGTAAAGTATACATAAACGCGCGGACCCACAGAGACTCTAACCCAGAAGAAAATTTAATCAACCAAGTGCGCAACTGAAGGCGTTTGGCTAAGGACCAGGCTAACAGCAGAATCTTGTTACTTGGGCCTGAGTTAGTTTCGTCAATACTCCATTTTCATATCTTTTGTAAGATATTTAACTGAAAGCGTACATGTACTTATCTCTCGATATGTCAAAGTTTGAAATATTAATTTTTCCTTGATGAAAGTAGGTCCAACTTTTTAAAAGGCTCATCACTAGGTATCAACTAGCAACGGTCTTAGGTTTATCGCATAAACTTTTACCGCGTGCCTGCTGAAGGAAAAAACTTCAATCCCTCCAAAGTACACGCTTCAACAGGCCATACCACAGGCAAAAGTTGACATATACGCATTTCCGTCAAGTTCTGATTAGACTCACCTGCTAAATAGTAGTAATAATACGATGCCGATTCTTGGCAAAGGTCAAAATCCATTTTGAATTGCTTCGCACCGATATATTCTTCTTATTAATAAAATTACACGCACACACACTGCACACAATTCGAAGAAGTTACTGTTGATGATCTTAATTTAAATCGTTAAGTTTCTTTTGCAATAAAAAAATAATTAAAACAATACACATCAGACAAATGCCTCGCAAACAGCGAACATCCTTTTAAATTGAAATTCTCTCAAAAATAGATTGAATTCAATATTCAGTGACATTTCATCATCACATGCATACTAAGTTTTTTTGTAATATTTTTCTATTAAACAAAGAAAGCATTCCGTACAGAAAAATATAGTTCAATCGAGTTAAGACCACTACAAATGATAAAAAGAGAAAGCGTCTGCGTACTTTGAATGTATGTACGTTGTTTTCCAAACTGCAAAAAATAATCTCAACTCACAAAAACAAAACTAAGAGCATAATGGAGTAAAAATGGGAGGTTAAAATGAAAATTTTCTTTTCGCACATCCAATTCATATGGTTCTAAGAGAAAAATCAAAAATATACGCTGAATGTAAAAAAAAAAACTAGAAAGAAACTTAGAAAACAAACAAAAAAGGAAATGAGAGGAAAAACATGATCGTTTGATTAGGCACCTGGTACAAGAGGTACGGAAGTGTTTCCTACTGCAGATGGGACGTGAATTTGACCAAAGACCATCCCGTGACGACCTCCTAAAGGTCTACCGGGTATGTGACCTATGGGGAAGAACATGGAATCCAATGACAATAATTTTTTTTTATAAAATAGATCAACAAAAAAAAAATAGAAACATGTTTTGTCGAAGGGGATGAGAATCAATTGAAAAACTAAAGACAACAAATTATGGAAAAACATGAGAAATCATAAAACAAAAAGTCGGTGTTGTGTTGATGGATTGTATTGTAATAAAAATTTTGAAACCAATTTCCGTGTTCGCGAAGGAAGGATATATGAAAATTAAATTGAATTCTCTTCATCGTTGTTAATGCACTGAGATTATTATGGAGATGGATGGACATCTTTAACTAGATTATATATATATATATATAAATATAAAGTATACAAAGAAGTTTAATATTTACAGCCAAAGGATAAGAGAAAATTAAAAAGAAAAACAAAAAAAAAAAAAAAAAAAAATACATAACCAAATGAAGAACATTGAAAGTTCAGTGCAATTAGATATTAGTTTGGTCAGTTTGCTCGTTCGTTAGTTTGTAAGTAAATATTGGTTTCATTGGGGATAAGAACGTAGTAGTAGTAGTAGTAGTAGTAGTTTTCTTTAGTCCATGAGGAGTTAAATAATAACATTAATAACAAGTAACCGTCCAAGTAAGAGTGATTATGATGTTTACCTTGTTGCGTCAACTGAACAACTGCCGCTGGTAGTTGTGTTGAAACTGCCACAGGAGTAGCTCCAACTGCTGGGATTTTAATCTCAGCACCTTGCGGAAAATTTGTCGCTGCAGTTGATAACGCGGATGTTGTTGATGAAGAGGATGACGCCGCGGATGGTTGTATCAACGAAGGTAGTGTGGATGTTGATGCAGCACCCTGCTGACTGTTTGCTGATTGAGATTGCGTATTCTGAAGCTGAAAATGGAAATGAACGTAAATTATTGAAAATAACTGAATATAGTTAGGTACGTGAATAGTTTCGCTTTAGAAAATTGTCATTTTTCTGAAGGCAATAGCTACAATTGTCTGCAAGCAAGTTGTATTCCCTGAGTTGATATCAATCGAAAAATAGACTGAATGCATAGATTTGTAGGTTTTCTTAAACTGGTTCCTTTTAGGATTAGCATTTAATCGAAAGGGTAACGACGATCTACAGGAAACAGCAGATATCTTCTGTTTGCGACGGTAAGCAAGTCACTCAACATATTTGACCATCGCAAACAACTATAAATTGACTCGTATATCAAAAGATTAATCTCAGTTCATATAAGAGCATCGTTCGGAGTGATCTGCGCGTACTGAAGGGTCATGATGCAATTAGCAATTTATAGTTCCAACTGAACCGGCTATATAACGCAGACTTCGTCGTGAACTTAATGAAGGCGCAAGGTGGTACAAAGATTGGACAACGAAAACACAATTTTAAAGTCTGCCATGATTTAAATTAATAGCTCTTTCGTTACGCTAAGAACTGCCAAAATTTATCGAAAACATACCTCTATCTACCCTTTAACTGAATACGAGATATTTAAAAAGCTATATTCTTAGCCTAATCAAATGTCCCTATGTTTCTTTCTTAAAGAATTTCAATTCTAATGCTGGAGAATAGTAAGGCACTTAGCAACTACGCTCGTAGAGAACCGTAGGGAGACACTTTCCCATCTGTGGAGGAAGGATATTCCCCAGCTAAAACACGTTAATATAAATCAGGGGTGGAATTACCGCATCCGTGATCGAGTACTACGAGACTAAATTTGTTATTGTTTGACTTGAAAAATCCACAAAATTTAGTGGCACATGCCAGCTCACCACGAATAATTCTCCCCTATCTTACACTTTATATTTTAGAGGCACAGACCAGATGGACGAATCGAACAAATTGTGTCAATTCCACGAACATATGGCTAGCAAATGGCTCATTGCTGGAACAGAGAACCGCATTTGCAGAACACGGGAAAAGTACAGACCAACAATACCCCGAAGCAGCGGAAACGCCAATGGGAGGGATGTTCGATTTCGGCTAAAACTAGATCGCCCAATAGACAACCCGTTTCTTGACTATCTCCAATTAAAATGTTAGCTTTTTCTAGTTCACAGTCTCCTTGTTTTGGGCTCCAGTCCCAATTCCTTCCTTTCATATTCAGAGCGTGCAAGTTGTGTCCTCAAAACGCCTACCGCTTCAACGGTGCAGAATCCCAACAAAACAAACAAAAGCGATTCTGCTGAAGAAAATTCGACGCGATTTTATCATGCTCTAACAAATGGACTTCCCAAATATGAATTAGAACTGTTCTAAACAGGTCCAGGTACAAAAATAAGTAATACTCTTGTTTACTTTGTTAATAAATTTCTCATACGGCGCGGAGATCAAAAGTTGATAACGTCAATGCTCCGAATGCTTCGCAACCAGAGACAGCTAGCTTAGGAGGTCGATTGCTTAGTAGGTACAGACAGGAATAATTAAAACGTATCAACAACAAGCGAACAATGTTATAGCATTATTTGTAACCCGTAGCCATTTCTACTAGTTTTGTTTGTCTAAAAGTGGAAGGCGGCTAATAACAAAACTAGTTGAGACTAGCAAATTCAGGTTCAAACGTTTTTCGTGTGCACGAAGAAATTTGCTTCTTAAGCATAGGGCAAATCATTCGTTTCATCGTTTCGCCTTACAGAACCCTAACCTTTGGTAAAAAAGGTGATGGAAGTGGAAACCGACTATATAGCATACAAACAAATTCTATTTAATTATTAGCATTTTTCTACGTACGCTCTAGTTTTGTTTTTAATCCATTCGTATGGTCGGGGACTTAATTTATGTACAGGAAATAACAAACGAAATGGTAGTATGTTTAGTAAGTTCACACTGTAAATGCTGTTGACCTACATGTACCCATTTACTAGTCGATAGATTTACGTTATCGATTCGTTTTGTTTTCCTTTGGTTCAGCAATTATTTTACTTAATTAATGTAAATAATAGTTTACTATAGACACGACTAAGTGGCTATTGACGACGAATAAAATAGAGATTAAAAGCTGCCAATGTATTCGCAGTGTATTGATGTCCCACTGGCGCAAATTGCGATAGCAAGTCTCAAGTGTATTGAGAAACGAAATTTATGTTGGAGGGTGGGTGTCCCATTATAGCATTTTTGATAAACATAATTTGTGGAACACATTTTTTGAGCAAAATGCTTTGCCTTTGTAATTTTTTATCAATTTGCAGTTTAACAGAGTCGAGTGTCAGTTCCATAACAGGCGATAGTTTAGCTGAAATGATACTGCTTATGTTATAACCGAATTTAAAGGCGATTTGATTTTTAGTTCTGAGCAGAGCTTGGTGTTTCTGTTTTTAACAATCGACACATCAGGGATTCAAATTTGTGTGTTCTTTTTCCGCTCAAAACTAATTGACTCAGTACTACTACTTGACGACGATATTTTGATGATATTTTGCCTGAAATCCCTACTGCACGGTTACTACTGGTAAATAAAAGCTCAGGCAAGTGACTTAATTATCAAGATCAATTGTAACCTGAGCATTTTCAGTCCCTCGACTTAGTCGAAGCGATGTTAATTACACTCTTGTACCGGTGAAACACATTGTCAGCATTTCCCATAGCAATTTGGCGTCAACCTATCGATATTGGCTTCTACTAAAAATCTCTATTACGTCCTGTACGCGATAAAATCCTATCTAAACGATTACACATGCTTATGGAGTAAATAAACAAAAATTAATGTCAGCACTTCCAGTGGAAATCAGGAGACAACCAGTAACATTCTGCTTCTAGCTTAATTCCCTGTCCGCATGGCTCAACTTAACGCCTTGCTTGACTTTGCACTGAATTGAATTACAAATAATCCTAACCTAACCTAACTTTTGACAATTTTCCATTCGAAAAAAAGGGCACAATTACATATCCATCAGACAAATGCCTCGCAAATGCGAACATCCCGTTAATACAGTCAATCGAAACAAAAGTAGTTTCAATCGACTAGTCAGTGACAGTTTATCATCATCTGGATAAGAATTCTTTAGATTTGATGCGATTCGTGAACAACTTACCGTTTTAGTCTCCTCACTGACTAACTGATCTAACCGATAGGCATTGCTAAAGCTAATAAACTGCGGGCTTGGTGGTTTCTTCCTCCACGTTGGATAGTCCATCATGTTACCACCGCTTTGTAGATAAAATAATTCGGCAACATTTTCAGAGTATCTGTTTGAAAAGAGAAATATTTGTTAGGATCATGGTTTACATGGTTCGGTAAAGCGATTTGCATACTTTTCTTTTAAGCTTCTTATGCGGGAATATTTGTGTTCCAAAATTCGCTTCTTCAGCGCGTTGAAATCACTTGGGATCGAGGGAACGGCAATGGTAGGCAGGGACGTTGACCCCGCACTACTGCCGTCCGGTAACTCTAGCTTGATTCGTTTACTCAACGGCGATTGGGTTGGTGATTGGGCCGCGGGAGAAGTGCTATATGATGCCAACGGCGAGCTGCCAGTCACCGTTGGTGGCACGTTACTACCGCTGGTGATTGTAGCAAAGCCTCCCCTTCCTGCTGTACTATTTACTGAACTATTACTATTATTGTTGTAGGAACTATTTAGTGCTGCCGCCTGCTGTTGTATTTGTAGAATACGTTGTTGGTGCTGTTGCTGATTGCTACTATTGCCTGTTGAATTTATGAACCTCAACGTTTGCATAGGCTGTTGTTGCTGTTGTTGTTGTGACGAATTTAAATTTGTTGCTGTTGACGATACCGCAGATCCACCACCCGTAGTTGTTGCCAATTGATTTTGTATGCCAAGTTGTTGGTTAAAGATTTGCTGGAAACTAGTCGATGTAGACGCTGTTGTTGTTGCTGCTGTTCCAAATGTTGTTGTCGCTGTTGCTGATTGAGACGTCGAAGAGGACGACGGCGACGGTGACGACGACGAAGAATAAGAAGTCGATGAAGAGGATGGAGATGAGGACGATGAGGATTGTAAAGATACTATTGAAACTGTTGCTGTTGTTGGTATAGTAGTTGATCTGCGGTCTGGCACAGCAGGAGGGGCCGGGCTATGCCCTTGCTGCCCCCCTCCTGCTGAATCACCTTCATTCATGTTTGATGCATCTAAAAGTACCAAAAAAAGACCAACATTAAACCACTGGAATATTTTATAAGGTAACATGACATGTGCAATGGCATTCTATCGACGAGTAGAGTATGTACATCATCTTTCAATCAGACAAATGCCTCGCTAATGCGAACATCCTTGGAAAAAGGCAATCGTTTCAAAAATAGAAACGCAAGCCTAGTCAGTGACATTTCGTCATCATTTTGAAAGTTTTACAGAGTCAACAATTAAAGGCTGATAGCTGAATCGCTGTTTTTTTTTTTTTTTTGATTAAGTGTTTGCGGTTCGATTGTGTATCGACGAGTCGTAAAAGTACAAAACCTGTCTATGGATATGGTCATAATCTTATCTACTAACCCAGTCTTAAATATAGTTTTTGCATTGCCAACAAAGAATGTAGAAATCTGTGACATTGAGCTAGTACGGATAAGACAACTTTGCAGAAGTTATTTATTACAGAGGATTTCTAAAACGCAATGTTGAGATAAGAACCAAAGTTAATTAAATTCTTTACCAAATTCCTCTCAAAAAATAGCTCATGACCACGCTAGATCTTAAAATGTTCGCAGTTCAGAACAACCTAAAAAAAAAGGGATTTATTGTCATATTAAATTTGGATTAAACCTGGGATCCCTCTCTCCCTACATACTAAACGTACTAAATACTGAGCCAAAAACGAGTAAATTTTTGTTTCCCCAGTAAGTAGTTCATCCCCCAAGAATCCACTCAATAAAGGAGTAAGAAGTGAATGGGTGTCAGACCCAGAAGTGTCAAAGTGTTTGGTGAAACCACCGATAGGTGTTAATTGTGAGCACCACTGTCGATCAAGTAGTTTGTGGATTTTACAAGCAAAACAATAACAAATTCAGTCGCGTATTACTCGATCACGGATGCGGTAAATCAACCGACTGTTCTACTAGATTGTTCTGGTAGGGATCCTTTCGATACTTCGCTCTGTCGAAAAGTCATCATTACGAACGAACGATTTAAACAAAGCTGTGCGCCGAGTGCCAGAATTGTTTTAACTGACTTCTTTGATTCATACGTAATCTATGGAAGAATTTCAGTGGCTACGTACAAATTAGGCCACATACCTAAGAAGCATGCCAAAGGTACAATGGATACTGTGTGTTTCCACTCTAAGTATTTCTACTGGGAATGGCAAGCATTCAAACCGGCATCATTGTCTGTATCCAATTGTGTATTACATGGTCTTTTGGGGAATTCTCCCGCTACTTTGCATACTTCACCCTTACTCCTCTTCTTTACCCCTTAGTGTTTGCAAGGTGCAATTAGGGAAACACAATTAAACTATAAATGATGGCCCCTGGCTCACGTTTCCCTTTGGGCAATCGATTTAGCTTGATAGGGTCCTTTGTTTTAAGTAAAGAATCTAATGAGAACTAAGTAAAGTAAAGAATCTAATGAGAACTAACCAAACTGTGTAATTGTTGTACCTTGAGCCTGTGTATCCAAGATACTGCAGCGAAAACCACTCTGACGATCACACAACTAACCTTCCACAAGAAGAAGAAAACCACGTGGCATACACAGATTTCAAACATATAGGTACAGCGTTTGGGTTATTTAGGGGCAGACAAAGAAACTTGATGTTAAGTGGATGTTGCTAACCTTTGATGTTTCCTAACAATATTGTGTAAAACTCATTAACAAACCCTTATACCAAAACTATCTGCGAGGATGCGAACTCGAGAAGACGCCCTTCCCGGTCAGGTGCAAAAAGTAATATGCACTCAATTTGTCTGCCACATCCACTGAGCTGCGTTTTGACAGATAAATCTATGCTACCTAATAGAGCAGAAGGGATTTTCCTGCTCTCTCTTATATGGTTGATCTCGTCGTTTAACAATTGGTATAACGTAGAGCAGAGTAACATCAATAAACCTGACACAACCTATTGGGAAACAACACAAGACACCTGGACAAATATTAAGGTAGGTATTCTACATGAGAGCACATTATAATTTTAATGTATGGGCACATTCGCAGACTACAAGTTAATACCTATATGAAACATGAACTGCAGACAAAGTGTTAAGTAGTGTAATCAACGATCTAGAATGAGTAAGTTTCTTTTTTGTAAACACTCATTTGGCATTCATCGAAAGTTTTACTATTGCACTGTTTGGGTAGGACATTCATAGACATTTAGAGTCCATAAATGTTTTGGATAAGTGCAGAGAAGGACCTACTTGTCTTCCCATTGACATATTTGCTGACAGACCACTTCAACCTAACCTATCAATAATCAGCGATACTGTCCCTAGCTTATCCATACTTAAAGAATTAGTAGTATTGATAATTTCTAAAATTAACCTATAAAAGCCCTGTAATTGATTGAGTTTCAAATGACTATTCGAGTACACACATTTTATTTGTAATCAACGATCTAGAATGAGTTAGGTTTCTTGAATGTAAACACTCATTTGGCATTCGTCGAATATATTATTTTAGCACCGTTTGGGAAGTACACTCATAGATATGTATGATCTATCAACGTTTGGATTAGTGCATGCAGTTTATCTTACAATCATAAAAAAAAGTGTTCATCAACTTCTTTCAAATAAATAAAGAAATACCTTTAAAGTTTGTTTCAAATGTTGCAATTGTTTTGAGTGTTTGTCAATAGATCAAGAGTCAACACCAGGCAAACAGTTTTGCTAGCTTTTCTTTTGCAAGGTTACAAATTGTTTCAGCAGACCATTTTCCGCAGACACAGAGTGCCCTTGCTTAGAGACTATTTTTAAAAACAAAATTAAGTGGAGTTCAAGTTGTGCAAGAGCTCCATTAAATGACAGGTAGTGAAAAATTTTATGATTTTAACAGGGTGACCTCAATCAAAGCAACGACACGCGCAAGTCTTCGATAAAGGCAATATATTGCCATTGTTAGTTAGAAAATAGTTTGGTTTTTAACGGTCATCTGCAGTTGAGTATAAATATATGCAATGATGAAGGACATTGCCAAATAGTTGCGTCACTATTCTCAATACATATGTAGGTATGTATATCAAAATGGCGAGAAGTGCAGGTTATTTTTATACCAAAGGATGGCAAGGCAAGTCACATTAACGCAAAAGACTCAGACCAATAAGCCTCACTTCCTTCATACTGAAAACTTTAGAATGACTGATAGATATACACATTCGTAGCAGGTTACGCGCGGAAGATCTATCCCCGGCCCAGCATGCCTACACTAAAGGTAAAAGTGTGGAAACCTCGCTACACTGTGTTGTCGGTACAATTGAAAAAACTCTAAATGATAAAGAGTAGCGGCTTTCCTGGACATTGAAGGAGCGTTTAACAATGTCAAAACGGATGCCGTTCGCAGAACGTTGAGTAAGCTTAACATTGATAAGTGTATTATCAACTGGATAGTTAGCATACTCGAAGAAAGACATATCATAGCCGAACTTGGGGGCTGTAGGCGAGAAGCTTACGCCTTTAGAGGAACTCCTCAGGGTGGGGTTATATCCCCACTGCTGTGGGTCATAGTTCTTAACGAGGTGCGTGTGCAGCTTAGAAACATTGGCGTCAGGACAACGGCTTATGCCGATGACGTAGTGTTGTTGGCAACAGGTAAATTCCTTTCAACACTCTCCGAACAAATCCGCGACGCTCTCAAAACCCTCGACATCTAGGCCCGGAACTGCGGCCTAACTTTAAATTCCCAGAAAACCGAATTGGTTATATTCCCAAAAAATAGGAAAATACCAGTTTGTCGCACCTTCTGTTGGCGGTAACCCCTCAGAATATCTGACAGTGCTAAATACTTGGGACTTATACTGGACAAAAAAACTAAATTGGAAACTGACCACATATGAGAGAATCAAAAGAGCCACAGTAGCCTTCTACTCCTGCGGCAGAATTTTTGGAAAAACCTGGGGACCATCCCCCAAAATTAAACTGTGGATGTACAAGACTATAGGAAGACCTATACTGTCCTATGGCAGCCTCGTATGGTGGCCGGCAACCAACAAAACCACCTATCTAAAGGCTATTACGAAAGTGCAAAGACTAGCGTGTATTGGTACCACCAGTGCGATGAGAACAACGCCAACCGCAGGTCTTGAAGCTATCCTCAACCTGCTACCGCTAAACATCTTCATACAACTCTCAGCCGCCTTTAGTGCCATGAGAATAAGCCAATCAGTAAACTTGAAACTGAATGAAACGGGTCATTCGTCAATCCTTAAGTTATATTTTGACTATGTACCAGACACAGACTACATTACGCCATACTAAGAGGTTACAAGACCATTCTCGAGTGCCTATCCCAGCAGGGAAGAATAGAGAGATGGACTAGTGCCTAACACGCAATCCATAGCCGATTTTACGGACGGATCTGAAATTGAAACCGGGGTTGGTCAGGCGTCTTCTCCGAGGCGTTAGGTATCTCAAAATCGAAACGCCTCCCCGACCACAGCAGCGTCTTCCAAGCAGAGGTTCTGGCAGTGACAGCAGCAGCCTGTGAGTCTGCGGTAAGGGCAATACCCCCTGAAGGTATTACCTTCTTTATCGACAGCCAGGCAGCAATAAAAGCATTAACTGCAATAGAAATAAAATCAAAGCTTGTGAAATGCTGTCGCGAAGAACTCAGGGTTCTTGGCACTCAGCATAAGGTATTGCCCTGTTGGGTTCCGGGACATGAAGGCATTCCAGGCAACGAGAAAGCTGACGAATTAGCTAGACTAGCTGTATTAGAACAAGCTGATCCCTTGATCACTCAAGCTTGAAGCAGGAAGGCCACAAGAGAGGCGAACGCTAGATGGACCGCACTAGAAACCTGCCATACAACAAGAATACTATGGCCAACCTTTAATGAAGCAAGAACCGAGAGTCTAATACGAAAGGATAGGAAATCTCTTTCCATCCTCGTAGGTATCATAACGGGGCACAACACTCTGCGGTATCATATGAAGAAACTACGCTTGACGGAAGAAGAACTTTGTAGAGGATGCGGTGATGAGGAAGCTCTTGAGGACACAATCCACTCCCTATGCCACTGCCCTAGTCTCCAACACAATAGCCACAGATTCCTAGGGAAACGCTTCTTCCACGACCTAGACGAGCTTTCCAGCACACCAGTAGACAAGATAATGAGCTTCATCAAATCCACAGGATGGTTTGTATGCAACAGCACAGTGAGTACTTAATCACAAGTATCTATAGAGGGCTATTACGGGTAAGGGACAACCTCTTTCCCCCCAATGGACATCACAATGGGTCGATATTGACCTGAGTGTGGCACGGAGTACTCCACGCCAACCCGCTTACCTTACCTATATCAAATTCAAAACTTAAGAAATATTTAACACACGCGAGTAATAAATGTCAGTTAGACTTTTGCCACAACTGTAACCGTCTGTAGCTAAATATTCGAATTTATTATAAATTTTGTTCAATTATTGCAATTTTGAAAACATACACGGCCCTCACTATAAGTCGTATCCAAAAAGACGAGTTCAAGCTGTTGTTTTGCAAAACAAGATGTACCTACACATCTTCCTTGGTCTAAAACAAATACAACATTGTTTGCACAATCAATCTACATAAAACGTAAGTTTAAGCTCGTCAGACTTGACTCAGAGATCGTATTCATCTGTTTAGTTAATATTCGTATGTACATTCAATCGAAATTGATTGTTGTTCATTTCGATTTGGTTTAGTGTCAAATTTAATTGGAGCGGAAATTTGGAACATTATGCTATAGTAACAAAATGACACAGCCACCCTCATTCAATAAAAGCAGCAAATAAAAATAAAAATAAAAAGAATCGCTCTTTAAAAAGCGGATTTCGAAAACTAATTTCGCCAAGGACTCCAGTAATTTTATTTGATTGACGATCAACCATTTTACCATGTAACTTATGTCGTTTTCCATGGTTTCACTCGGGGATCCACTCCTTCTGTAGTCCAATGGAACAAGAAAACTGCTAATGATTGAATCCACAAAAGTATTGGTGAAATGCCAAAAAATTATCTACGGCAGCTGTCAGCTGACTTGTATAAAATACATAAATTACACTTCCCTACCCTATTCGCCCAATCCGGCGTTAAAAAACAACAAAATACACTCAGCCTTATTTATAAACGTATTATAGAGTTATACAGTTTTGTATAAAGTTTTGCACTCTGTAAAATGCCTCTAAACGCAAAAACCTTATTTATAAAAAAACGTCAACGATGTAAAGAGCTTGTATAAGCTAAACGCGCTTGGAGGTTGTTTAGTGCCTGTATAGAGGTACAATAGTTTCGATATGTCATCATTGAGCAAAAAAAGCTTTCGTTTTTAATTACATATTATCGACATTTTCATATGAAATTATAAAGATTTTATCCTCGATTATGTGTTAAAATATTGTGTCTTAATTAACATCACATTATGCATGTAGGTACGATGTGAATACATTTTCATAGGAGTAAACCTTAGAGCTCCACTGGCCACAACAAGGCATATTGACATCGAAGTGGAACAATTCATTGCCGATATACAACAGGCGGCAGAAGATAGTACACCAAATATTCAGCAACGTAAACAAGCATCGGTAAAATACCCCACAGAAATTAGGGAACTAATATTAGAAAAGAGAAGAGCCCGGAGAAAATGGCAAATGACAAGATATCCCGGCGATAAGACTATATTCAATAGACTTAACAATACTTAAATACAAAACTTAAAAAGAGTATCAGTGAGTTTAAAAATAGAACTCTTACTACATATCTTTGCAATTTAACTGCTGACAAAGTCACAGACTACTCCCTTTGGAAGGCTGCTAAATATTTAAAAAGACCTCAAACGCAAGATCCCCCGTTAAAAACATCTGATGGGAAATGGATCGGCGACCCAAAAGAAAAGGTCAAACTATTTTCCGAACATTTAACAAATGTTTTTAAACCTTTTCCACCTAGTGTGGCAAACGAACGCCTTGAATTCTTTGATAGGATAGATGAAGACGTAATCACATACGTTTCACTTAAAGAGATCAGCACATGTATTCATAAGCTCTCTAATAGAAAATCGCCAGGTTATGATCTTATAACTGCCAAAATTCTGAAGGAACTACCCTTCATAACATTGGTTAAACTTAAGCTTTTAATTAATGCTTGTTTTAAGCTAAGATATGTTCCATATCATTGGAAGATAGCAGAAATTATAGTTATACCTAAACAAGGTAAACCTCCATCAGAAGTCACCTCATACAGGCCAATCTCACTTTTACCTGTATTATCAAAACTTTTTGAGAAACTGCTTCTTAAAAGACTAGACAGAATAATAGAACAAAGAAGGCTTATTCCCACCCACCAGTTTGGGTTTAGAAATAAACACTCGACAAGAGATCAAGTACATCGTATAACAAATATTATAGAAAAATCATTAGAAGAAAAACAAGTTTGCTCTACACTATTTTTAGACGTTGCTCAGGCTTTTGATAAAGTCTGGCATAAGGGCTTAGAGTATAAACTTCATAGGGATCTACCAAGACAATACTATGAGATACTTAAATCTTATATTTCAAATAGATTCTTTAGAGTTCGCTACGGTTCAGCGTATTCTGAACTCAAAGAATTGCAAGCAGGAGTTCCACAGGGAAGTGTTCTGGGACCAACCCTGTACTTATTGTATACTAGTGATATACCACATACAAACGATGTGATGATAGCTACATTCGCAGATGACACTGCTCTTCTATCAACTGATAGATGCGTGACTAAATCCACAGAAAAGCTACAGAATTCTGTTAACGAGATACGTGATTGGGCTCAACGATGGCGAATTAGACTTAATGAGTCAAAGTCCACTCATATCAATTTTACAAATAAAAAAATAACGAACGCTCCTGTGGTTATTAATAACCAAGTAGTTCCTTACTCTAACACAGCTAAGTATCTGGGCATGAATCTAGATGCTAAACTGAAATGGAAGGAACATGTGAAAAAGAAAGTAGAAGAGTTAAATATTAGGTATAGAAAACTGTATTGGTTGCTAGGACATAAATCTGAAATGTCCACTGAGAATAAAATCTTAATATATAATCAAATACTAAAACCTGTTTGGACGTATGGTATCCAATTATGGGGTTGCACAAAGAAAACAAATTTACAAATAATACAAACATTCCAAAACAAAGTCCTTCGGGGAATAGTAAATGCCCCGTGGTATATTAGAAATAATGACTTGCATCGTGATTTGCAGATTGATCTTGTAACGGAAGTAATTAAAAAGTACGCAATTCGTCACAATGACCGTCTGCAGATGCATATTAATCCTGAAATAATAGACGTCTTAAATGTACGATATAATATTCGTAGATTAAGAAGAACTAAGCCTCACGAACTTATAATCTAAAAAATATGAGAACCCGTATTTAAATTATAATACCTTCTCAAACGCAACTGCACGTTGAAAGTAAAATCATTTGTCGATCTTTCTTTGATTGGTCATGATTAAGGAGGTGTTTTTAGTGCGGTTAGAGTCCCACACTACTCTGGGTTTCTAGCCCCATTGTGTCTTTCGAGATTTTCACCTCCAATAACAAAAAAAAAAAAAAAAAAATAGGAGTAGGTACCTACCAATTCTTCGAGATTTATCTTTTTACTTTTTTCGTTCGAAATTGAATTCCACTTCATTTGTAATTGAAGTCGTATTTTTTACAAGCTGCAAAGATTTTTTTTTATCTTTTTGGACGGATAAATGTAGGTACTAGACTTCTCCTTTTTATTACTTTTTCTGACACAAGCCCTGTATAACTAATATGCATGGGAAAATGTTTTATAAATAAGAATTTTTAGGAGCATGTATAAAGGATGTGTAAATATTTATACAATGCATAACTATGCACGTGTTTAGGGGCAAATTAGCAAATTCTAATAAATAAAGCCGACTATTTTTTGTTGTCATTTTTTTGCCCTTTTATCTTACTTTTCAAGGCACAATACCCACGATCTGGTATCACTGATTCTGACTTCAAATCGAGAAGCGAAATTCTCTCCTCAGAATCACCAGGAGAGTATTTTTTGTGCCAATGGAACTACACAAGTGATTTTTTCGATTCCGGAGTCCGGACTCTCCCGGACGCTTCTTTTTCCCCAATGGAAAACGACATAAGAATACAGGTTGTTCATTTGAATGAAGGTGAAGGAGAAATTTTCGATTCATTTTGTTTACGTTTGGTGACAATCGATATTACGAGATCGAACTACTGGAGTTCATTCTCCCCAAATGTAATAAAAAATGATAAAAAATTGGCCACAAAATAACCTGTAGGAAGCGTTAAGATTTTTGTAGATCAAATCAAAATGGGTAGGAATATTACAATAAAAGTTTAAACGCTTATTTTTATATTTTGGGATCATATATCGTAAAATTTGTTTCGAACAGAACAACAAATATTGCATCCTGATATCTGGCAAGTGTTTGGTTGTGAGTTCAGGGCAATTCTTTAAACATATTCCGCGCTCTTTTATTGGCTAAGAATTGACTTAGAAGTGAATTTTAAACCATCAACATTTCGTAGAGGCAATCATTGCTAGGTAGACAAAGTAATCTGGGGTCGAATCGCGTCATCCCTGAACTTGCACTACATGACGAAATTTGTTGTTTGCTTCGTTAGTTAAATGGACTCAGTTTCTTAGAGATTCGGTGTTAAAGACCTACAGAGAACCAGATTGGTCACATTATTTAGCTACACAGTACAGACATCCTTAGCGGTCACTAATTGTTATAAGAGTACATTAGGCATGTTGCAAAATTTTGAAGTGTTTTATCAATAAATCAAGATTGAACACTACAAGTAAACAGTTTTGCTTAGTTTTCTTTGGCAAGGTTACAAATTGTTTCAGCAGACCATTCCCCGCTGACACAGAGTGCCCTTGCTTCATTAGCATTCCTTATCCACCTGCTCCCGGCATTGCGCGACTGGTGGAGTGGCGACTTTAACCACAACAGTAACTTGATACCAAGTGATTTACAGTTCGACATTTATATACACAATAAAGCCGGTAGTAGGAAGATATCATACGTCGATTGCACAGACCGTTTAAGCGATTAACAACTTTAATTTAATTCATTCAGCAAATGTCGCACTACTTTAAAACCAAATCAGTTTGAAAACGATTCACGAATATAATTTCATGCATTTCAATCTAGCAAGGTTACAAATTGTTTTACAATAAGAATTTCTTGTAACACAGAGTGCCCTTGCTTACTAAATTCAAATAAAAATGTAGCAAATGTTTCAGTGTTTATTCATGAAAAGAGTACACACCATTAGTAAACATTTTTGCTGGCTTTTATTTCGCAAGGTTACAAATTGTTTCAGCAGACCGTTTCGCCACTGACACAGAGTGCCCTTGCTTGAAAATCACTTAAAAAATATAAATAAAACTTATTTACCCGTAGGTAACAATGTGCTCAGTTCACAAAATTAACCTCAAAATTAGTATTTAACAAAAAACCACGTATATGCTTTGAAGAAAAAACGGAAACCGGCAAAAGCAACTTAACAATACAGAAAGCGCCAATGTGGTGAATTTGGTGACTTCCTAGAAAACAAGAAAAAAAAGTTCTGCTTCTGCCGCCGCCCTGTGCCTGGGATGTTTCTGACACTAACACTAAGCCAAATTCTTATCGCCTTCTGCTTTCCGATCCCCCCCCCCCCCCACCCTTCGAAGAACAGGAGCGCAAAAAATGTTTAAAAAAAAGATCTCAACTCCTTTCCCTTTTTTTTAAAACCAAAACCCAAACTCAGAACTGAGCTAGGTTCAACTTTTCATGGGGTAAGTTTAATGAATTTAAAAAAAAAAATAACCATGCAGCCATAGAAATCAATCATTACAAATTATTGAGTTTTTACCATTTTCTGAGTTTCAATCAATTAAATGCTTATACAAAGAAAAGCACCAAAATTGACGGAAGGCGAAAAGAATTTTACACAAAAATTAGCCATCTCTATCCAATGTCAGTTGTATGGACATCTCTTTCATTTGCACACTATTTCACCACTATCTCTCTCTTCGCAATCAGCCATGAAGGTAGATACATTTTTTTGTACACCAAGCCGCGGCGGCCACCATATTGAATTTTCTTGCTACGTACCTCAGAAAATAAAAATTTTTCAATCACAAAATTTCCGCCTGTAATTGTGCCATCGATGTTTATTTTTGTGAAAATAACTTAATTAATTGGTTTGCGAATCGTTTGCGCGTAAAAGTTTTCATTAATTTTCAACGTAAAGCACAGAAAACCGTTTAACATTATTCGCGAAATTCACTGAATCGTGTTTTCTGCTCGCACGGAAAGTAAGAAAAAAGTTGTTCTTCTCTGTTCCTCTGTTGGTTGTGTGTTGGACGCACCTTGTTCGAACTATTCTACGCTAGGCAAACCAGTACCGAAGAGAACATGGCGGAAACTGAAACTGTGGTGTAATACAAATTTGTGTGGTGCCGTGGCTGACTGGCATTTCTGCGCGGAAATAATCGAAAAGTGATGCCAAACTGAGGTGAGTTGCTAGGGATGGGGAATAAAGAGTTGCCAGTAGAGAAATTATCGATTTAAATAATTGTGAAACGAAAGTTTAAATCCTTTGAAAAATTCTTGGAGATATAATATGTGAGTGTTCAAATTAAAAGTTAACCGTGTACTGTTCGTAAAACAGAGATTTTCCTAAATTACGCTTTTAGTCAGTTAAAGGAAAGTGGTTTGTTCAAAAATATCAACAAAAAAAAATTCCCAACTACATCTTGCCCCTGAATGAGGATCATTCTGGAAAATGTGTTACCCTGTTATAATTTGTTAAAAACAAAAATACTTCACAATTCACACTATGGGTTTCTTTTACGAAACCGCTTGCAGGTACCTATAGCAAACGTGCTTTGATTGCCTCACTCCAATTTCCAATTGCATTAAAGTTTTCATTAATTATTGTAGACATGCAACGGTCCGTTAAGCGGGTTGTTGCTAGCGAGAAAAAGCTCAGAGTTTTTCTTCTGTTTTCATTTGCTAAGTGAGAAAATTCCTGTTTAGATCTGTTAAAATTTTTAGCAGACTAATGGCGCTTTCCATTGAAGAAAAGAATTGCCCTTTCTTTGAAAAGATCAAGTCTAGAAGTGCTCTTTCTATGTTTTCTATGTGTCATTGAAGAGACACTTCCAGGTCAATTCTTAACACGACATAAGTGAGAAATGTCCGGGATATTTTTAAAGAATCGCCCTTAAGTCACTAAACACACTAGCAAAACATGAGATCTCACACAATGGTCTCTACCACTATTGCAAAAGTGCTCCAACGGATTTCATTGAAAAGAACAATTCTGAATTTCGGGGCAATTCTCTCGGATCTTCAATGAAAACCGCCATAACTGGCAATGATCAGCGCAAAGTCATAAGCATAAATGTTTTCGCTAACGAATTTTATTCAAACTCTTAAGAGGGAACGCGTTAAATCAACTGAACATATTTCCATATTCGATTATTGATATTAAACAAGAAAGAGTCGTACCTAATTAATTTCAGTAAATTTTGTCGAATCTGCATTCATAAGACATAACTTCAAATATGTACATATAAACAAATGCTCGTCCTTTCATCACTTGCAAAACCAGTTTTGTCTACGAACATAAAAAACTAAATATTCAAGATCAACAATGTGTGCTCCCGTGCCCCGCTAGCGCCTGAAAAAATTCGAGTTTATAACTGCCTGAAAAGCTTTTCAATTAGGCTAACGAAAAATACCAATGTGCTAATCCTTCCATAATCCACATAATTATGTAATGGGTAAACTAAATAGCTAGAGCTAGACCATATTGCGCTTTCTGAGATCCTTTCCTTTCTGTTTGCAAATAAACGGTGACTACGGTATTTGCAATTAATTCCTTATTTCACTAGTGGTCTGCTGTGAAGGGCTACAGGTCATACATCGTGAATATTGCATCGTTTTAATGTGCTTTTAACAGAAATTTAAATTTTATAGCAAAAACAATCACACAAAAATGCGCGACCTAAAGCCTATCGAAGGATCCGAACTAACCGAATATGTTATAAATTTGCTGTACAAAAACAACGTTTGTTCGGCATTTGAATTCCTTGAGTTTGACGAGAAACAACTGTCCAAAATCACAAATTTATCTGAAACGCAGATCGCAGCCCTAAAAGTGAAATTACGTCGGATTTACGGACCACAAGTGGTAGATGCGTTACATTACTGCAGTCCCCGCTATAGAGTAACATTTACCACTGGAATTGGCAGGTAGCTACTCTATGCGCGTTGTAATTAATTTTTCATTTTCACCTAACATTTTTTGTCTTTCTCCAGTTTAGATGCTCTTCTGGGCGATGGGTTCCGTCCGGGAAGAATTTACGAGATTTGTGGGTATTCAGCAGCGGGAAAGAGTTTACTTTGCACAACCATCTCATTGAATTTCGTTCAAAATCACGCAGCTGAGGTTCTGTATATTGACACAAAGAGGGACTTTTGTGGTACACGTATGAATCGGATGCTTGCTGCAAAGCTAGTTTCCAAAGACGAAGTCGGACGCATTATGCAGATGGTCAAAGTCGAGCGGTGTTATAGCTTAAGGAATATGATTGACGTGTTGGAAAAGCTATTAGAACATTTGAAACAACGAAAAGTTTCATTCCAGTTGGTCATAATCGATTCCCTTCCAGCGGTTTGTTATCTCTTTCATGGTGAAGATGGATCTAGGAAAGGTAAGTTTAGAATATAAGTACAGCAGTAGCAGGAGGGTGTCAGAAATATATATATTATGAACACTTATCTCAGCAAAGTGAAGTAGATGGATGCACAATAAAACGGTTCCAGTGGCAGTATTGTGTCTCGATCTCGACAACGTTCTCCCAAATCCCGATCGCTTAAAGTGAATGGCTCTGGGAGCAGGTTACTAGCATAGTCATATCAGAAAGGTGCTAAGATGTTGCGTGCTGAAGATTGGGCTTTACTTTACTTTGTTGCGATAGATGATGGAATGATCAATAAAACGCGCTTAATGTGAATATTTTGTTTTCCAGTCAATTTCAAATATTCGAGGCGTTTCCTACGCAATAGTTTCCGTTAAATTCTCTAGAGTAAGCATGTATTTATGCTCGTAATTTACATTTTTCATTTTTCAAAAAAGTTTTAGTTAAACTTTGCTATTTCGGAGAATATGTGTTTGCTTTCATTTTATCTATCAATAACTGTGAGTAGCTGCTTATGATTTTACTCTTATCAGCGTTTTTTTAATGGAAAAACGGTTTCCTAATCATTTTACCCAAATAAAGTACTGCGTCAAGTATTATTATTATTTGTTGTGAGGTCGACAAAACTACTTACTGCAGCTCTGAAATTTGGTTTCTGGTCACACTAGGGATACCATAAGTACCGCTTTGGGAGGGACAGTTCCCTTTTTCGTCTTAAAATTGACATTGTCCACCAAAATTCAAAATATGATGGGAGGACAGAACAGGTCCACCTTTTCCATACATCTTCTTACTAGCAAAAAAAAACAGCTTCAAATTTTTCAATTTTCTTCTCTAAAATAATGTAGAAAGCTCGAGTTTCCTCGTTTTCGAACCTGGTAACCCTAGGACGCACTGCCATGTAACTACATTGTTTTTTTATCTTATTTTTGGTTTTAGGTGGTGCCAAATCTTGTTAATAAGATTTAATTTTGAGTTTTTTTTTTTTTGTGAATGTTTGTGCCATCAAGTTAAACAATTTATGTTCTACGGTTTTACTTACTAAGAAAAGTTTTCTAAATTATATGATACGTTTTGACATACGAATTTATGTCGTTTGCCAAATATTTAGTCTATTTCTACCTTTGAAATAGATAGTCAGACTGACTACATTTGAAGAGAAACTTTTAGTTTATTGGATAAATACACACAGTATTAATATTGCCCACGGTAGATGTTTATTGTTGTAAAATGCAAGAGAAATTCGCTGCGCCAAGATTTTCTTTGACTTTTTTTTGGCAGATCTGTTTTTTGAGCTTCGAACTCAGCAACACTGCGAGAACTCACAGTAGTTGTTGTTATTGCTGAGTTCGGAGCTCAAAAAAACACGCCTAATATTGTCAGAAATTAAAAAAAAAAAAAAAAAAAAAAAAAATTCAGTACTTTTTGCTTTTTTTTTTTATTTTTCTGCGTTTGCTTTACATGCAACAAAATTGTGAATTTAAAAATGCGCGGTGCGTGCCCAAAAGTTGAATTAAGAAGTGTGGTTGTAGTAGCTATGACAAAGTGCTGAAATCTGACAAAGATTTCTTTTTTTGTACCAAACGAACATAAGAATTGTTCTGAGAGCGCGCAATCGAATGCCACATAACAATTTCACACCACTTCATTTTGATAGCCGTTTCCATTCTTTTCCTAGTCCGGATTTATATGTTGCGTGCTTTGTCGCACTACACTTCTTCATTCCCTTTTTGGCACGCACCGCGCATTTATACGTTCACATTTTTTTTCGGTCAGTGCCTTGATTGGAAATTAAGAAGCAAACGCAGAAAAATATTAAAGAAGCCAAAAGAGAATACAAGAATTGTTTTTTTTTCAGTTTCTAGTGCGAACATAACGCGACCGAGTAGCGAGTACAGATGAAGAATAAAGCAGGCTCGAAAGAGGCGAAAAGAAAATACAAGAATCGGTTGGGAAATCGCGGACCATCCGTGTTTGACTACCACTGCACTTTTCATCCCCTTTACCCACAAGTTCGCGACACTTACGGCAAAGCACATAGTGTATAAATCCTGACTTAATCCAAAAGTAAAGGAACAACAACAAAGCTTCATACAGCGTGACCGTTGTGCGATTAAAGTTGCAATATGGCACTATTGTTTAGAGCCTGACACAAATGTCGCCCCTTTTTGTAGTTGGAGAACGTGCTACAAAAATGTTTCAAATGGTGTTGTTTCTTAATAAAAACCCTTACCATATAAAGCAGTTCCCTATCACAACAGTATTATAATGCTTAGCGAGCCAATGCTTATTAAATATCGTTAAAAAAAACTCTTAATTTGCAGAGTAGACCCTTTTTCTTGCGACTTTTCAGAATTCTGCAGCGGTAACACTGCCTACAATTATTGTTTTATTTGTCAGACCTTTGCCAGACGTTTAGGACATTTGCAGACTGTTTTGGTGTTGTCAGATGTGATGTGCCTGTGACATCTGGCAATTTGTTCATTGTCAGAAAAATATTTTTCATAATTTGAACGAACAAAAAGAAGTTTCGGTACAATTTGCTTAGCATTTTTCTGTAGATTGTTGCAAAATGAGTGAAAATAATTTCAAATACGATCCAATTGAAGTTCCACCACTTTCGCAGTCGCTGTTGAAATCTAAACGTAAAAAAAAACCGAGAGCGCAAAAATCCTACAGAAAAAAAGTTGAAAGTGACTGGTCACAGGAACAAATTTTACAACTGATTCTTGAAATTGAAACGAGACACGGTTTGTGGGATGCTGGATGCCCAGAATATAAATTGCCGAAGGAAGAATTATGGGAAGAAGTCGCTGATGCCATCCGTACAACCGTCAACGACTGTAAGGGCAAATGGTCAAATCTCCGCACCACATTTAACAGCAACCTTAACAAATATCGCAAAAAAAAATCTGGTCAAAGTGATGACAAATCAGTTCCCATCACCTGGATGTATTTTAAACCAATGCTGTTTTTGGAAACTAATAAATCTCAATCGTCTATGAAATTGGTAACTATTTCTTCATCTTTATTTGGTTTTAGGTATATTTCAGAATTATACATGTGTACTTTTTGTGCCTTTTTCAGAACTCTGCTGTCGACGAGCGTAATGCCCTGGAATTTGTGTCAATGTCACCATTTACGTCAGGCCAACGACACAAACGCAGAATGACCACGTCCACACCATCGCCATCCAAGTCACATACCAGCCTCGATTCGAGTTTGAAGCATATGGCGGTAGAGGCAGTACAGTCCTTCCATTCTACTGGTTCGCAACCAAAAAACGCATCCACTGCCTTGTGCGACTATATGGATTCGGAGCTGCAAAATTTAATGCCGCAACAAGCCAAATACGCCAGGTCCAAACTGATCCGTGCTTTTAACGACATAATGGATGATGTTGCTCTGATTGTAAGTGCATTTCCAGCTTTATTATCTATTATACATGTTTTAATTACCGTTTCCGCTTTAGAGCAGCCGCACCAGCAACCATTCGACCAGTATGAACCCATGACAGTGGCGAAACCGACCAGAGCGCACCCACATAACTAATATTTTAAAAAAGAAACACATTTTGTTCAGAAATTAATTTTAATATAAATATTCCTTCGGAAATACAAATGCAATCTTTTTTATTAAACCAATTTATCTTGCCACTTTCACCTTCTTGGATGAAGTACGTCTTAAACTCATTTCGTATATCTTTCGCTTCGAATAGAGTATCAGTACCTGACACTTCTAATGCGTACAATACACTGCCTTCCACATCCACATCATGTCATCAATCACCCAAGATAAGTCTGCCGATGTCGAATGAATTGCTCGGAGCATGCTTCATTTGATTTGTTGACATTGAGTAGTTTTGGAGTACGCGTTCTCGAAGAACTCGGAAACGTGCCGTCAGAATACCGAAAACGTTTTCGGTAATACGGCGGGCATGACTATTTCCATTGAAAGACCGCGTTGGCTGTATGGTTTGAATATGTTTGGCCATAAAGCGAACGCATCGTCTTTACAGAGTACATGCGGAACAGAATAGAAACCAACACTTTGTAGATTCCATCCAGAACATCAAATGATGGACGAGATTGTTGACAAAGGAATGCTGTACAGATATTGCATGGACCGAAAATTATCATCTGAAATGCTCGCCCATTTGTTTCTTGCTTTTCGATATATGGTTTCACCAAATCCATTCACCAACAATTTCGATACATTTCTGGCTCCTCAGTCCTCAGCTCTCAATTACACGAGCAATTTTTCGTAGAGTCCCTCCTCCTGTCGGCAGGACACTCCTTCGTCCAGGCACGCCGACGTTTGTGTGGCAGTTCATCATCCTCGCTGCTTTCTAATACATACGTACGCGACCAGAAAAATCGCAAGTCTACCTTCGATTTTTGTTCCATTATTTTTTTTTTTTTTTTAATATTTCGCGTTTCTCAACAAAAACTTCCCCACTGAATGAAAAAAACTATTTTCAATTTGTCTGACAATATCTGTCAACGGATCTCCAAATATTTTGTAAAAAAAACCACCAACCTTGTGAAACGGAATTTTCAAC
Organism: Cheilosia grossa; assembly: GCA_963082955.1. NCBI lineage: Eukaryota > Metazoa > Arthropoda > Insecta > Diptera > Syrphidae > Cheilosia > Cheilosia grossa. The sequence continues at coordinate 27,264,570 of OY720148.1, forward strand.
CCGACAACGTGGTCAAACAATCCATCTGACAATAAAATTGTAAGACTTTGGGAAAAAAAACTTGGCAATCGACAATTGAGCATTGCAAGGTAGTTCGCCATTGTCACCTCGTTTGCAGATCATTGTCGGAACTGGCAATTGTCTGAACAAAGCTTTAGATACACACGTTTGGATTCATATTGATACAGTCCTAACATGGGCCTAAACATATGACTGTTACTTCTCTAACTTTTACCGTCTTCAGTCATCTTAGGTAGCTTCTCAATTAAATGTAGTATTTTGTGTAGCATCTTTATGAAACAACATACAGCTTTATTGTTCTGCCAATTAATTAGTACTGCCTTCCACAGGTAAATCCCTGCTAACAAAATGCGCCAACCTGCTAAAACAAATCGCAAAAGAGCACTATCTTGTTGTGGTCTGCATCAATGCCATGGTGCGTAGCATCACCGAAGATGATCCACTCTCGACAAGTAGGTTTTTCTATTTTATTGCATTATATATACACCAAAATTCGTATAAAAATAAATGATAATCAACTATAGTGGACGTAGAGGGCATAGGCGACTTGACCGAACAACAACCGCCAGACCAAACAATGGTTTCAAAATCGAAACCATCGCTCGGCATGTGTTGGTATGGAGTGCCCACAATTCGCCTTATTCTAGAGGATCCCTTCTATGAAGCCATTATAAATCAAGTGTCAACCAATCAAACTGTCAGCGGCTGTGCTGTGGCCGTGGAAGGAACGAATAGAAATCAACGTGTTGTCAGAGTCTTAAAGAGTTGCTTCAGTTCAACCGGAGTTGAGTGCACAGTTCGTGTGAATGACACTGGCTGGATGTATTAGGTAAGTTTTCTTTGGCTAGGATTAGTGTGCTGTTTCTGATGTGTGTACGTTTTTAGAACACGTTTGCTTGGCACTATGGTATCTGAGAGACCAGGACGATTGCGTTTCTTTGATGGTAGTGTTGTCAACGATTCACTAAAGGAATTTATGCCGTCTACTGTTGTTTGATTGCCTAATTGAAGCCCTTGTTGGACTTTAAAAATTGTACCCGTCACTGGAATGTGTTCCTGCAAAGAAATTTAAATAAAGAAAAATATACAATTTTAAATGTTTTCAGTCATTCATACTTGTTTTTCAGAATTTACTATCGGCCCGGTATTATTCTCCGTCACCATCAGATCAGAGTCATGAGCAAAAGAACAATTACTACCGAATCTACAGCGGCCCTTGCGGAAATTCCAGCAAATCTTTTTTCCATTCTTTTCCTTGAGGTGCTGGTCCGAATTTACCATTTTAACATGACGCTCAAGGAGGGCAATTTTTGCCTGTTCTGCTTGTTTGTATGGATTGCTGAATACTTCGCCTGCTTTACCAGCAAACGTGTCACCAAGGAGCAGATTGGCACTTGGAAGTTTGAGTTTTTCTATTGGTTCACTGCAATGGAAGTGTTAGCTATAGCAGCGAGATATCTGGTTTTGGGCAAATTCACTCACGTTGCATTTGAGGCGACATCGACATTGTCGGCGCTATCATCAGAATTTGCAGAACCAGAACTATAGTCGGCAACTAGAGACATTAGATAAATAGACGGTCACAATTATAGAGCACACAAATATTAAATGTTATTATAATTTAATTAAAAAAATCATTGAAAAAATGCGTAAATCACAATTTGTAAACATGTATTTTTGACTTATTTTGACAGTTCAGATAAATATCAAACAAAAGTGATGCCAAGTTCTCCTGACTTTTATATGACTTGGCGGCTGCAGGTGCTGACATACTCTGTTTGAAATGCAATTTGTATAGAAAATGTTTTAAAAGAGGCTTATGGCACCACCAAAACAAAAATCCCAACAAGTTTATTTAAAACTAGTTATTTGTTATACTAAGTAAAATTTTAGATATCGAAAGACCAACTACGAAATTCTTCCTATGATTATTTGCAGTGGAAAACTAGAAAAGAGGGCGCGAACTTTTTTATTGACATACAGATGGCGTAGACTTTTTGTAAAATTTAACCGGAAAAAGATTTTTTTTTCACATAGTCTTAGTTCACTATCGGACATTTTATAAAAAAACGTTATCTTTTCGCTGATTCAGGCATTTATTCGGTTCAAGTTGGTCGACGGATTACGATGGAAATCATATTCCACAAATCGTAAATCTCGTGGTTAGAGTGGTCTTATTATTATTATTTGTATTCACGATTCGATGTCGGCGCAGTGAGCGGTTAGTGTGTCGGACTATCTACTAAGCGAGGTTTCCAGGTTCGAATACCGAAAAAGCACAAATTCCTACTTAGACTTATTTTCTACTGCGCCACTTCTCGTGAACGTCTGACAAACATCCGAGAGGATAACTGTCTTGAAAGAGCTTCTCATAAGCTGTTTGTACTCGGCATAAAATTGTAGATCCCTTCCAGTCGTTCCAAAAACGAAAAACTCACACAAAACGAATGGTTGTGAGAAGCTAGGCCTAGGGTCCCTACCGACCTGTTGCGTCAACTGTTTATTTATTTTATTCTAGTATCATTGCGAAAGTGTGACTTTTTCGCATTACACAAAAACGAAGATTATATGATTTAGCACAATTGACACACTGCCTTATTCAATACAAAAATCCTCCCCTGAATTCGGCCATTCTGCTGTGATAATCTTTCCACCGTTCGCAGCGCTTTTCCGTAACTTCCGTTAATATCTATTAACTCCAAACATGTGTTACTATCTCAATGTCCTCTTCCCACCGATTTTCTTCTCTTGCAACGCATTCAGCTTTCTTATCGGAAGAATTTCTGAAATATCTTCACTGCTCTTCTCTTGTCACTTTTGTTCATTCATCGGCCACGAAAAGTAGCGACACTCAGCAGCGATTTTTTTCATCAATGTGCACTGTTATACAGTAAAATAGAAAATTTCCATCCCGAAAAGCTTCGTTCTTTCCTGTTTTAGTTCGTGGAAATTTTATTTCAACCACCACTCCCTCGCCAGGGATAAAGTGAAGTTGCAAAGTGAATTTGAAAAAGTAAAAAATAATTATAATTTTGCATTCAATACGAACAAAAATATAAAAAGTAACTTTTTGACTTTTTCCCCTCCCATCATCTGCACGTTTTTCTCCACTGCCGTTGCAGGGAAAACCAAACGACCAACCACCAACTGCTTGAGGGTAACATAACAAAAACAACGGTTAAAATTGCTTGATATCCTTTGCGCGTGTGTGTGTCATATTGAGTGCGCTGTCCTTTATAGCCCAATTGATTTTTCCCTCGTGTTCGCGGCGCGACAACAACACTTATAAACTGTTTTTATAATTTCTTTTCTTTGATATTTGCCTGTGCTGTCTGCTGTGAGTGCATTTGTTTTTGGAAACGACAGGTGTTGTAAGATCTCCTACAAATTTTCGTAGGCGAAGGATGTATGCAAACGGTCACTGCACTCGGTGAATGTGGATTGTGGAATGCATTGCAAGGAAAATTAATTTAATTTGCATTTTCTCTGCTGCGCAATGCAACTCTTCAGTTTAACTACAATGTGATCAGTTAATTAAACTGTACTCGCTTTATCTTTTTCGCACAACCATAATTTGTTTTTGTTCGAACTCCTATTTACCGTTGGTTTGATAACGATCGAGAACCGAACAGGCCTGGCTAAGTGGTGAGTAAACAAATATATTTTCTTGGGTGTAAAAAGTAGACAAACTTGTTCGTTGTACCTACTACCTACTTATTTATGTATTTTTATTTTTAAACGAAAATAAAATAAATTACATTTGGGTTTTCATCTGTGCGTCAAGTTTATCTTTTTGGCAACGATGTAGACGCACGGTTATTTATTTTTATGCATTGAACTATTTTTAGGGAATGGAAAATTTTCCACTTTTCGTGCGGAATAAAATTTTCGGTACTGAACGACGGCAGTCAGCTGTTTTTCTGCGTCCGTTTTATTTATAAATAGGTAGTCACATAGTAAATCATACAAAAATTGAGAATGTTGTCTGCCCAGTAGGCATTGGTTCGTTTTGTTCTGCTTTGAGTTGCGGCCCACAAATTAAAATTAAAAAGCATAACCTAGGTGTTCTGTTTTCCAATAGAGCTTTGACGATTCTTGTAGACTGATGACTGATGATGAGCAATGGGAATGGTGTAGATAACTAACGTAATAGTGTTTGTGTCTGCTAAAAATAAAAAAAAGGCCGAATGAGGGTGAGAGTTGATGACAGAGGAGGGCGCCTATGTGTTCTGCTTGAATACGCAGTACTCATAGCGTACCTACGCAATGTGTGTATTTTTTGTTATCACCGCTTTCTTATGACGTTCATGGGTTGTACGATGTACATACTATTTAAAACTTCAAACAACTGGGCATTGAGCTCAGATTAAACTGTTAAACTGTTATGCCATGGATTGCATATGAATGACCACTACCTATCTGTCAAATGACCAAAAGATCGACGCTTTCAATGCAGTACTTTTAGCCTACGTGACCACAATGCCCATACTAGCTCCGCTGGTCATTTAAGGCATTTACCTACTTGTGTTTATTTTTCTATTACCTGCACTACCTGGGTTCTTGCTAATTAACTTATTTCTTCTGTTAAAATCGGCAGATTTGATGCATAGAAATTAGGTTACTAGAACATTTTCTTTACGAATTGTTTTTCGTTGGAAGGCTTGTTTTTTTAACTGAATAATTATTTTACGCGTATGGAAACGAGTTTTTGATAAAATTATTTCCAAATGGTTATTACCTATATATGTATGAAAATCAATTGAAACGGATTTCCAGTGTAAGTTTGCGGCGAACTCAATACACACAAGAACCAATTAAATTCAGATGTAATGTTCGATTTGGCAGCAGAAATCTGAAATCGAAAACGGCACTAAACACGGTAACGCCACTTTTCCTACATCAACCACATACCATACCTACACAGACGTCAACAAAAAAAAAGGTTATGTGATCGATCTAGGTCAATCAAAAATGAGACAAATCAGGTTTGTTTCGATACTTTTGGAGTAAGAAATGAAAAGACTGTCAAAATGAGGACGTGCCGATTCTTCTTTTAGTATGTGTGACAGAATAACACTATAAAAGCGTTGTGATAGGAAATCGTGTTACGTTTTAAAGGGAGATGTAAAACGAAGGCCATTTTCAATAATAAAAAAGCGCAACCGTTGTTTTAAATTTGACTTTTCTATATGTCAAAACTGTTTAGATCTCGTGTGTCTTATCGAACAAAAAAACTTCACTTATTCTTTTTTGTGTAGATATTCGCGCGATTCGAATATTTGTAGCCTTCACCACTTTTCAACGCCTTTTCTATTCAGAGGTTAAATTTGCGTCCCGATTGATTTCTTTATATTTATAGGTAGATACATAAATAATTTACACAAAAAGATTCACCCGATACAATGCCTTTCTTTGCAATATAAAAACTTCACGAAAACCTAAACGAACGCCATCAGTTGTCGAACTCAAACGCAATTGGTCTGAAATCTGAAAAAGATTGTTTTTTTCTTTGTACCAAACGAACATAAAAAGTGATTTAAGAGCGCTTGAGTATGCAGGCAGAATTTTCTTGACAAGATTTTTCGGCTTCCCCTCCATAAACGCCAACTGAAAAAAACTATTCACGTGACCACTCAGGGCGAATAAAAACTGAAAAACATCTTGTCAGTCAGATGTCAGACTTACTTAATTAAGAATCCGAACGTCCCCATTCAAAGAAGATTTTATACTTCATGAGCATTTATATATTCTCTTGCTTCACATACTGTTGTTAAGTTCATCAAACAAGTTAAGACACCGACGATTGTATGGAAATGTTTTGTTCGATAATTTTGTAATGCTACGAGTACGTGACTGGAATTGGTGTTCGGTCCGATATTCATTTAAGTACAAGTACAGAGCGGTGATCAGTTTATATGCGTTTTCATATTGGGGAGATACATTGCCATGCATTTGATTAGGGGTTAATGATTTCTATTGAAAAGGAAACCTATTTTCTTGCCCTGCACATTTTATACTCATTGTTCATGACAATCATTTATACAGTCAGTCAGTTTCCGATCAATTAACTTTAATTACAAATTATCCAACAAATGGATGTCGTTGTGGTAATGCGGTGACAGCTATACCGCCTGCTAAAATAGGTATTATAGTTATGGTAGTTTAGTTATGTAATCGATCATGGGAGGCTCGAGAGTGGCAACAAAGTGTTGCAATTTTATTGGTGCAGAAGTATTATACCGAGTTGTGTGAACGTTGCTTTGCAACTGTGTTCGGTGAACTATGTATGAAATTATTTGAAGCCCAAGAAGAATCGTTTATCAAAGCTTTGGTTACTTGTCATTTTTAGTTGTTAAATTGTAATACAGTTTGATTATGGGAACGCAAAACAAAGCAAAGTAGATAATTTCTAAAAAAATGTTCGTGAGTCAATTGTTGCGCATCGTACTGAAGGTCTGCAAGCATTTGCGATAAACTGGTATATAAACTGTTATATTTAGTGTATGTCCCAACAATTGTGTTTGTGCGTGATACCTATTATAGGCGTTTTTCTTTTTTAGTTCAGAGCTGAGCACTGAACTGAGCTCGAGCATTATAAGCGCGAGTTAAGTATCCATAGCAAAACATATTGAGAAAAAAGATAACATTATTTGTATTCAATGATATCTTTAGTCTCTAGTACAGTCTTGCACACAACGCTACAATGATAACATATGTAAAAGAGATAATATCGTTTGTATACAATGTTGGAATATTATCTCTTCTTCATTATCAAGCAAGACGATTGTACGCTTGGGTCTCCTTGTAGATAGATAAGAAAAGTATATAAATACGACTGTATGATGAATTTATCAACAGTCTTATTGTAACTACATAGTAGCCTTAAGCTCCTTTTAGAATTAGTAAAAAGTATTTCAATAATAAAGGACATAGTTCCAAATAAATATTGTTTAATTTTAAAAGTAAGAAACAAGTGTTTTAATTCGCGCTCTGAACCGAGTGTTTTTTTGTTTTTCCTGTTTTTTTTTTCTGTCAGATGTTACTGGAAGTGTGCTTGTACATGTGTAATCAGCTTTTTCCTCAGCTTGCTCAGTCAATTTATTCTGAGCTCATAGAGCGCGCTCTGATCATGCTCCGAACGAAAAAAGAAACACAAATCTGAGCTCTGATGTATTTGAGCTAAAAAAGAAACACGAACTTTTTGTATAACAGTTCAGGTTCTGCTCTGAACTAAAAAAAGAAAAACGGCTTATAACAACAATAAGACTTTAGCAAATTGTGGAAAATTGTACAGTTGTAGTATCCATATAACATGGATATAATATATAAATTAATATTAAAACATGGAATAAAACAGTCAATGGATATCGATAGCAAACCATGTTGATTTAGTATTTCTGAGATTAATCAGGAGAGAATCATTCGGAGCATACGTATGTTGGTTTAATACGTCATGGCGTCACATGCCCCACAGCTTTACAAACCAGCTAGTTTTTGAGTTCGAACTATGCTGACTGTTTTATTTCTGGACTGGAATTACTAAAAACTAAACTCCAAACACTGAATTATCGAAAATCTGTCAGATTTGTATGAAACAATAGTCATGGAAAATTTGGTGTCGCGGGTGTAGGATAACTACGAATTGAATCTAAAGGTTTTTCCTCAGCGTCACAAGCATCCAAAAGTATAACTGTCTTGAGAAAGCTTCTTAATTTCCTGTCTTAGAACTGACCCTGCCTTACAAATCTTACACAAGTGGGTTCAGCATTGCTCCTTTCAATTCTCGTGAATAGAACACTGGTATAATTCAACTTATTCACATATTTCAATGACTTTCCCTAATATGCAAAGCGTAATGATCAGTTGTTCCTGAGATAATCTCTTCGGATCTGTTCATTCATCTCAACTTAAACACAGATAGCTATAGAATTTGGGTGCTCGCTGAAATTCAATCAGAGGCACCACGAATGACCAAGTTATCCGCGATGAGCAAATTACTTATGCTTAGGACTGCCAACGTTTTCTACTCAGGCAGTATTCTAAGATTCAGTTAAGCTAAATATAGAATTACAGCAATTTTGCCGCGAATTGCAAATTCTTGCCGCGAACTGTCACACTTTATTTACAATCCACATAAAACAGTCGCGACCCACAAACCCAGGAATGAAAATTTTGTTCGAACTTCACCTTCAACAAGTAAACAGATTCGCGGGTACCTGCGATTAAAAAAAAGTTTTCATGTGAATGAAATGTCAGAATCTATGAATATTCGGCATTCGCCTGTTCGCAGCTCGCAATTCGCTTTCATGTGAAGAGTCCTTTATGGGCGCCGTTTTTTTCGAGTAACTTGAACGCATTCCGGTTCCACAAAACCTGTTTTTTTTTTTTTTTTTTAAATACAAACATTTCAATTGCTTTAAGTGCAGTCTAATCGTACTATCCGTTTGACATAATTATGTCACTGTTTACCCGCTCTTCTGTCATTTTAGCTCAACATATTCCATTGCTCTGCATGACTCTGCGAAAGTATTCCATCAAATAATTTTGATAACGCAGAATGCTTGCAGCCCACACTAAGTAGTCGTGTTTGCAAAGAAAACTGCGCAATGTCCCAAATAGCCTTTAAAATACAACTCGAAAAGATTAAAAATATTCACACAAAAAGAAGAAATATTTGAAAAAACGCATAGTTCACATCCGGCCGTCAGTCAGATTCATAAAACTGCTAATATCAAGTGATTACAAAAAAATAATGGCATACTTTTTCAAGTGTCAATTATTAACCATTAAACCCCATCCACTAAGCAAAAAGCAATGTGCGACAAGCGACAACTATAAAAACAATCTCCATTAAACTCTTCTGTCATTTCTCTCTACGTACAAATCTAGTACACCTAAGCATTCAAAGTGCGTGTGGCAATATTGGTAAACATGGCGTATGCTAAGTGGTGAAAACTTTGAGCAAAACAAAACCAGAATGAATCCACAAAGAACATGACTTAGCCAGCCCAGCGCAGCAGATGAACTGGGGCAGAAGTTTAAGTGGGTTTATTTTATTATAATTTACCCATTGGCTTTATGTTTGTTTGGATAGCAAACTGACAGCAGCTGGATTAAAGTTGATCGAATTCATTAAATAACTGTAATTAATGGAAGCTATTTTCAGTTGGAAATAATCTAATGGAAACATGACAGTTTTTTTTTTATAGAAAATTCATTCAAACACGCAGGCATTTTATAACCGACAAAGGTCAGAGTTAATGAGCGTTAACATAGGACGTATGAGGTTACACATAAGTTATGGGTGTACACGGCCAAATGAAGTAATTTCTATAAAGACAAAGTCAGTGCAGTGCTCCCAGACTTTGAAGACGGTTTTCACATTTTTTTATGAGGAAAAGCTAAAGTTTTACCATAAATTAAAAAAAAAATCCCCATTTTCTGCCCTAAGTGAAATTTGCACTTGTTTTCATATGAAAAACTTAAAAACTGAAACCTTTTTATTAAGAAGCTTAAAATAAGCATATCACATAAAAAAGTATGCATATATATTAAACAATAAACTAGACATTTTATCTAGTACTGTATTTATGAATTGAAAATTGCTATTTGTTTTACCACAATAGTGTTATATTCAATTAATTAAACATCTAATCTTAAAAAAAAAACTGAGTCTTCATTGATTTAAATAGCGAAATTTACAATTACAGAAAATTTCCCGCGAATTGAAAATTCTTGCTGCGAACTGTCACACTTTTTTCACAATCGACATAAAACAGACGCGTTCCACAAGCCCGCGAATGAAAAATTCGTTTGAACTTAACCATGAACAATGCAAATGATTCGCGGGTACCTGTGGCTAAAAAAAGTTTTCATGTGAATGAAATGTCAGAATCTACGAATATTCGCCAGTTCGCAGTTCGCAATTCACTCTCATGTGAATGGTCCTTTAAAATGAACCCAAACAGTGCGAGCAACCTAATAAGTAATGACAACAACGCCCTACTTGTCTGTAAATCACTTATCTTCCTCCCAAAACGAGACTAATGTAAGTTCTTTGTATTGGGGATATTGGGTGGTCCAATTGCTCTGCGTTACAGCCAATGGATTGAACACAGTCCAAATTATTTTCGTTTTCAAAGGGACATGCCTATTCATAAGGGAGCAAACGAACGAGTTGATAAAAACCTAACAAACCACTTTTGTTGTATTAAAAAAAAAAAAAAAAAACACATTTTACTATTTAAATATAAGGATACTTAATTGATCCATCGAAATGTATTAGAACAAGTTTATAATCTCAGACAAAAATCGACCTTGCTGCGAAGAGAGCACAACATTAGAATGCGTTCCACAAACCAGAGAATTAAGAATTCGTTCCAACTTAACGTCAAAACCGAAACGTTATTTGCTTTTTTTTTCTTTGCGAACATGCGACTAAATAAATAAATAAAATGAAGTTATCAAGTGGTGAATTGTCAAAATTTATGATTATTAAGATTGCATTAGGCCTAAACAGCTTTTCCTCCGGTTATGATCCACATTCATCCAATCAAAGTTCACAATAGCGTTCGATTCGACTTTCCAGTGGTTGCTTCGGTTCGTCTCTTCTCTCTGTCATTCCCGACCAGACTTAAATTATTATGTTCTACATAGGTCTTTAGGCGATCATTTTTCTGATTTCGGCCGGGAAGTCCCTTTTTTTGGTTTTCAAAGTCCAGGGTAAACCTGACCGTCTGTCTGGACTCTAAACTGCATGCGTTGTCCTTCCGAAACTGGAAGCCCCAGAAGACAAAGGGAAGAAAATGTTCCGCAAGGTCATAAAATGAAAACTGATTACGAACAGGAAGAATGGAGAGCCCACAGTTTTGTTGGTTAACTTTAACACAACAGCCATTGTGTTCAGGCAGTTAGTGGCAATATAGTTGCCCTATAAATTTAACATGAAAGTAAGATCAGTAGTAGTGAAGAGGTATTCTTCAATTCGGTATCGTTCCCTTCAAGAATAACTATATAGTAGCGAGTAGGTACCCGTTGTCATACCATATTGTACTAGCTCGTAATTATATCGCCAGGAGCTAAATTCATCCGTTTTTTTAACACCTTTAATGACGATTCACAATGTTTTAGCTCAAACCAAAAACCTATCGCTTAAAAGTTTAAAATGCTCTTAATACTCGTAAGGCGTGTTCGTTTCGATTGCTGCAGCAATCATTAAGTTCATTAAGCTATTAATGTCGCCGAGTCACAACTTACTTACCCCTTAAGTAATCGAGGTTAGTAAATTATTGCATCCATTTGTGTAATGACGTGAATAACGTGTTATTCTTACCCGTGTCTGCCTTTTAGCGTCTTGTTTGCAAACAACGCACAAGCATTCCTTCTTTTCTTTTTAGTAAATTTCTTAACGCGAAAGTAAACATCGTTTTTAGGAAGCAATTAATCCCGCGCCATCTTGAGCAATGTCAATTACTAAGCTATTCAAAATTGTGCAAACACTTCCAGTTTCCCGCATTGCGGTAGCCCAAAATCTGAGATACCTGTTTATGTATCCGCCACACTGATGATATCCCCCGGTCGCAGATAAAAACGTTCATTTCAGGTTCAGGTTGTTTTTTTCTTTTATTGTTTATCTCTTACCATATACGAGAACTAACGTTTTGTTTTCAAGGTGAATTCACAGTTTTGCATTGAATTTGACTATGTGAATAATTTCCAATAGATATGAAGGTCAAGTGGTCACGTGAAGGAGCTAAAATTAGAAACACGCAACCGAAAACGCAACCGAAAACCGGTAAACATTTTATTTTGCATTATTTTGTATATTTATCTGTGGGGTAAAATTTGCATATTCAATTCTCCGAACAAATGATTAATAAATCATTTACAAAATACTGTTATCCATCAGCGATTAAATTCGCCTGGCAATGGCTTAAAGCCGAAGTGCCCTTGGAAACGTCCGCCCCCATGTACGCAGGAAAGCTCTTGCTCACGTTTTATCCTTATGGGTAAAATAATTTACCACACTTTCATTTGCATTCGTTGTCGGTTCCGTGTGAGTTGTGGGTAAGCAGTAAAACCGACACATGTACCGAATATATGTACATGGAAAGGGAAGTCCTCCGCAATTCAAGTGGCTCCTCAGGAATGTTTCTACTCGGCCGCGGTAATGCTTGCTGGGTTTTACTGGCGCTTCACATGGACATTGATCAATGAGTTGTTCTGGTCGTCCTTGGTGTGCACCAGTTCACCGTATATGTCTGTGGGGGAGAAGCGTTTACCAACTGTGGTGGTGGCTATTAAATATCCACAAGCTGGGGAAGTGTGGAAGAAAGTGTATTAATAATGCAAGTCCGAGAGAGAGAGAGTGGTAGTCACCAAAACCGGCGGTTTGCTCGAGTACTTTATGTACATACGTAGGTGTGAATTAAATTTTTGACAACCAGTCGAACGGCACGGCACACCTGGCGCACTCAATAAAAGGCTCAAAATACTTACCATTCCGTTTTAGAACTATGGAAGGTTGTCAATTCAAATGAAAGGTCAGCATTTGCGTAATTAAGGTTTTTTTTCTTTTTACGGCGCATATGACGTATTATGTCGTGGATGTATGGTAATTGAATTTCCATTGACTGAAGTGCGATGGAATAGTGTTCCTGAAGGGAGGTAGTTAAATAATTGAAATATTTAGGTACCTATATGAAGTGGGCGTATAGTGGTTCGATTGTTAGTGTTTGAGGTCTCAGGTTCAACTGTCGTAAAACACAAATTACTCATTAAGTTATTTATATGTCAGCCCAAATTGTTGCGAATAAGAATCCTGCAAACGCTTCTTAATTCAGTGGCCTTTCATTCTTCCTAAAAATGAAAACTCATGCAAGCGAATTGTTGGGTGCCGTGAAATACGACCAAGTGAAATAAGACCAGATATTTATTGATATAATTTATCTCTGAACATTTGAGAATTAAAATTCGGATGGAATATATGTTCATGTTTAGTCAGGATAGAGTGAGCACAATTAGCATAATTTAAATATTTAGCAGTATATTAAAACAATGACTCCTCCAGCGTGAACAGCGCACCATGCAGTAACTTTGAGCGGGTGTAATGGCTCCTCGTGCATTACTCGTGGATTTTCGGTGCCCCAGAAGCGATAGTTTTGCTTGTTTACGCAGCCGCTGAGATGGAAATGAGCCTCATCGCTCATTATGATTTTGGTCGAAAAATTCGTCCACTTCGTCCTCGAGATTGAGGATGGCTTGGGCGTAGGTTACACGCGTTTGGCGGTCGACAGGCAGCAGCTGATGCACGGACTGGACTTTGTACGGGAAAATGCGCAAGTCTTCAACCAAAAAAATTCGACCGGCTGATGGCTAGTTGCGAGGCACGGCGTCTGGTCGATGTTTCCGGCGACAGCTCGACATCCTCGTCAACAGCGGCGATATTCGCGGCACACCGGGCGCTCCGGGGCCGGCCAATCTTGGCAACGTCTCGTGTGGTCCCATACTCTTCAAGGTTGGTGGCCAAACGGCGCAGTGTTTTCGCAGTCGGTGTCGGACGGCCGTGGAATCGGGGACGGAATTCGCCCTGCGCCATCACTACAGACGAATTGTTACGCTAAAAAAAAGACACGATTGTTCCGCGAGTAGCGCTCCATGGCTTGTTCACTTGTATTCTACATCTGTCTAGTCCACAAATGTCAAAACAGATTTGACATTGGCGGCCATTTGCAAATATAAGAGCATCTTCCAATAGGGTGATCTCTTTTGCCCCACCTTGTACGAACGATGAACCATCAGCATAACAGAACTCTATTGCAGTAATCCAGCTTAAGTCAATGCGCGATCACATTATAAATTTATATGTAGTGACCATAATAGGTTAAATAGCCTATTGCAAGAATTTGGGCCAACTTAATCTGATTTTCGCCATCGATTCAGTCAAATCTCGATTCAGTCAAATCTCAACGAGATCCACAATAAATCAAAAGAGAATCACACAACTACATCCTATGTTGAGGAAATCCTTCAATTACCATCTGCACTGACGCAAAACCCACACAAACAACAAACAAACAGCAAACGAGTCTAAAAGCGGCTGAAATCCAATCACCGCCCATCGCAACAATTCTTTGTTTGCTTCAGTAATCGACACTTCAAATCGTTATGGGCACAAAGCAGTAGACGACATAACTGAATTATGAACGTGGTCCAGAACAGCTATAATCCGCGAAGAAATGAATTGAACTGCTAGTAAAAGGTCGTTGATGAAAATTGGGTCGGCAAAAGGACCTTTTCCCAGAATGTGGTGGAATTATGTACAACCATCTAACACAATGTTACTCGATTATACTTCAAATGCTAACAGACCATTACCCTGGGTCTAATATGTCGTAAACACGAACGGCTTACAATTTTCTAACGAATTCCATCACGGCACCTGAAACCATATATCGGCGGCCATTAATACATAATAACCAACTGACTTACATACAGAGCATTGCTCCTTGGGTGCTATCAAGCTGTCAACGGCCTTGACAAGCGACGACTGTTATTCGCTCAGTTCCTATACCCAAACGTATACACTATACAGTCACATAAATGCAATTGGGAAACTGGAGGGTTACACAAAATCCCAATATTTAAAACATTTCAATTCGCATCTGCATTTCTTTGTTTTACACTAAGAATTCATTTATTTATCTTATGTCGGCAACCTTATCGGAAATTGAAACAAACGAGAAAGCAAAGGGAAATGTTCTATATGACGTGTTCTGCAATCGGTTCACGTGATTGCTCGTTGGAAATGCAAATCAAGCGGTAAAATTCAAAAATTCATTCAATTTGTTCCGCAAATTTGTTCCAGAAACAGCAGCAATATATTTTATTTTATTTTTATATGACCCAAAATAACCAAGAAAGCCCCAAGCTCTGCTCAAGGTCGACCGAGAAGACTTCCCTTTCCCGCTGTTTGCGAATAACAAAGGAACACGCACAAAAAAATACGACAGTTAAATTGCCGCAATCAAATTAACATGAAAATGTCGTCTATAGCGAAAGATTGATGTTCCAACTCTCAGAGAACTGAAATTGAAAAGTTCGAAACCCCACGCCTACAATGACAGACTTGCAGGTGGTAAAAGGTGGATAAGGTGCTCTCTGTTGGAGATAAGCACAAGTTATGTAAAGTGACAGAGTTCTTTGGAGATTTCATTAATTTGACGTTCAGCTGTACAAAGACAAAGTGTGCGGCTATGCGGCGCAAGGTGCCACCAGTAACCAGCAACCAGGCACCGTGCTTATCACTTCAACTTTATTGCGGTTTTATATAAAACCGATACAGAACGCGTTTTTTTTGAGGTCAATGTATTGCGAGTTATCGCCAATGTGAAACACAATGGAATGCCGTCGCTGTGAGTGGAATGGGAATGGGATTGTGCAGTTTCTCTCAAGACTCACTACTCAAGACGTGGAAAGGGGTTTGCGGAGCACTGGTCGTATTATTCTGGTTAATCAACGATCTTAGTTGGCGCTGGAATTGTCCCCGAGTGAATCGCGGTGTATATTTACTAGTTAATTGTGTCGCTCGAGTCGGCGGTTGATTGTCGAATGGTGTGCAATTTCAAAACACCCCGACGAGTATGGGGGTGAAGTTAAACGATAAAAGTAATGCGGCAGTTTTGTGGTACATTCTGAGCGCGTGGGCAGGCGGTTTGGTTTGAAAATAAATATGCTGCGGTTGCACAATTAATCGTTATTTCATGTAATGTATGAGGTATGCCTGAATTACACGTACAAATAAACAAATTAACAAGTAAACGAACACTTTTGAGTTTCAGTAAAAGAAGCTGTTTTTTGAGGGGAGCTGACTTCGCTCAAATACGACCTCCAGTGGTGAAGTTTTTGAAAACAACCGCGGGTCTCATCGTGGGCCTACCTAGAGGACAGCTTCCTGGATGGAATGGATTCCATTGCCCATCTTGGAGGCCAAGTTCGGGACGTGTAACGAAAGGTCAATTTATTATTTTTTTTTCTTATTGATTATGTAGACATTAGACAGCAAAAGGAAACTAAATTCGATACATTTTTCGCGCGACTGGATTCGACTGTCCTTCGAGCCGTCGTCACCTGATTTCCTCAGAGACCTGTAAAGATTAGATAGTCAGACACCGGAAAGCTTAAAAGAACATAGCAGAGACCCGGGCAGTTATGTGTGTCATTGTAGATCTTTTCACCGACGCAGGCTTGAGATTCACTTTCATTGTTTCTCGGAAGTTTCGATCCATCAGAGCACCTATCGATTTAAAGGCCCAGCCTATAGAATTTGGAGTTTCCGTAAAGATGGATACGTCAAAGTTACAGCCCTATTCTGCTACTCATCGGGGGGAATTTTTCTTCACTTTTCACCGAACATTGCTCTTCTATTCATTTGAATTGAATTTTAATTCACCTCGATAATGTCGGTAACGTCGGTAATACTGCGTGGTGTTCTCTTATTCACGTTAATGCATACATTCTATACAATTCAGATCCGCATGTCAAATGTTGCGGATTTGAAATTAAATGGATCGTTTGTGTGGTTGGTGGTTGATAAGATGTAAGTAAAAACTAATGTTTTGCTTAATTATTTGTTTGTAAATAATGATTATTCATTTTAAGGGGTAGAACAACAAATAGGGACAAGTTTACTTCTTTAATTTCTGTTTTGTTTAAAATAATTGACCAAAATAATTTATCCAACTTTCCAAAGATTTTCATCAAATTGAATACATTAGTTTCAATTTGCGAAAAACAAACTTCTTATGATTTTCACATGAATAGCTGTTAACTTGAATGTCAAATTGGTTTCGATTATGTATCTAGTTCACCCGATGGATATCAGAATGGAAAAGGCAGAGAGTGAAAAGGAATCGAATCTACGATTCACGTGAATAGCAGAATAGGGCTGTTGAAGTATTAAACGGAAGGAACAGTCACGTAAAATCCGTCGAACCGAATATTTTATGATTTAGCGTGGCTAAATCAATAAACGAAATGATTCTGGGTATTATTAACAGCTTAAAGCTAAGAACTCATAGGTAAATTCACTGAAGATGCAATTTACAACGCACCAGATAATAGTCAAAAAGCAGTTGGGTTATTTATTGATTTAACAAAAGCCTTTGATTAAGTAAACCGTGATTTATTAATCCAGAAACTCCGTAACGCTGGTTTTAGGGGAAACATATCTGAATGGTTTAAGTCTTAAATCTTAATTGCTTAATCGAAAACAGCGCATTAGGGTAAAAGGAGTTGTAGGTATGGGAGGGGTCTGTCCAAATTCTGGTGTCCCACAGGGATCAGTTCTAGGACCAATCCTTTTCCTGATTTACATTAACTCTATATTTAACCTACCTGTTTACGGCCACATAATTGGTTATGCAGATGATCTAGCACTTTCATATGCAGATAATTCTTTAGCCACGATTCGAGACCAAATGTGCTCTGGTTTATGTGCTTAGTATCTGGCTCAGTTACTAACAACTCATACTTAGCACAAAATCTAAGGCTGGAAGTCACACATTATGGGAATAAAAAAAATACTATACATGTCTTTAAACAAAATGTATCTCTTGCGTAAGCTTGTTCCAACAATCGCGACTTGAGTATGGTCTTGCTTGTGGGGGCTGTGTCAGCGTTGCCAGACGCTCAAAATATTTCCCCCCAGATGAATCTGAAAAACCCCCAGATTTGGTTTTTTTTCTAAAACAACTTCCCCCAACTTTTTGTCAATATTTTCTTGATATATTTTACGACTTTAAAGTAGGAACTTCAAATTTGAAGCGCGAACATGTTTGGTCTTACGAATGCAAAAGTGTGCCCCAAGTATTTATGATGATGAAAATGTGAACGCATGCCGCTTTTTGAAACCATTTTGTAGAAATTCTAACAGCTTGGAGCTTAAATCCGGTAAAATATTTAAGGAACTATTAGAAAACACTAACTTTTTCCTAGTGAAAATGGCATTAGCTTTTTTCTGAAAGACTTGTTTTTAAAACGAATATCGTCCAAAGATATCCGAATTTTCACACGTAAATATTGCTTAGAGAATCGATTGATTATTTAACAGCATTTTAAAATAGCACGCACTTTTATTTCATCCTTTATTTGAAATTTGAGTCTTTTTGGTACTGGACTGAAAGAACGGCGAATCAACGTTGCCACTTCAAAAAAGAGGAACATAGCAGATCGTGACAAAAATGCAGTAGATTGGAACTTTCCGCAGTTGATTTTTTACTATACACAAAATAAAGATCAATTGCTAAAACTATGTTAATAATCACTTTAATGTTTTTATTTTCATAAACGGTCCATCAATTAAATTAAATTTTTTAAAATACCCTAAAGGCCCAGGAGGGTCTGAACTTGTCCAACAACCGTTGCTGATATTATTCATTGGCTTGCAAAAATTATGTACGGTAAATTATGACTAACACAGTAGATAACATAAGTTATCTCTTCTCTAAGTTTTGAATTATAATTGTTTCTTGAGGAAACCTGAAGAATCAAATCTGGAATAAGTCTTGTATTTTTGGACTTCTCCAAATGAAACCTGGATGCACTATGCCTTTCCAAATTTTCTTCTTGTAAAACAAGGATTTTCGACACGGACACGATACACGAATTCAAATTTCAAATAAGCTCTCAGAGTCAGAATCCCGTTAGTTTAGCAGAAAACGAGAAAACAACAGAACAATAGGCAGGCAGAGATTTGTTTCATGATTCATGATGTCAGAATGAAATTAGCCAAGGCCAACTGATTTCAGACGTTCTTTACAGCTGTTATTTCTAAGCATGGTTTTTGTACATCTGTCCAAGAGAAGGTTTATGAAACAAAAGATTTATTTTTTGCGTAAAGTGCAGTAGATCTACTGCTATTGCAGCAAAGTGGCACTACTGCGACGAATGTCTACGATAACTCATTATTAAGTTTAAGTTACTTAGCATTTTTTTACGTTCCCAAAATGTGGATGCATATTTTAAGGTTATCAAAAACGAATATTATAACCAAATACAACTAAGTTCGGTTTTTATTATTTTTTTAATATTATAATAGTGATAAACTCTCTACTGGTTGCTTAACCTCAAATTGTGTTATTATTATTTCCATATTCCGTGACTATTATACCCAGAATTTCGTCTAATTTAAAAAGGAAAAAAAAAAAAAATAAAAAATATATTTATAAATACATTTTTTGTTTTGTTTATTAATGTATTAATGTTCCCTTGCTATTATGAGTAAATTGTTATTTTTCATAATGTATCCCATCACAGAGCGGGCTTTTCTAATGACTTGACCAAAAAGCATATTGAAATTAAGTTTTTCGTCAAAAATAACGCCCAAGACATTGACCGAATAAAGTGGTTCATTAAAAAGTAAAAAAAGTAATGACTTTAAATAGGAGAGGACATTTTGTAAAAAGAAATTTGGTTACACTCTTAAAAAGTATGTCTAGCTCATTTTGAAACAATATTTTCTCAAAGGGAGACTTGATTGTAGCAAATTAATAATCGTCGGCGAAAAGTAAGCATCGGAAAAATTACTTAATTACAAAGCAATTGCATTTATTAGAAAGATTATTTAGTTATCAATGGACACAAAAAAACAGAACTACAGTCCGTAATTGGATAGCCTCACATATCGTTTTTTTTTTGTAACTAACTGTTTTGAGAGCTCTTTCATATGTACGCAAGGAAATATGCATTGGGTGACAAGCTTAAAGCGACAGTTTCTGAGATTAAGAGAGCTTTTCAATATTTTTTTGAAGTAAGCGGGATTTTTTTTTTTGTAACATTAGAATAACCTCAACTAACTTTCTTACTCATTGTAAGCGAGAGCTTAGCAGCGTGATCATCGGAAAGCTATCGGGAGTGATAAACGGATTATTTTTTGTGTTTATGATCTGTTTACTAGTTTAAATGGGTAGAAACAATTCTTTTAATGCATCGGAAATTGCTAAAATAGAGGCTTACCATGAGCAAAATCTCTCTAAGCGCGCTATAGCTATAAAACTTGATCGAAGTCCAAAAGTAATTAACAGTTATTTGAGAAATCCATTATTTTACGGAAAAAATTACAAAGGCAGCACTTTTACTGTACTTTCAAGCCGAGAAAAACGGCAAATTATGAGGTTAGGTTCCAATTCAACCCATTCTCTAAGTAAGATTGGGCACGAAGCTGGGCTAGAAGTTAGTCGAATGACCATAAGTAGAGTAATTAAGAGAGCCGGACACCTGAAGCGTCTGAAACTAAAAAAAAACCACCACTTAACAAAGCTCGAAAACAAAAGCGGCTTAGTTTTGTAAAATCGTACATAGTCAGTCACTCAAACGATTGGCGGAAATTTATACTTCCTGATGAAAAGAAGTTCAACCTCGATGGGCCCCACGGATACAACTTTTACTGCCATGATTTTTAAGAAAAGAAAAATTTTGTTCGGACCGTCACCACAGCCGCGAGGGAGGAGTTATGGGGCGCCATATTATAAAGGGTTTTTCAACAGGGACGCTACAAAAGTAGAGCGACAGGGACAGCAAACGACGCCGAATTTCTTGCCGCTCTTTTCATGATGGAAAGATATACGAGCCAACAACGAGTCGAAATTATTAAAATTTACTACCGAAATTCGGAGTCAGTGGCCTCAACGTTAAGAGCGCTACGTCCAATTTATGGTCGTCATAATCGTCCTAGCAGATCAACAATTGAGCAGCTAGTGGAAAAATTTAAATGCACATTCCCGTGCCAGTGAGACAAAGAAGTGCCCGTAGTGTCGAGAATATTGCTGCCGCTGAGGCTTCAGTTGGAGAAAGCCCAAATGTGTCTCTCACACGTCGTTCTCAAGCGTTGGACATCTCTGTGACGTCGTTGTGGCGAATTTTGCGAAAAGATATTGGCCTACATCCTTAAAAGATTAAATTGACGCAAGAACTGAAGCCGCTTGACCACCAGAAGCGTCGTATGTTCGTGAATTGGGCTGAGCAACAACTTGAAAATGATTCGGATTTTCATCGAAAAATCATCTTCAGCGATGAGGCTCATTTCTTGCTGAATGGCTTCGTCAATAAACAAAATATGCGGTATTGGTCAGGCAGCAATCCACACGTACTCCATGAGTCATCATTGCATCCCGTAAAAATTACGGTTTGGTGTGGTTTATGAGCCGAAGGCGTCATTGGGCCGTACTTCTTCCGTGATGATCAAGACCGGCACGCTCCTGTGAATGGAAATCGCTACCGTTCAATGATAACCGAATATTTTTGGCCCCAATTGGATGATATGGACTTGGAGGACATGTGGTTCCAACAGGACGGCGCCACAATCCACACAGCGAATGTCACAATCAATTTATTGGAAACCAAGTTTGGAGAACGTGTTATCTCACGCAATGGTCCAGTCGCTTGGCTGCCTCGGTCGTGCGATTTGACGCCGTTAGACTACTTCCTGTGGGGCTACGTCAAGTGTATGGTCTATGCAGACAAGCCAGCGACGATTGATGAACTTCGTACGAATATCGAACGTGAAATTGCAGCAGTATCGGCCGATTTATGCTTGGAAACCGTCGAAAATTGGGTTAAGCGTCTGGATTTCTGCAAGCGTGCCCGTGGTGGCCATGCAAAAGAAATCGAGTTCCATAGCAAATGGCATCGAACGTTCTTTCACAGGAATAAAGAATTTCATTGATATCCAAAACCGTTTTTGTTTTATTTAAAAAATCTTTTGTAGCGCTCTTATTGAAAAACCCTTTACAATTACATACAGATCAAAAAGGTACAAAAAAAATGTTAATTTAAAAAGAAATTATGTGTGAGGCTATTCATATGTTACGGACTGTATGCACCGTTGCCACATTGGTCATTTTTGACCAAATTTGGTCATTATTTTTTCTCTTGGTCCTTTTTTTATTTTTATGCGACCTAAAGCGTATTTCTATTCGTCTGATTGTTCTGCGTTTAAAATTTGTCGGACTTAGATTACTTTGGTCATTCATAGCTACAGTTGGTCATTTTCATTTCCAATTTTGGTCACAAACTTTTTTGTTCAAGTGGCAACCGTGACTGTACGTACTGTTGGAGTAAATTAAATAAATCTCAATTCTGAATATTAAATTTTAAATAGTTTATAATGCAATTAGATTTAATTCAATTAATTGTATTTTTCGCCCATCTGAACGCTATTCATTATAACTGTCAAAATGAAGTCTCCATTTTATTTTTGTCTGTCACTTTAATGACACATTGGTTAAATTAACTTTGAATATAACGAAAGAAGTGGTTTTGAGTTTTCCATTTAAAACAAAAAACTTAAATTATTTCCAAAAAAAAAGGGAAAAGAAAATTCAGACAGAGAGTGTGAGGTGGAAAATCGGAGAAGTTCCACGGAAACAAAAATTAAATCTTTGGTAGTCAGGCAACTCGATCTCCACAGTTAGTTGTAGACCTTGGAATAGTACGCCGACTTGTGGATCGACCAATGGTAACTCTTCCTTCCATCTTGTTGATTTTTTTAATCGCTAATGGTATACATTGCTAGGAATCAGGTGGGGGTGTCTCCTGACCAGAGATCTCCATAAAAATGGAAAATGCTGCACCCGGTCAAAGCCCTTACAAAAACTCATAAACTAACGCTAAAGCGGTGACCTGAGATTGTCTTATTCATCTGTTATAAACGAAAGATGTTGAAGTGGTCGACTCACAAGCGATCACTACGAAGGCCCACCCATTTGCCTTTTGAGGGATACCTGTAAAACTGCTTTTTTGTTTTATTTATTTGTAATTGTTCCCACATTTATTTTTCTTCACAAAATCATTTATAAACTCTCGTACAAAGTTATGCCAGCTGACACATACTACATAATGCCTTTCTCCTTCAGTTCCTCATATGCGCATATTTTGCAACGCCCAGGTGTCAAAAAAGGTTGCGTTGGAAAAGAGCGTATAGACTCTTACCCAGTAATGTCATAAAATTACTATAATCCCTAAAAATGGGCGAAAACATACATCCTGGCAAGAGTGGGAAACCTGCATTGTTATATTTACTATGCCAGCTGATATTTTTTTTCCTTGTCATTTGACGACCTTAACAAAACAAATCCGAATAAAAAGAAGAACCTAACGACGTGTGTATATGTGTACTGTTTGCACACATCTCTAAACTCTAAGCAATAAAAGGTTTCCATGCCCGTAAAAAAAAAACCTAGGTATCTAAAATGCCACCGAGTCTGGTAATTTTCCATTCCACCTCAGACAGATTGCTCGCAGTAAAACCGGTGTTCACTGTACAGCGTACAAAGTCGTGTCGCCGTGCCTGGCATTTTAGGTCGATTTCGATTGTGCGCCTGCTGCTCCCTACTCCCTGGTTGCCAACACAGCCGGTTCTTCTGCATACGGCCATTGAATTCAGGTAATCAGCTGACTGGGAGAGTGCTGCTGTCTGCCATGTCAACACACAGCAAATATTCTTCGATTCAGACTCACCACTGCTACACTGATGACTGATGATGTTGATCGATTGCTTTGTGGTTGTGTTTGTATGTTGAATAGTAACCATTTCGCCGTTTGCTGGTATCCCTTCCCAATCCCAACCAGAACCAATCCTTGGGTCAAATAAATTAAGCGTTATTATCCCAGAGATACATCATCTCCGATGGCATTAATAAAGTTTACTGGCATTTGGAAAAAAATGTGATGCTTCAGCTTCTGTCAAATGAAGGTTACATGTCATGGCATATCACAACACAAACGAATTTCGTAGCTGAGTTAATAATTTATATACAGTTCTTATGTGTGAGCAACAAAGTGGAAACAATGCTAGATGAATAGGGTGTAATCTCTCTGTAATCGGTTTAGCACAATGAGGATTTTTTGTTGTGCAAAGACGAGCATTGTCATCGCATTTTGCAGGCCATAACGATTATGCAGATAAACGTGTAACAAATGTCTAAGCCTTTAATAGGATTCCTTGGTGTGGGAAGAACGATTCTTTTCGCGATATACCTATTGTTGGATGGGAGCCATTTCCCTTTCGATTGAATGAACGTTGCTATGTCATCATTGTATCGATCGTAAAGTCAGTACGCTGTGTTGTCGACTTTGAGCGGTTAACCTTTCATGTACGTATTTAATGAGTGAAAGGGAATAGGATTATCCTCTGATTGCCCCCTGGGGAAATATACCGAGAAATATTCGCAGATTGTGAGAACAGTGTGTAATCAAGAAGATTAAATACTGGAATACTGGAACGTCAGCCAAGGGCGAGATTACAAATAAAATTGTGTTATCTTCTTATTTTATGTAAACATCACCTATTTCGTTATTTTTAAATAGTAACGTTTATTTCTAATATTTTAATGAATATTTTCTTTTGCTTTTCAGTTGAGGCAATTATCTCCAATTCCGATCTGTAGACTGTGAGTACAAAATGAGACATTTCTAATGAGCAATTATTGTGAACTTAAAGTTTAAGTAATCGAAAGTCTAGTGTGCGCTTTTTTTTTAACGTAGTAAGAGAAAGACATTAAGGGTATTCACTTAATCTCATAATTTTATGCAGCTAGTAAATTCATACATTTCTGCGGTGCTTTAAGTGAACACACCTCGGAAATGTCATTGCGTAAATCGCTGCAAATAACGATAAAGCAATAGAATAAATATTTTTCTAATTAAATTCTTGAGGTCATTGATGCAACTCTAAAATATTGAAAAGAAATTCACACATCGCGGAAAACGCTTGTCACAATTTGACATTTAGAAATTTG
Source organism: Cheilosia grossa (assembly GCA_963082955.1). Classification (NCBI taxonomy): domain Eukaryota; kingdom Metazoa; phylum Arthropoda; class Insecta; order Diptera; family Syrphidae; genus Cheilosia; species Cheilosia grossa. The sequence continues at coordinate 27,289,385 of OY720148.1, forward strand.
TGTAACTTTCCGCACTCCGAGCCTAATTATGAGGCCTCCGTAAACTATTCTCCATACAAAATCTGACAGTTCATTTACGAGGTGGTAAATATCTGCAGTTTATGAGGTTTATGGGGGTTTTACGCGCTTAAGTCAATACCTAGATTGTATTCGTACAAAGTTGCGAACACGAGATGTTAGTCAATTCTGACATTACGATGATAAAGTGGGTCGCAAAATTCTGTCCGTATGTTCCTGAGGCCTACGGCCTAAACTGCTGCCCCCATTTAGTTCAAACTTCAGATTAGGAATTTATGGGCTTACAGTTCGGGGCCGTTTTTTTAAGTGATTACTTCTTTAGGCGCGTTGGGTACTTTTGAGATGGGAAGAAGCCAATAAACTCGCGAGTCGCGACGCTGTTACCGTCACCTGCGCTCTTTATATTAGTAAGAAAAAGAGAAAGAAAAAGAAAAATCCACACACACTTTCGATTGGGAGAATCGCATAAGAGTTCAGTATAGAGGAGGAGGAGCTATTAAGAACAGTGTTGTCAGATGAAATTTATGAAAATAAGTTTTTTTCCGAAATAAAAACAATTTTTTTCAAGATTTTTTTTTCAAAATATGTGTAGATATGCATACTTTAAATAAAACTATTATTTACTTGTTAAAAAAAATTAGAGTAGGTAGATATATATATACATACAGAATGCATAAATTACATTAATATCGCTAAAAAAGCTGTGTTCAGAAATTAATATTACTGCTTTTTGAATTTTTGAAACTAAAGGGTGTTATTTTGGTATTCAAAGATATTTGAGATAAATGATCGTATGTTTATTTTATAATAAAGAGGAAGAGGAAGGTATGCCGTTAATAATGAAAAACAACATCGGCCAAAGGCCACCACGAGCACGCATACAGGACCATATCCTTTTCATGAAATTTTCCATAACCAAATCGCAAAGTGTGTGGCGCAGTGGCTTAGTGGTTAGTGTGGTGGACTACTAAGCGAGGGGTCCCAGGTTCGAATCCCGCAGAAATCCAAATTCCAACTTTGGGTTTTTCTCACTGCGCCACCTCTCGCGAACGTCTGACAAACATCCGAGAGTATAACTGTCTTGAAAGAGCTTCTCAATTAGCCGTTTGGAATCGGCATAAAATTGTAGATCCCTTCCATTCGTTCCTAAAATAAAACTCACACAAAACGGATGGTTGTGAGAAGCTAGGCCTTGGGTCCCTACGGACCTGTTGCGCCAACTAATTATTAATTATTAAATCGCAAAGTGGCTGCCCTATGTCCTCGATAGCCTCACGAATTTGATCTTTAAGGTCTTGAATCGACGCTGGGCTGTTTGCGTAGACCTTATCTTTCACGTGGCCCCAAAGGAAGAAGTCGCAAGGTGTTAAATCACAAGATCTCGGTGGCCAATTGTGATCACCTCTTCGAGAGATAACACGATCCGGAAACTTTTCCCGTAAAAGATCAATGCTTTCGTTGCTTGTGTGGCACGTAGCGCCGTCTTGTTGAAAGTAAACGTTGTCCAGACCAAAACCATCCAACCCCGACCATAAAATACGGTGTAATGACGTTTGTGGAATGCCCAATTCCAAAGAACGACGAGGAATGGACAAACCTGGATTTTCTTCAACACTTTGCGCTACAGCAGCAATATTCTCAGTTGTTCTTGAGCGGCGTGCACGGGTTTTATTCTTCACATCACTCTAACTTGTCCCAACAGCTCGAATTTTTCTACCAAAATCTGTATTGCGGTCCGACAAGGTGCTGCACGACGACCAAAAAATGCTTTAAATTTGCGAACTGTGACTGCAATCTTTCACCATTTTTGTAGTGAATTTAAATAATTTCAATGCGTTGTTGAAGCGTGTATTGTTCCATTTTTAATAATGGCGTAGTTTCTACTTGTCAAATGTCAAAGAATAAAAGCTTCAAAAGTGACAGCTACCGAAAAAGCGGGTCATTCACAATAACACCTCTCATTGGAAAACCCTTTATTTACCTATATATGACATATAATTTCATAGCTTATATGAAGGTCATGGCCATTCGGTTCATTAGGAGAATTCTGTTAAGCATTTCTATTTTCATTCTTTCTAATACAGGAAACATGCTCAGTTGGTCACAGTGGCTTTATGAATTTTTGGTTTCAATTCAATCTGAACATGTTTCAACTCGGGCCGATTTCTGCACTTATTTTTTTATTAAATTTGTATGTAAAAAAAATCTTTCCACAAAATTCGAAGAACGTAGTATTGAAAGTATGCCCTGAGCTATTCTATATAAATACAATATGTTTAAAAATCACCACATTCAGTTTTAATGTGGTTGTCCAAAACAAAGAAATTTTTGCATTTTTTAAAGATTTTAAATATTCAAAGTCGGCTAGGGCGCTATACTCATTAGGAAAAAACTTGAGTGTTAATAGAAATGATTCCACCTGAAATAACTTTGTTTGGCGAAAAATATTCTGTTGAAATAAATACTTCGACTTCGATATTTATCCTTTCCCGGAGGTCCTTCATGTTATAATATATTGCATGGACTTTAAGTTTGTGTATTTCATGATTCGGCAAATTGTATCTTTTTAAAAAGGATTGTAACTGAGTAACTTATGAAGCAAACAAATTTTTGGTAAATTGTAACTTTTTCTGATTGAATCCAGAAGATACAATTGTATCCGCTTTTCCATCACTGATTCGTTTTCGTATCTCGTATGAGTTATGCTTCTGATATGAGACTCTTCAGTCTTCACAAATCACAGTTCACACGTATTCACAAATCTAAGAGAGTATTTTCTTTTCAAAATGTGTGGTGGGATTGGGTAGGTGAAGGTGCGCGGGAGCTGACGGCAGCGTTGCCAACAAATTTTGACGAAAAAAAAGCCGCATTTTTGAATATAATAATGATTAAAATATTTTTTTTTTTTTGTAAACTGGAACAATTAATCAAAAGTTAAGCATAAATATAAAAAAATAAACAAAAACAAGTTTCCAAAAAAAACTTAAATTATAAATCACAGAAGAAATTCTTAATGGGAACAAAATTCATGACTTTTATCGTCTTCGATGGCTATTTTTTCTGTTTCATCCATTTTAGAGTCCTAATCTGTTGAATATTATTTCTAAATTGCAAGACAAAATAATAAAGTGAGTTCATAATTTACTTTTTTTTATTTAACAATCAACTCTTTCTTAAAAACAAAAATAAACGAACAACAAACAGCCTTCAAATTTATTTCCTATTTCAATCCGCTTACTGGAAGTGGAAGTTTGAATTATTTTTAAAGGCAGAGTTTGAAGGTGGAAACACATTCTTTAAGACCGAGGTTACATATTAAATTCTTTTCGGCCAAGATTTTGTATGAAAAAATAAAAAGTCAGTGTGTTAAATAAAAAAAACACTTAATTTAAAAGTATTTCCTGCGCAATAAAATATTTCCTGACCATTCGAAAAATACACACGTAATTGTTGAAGTTTTCACTTCTGTCGGCACTCCCGGAGTGCCTCATGTTTTTTATCGACGGTAACCTCAATATTAATGGTACCTACTTTCCGTAATCGAATAATAATAATGGAGAACTGGACAATTGGACACATATCGAAAACGGTCCTTAGGATGGTAACAAAAATGCACCACCTGACATTCATTTGACGTACGGGTTTTGATTGATTGTTTACCGAACCGGTTGTCTCGAATTTGGCCACCAAACTTTAGGCAGTCGACCACGTTTGCCATAAAATGGGCGCAACGAGCACAACGTTGCACTGATAAACACTCATTTTGATAAAATAGTTTTATCATTTATCAATATTGGCGTCAGTGACTGAATAATAAACACCTGGAAAGTCAGTCAGTCAGACAGTCGCCACCAAAAAAACATGGCCACCCGCCACAATTGATGATTATGGAGTGTCTTACTGAAACGTATATTTTGTCTCGTATTTATTCCTTCTCATTCTCATAAACTAAAAATATTTTTATGACGAGTGAATGTCAACCTCGATGAACCGCATTTCGTGCAGAAATTTAGAATGCTCCAAACGTGTACACAGTTTTTATTGAAATGTTTGGGTTAATTTATTGCTTAAGCTTTAAAACTATTACAGCAAATATTATAAACATTTCATTAGAACAATGCTTGATAAATTTCTATGAAACAGATAGAGAATCATACATTGTTCTAATACTTCCAGTTGATTCTCCGTACTTACCGATTCCGCAAGAGGAAGTTTTGTTTAATATTTCAAACGTTATTTGTTCATTATGTCAAATCATATCATAAGGCGATTAAATTGTTTTCTTTTATTGTTACTAAGCTCAAAAGGCAAATTTCACACAAAATGGTACACAGACTCTCGATATAGTGAACTGTATCGACATTTTTCACTATTTCGATCGGGAGTTTCTAAACCTTACTTGATTTAAATAAAATATTTTTTTATGAATTCAACAGTTTAAACTAAAAAAAAAAAAAAACATTTACATTTTTATTTCAAAAATAAAAATCCTTAAAAAACACAGACATAAAGATATTTTTCTGAGGAATAAAAAGAAAAATACGTATAAATTTTTGTCAATAATGAAAGAATTACGTTTTTGAAAAATAATTTGTCACCTTCATTTGTGTCATCTTTAAATTTAAATTTATTTGCACTGGTGTTTCCTAAAAAGATACTCGAGTTCACTATATCTAGATTTGATTCTTTGTAAAATTTTGGTGGTACAGAGCGTTTACTGTAATTGATATTTTATGGTTTTGAATAGAAGAGAATATACCCAAAATGGCAATGACACACGTTGAAGAATCCTTTTTTCGAAAGTTTTCGTGTACTCTCTCAACGTTTTGCGGTGTTGTAACGGTTCGCGACTGTTCTTTTGTAGAGAGATGCAAATTCTGGAGATTAAATGCATCTACCCTCTCTAAAATCGATTGCCGGAAAAAAATGCGACTGGGACAAGGCGGTGGGAGTTCAAGCATAAATTATTTACTTTTTCCACTACATCACTAACGCATTCGCACATAATCGTAATAGTTCAATTCGGGTACCTAGTTTCCCAAGCCAAGCACTAAAAATCTGTCGAAATCAAAAAAATTTAATGAAACTCCAAAATACGTGGATAGACTTCGATGTACTTTGAGCTAGCGTTGCCGCTGAAAACTTTCAAAAAGGGCTCGAGCCGAAAAAAGGGGCCACCACATAAAATACTAATAAAAAAAAAAGAAAACAGAGCAACAAACACATTTATTTTTAACGAAAAACAAATTTATTCATCACGAAACACTTCTTTTCATATGTTTGCACTCTTTTTCGTTCAATAAAGAACAAAATCTGACATAAACTGAAAAAAGGGGCCATTTTGTGCTTTGTTCAAAAAGTGGGGGCCAAGGGTCCTGAGCCTCAAAAAGGGGCCATTTTCCTCTAAAGGCAGCGCTGCCTTGAGCCACATCCATCTTTGACAAATAAATGTGTAACTTACCTTTTTAAAACATAAGAGTATGAAACGTTTTCGGAGAACATTCGACCACCGCCGATTTCACAGATTTTATTTTTGTGCGCAATTGATTTTTAAGCCAGATCTTGATTTGTTTCTTATCAACCTTGTGCGATTGACATATTTATCAGTACTTGCAGGTTGTAATTCTCTACGCTGTTTCGTGTCACCAGAGGAACTGTTCTTTACTTGTTATTTTACAGTCTTCAAAACTCCAACTGTTCGGAGGTGTTTTTCTTTTGCTCCCTCTTCGCGATTTTGAATAAATTTTAATTCCAATTTATTTATTTGCATACTTGCAATTTTTGCTTTTTTTCCCTGTTGCCTTTTGATCACGAAACATTAACTGACCCAAATAAGAACAATGTCAAAGCAGTGCGGTAATACTGATTGTGTAAATTTTAATGGGCTTTGCGGAAAATCATTTCACGGTCTCTGTATAGGGTTACGTAAGCGTTCCATTATCTACCTGTACGACTTTTACAACATTTTGCTTTTCTTTTGCGACGAATGCCTCTTTCGCACTTTATTCTCGCGATCAAATGCATTAGTGACTGTCCTAACATAAATTCCTCCGAATGCAAAATGTTCTACAAGCAAATAGCGAATCAATTTGAAAAGCATGGTGAGGTGTTTAAGATCATGATTTCCTTTTTTGCACCTATAATATTGACTTCTCCTGTGTTCCCTTGCAGGAATCTTTTCAATTTCGCGAAATCATCAATTAATAATAACATCCTCCAATTTGATGCTAGTTCGACTCCTTGGCGTTCTTGTTTCCTCGTGGCGGATGTTAATGAAAAAGTTGAAATTGTGCAAGCACTAATAACCAACCTTTTTAATTGGCATGTTCCGATTAAGACTGTTGCAGCGCGCAATAAGAGATGCCCATGGTTCACAGATGAGGTTCATGATGCTATTAAAACTCGAAGGAGACTGTATGCCAAATGGAAAATAAGGCCTACTAGTCAAAGATGGGTGGCATTTAGTAGAGCCAGCAACTATTCTGCTTTTATAACCAGAACAGCAAAGAAACGATACATTCTGTCCAAGTTAAGTGCTGACCGACCGTCAAAGGAACTCTGGAGCAATTTACGCTCGATTGGACTTGGTAAAAATAGTGTATTAAGAAAAACACCCGATATTGATGAACTCAATAACTCGTTTCTTTTTTGCCCTGGTACCACCTTTTGTTTCATTCCTGTCAGCAACCTTTTCTTCAGTTCATCTCGGTGTTTGGATTTATAAGTTGTCTCAGAAGCTGATGTTATCCTTAATTTTAAAGAGCTTAATTCAAACGCAATTGGGGAAGATGGATTACATCTACGCTTCCTAAAAATGATACTTCCTCATATTGCAAGTTGTATTACTCATTTGTTTAATTTTTGCATTATGTCTTCCATTTTCCCTGATTGCTGGAAACAAGCTAAGGTCATTCCGGTGCCAAAGAATAATAGTCCCTCATCGACCTGTGACTATCGTCCCATAAGCATCTTACCATGTCTATCAAAGATTTTTGAAAAAATCATTGCCAAGCCGATTTCAAGCCACCTTAATCATTTGAATTTATTGTCTCCAGTGCAATCTGGTTTCCGTGTTCAGCATAGCTGCTCTACGGCTATGATAAAGGTTCTTGACGATATCAGAATTGAGTACGATAAGGGCTTTCTTACGCTGCTGTGCTTGCTTGACTTTTCAAAGGCATTTGACATTTTATGCATGAAATTGAAGCTTTACTTTGGGTTGAGTAAATACTCAGTGCAGCTTATAAGGATCTATCTTACGAATCGTTCTCAAAAGGTTTTTGCTGAGCAAAAATATTCTTGTCCAAAAAATGTTTTTGCTGGGGTACCTCAGGGTTCGCTTCTTGGCCCTATCCTGTTTTGTCTTTATATTAATGACCTTCCACGAGTATGCCGCAATGCATCTATACATCTTTATGCTGATGATGCTCAGATATAGCTTTCTCGACCAATAGGATTGGTGAAAGATCTGGCCGATAGATTCAATTCAGATATGTCTTCAATAGTTAAATGGTCCCTTAGTAACGGTCTGATTTTAAATCCGGTAAAAACTCAATTAATTTTGATTTCTAAAAAGCTGTTTGATACTGGAGTAATACTGCCTATTTATCTGAATTCCTGCAGACTTAAATTTTCAGATACAGTTATAAACCTTGGTTACAAGCTAAAGATCCCTTTCTGCTATTGGTCATGCAAATTTTATAGTTGAGCGTATTTATTATGCAGGTTTACGTAAGCTGTGGCTATTTTCAAATCTTACACCGGTAGATACGAGACTCAGGTTAATTAAGTCCTTGTTTGTGCCAATCTTTGATTATGCCTTAGTTATATACCCTAAATTAGATTCTCAATCTCAGCACAAACTTCTTTTAGCTTTCAATGATATGGTTCGTTATATTTTTGGAATTAGAAGATATGACCACGTATCCACTTACCACAAACTTGTCCTTGGTTGTCCATTTCAAAATTCAACGTAGATCACTACTATACCTATTCCAGAAACTGCAATTTGTCCAGTCACCGCGAACCTTCAACCTCATAACGCCTTCTTCTAATTTTTTGAATTCTTCACGCTGCCAGACTTTGGAACTCTCTTCCTGTTACCATCAAGCAAATAGTAGGAGCCGATAAATTTAAAAGTGCACGCTTTGCACTAATGTATTCTATGTTTACTCTATTACTCTTCTTCTTTCCTTATTTTCTACCCTCTGTTCCTGTTTCTATAATCTAATCCCTTTTTATTTTTTTTTTGTATTTAATTAAATGCAATTTTCACTTATTATTAACTATATGTTTTATTTTTCTTTGCTCATTATGTGTATAAATGTAATTTTTAAGTATATCTGTAGAGCTATAATGTACTATAAAAGACAATAATTGTTCTTATTTGTACTTTGCCAAATAAATTGAATTGAATTGAGTGTGGAAGAAAACAGCTGAGATGTCTCCACCACTTTTTGCAAATCAATATTCAAAAACATAGACAAGCAGCCGGCAAATCTTAGTGATATAAACAGAAAGTTACCAGCAGAGATTAAGTCTTAAGTTTTTGAGTTTAAAAACCATCTGAAATCTGACATTAACACAATTCTAGACCCACATATGTCCACGATGTATGACCATTTCAACTCCTTTCGCACCTACCCCAAACTGGAGCTTTAAAGTTGGTACATTTCCTCTATACTCCCCACACACTTTTCAGCCACTTACCTCTATTACATCCTCAATCACAAACTCTTCTCAACCAACCACTTTAGCACCTAATCAAAGTACCCCTCATCAGCCCACGTGAACTTCAAACTCACCTATTCTCAATCCTGCTCTTCATGTTACAAATTCTTCTCACCCAACCACTTTTCCCCATACGAATCATAACTTAGCACCTCTTCAAGGTATCCCTCATCAGCCCACGGTAATTTCAAAGTTACCTTAACTTCAACGTAATCGCGTTTTATTTCACTTAAATCCAGATCCTATTCTCCCCACTGATTGTACGCTAGCCTCTGTTAGCTCTCCATCGACTTCAGAGTACCCGAACTTCATACACTCCCATGTTCTCAATCCTGCCCCGTTTACCTCTGCTACCCCCAACTCAGCTTTTTGCACTATTAATCCCTTTAATGAGACACCTACCCCAATCTCTAATGCTTCTGCAATTTTTGATTGTCTCCTACCCCCAGCATCAGTTAAACTTACTTTCAAGTTTTTAAACCACATGTCGTCCCCCAACGACCTTGATGGCCGATATATTATGTCACGGCTGAGAGACCACGGGCCTTTTGAAAATGTTCGACTTTACCTTGCCTATACATATTTGATAATCCTGAATCCATCTGCATTGACGGTAAAACCAAAACAAACGTTCAGACATATATTCAAAAAGAAGGCCTCTCCCTATTGAGCCGGCTGCTCTGCGAGAAATCTACAACCGTTTTCACAATGGCTTTAATATTTCGTCGGCCACCGTGGACAAAGATATATCTGCCTTTGCTTCTCATCATCAGCTCTAAAAGTATCTCGCACCTTCAACGGAGCCGTGCTGACCACAACAAGTTTTTTCCTCCCTAACTCAATATCAGGACCACAGCCATCCGCCCATCCCCATTTTGATCGCAATGAAGAATTTCGCTTTTGCCTTTTGCTATTGCGATCGATTTATATCGATTACTTTCGATTTAAACTGCGTACGCGGATTTCGACAACAAATTAAAGTGACTGCGATTCTGTTACTAAACCTGCGATATGAAGCAGACAAAAATCCAATTATATCAAAAAGCTGTATGGACAATTAACATGAGTGAGATTCAAGCAGCAAAAAATAACTATAATTTTTATATTGTTAGGAAAATTGAGCAATCAACGGATCAAAAAGCAACGTGGAAAACAATTAAAACGCTGGTGCTTAATGAGAACACAAATGACATAAATTAAATAATCTGTGATGAGGAGAGTATAAAAAACGAGACTGACTGCGAATAACCTTGATAATTTTTGTTTTTTAAAGTGGGGAAGAGTCAAATGATCGAATACCCTTTGAGCAATATCCAAATTTAGTGAATTCAAACAATGAACAAAGCTTTAAATTTGAATTAGTGAATATGAGTGAATTAAAAATCATTATGAAAAGCATGAATAGTAAGGAAGACTTGAATCGTTTGTCAGCTAAAATGATCTTGTGTGCTTTAGACATTATTGGTCCATGCTTTCAAAATGTCATAAATGAATCCTAAGTAATGACAACTTTCCCGCATCACTGAAAGGAATCAATAGTAGTTCCAATAGAAAAAGTAAAAAACACGGTTAATCCTGCAGAGCTTAGACCGGTCAACGTGCTAAGGACGGAGAGTAAAATATTGGAAAAGTTTGTGTATAAGCAGTTACAAAACTATATGACAACTAATCATTTCATAACGGACTATCAGTCAGGATTAAGACAACAACATAGCTGAGAGTCATTTTTAAATTTGGTAACTGCTCCATGGAAAAGAGAAGTTCTCCATAAACAAGCTACGTTTGCAGTCTTTTAGGACTTGCACAGGGCGTTTGAGACCATAAATCGAAGTATACTGATACAGAAGCTTGAAAAAATATGGTATAGGAGGTGTAGAACTTGAATGGTGTAAAAGCTATGCATCGAACAGAACCCAACGAACAAAAGTGTCCAGCAAACTTTCGGAAGTCTTACCCGTTAAACTGGGGGTACCTCAAGGAGCGACATTCGGAACGCTACTGTTCATCATCTACATTAATGATTTGGAAAAGGTGTTGCGGCGTACGGAGGCTAAACTGTTCGCGGGTGAGACTTTGTTGTATGTTTCTGTTTGTCAGACGTTAGCGAGAGGTGGCGCAGTGGAATTGATAAATGCTGATTTAAAGCGTGTAGAAATTTACTTAAAAATAAAGCAAAAGCAATAAGTTATTTATAATTCGGAGTATGCACAATGCACATGCTACTTTATGTTGTTCGGTCAATTAAAATTCTTTATTCGAAAGTTATATTAATTACAATAGAAAAAACTGAAGTAAACTGAAGCAATGTCGATGTCAAAATTCCGCTTTTTCACTAAAGTGCTTTACGGTACACGACGTACAAAGAAGAAGGTTTGCTCACACGCGATCATGCCACATACAATCGACCATTTAAGAATCATATAGAGATCCATTTCAATGCAAAACTTGCTATTTAATAAAAATCTCTTATAATAAAAGTCACAAAATTCTTCTATGATTTTTAACAGAATTCATAAAAGATTTCTCAACACAGAATACCAATGCTAGAGCCCGTAAAAGAATTTTGGACAATTCGAACTTTTGTAGGGAAATTCAAAACAGAATAACAAAATAAATAGATAAAAGATTTTGCCGAATAGGCCTGAATGTTAGCCTCTAAGTTTTTCCCTCAAAATCGTCGCTTTCATGACATTTGCTTTTAGATTCTTCGCAATCAAATCAAACGCGATCCATCACATAGTTTTGGTGCATTGAAGTTGTGCAACAAAATTATAATTTCAAATTGTGTAGCGGTCCGAAAGAACCAAAGAATTCAAAAGTTTTAATCAATTTTTGTTGTATAAAACTTCCAATATTGGAAGTGACACTACCCGTTTTTCTATTTAGTCTATTTTTTCAAAAATCGCTTTATCATCAGGTTTGAAGACAAATCTGAGATCGTGTGAGTTCATTTTCTCCATCGCCGTTTTAAATGTGTTGCTTGATCGACTTCCGACGAAATTAACTACGTACACCTGCAGATTTTGTAGTGCGTCTTTATTTACTGGCAAGAACGCACCCATCCGATGGTAAATTTGTCCTTGAATCTGTTCTTCCGAATTGTGCAGTGTAGAATCCTATGCCATCATTAGAACAGGTTTGTTTCCATGATGTATTTCTAAAAGAAAAAATTACCCTGCAAGTCGGCATGAAACCAATTTCTTCAATGATTCTTAGTCCGAACAAAGTCATATGGAAACAGTTGTTGTACTGTCGAATGTTCTTTAGAAAATCATCCGATTCAAAAAGGAAATAATTTTCTAGGAAATGGCATACTTTTTTTTTGACTTCTGTATGAGCTTCGCGTTCTTCTTCAGTTTAGCTTCGTTGATATATTTATTGTTTTTATTATTTGTTTGCCTTGTTCGTCGGCAAATTTTTCCGCGTCTTGGCATTTTCCAAAAAAATTACTGAAATCTACTTTTCAATAACTTTCTGTCCGCGTTTAAAGTTTTTAATTGTTATTTTAAATTAATTGTATAAAAGCGATGAAACTGTTGAAGCGACGCACAAAATCAAAAACAAACCAGCAGATAAACGTATAATACATTAATCTGAAATTCTCGATTTTCTCAATTTACTTTTTGAAAAAAAACAAAAAAATAATACCGAACATAAGTAGTATGCTTAGAAATTTTTGACATGGAAAAGTCAAAATAAATATCTAATTGGAAGAATCATTGGAATCATAAGGACCTCACGGCGATTTTCCGGAACTTTCTTTTTGTAATGCAAAAAATACTACAGTGTCCCAAGGGTAGTAAAAACTTTTGGTCTTTTGTAAAAAATATAAAGAATTCGGCCTCACCTTCGATCCCAACGCTCATTTACAATGACATTCCAGCTATCAACTCTTTAGACAAAGCGAATCTGCTTGCTGCACATTTTGCAGCCAGCTCAATGCTCACAGATTGCGCTTTGCCTCCACCTGTACCTGAGAGCGTCGAACACACCATGGGACGAATTCATTTTCGCACTCGTACAGTGGCAAGAGTACTTCATGATCTCAACATAAATAAATCCGCTGGTCCAGATTGTATTTCCCCAATCGTCCTGAAGAGGTGTTCTTCCACGCAAAACCACTGCGTTAGCTTTTCCATCTGTCCTATTCTTCTGGACTCTTCTCGAGAAGGCGAATCTTCTTCTCCCACCAACTACCGACCCATAGCACTTACATCCATTCTTTCTAAGGTCATGGAAACGCTGATAAATCGTCAGCTCATGAAATATCTTGAATCACGAAAACTCATTAATAACCGGCAGTACGGTTTTCGTGGCAACAGATCCCACTGGTGATTTGATGGCTTTTTCACCGAAAAGTGGAACCAATCGTTACATCACTCTGGTGAAACGAAGATTGTTGCGCTTGACATTTCAAAGGCATTTGACAGAGTTTGGCACCAAACTACCTCTCTGGCCGTTCTCTTTCTCATTTTCATAAATGATCTCCTGTCTGCAACCTCTAATCCAATTCACTCCTTCGCCGATGACAGCACCCTCAGCTTCTCATATTCATTCCAGGACTCACGCCCCTGCTCTTCGGCCGTAGAACTGTAACGGCAACGTATGTTAAGCTCATTAAATTCCGATCTCGACAGCATTATAAAATGGGGTTCAGCCAATAGAGTGGAATTTAATGCTTCCAAAACCCAATGCTGTCTGCTGTCATTAAAGCGAAACCAGAATCCTCAGCCATTATCCATGAATGGCACCTGCATCGCCGAAACCGAAAGACTTTCCATTCTCGGTATGTGTGTCCATGACAAACTCCGTTGGAATGACCACATACACGAAGTCGCCAAGAACGCTGCGAAATGTCTAGGTTTCCTCAAACGGTGCAAGAAATATTTTACCCCTTCTGATCTGGCTGCCATACAAGGCGTTCATTCGCCCCAAACTTGAGTATAACTCTCATATCTGGTCTGGTGCGCCCAAAACCTTACTGCACCTGCTGGATAGGATACAGAATCCTGCTTTAAATCTCATTGGAGACACAAATATAGCGAATTCTATAAATTCGCTCGAACATCGCAGAAATGTAACATGTCTCTCATTGTTTTATCGCTATTTCTACAAACAGTCCTCAAATGAAATCGCCAGCTGCATTCCACCCTTCAACAATTCAAACGCAATACTCGCCAAGCCAGGAATGCCCATCAGTTTACCCTTCAGCCTATTTTCGGTCGTACTATGAAATATAGAGATTTTTTCATAAGCCGTACAACACGAATGTGGAACGCTTTGCCCGGCTCTGTCTTTCTCCCTCGGTGCAATTTGCAGACATTTAAGACCAATGTGCATCGGAATCTCCTATCTTCTCTATCCCAACTTCCCTAACGCCCGCGCGTGTGTACTTCAAACTACACCATAAGAGTAGTCATAACCTCTTTAGCGCGTGTTTATTATATAAAAAAAAAATCGAGTTTGACCCGGAAAAATTATATATGCAGATAGATGATTAAACCACACTTTGAGTACTGTTCAACATTTTTTAAGGAAATAACTAAATGTCAGATAGATTCCAAAAATTACAAAACAGAGAAATGCGATGTATTTTAATGTGTTACATGTTAACAAGTATACACTATACAGCTAATGCTAAATACAATACATTGGCTTACGATTAAACAAGGAACTGTAATGAATGTGCTCATTTTTATATTTAAAATAGAAAAAAAAAAACAAATGTTACCTGATACAAGCAAATCGTCTGTGTGACAAATGTACAGCCATACAATTTAAAAAATAGAGGGGACTTTAGGCTACCATTATTACAAACAAGAAGATCTCAGAATGTATTGTTTCATAAAGGTTTATGTTTATTTAATGCCTTGCCAAATGACCTTACGTCAGAAAATTAAATTATATTATTTAAAAAGAAACTTACATTTTATATGAAAACCAAGTTAGGTTAGGTTTGTGGGCTGGCGAGGAAAAATTTCCGCGCCACACTCCGGTCAATATTGACCCATTGTGATACCCGTAGGGGGAAAAGGTTTATCCGTTGCCCGTGTTAACCTATTCTGTAAGCCTTGTAATAATTAAAACTACTTACTGTGTGTCGTTGCATACAAACCAACTTGATGATTTGATGAACTTCATAATTTTGTCTGTTGGTGTGCTAGGTAGCTCATTCTGGTTATGGAAGAAGTATCTTCCAAGGTATTTGTTCCTGGAGTGTTGGAGACCTGGACAGTGACATATAGAAGTGGGTTGTGTCCTCTATAACTCCCTCGCCACCTTGTCCCGTTAGGATGCCTTTTGATATTAAGACTTACTATAAACGAATAATTAAACAAAAAATAGTTGTCCTTTTAAGTATTTCAAGTTAAGTAAAAAATCTTGTATTTAAATAGCTGAAACTAAATAAAGATTTAAATTCAAATTCAAAATAAGTGGAGACATTCAAAGTAGGTTCCACTTACAGACGGTCTAAGGAAGCCCTTCCTAATTCTTCCTTTTTATTCCTACACCCATTTGTTAACGTCCACATCGCATCATTTCAAAGCATTTCATATTTCAAATGCTTCGTTTATTTGCTGTAACTTAATCCGGAAATTAATTGAGCTCGTCCTAAATAGAAAGTAGGGGTCGTTCAGCGACATCCATAAATAAATTGCTCAACATATTTACGATATCCTACGTATAATATTCACTGTGGGTAATTTGTCACGCCTACTTGTCTATATAGCAAGATTATCACGCAGCGATAGCTAGACCAAAGCCTTTAACGATGACAAAGACGGCACACGTTTTATTTAACATATCCAACGTTCAAGTGAAAGTACCCACCAGCTTTTCCCTCTGATATACCGCACTGATAAACCACTTAGGATCAAGGTCTTGCATGAAACTTTCCTCGAACAACCTTGAAGTAGGCCTTTCGTGATATATTTACACGTGTATCCCCCCGAACGAGATGGTTTGAATAAATCATTCAGAATTAATGGCGGCAGCCATTGGCGGATTAAGAAAGAATGCACGTTGTCGTCGCGTCAATATAAATGCATTATGAAGGGTATACAAAATTAAGTCACACACGCGTCAGCATTCTGACAAGGACGCAGTTTCAACTTCCATTATTTGTCAATATTAGCATTGTCGATGGCGGACTATCTCACGTTGGCGTATGTAAGTCCTTGGGATAAGGATCTGACTGTCAGCTCTGCGTGCTGCATTAGTTTATGATAATATTAATAAATAACCTTCAAGCGAATAATTATGCTTTGCTGACCCCGGCAGATTGTGTTTTTCAAAATCATTACACAGATGATGTGGATTTGTCGGGCGCTGCTACTGACACAGTCTTTCTGCTTTGTCTTTGTGCATGTATTAGTGCGAATGTCCTTGTGATGTTAAAAGAAAACACGCTCAAGGTCGTCCGCACAAATATCCCTTTTATTTCTATTTTCGTTTTTATTATTGTTTTTTTTTTTTTTTTTTATTGATGCGGGGATGAACAACACATCGTGTACCCAAAACGAGATCATCGCTTCCAGTAAATTGGTTTTGAAAAATGGTTCTGCGTGTCGCGTATTTATTTTGCTTAATAGCAAAAAAAAAAGACGAAATTTATGGAAACAAATGGAATGGTGTTTGTAGGCTTTATGGATTTTTCAACAAATTTGTCTTTTAGTTTGTATTTTCGGTGCACAAGGACATTTGGCAATCGGGAATGAAGTCTGTAAAACAAAATTATAAGCCTCTAAGGGCCGCAACGAGAATGTTGGATCGTTTAAATAAATCGCGAGAAAGTGATTTGTATGATAAGCTTTGAATGCGACTTAAGGAGCGCTAAGGCACTTGGCTGAGATGTCAATGGACGGAAGCTTTTATGTTGCTTTGGCAAACAGAAGAACTTTGAAATTGTATAAGTAATAGTTATATATATTTGGTCGCGTTTGTTCTGGGTTGGGTTGTGAATTGTGATACACACTTTTACAAAACTCAAAAAATGGAGGTAAAAATTAAAGTCGTCCCTCAACGCTGGAGTATTCGAAACGTTATAAAAATGTATTCATTTCAATACATAAAAAGAAAACCTTTCAAAACAAAGTTACGTTATGTAAAGGGTGTTTTTAAGGTTCCGTTCCCAGAGGGGAAAAACGGAACTTTATTAGTTTCGCTTTTGTCCGTCTGTACGATCACTAGACCAATTTTGTACCTAGGTCTATCCCAGAAACTAATTGACGTAAAAGGCTGAAATTTGCACACAACATCCGGTGTAACCTCTAGTTAAACGACAAATACGACTTAATAATGGTAGGGATACATCGACTGGTTTTAAGGACTTTTCACAAACAAACTACGAACAAACCAATTTTGATGCTGAACAGAAAATTGCACATTTTACTATTCCAAGAGGAGGATGATTAATAATCCTATCAAAATGTATTAAGACAACAAGTTAATAAACAGTTTAAATAATGTAATTTCGAATTCCAAACTTTTTGCAGCGAACGAATACACCTTTGGCGTGAATTGGCAAAGTTTATTCACAATCCACATCATTCAATTCGCGTTCCATAAACCGGCGAATAAAACATTCGTTCGAACCTAACCTCAAACTTGAATTTTCAATTTTTTTTTTTTTATTAAAAGTATAGAGACAAACGACGGCGACTGTCATTGGATTCGCGTGAATGAACTGTCAAAACTTGCGAATATTCTTTCGTTCGTTGGTAGTTGGTGCCTCTCATGTGAATAGTCCTTTAGAGTAATAAGTTATTATTCTACCAACCCATAAAGCACACCAAACAGTCAGTTTTTGTGGATGTCTGAACATACACTTGAGGATTATCATTACTACAAATACGGCAGTTTTGTTTATTGACGTATCCATTCAACCAAAAGTGAGCTTCATCGCTAAACAAAATTCGCTTATGAAAGTTTCGAACAGAACCATGATTTTCAAAATAAATTTGCCCCATTTGGAAGCGTTGTTCCAGGCGTCAGTTAATTCATTTTGAAATGCCAAACCACTAAAAATAAATCACTTGACAGCTGACAAAATGGCCGCCAGTTAAAATAGTGTTGCCAACTTAAAGCTTAAAAAAAAAACCCACCCTCTATTTACAATTTATATTTGTTTGACAGATCAAAAACTCTCCACCAAGAGTGGAATCAGGTAGAATTGCCATTTGTGTGTTATTGCTAATTTTGAGTAAATTGAACATCATTGAATTGATACATATTATTTATTTGTGCTGCGCCAACACTTTCATTGTAAATTTTTTGTGGTAGAGTGAACGAAATAAATGGTCATTCATTCTACGGTTTCGAAAGTAAAGCTAAATAAAACACACACAGCGATAAATTTTTGAAGAAACATTTTTTGTCATTATAAAGTTTGGACTTTGCCATTAAGTGTGATAAACAATATCATTAAATGGCCGCCTCGGGAAGATTCGCAGAGTGCGATTCTTTTGAAGTAATTTTTTTTTCATGATCTTCAATCGCCGGCCAAAGAAAATCGATTATCATTCGTTCAATTGCTGCGAACGCCGGGAAGTCGATAAATTCGGATCATCAGCAACATTTGCACTTGCCGGAGCAATATTTTTGACTGAGCGTGCATTACGATAGTGCACAAGCCTCACGACATCAGTAACGCTTCCACGTTCCACTCTATTCAAATTTCTTCACAATTTTACCGATTGCTTGCGTAGTCGGTCGATTATGACGACCATAATCATCGCGCGATGCGCGAAAAGTTGCTATGTTTGAATCACCACTTTTGTCGTAAGTTTTGATAATCTGAACGCGTTGTTCGATTGTTAAGCGATCCATTATCGTAAATGGCAAACATTCAACTAATACTATGACACTTCAAGTTACAGTTGGTGTCAGGTGTCAAATGCCAGCGTTACCAACTTGAAACCACGAAATGAATGACCCCGTATTATTCGAAGTAGATTTTCTTGATGACTGTGTTTTTCTAACAGTTGCGCATATCCTCTAGGAGGAACCACTAAATCTTGGTTACTGTTATTTTTCGTTAAACTTGACGAAACCAATTCTTGTCTAGATTAATCAGAGTGTTTCTTTTTCTTCCAAAGATTTCCACTAAATCACATCAGCTGTTGATAAGATTCACTTATATCACACTCTGCTCTTCTCTCTTCTAGGGAAGAAAAGGACACACAGTCCTTTTTGTTGTGGGCCCACCATCCCATAGCAGATCCACGAACAGAAACAATTGTTACTGATATTTAATCATGCTAGATTTTGGTCTGTAGCTCAATTTCTGGATGAGGCAGCAAGCTGATTTGAGAGCTTAAAATGGGAGGTTATAGCTCCCTTGAGTACTATTTTTTTACTGATTAAAGGTTGTTTGAGTTGTAATGGCAAGTAAAAAAGCAAAGAAAATACGTCTCACAAAGAGTAAGTCCATGGAAGTAGAGCCAAATAGCCAAAAGCCATTTTGGAGTCTTAAGAACCATTTAGAAACAAAATTGAATCGGAACCCGTCAAGTTGATTTCACCTCAACCGATAAGAGACATAACTCCTATTACAGTTTTCTCTTCTGTTTGGATGATTTTTTTTTAGAAAAAATAAGCAAAACACTTACAAATCATGGTAACGAACATGGTATTAACTTTATAAGAAAGACCCACAGCTTGTTCGAAAAAAGCGCAATATGGAAGTTTAATTTTCGAATAGTTTTTCGAGTGAGCTGTCACAGGTTGGACAAGTGACATAATAGGGTTTTATTTAACTATGACATCTATAGCGAATGTCTGACGAACATCCGAGAATCTCCTGGAAAAGCTTCTCAATTCGGCATAGCATAACATTTTAGGTCATTTCCATTCGTCCTAAAAAAAAAGTAAAAACTCGCACAAGTAAATGGTTCTAACTATTTACAGGGTCCGCCAAATAACTTCCTTTTTTTTTTTGAAAATGCTATAAAAAAAAACTACTGAATATTTTCTAAAATTTATTTTTTTATTTGAAAGTACAATCCTTCCGGGTAATAATGGAAAATAATTTCATTCAAATGGCTGCCTCGGCTGGCCATGCAGTAGCCTACACGATCGGTCCAATTTTTAAGCACATTATCGATTGTGTGCAGCTGTATTTCACCAATGGTTTCACGAATATTGTCCTTTAAAGCGTCAATTGTCTCTAGCTTGTCGGCGTAACACTTATCTTTTACGGCACCCCACAAATAATAGTCTAACGGTGTCAAATCGCAGCTCCGAGGTGGCCAAACGACATCAGCTCTGCGGCTGATAATGCGATCTTCAAAAACAGGGCGCAAAACATCGAGTGTAGCTTCGGCTACGAACATACGGAGCTTCTCTTCTTCCAAATTCCGTATGCAATTTTCGCACACATTCTGCAACATTACCATGATTTTCAAAGTAATGTCGCAATATTTCCCAGCGTTGTTCAAGCGTATACACAACCATATTCGTTCAGCGGAAGGATAAAACTAATTATCTGTCAAATCAGACATGAGCCAAGTGTTACCATTCGCGAAATAAGCACTAGTTGAAAAAAAAAAAGTAAGATGGCGGACACTTTATTTATTATTTTCGAGAAGTTGAGGCTTAGGCAACGAATGGCAGCAGAGAGCTGCCGAAAACTCATTCGCCATCGTCGTCGCCCTCAGCCGAGGGATGAATTGAATATAAATATTTTATCTTATTTTATTTTCACGCTTTGTTGGTTATTCTGTTTAAAAAAGGAATTTTCTACTCATCTCTGATTTGTTCTATCAAATTGGTTATCCGTGGAAAAAGTGTTGTCCATTTGGAAAACAAACCTTTAAATGGAACACAAATAGTCATTTATATAGACATTTTGCCAGTTTTTTTTTATTATCTCACTTGCTGTCTCCTCCCCGAGGCTCTGCAACAAGTTTTTTTATTTTCTAAAACATCGCAACTCCCTTTAATGGCGATTGTAATCCATTTTTTTTTATTACAAGTCTAGCTGCATTACAAAGCCGATGTGTATCCAAGTTCTCGAATAAAATCATCGGTAAACCTATTTATAAAAAAATGTCTCTTTGCGGCCCTAAAAAAATTAAGATCCCCATTGAATCCCCATTGAATACTCAATCATACCTGCCCTTTATCTGTTACGGTGCTTGTTGTAAACCTCGAAAATGTGGTTGGTTAGTTGCCGATCCGTTTTATTTATCAATACGTTGTTTACTTCTAGACTAACTCTCTTAATCTTTCTTATCTTGTGGCATATGTCTCCCACCGATTTTTTGTCCTTGCTCCAGACAGCAGCCTTAAACTCAATATCGAGGCTGATTATGTGTCTTATATTTAGTCGTTGAAAAACTTTCATTGCTATACTGGATAGCATAAATCCGAAAGCCAACAAAGCAATCATAAAGATTAAAAATGAATTTGTAACAGCTCTCAGATAAAAGCAAAAGGCTTTTTATGAGCCATGAAGTAATAGTAGCAATTAATAAGCATAAGCGTTTTAATAACTGTCCGAGAGCTCTTACAAATACTGAAGGCGAAAGCAGGAAAATGTACTCGCAGTCTTAGGGCCGAATGCACTGTTCTTCACTGGCGATATACCAAAGAAATCCTACGATGTTTTTGAGTTTCGGGGAGTATCAAGTTTACATCCGAGATTTTTAGCTTTCTCGATTACGTAGTAAGAGAAAGATATTGTATTCCAACAAAGTTTCGAACTGGAGATATTAATCAATTCGGACATTACGATGATAGAGGAACTCAAAAAAGCGCGTTTCGAAATTCTGCCTGTTCCGAGGCCTACAGCTTAAACGGCTGCCCGGATTTGGTTCAAACTTCGGATTTGGACTTTGTGGGCTTACAGTTCGGGGCGGTTTTGTCTTTTTGCAAGGTTACCTCAATATTAATGGTACTTCCCATGCAATATTTTCATAACAGTTTGGTTTGTTCCAAAACGGCTCTAACAATTTCAACCAAAATTGATATTTTAGCTTAAGTAGGTGAGGTTAACAAGACTGCATACTCAGTTTTCCGCTAAAAAATTGAATAATGCTTTTTTTAAACTTGGACATATGCACATATCTCGAAAATGATCAAAAACTCATTTCTAAGGTAATGTGGTCACTTCTAACTTAATAGCAAACCTAATTTTTCTCTAAATTATCGTACAATAGATTTTTGAAAAGGGCATTTTCTAAAAATTTAGTTTTATTTAGTTTGTCCCAAACAGTACCAACGATTTTGACCAAAATGCATAGTTAGAGTAAAATTTACGTTTTAAAAATCCTTGCGTAAACATATTATTTTTCCACATAAACCTGCTTTTATTTATTATTTAGGTGGCGCTACAGTCCGGGGTGGACCTGGGCCTCAACCAATACGCCTCTCCAGTTAGAGCGATCTTTGGCTAACTGCCTCCAGTTGCGCACTCCAAATTGGTTGAGGTCCCCTTCCACTTGCGCGCGCCACCTAAGGCGAGGTCTTCCTCTACTGCGTTGTCCCTCCGGGTTGGAGTCGAAGACTCTTCGGGCCGGACCGTTGGTGTCCATTCGCTCTACATGTCCTAGCCATCTTAGTCGACTGATGCGCACTTTTTTGACCAGGTCGATGTCGCTGTACAGCTAGAGTTCTCTGTTAAATCTCCTCCTCCAAAGCCCGTCAACGCAAACGGGACCGAAAATCACTCGAAGAATTTTGCACCAAGAAGATCTTCATCCGCCTTTGATAAAGTCCATGCTTCTGCGCCATAGAGTAGGACTGGGATGATGAGGGTCTTATATAGAGTCTCCTTAGTGGTTCTCAATTGCCTTCTTAGGCCAAAGAAACAGCGGTTGGCAAGTGTAACTCTTCGTTTGATTTCGGATGTGATGTCGTTGTCAGAATTTATAGCGTAGCCGAGGTAGACAAAGTCCCTAACTACCTCAAAATTATAGCTGTACTAATACTTGCAAACGCACCAGTGACAGCTCGCTGTGTTCTGCCAATAATGTCGATGTCGTCAGCGTATGCAAATAGTTACACAGACTTCCGAGCATCGATCTGGACTTCTTGGGTTTTCTCCAGGATCTGCTGTAGTGTGAATATTTGGGCGGTTTTGAACTTACCGGGCCTAAAATCGCACTGGTAGAGACCAATCAGTTGACAAAAGGTTTCAGGCGTTCACACAGTATGGCAGACGGAATCTTGTATGAGATGTTTAGAAGACTGATACCTCTATAGTTGGCGCAGTTTAGAGGGTCTCCTTCCTTGTGGATCGGTTCCATTCATCAGGCATACTTTCCTCCGACCAAATCTTGAGACGAGTTGGTGCATGCTCCCTACCAAGTCATCTCCCGCTGCCTTAAAAATTTCGGCAGTCAAGCCATCTGGTCCAGTAGCTTTGTTGGTCTTAAGCTTGGATATTGCTATCCTCACCTCGTTTTGGTCGGGTGGACGGAAGTCTTGGTTTTCATCGTCTAAGTTGAATGGTTCGTTCTGTCTGCCAGCGGAATTTGGGTCGTCTTCGCCGTTTAACAGTCTGCTTTTTCCATATCCTCAGCACCGACTGTGATTCTACCAAAAGGTTTCCTTGTTCGTCTCTACAGGTCTCTGTTCGGGTCTTGTTGCAATGACACGTTCTTTTTACCTTTTGGTAAAACTTCCGAGCATTGTTCCTGGAGTAGCACCTCTCTATTTCCTCGATCGCGCGCTTCTCATGCTCTTTCTTTTTCTTCCGGAGAATCTGATGGTTATCCCTCCTCTTTTGTTCGTAGAGCTCACGGGCTGCTCTCGTCCTTCTGTGCAGCGCCTCTTTGTATGCGATTTGCTGCAACCTGCTTGTTATAACAAATTGTTTGACTGCAAATGTGAACCTTAGAAGTTGAACTTAATTTGTCTCTGAATTAATGTCACACAGCAGATTTAATATCCTTCACTGACAGATGGCTCACCCATAAGAAAGCAACAGGTGGTGGTCCACCCTCGATACTCTGACTTCCACATTTTTTAAAACGCTTTCCACTAATTCCATCAAATTGGACACCAACATGAAAACATCACAGTGACATGTGGTTTCCTTTCACAATTCACATTGTGCAATTGTAATTTTATATTTTTCATCCAAGAGAAAATATGATAAATCAACTGTCTTTGTAAATGATGTTCAAAATTAAATTACAATTCAAGTACAGAATGCTAAGGGTATATGTGATATCAATGTAAAAAGACTCTGAATGGAATTTAAAGTAATCCATGTAGATTAGACGCAAGTGTTCCAAAGTGTAAACAAAGTACTTTTTGTTTGTTTCTTTCAAGTTGACGTACGTATACTGTGTGCTATTTGGTGCTTATTGCTGTGTCAAAAATAGTAATGGATTGGAACAGATAATGTAATTTGTTTATACTTTTATCTATATTCTGCTTGTATGAAACATTATGATGTACGAGATTAGAGTGACTCATGACACGTGTTCAGACGCAGTGATTCCCCCTTACTGAGGTGGAGGTGCTAGCGTTCTATTTTCAGTTACCAAAGTGCCAAATATACAATTACTTACGAGTGGTGCAAACCACTTTAATTTCAGATTTATACTGATAGAATTCTTAAGACGCAGCTTGATTAAAATATCAATATTTGCCAATCTATTGCCATTTGCCAACCACCCAGGCAAATGCCGGTTGAATCGGTTGAAACTAATTAACGTGTCACTGGCAGTTTGATTGTTTCCTTTTAAGGCTGGGTGACTGAGGGTAGACGTTTTTCCGGCCCGATGGTGATTGCAGGGCTTAAGAGATAATTGATCGGAACGGGGTGGGATTTTATTCATAGAAAGATTCATTTTTGCCAGCAGATGTTTTGGTAGATGATAGGGCCTTTTGTGAAATCAAAAATGCCCGTCATCAGCTAGAGACTTGGCAAGTATTTATGAAACAAACTCACAACTATTTTTAACAAATTTAAGGGCATCTTCATACTACACATAATTTTGCTATTTCAGTATCTGGGCCCTTTGATTTGGTATATTTATGAAGGTTAAAAGGGGTGATACATTCTGAGAAATGTAAATGTAAAATCCGAGGATTCCTAGGGCATATTATGCAAGTTATTCCTTTAAGCTCTCTGGTTAAAAAGCATAGTAGCTTAAAAGTAGTACTAACATACATTTCCCATTCTGTTTCTTTCCGCTCGATACTAGACTCTTACAGCCGTATTCTTTAGATTCCCTTAACGACGCCTCTACGATGTGGTTTAGTTAAACATCGCGTTAAAATTTACGCAGCCTCTACGTGATTTTGCTGAAATTTTTATTTACAAATATTTTTCCACGGTAACTTTACTAAATAAGGTTTGTGTCTAAAAAGGTGAGGGCTTCATAAACTATTACAGAAAACACAAAAATCTATTACTTTTCGCTCTGAAACCGACATCAGCTGTGATTAGCTTCGTAACTAAAATCATTTTACACAACAAAAAGTCAAATTAACTGGCACTATTCCGAAATGTTTTCGGAGGGACTGCTGAAATGTCAACTTACAATCATTTATCGTATTTTATCATCAGTGTGATCTGATCAGAATCAGGTCACGAAAATAAAACAATACAGATCATAGAAAAGTTTTATTTTGGAGTTGTGGCAATATTTGCTTTCAAAACACGACGGAAAATGTATGAGTATGACAAACTTCATATCGTTGCCACCAGCCAAATTGCAAACAATCTGTACTACGTGACGTCACATTTGTTGTCAATTGGCACGACATTTTATTTGCTTGTCGGGGGTGTTACCATATAAATCAAATTAATAATTTTTATTTTTAATTTGTTTTTTAAAAACTTATTTTAAATTCGATTTTCAAATTATGCAACAAATAAACAATATTTTGCCACTAGTATTTCGGTTTTTCTTGACATATTGAGGTGTATCCATGCAAAATGATTTTTTTAAATATTTATGAAATGTTCTTGATTAGCTTCAGAGAGATTTCATAAACTTTTTTCAAAAATTTCTATTTTTACCGGTGCAGACGCCGATTAAGTATTTATTTAATGTTTATGAAATGTTGCTTTTTACTGTAGGAAATTCACGGCCATAGGCTCGAAAACAACAACACATATGTGCCAGCGTTGCCAATTTGGGGGTTTTCCCCCAGATTTAGGTTTTTTTTTTTTTGGCTGACGGGGGGAAATCAGGGGTTTTTCTGTTAGTTCTATTTTATTTGTATTTGGTTATCATATTCGTTTTTGATAACCTTAAAATATGGATTCGCATTTTGCGAACATAAAAAACGCTGGGTAATTTAAACTTAATAATGAGTTATCGTAGACATTCGTCGTTCTTTTCTGTCCACTACAAAATGACTCAAATTTGAAATAAAGGATGAAATAAATGTGAATGTTATTTTAAAATGCTGTGAAAAAATCAATCGATTCTCTAAGCAATATTTACGTGTGGAAATTCGGATATCTTTGGCCGATTTTCGTTTTCAAAACATGTCTTCAAAAAAAAAAACGAATACCAGTTCACTAGGAAAAAGTTATAGTTTTTTGTAATAGTTCCTTCAATATTTTTTCGGATTCAAGCACCAACCTCATCAGTAAATATTAATAACAACAAAATCATGCGTAGGAGCTGTGAAAATTTCTTTAAAATGGTTTCGAAAAGCAGCATGCATTGACATTTTTAACATCATAAATACTTGGGACACACTTTAACATTCGTAAGACCAAACATGTTCGCGCTTCAAATTTGAAATAACTACTTTTAAGTCGTAAAACATATTATGAAAATATTGACAAAAAGTTGGGGTTTTTTTCTTTTATTTTTTTTTTGAAAAAAAGCCAAATCTGGGGGTTTGTATTCATTGAAAATTTAAGAGAACAAACCAGTAACGAATGAAAAATGTTTAAGAGGAGCGTACTTTGTATAGTGATCGACAGTATTTTGTAAATATCTTTTAAAATATTAACATTTCCACAGAACAGTCTTCGGCACATTTATAGCTACGAGCTTGATCTACAAAAAAGGTATATAACCATTTTTCTGTAAATCAAGAAATAAACAGCTTCTTCTTATTACTCTAAAGGACTATTCACATGAGAGGCACCAACTACCTACGAACGAAAGAATATTCGCAAGTTTTGACAGTTCATTCACATGATACATTTTATTTGGTCGCAGATACCCGCGAATCCAATGACAGTCGCCGTCGCTTGTCTCTACATTTTTAATAAAAAAAAAACTCGAAAATTCAAGTTTGAGGTTAGGTTCGAACGAATGTTTTACTCGCCAGTTTGTGGAACGCGAATTGAATGATGTGGATTGTGAATAAACTTTGCCAATTCGCGCCAAAGGTGTATTCGTTCGCGGCAAAAAGTTTGGAATTCGAAATTACATTATTTAAACTGTTTATTAACTTGTTGTCTTAATACATTTTGATGGGATTATTAATCATCCTCCTCTTGGAATAGTAAAATGTGTAATTTTCTGTTCAGCATCAAAATTGGTTTGTTCGTAGTTGGTTTGTGAATAGTCCTTAAAACCAGTCGATGTATCCCTAACATTATTTAGTCGTATTTGTCGTTTAACTAGAGGTTACACCGGATGTTGGGTGGAAATTTCAGCCTTTTACATCAATTAGTTTCTGAGATAGACAAATAGGTAGGTACAAAATTGGTCTAGTGGTCGCACAGACGGACAAAAGCGAAACTAATAAAGTTCCGTTTTTTTCCTCTGGGAACGGAACGTAAAAACCGGCGTATAATGAAATAACCGGTAAGAGTGATACGAAACTGACTACATAATACGTACATTATTGTAAAGCAACTGCTAGTCCTTGGTATATTAGGCTAGTATATTTTTTTGAATTTGTATTCTGTGCACTAGCTGCTGCCAGTGTTCATATGTGTTTTGTAAATAAATCAGATCAATCTCGAAAAGCTCGGTTCATAGCCAGGGGTGACACATAACTGCAATTTCAGTAGAAAAACTGCCACAAAATGAAATCGACTGCACGTTCTCAGAACTCCTCTCGTACCAATGTCACAAAATCTTTCGCAAGCTAAAAC
Organism: Cheilosia grossa; assembly: GCA_963082955.1. NCBI lineage: Eukaryota > Metazoa > Arthropoda > Insecta > Diptera > Syrphidae > Cheilosia > Cheilosia grossa. The sequence goes on from OY720148.1 coordinate 27,317,163, forward strand.
CGCTGTAAAAATATACTTCTTTCTCGAACGTAGTCACTTTTTTCCAAGCTCACCCATTCTGCGACATAAAATGAGTCTTCTTAGAGCAGAAAATGTTGACTTTTACTGTTTTCGTTGTAAAATAAAAATCAAGCGCGTAAAATTCCAAACTACTGCTCTCTTTTTTAGGATCTACTTAACAATTGCTTAAGATATATTTGCTCTACTCTGAAGTCTGAACTCTGAACAATAAAGGAAATGCGCTTTTTGCCCACTCAGTGTCGTTTATACGTTTGTCTTAGCCAATGCGTTTGCGTATTTGGGAAAAGGAAAGTACCCAAAACTTACTTACGACTTACGAGCATGACATAAAATAAATCGCTTACTGATTTTTTGAACGTTCTATCTCCTACTCTGGCAAGATATTTATAACTCGTGTGCCATCAAAGTTGATGAAAGGCAGTTAACTGCAAAATTATTTCATTGCCAAAGCTTAAAAAATAAATTAATCGAATAACTAATGTGACGGCACGAACACAGTTGTGGTATATTACACTTTTAGTACTTCGCACAAAAGCTCACTGCCAAATTGGTTGGATGAGCCCACAAATTACCGCCATAAACGATGGCAAAAATTGCCGATCAAGATGCCTTTTAATGTGCACACAATTCGCCGGGGGCAGCGACTATATCATTCGGCCATGAATTTATCAACAGGAGAATAATCTCGTAATGCTTCTCACTCGCTCAGTCTAATTCCCATTTGCGCCATTGGAACAACATTAGTAACATATCGCACGTTTATAGCCAGATAAGGTTTCGTTTTTTATTGTTTTACCCATCAGCACCGACAGCTAATATCTATAGGTCTCGGACATTGATTGTGTGCTTGCCATTTTATGTGCTATGGACTGAGGATAAGCCAACCACAACAGCACTGCCACGGTGGCTACTGTCCGTTGGGCTGACATTTGCCAATAGATCGAATGACAAGTGAAGAGTGATTGTAAATCGCTAATGGACGGCTACATTGTCCTACTCAAGGGAGTTTTGCTTGTGCAAGTTGTCCCGCGTATCGATTTCTTCGGTTAACTCCTTTTGGTGCAGACATGAAAAATTCATGATGAAAAAGGATGACACACAAGTCTAGATAAAAAACAATTCGCAGTACCACTCGCCGTGCCTCTCGCATCCCTTTTTGCGTCGTTTTATTTTCCATATTCCACTAGGTCTTCTAAAGACTGCCTTTGGCGTGTAATTATCCCAGCTCACTGTAGCCTAGTTATGCCCCATCTATTTGGTTCGTATAATTTGGAGTTTTAGGACGACACATCTTCCATTGATTTTCTCTATTCGCACGCACACTGAGTTTGTTGTTTTCTCCTTTTCTCCGCCACCGCCGGCTCTGTATCTCAGCTCCCGTTCTACACACTTTTAGTGGATTTCATTTTCATATGAAAATTGTACTGAATGGCGCCATTGGGCCTGAGCCAACAAAACAACAACGGACCGTATACCCTGTCAAGCAGGAAGGAAAGTCCAACAAAGACTGAGGGAAAAATGCATGAAAAGTAAAAATGATACTTAAATTATTGAAGAGGATGGATTAAAAACTATTTGTACAGATGGACCACGAACAACTAACTGCGTTGCATAAGTTTCCTGATGTCAGGCACAACAAAAAAATACAGAAAACCTGTGTCTGTGGGCTTTCTCTTTTCGACTTTGGTTGCATTAAACTCGTTCAATTTGCATTTTAATAGAATTAAATGAAATTGGTTTCTGGGACGGATAATACTCTGCTGGATGGGATTCAAGACGAATGTGCCGCGTTAAATTAATTTCGAGGTTTCTTTTTCGCCTTTGCAACTCTGCACGTGGCGGAAGGGATGTTTAAGTTTTCCAAAAGCCTTATCGTAGATGATGGCAGATAAATTTGGAGGGAACTGGCGTTTTCTCGTTTCGGAACAATGGCTGATGCGTAGAGGAGCCTAATGCTCGTATCAGTGTGATTAGTTCTTATCGGAGTGGGAACTTATTTCGTTTGTTTTTTGTTGACAGTTTGAACTGAATTTTAGTTTTGCAATAGATAAAACCGTACGGTTTTGTGAGTGGGATTTGTGAGATAATGAGAATTATCAGCGGGGGTAAATGAACTTGCGTTTGATTTGAAAAGTTGTCGTCGAGTGGTCTTGTTCTTGAAATACAAAAGTTTAAACGGCGCGCTTTAATTAGTGTAATTTGTATTCAATTGTCTGCGATTTGGAAGAATTCATATAATTGCATTTCTCATGGGTCTGAGCTTAAGTTTAACAGCTTAACAAACAAATCCAGATTTGTTTCTTTTTCGAAAATTGCAAGGATTGCAAATTCTATTGAATAAAATGTATATTCTTACTGACAACACGCAGAGAGATGAAAATTAATTTATTTATTTACTTGGAAATTTACACTTTAAGACAAAATCTTACATTTATATAAAAATCGTAGACCTTATTTTTCACGTGGCCCTAAATGAAGAAGTCGCAAGGTGTTAAATCACAAGATCTCGGTGGACAATTGTGATCACCTCTTCGAGAGAAAACACGGTCCGGAAACTTTTCCCGTATAAGATCAATGCTTTCGTTGCTTGTGCGGCACGTAGCGCCGTCTTGTGGAAAGTAAACGTTGTCCAGATCAATGCCATCCAACTCCGACCATAAAAAACGGTGTAACGAGGTTTGTGGAATGCCCAATTCCAAACAAACATGGGTTTTCTTCAACACTTTGCGCTGCAGCAGCAATATTCTCAGTTGTTCTTGAGCGACGTGCACGGGGTTTATTGTTCACATCACTCTAACTTGTCCCAACAGCTCGAATTTGTCCACCAATTTCTCTATTGCGGTCCGACAAGGTGCTTCACGACGGCCAAAAAATGCTTTAAATTTGCGAACTGTGACTGCAATCTTTCACCATTTTTGTAGTGAATTTTAATAACTTCAATGCGTTGTTGAAGCGTGTGTCGTTCCATTTTTAGTAATGGCGTAGTTTCTACTTGTCAAATGTCAAAGAATAAAAGCTTCAAAAGTGACAGCTACCGAAATAGCGGGTCATTCAAAATAACACCTCTCATTGGAAAACCCTTTATATAGAAGATAACTAGTGGTCCTTCTAAGAAAGGATTTTCTACTAACTACATTCAAACCATACTGATTAAAAATCAGCTGCCTTCACATTTCCCCACTTAACCCCTCGTCTTCACCGCCTGCTCATCGTACTGATTCAAAAGAATATGTCCTCTTAGTGATATTGAACACAGCGTATAATTCCTTGAAATAGCATTCACCCTTGGCCCGCCTTTGTAATTATCCCTGTCATGTGCATGTCATGGCAGAATAAGCACGAATCGTTTGCATCCTGACATCAATCCACTACCTTTGCTGAATGCATTACTATATCCAAAAATAGAAACAGAGAAAGAGAAGTTTGCATAATGGCAGCGCACCGTGTCAGGCTCACTTTTCCGCACATGTATCCTGTTTTTCTTTCAACAATCCTTCCACCTCTATACCTCTTTTTTTACCATTCAAAGTTACACATTTTGTCAACATCAGAAAACGAACATTAACGTTGAAAATTTATTTCGCTTCTTTTATCCTTTTTCCAGTTTGCGTACATATACTAAGGAAACGTACAAATCAACGTGGGTGTGATACTACCACCCTCAATTCTCAACAACAGAAGCAGAGCAGTCCCGCTACACAGTGTGCGTCATCATATTTAACTGGAAAGTCAGGTAAATGAATTTCACGACCAAGTTCTTGTTTCTTTTCTTTGATTAAATTCTTTCAGAAATAGGATTTCTTCGTACTCACCTTCGCATGTACACACACTACCAGTTCTTGTTGTATTTGCAACAATGTAAGAACATAAACAAGCCAACAGACTGAAAAAGAATGAGTCTTCCCTTTTATGATTGTTTTGTATATTTTCCTCTCGAGTATAACTGCAGCCTTTAGCTTTCATAGCTGCATGTGTGTACTTTGGGTGCACTTAAAGTTGGCGCAATTTCATAGCCGCAGGATACTTTCCTTTGCTATGCTTACTCAGACCATCGTTGTATGAACAAATTTGTAGAAAAAAAAACAAAACTTAACAAATCTGTGATGAGGAATGGTGGAGAAGTGGGTGCCACTTTGGCGAAAACGAAGCTTGTTTCCACTCTCTTTGGCTGCTACGCAAGTGCATCTAATTGCGGAATTAAAATAAAATACATACAAAATGAGAAATAGTTAAGGAGAAGTGTAAGCACAAGTAGTGTTTTAGTGGTAGCTTCAATGAAGTGCCTCCTCAGTCGACGGCAATGGTGTGCTGTTTTTGGAAGTGTTTAGATTTGTCTTTGTTTAAATGTGACACAAGGTGGCGAGATTCGTTTCAAGGACTTTGGAAAGAACATTTATTTTGGTGTTTTTAGACTTATTTCAAGCTCTAAGAGTTACCTTGCTTTGAAGCTTTGTATACTACTGTGACCTTGCTGTAAAACGTGCAATTAATTCAGGGGTTTCCTCCTTTCTATCGAGTTAAAATTCGTAAAAAATAAATAGTTTGCGCAATTTTGTATCGACGGGAAGGGGCTTTCAAGCGTCCGAACGCCTAACGAGTTGAAATTCATGCCGAAGTCTGTAAAATGGCGTGAAATAAATATCGCCTTTGCATAATAGCTTCGAGTTCAGGGGCAGTCTCGACGGCATGCACAACTGTCGCCCAAATGTCCGCGATTTAACCAGGACAGTTATGCATGAACAGCACTTACTCGAATTATTTTTTTTTTTTTGTAAATAATAGGGCGTATATTTTGTAGTAAAGGTTATCAGACCAAAAACATAAATGTTAAAAAACGAGCCAAGTTCTTCAATATTAAAACCTCTATGTAACAAGTCAGCCGTGAAAAGTACTGAGATATGAAATTACGCCAAGTTCTTACTTCATGAAGGTTCAATACCGCATATTTAAAGTTGAACAATACTGAAATAACTACAAATTAAGAGAGAAGTTTTATTAAACTTGCCAAATAAACCCAACCAAATTTGTTTCTATTTTATTATTATTAATTAATTTATTTTCTTCATAACTTATAGCTAATATGCAATATTTTGTCTATCTGTAGAATAAAGCGAAAATAATAGTAATCAATGCGTAACTGAAAAGTTTGTGTGGAATGACACATCGATTTAATTAATATTACAAAAAATTGATGTGGGGGGAAACATCCGTCTTACAATATTATTGTTCTTAGATTAGATAAAAAGAAAACGGGAAAAAACTAAATCGAAAATGATAATAATAAAGGGTGATTTTTTAGCTGGTTTGGTTTTGGCAACACTGGTTTTGACAGCTGACGTGTGTTTAGTACCTTGTGTCACTGTCAAACAGCTTCAGTTTGGTTTGCAATTTAACCATGGATCGTCTTACAAATGAACAACGCTTGCAAATTATTGAATTTTACTATCAAAATTCGTGCTCGGTTCGAAATGTTCATCGCGCGCTGCTTCCATTTTATGATCGGCATTCTCGACCTTCTGAGCAGTCTATTCGGAAGATTGTGACCAAATTTCGCACCAAATTTACTTTGTTGGACATTAAACCACCAACACGTTTACGTACTGTGCGTAGTGAAGAAAATATTGCGGCCGTATCAGCTAGTGTGACAGAAGACCGCGAAATGTCGATTCGGCGCCGTTCCCAGCAGTTAGGCCTTTGTTACAGCACTACGTGGAAAATTTTGCGGAAGGATTTGGGCGTAAAGCCTTTTAAGATACAGCTGGTGCAAGAACTAAAGCCAGCCGACCTACCACAACGCCGAATTTTTGGTGAATGGGCTCTTGGAAAGCTTGCCGAGGATCCGCTTTTTTATCGAAAAATTGTGTTCAGCGATGAGGCTCATTTTTGGTTGAATGGGTACGTAAATAAGCAAAATTGCCGCATTTGGAGTGAAGATCAGCCAGAAGCATTGCAACAGCTACCAATGCATCCCGAAAAAGCCACTGTTTGGTGCGGTTTATGGGCCGGCGGCATTATTGGGCCATATTTCTTCAAAGATGACGCGAATCGAAGCGTTACTGTCGCTACCGAGCGATGATACCAAACTTTTTTTTGCCCGAAATGGAAGTTCTTGACTTGCATGATATGTGGTTTCAACAAGACGGTGCCACATGCCACACAGCACGCGAAACAATGGCGCAATTGCGAGGCGAGTTTGGTGAACAGTTAATTTCACGTTTCGGGCCGGTCAATTGGCCGCCTAGATCGTGCGATTTGACACCATTAGATTATTTTTTGTGGGGGTATGCCAAGGCTAATGTGTATAGGGACAAGCCCGCTTCGATTGACGCACTGGAAGCCAACATCCATGCATTCATTCGTGAGATACCGGCCGATATGTGTGAAAGAGTATGCCAAAATTGGACTCAGCGGATGGGCTACCTGAGACGCAGCCGCGGTCAACATTTGCATGAAATTATCTTTAAACATTAAATTGCAAGGTTCAAACTATCGATTCAAATAAATATTTCATTCATTTTTTCGAATTTTTTGTGTTTTTTTTTTTTAAAAAAGTTCTAAGCCTCTTAAAAAATCACCCTTTAGTAGTTTATAATAATGAAGAAAAAAAAAAACACTTCATTTAGAAGTATTTCCTGCACATTAACAACGATTCGAAAAATACACACGTAATTGGTCAAGTTTTCACTTCTGTCGGCACTCTCGGAGTGCCTCATGTTTTTTTTTTACTACAGCTGCGCCAAAAATGTTTAATAAATTACCGATTGCTTACAATTTTCACTCATTTTCAAATAAAGCAAAAGATTGGCTATTTACCATCGAACACAATAATATTGAATCATTCGTTCGTTTTGTGTCGTTATAGAACTCATTAATGCATTCCCTCTAAGCTTGTATTCAGATTCCTTTTTATTCCATATTTTAGAGTACTCCCCATGTCAGTTTAATCGTTAAATTTCACTCCTGTAAGTCGTTCTACACACTAACCTTAAATAGTCACAGAATGATTACTATTATTCTTCCTTATTATTGAATTAATCTGTTGTTCAAAAATAGTATTTAAGATGAATGAATAGAAGACAATACAATATTATATATAATTAATAATGTAACCAATTTTAAGATGCACGAAGTTCGCCGGGGGTCAGCCGATAAAACATTGAAACAAATTCTTCGGACACTGTGGCGTATGTGTACTATTTTTGTTCAGGCAATTGCATTCTTTTTTTATTTTGAACGCTGTCATAAGATGATTTCCGTTGGTTCTGATGTTGATCGACACATGATTGAAGTATTTGTTTATTGTTCTGCGTCATGTTACACTTTTGAGTGGAAATTTTCAATCGAAACACCAATTTAGCCACGAGCATGCAATCAAAAACTAACACCCTACAATTGCCGAAGTAAATCATTGCACACCTTCAGTTTCGGTATCAGACACTCAATAAATTTAATTGTTAAATGTTATTTCCTTATTAATTTGAACAAAGAGTGGCCAGACGTATTGCCGGCGCGCTATAGTGACGTTGCAACTCACCACGAATGTCATTGATATGTTTGTTGTTCTAAGGGTTCCCTCTTTTCTCCATAAATGAGTAAACAAGCTAACAGCATGCAAAGAAAAAGATAATACCAATTCAATTTGAAATACTGTGTAAATTTGATTGAGAAAGTTCCCAGACATTTAGCATTTTGACTGGTCGGCTATTAGTGAGTAATTAGTATGATTGACGCCTTATGCGCTGGTGCGAAATATCAGCGAGCTTGTTAAATTGTTTTAGCTCGCGATTGAGACAATTTTTGTTTTAAAACATCTGGCAGCAGAAAGTCACAATGCTGCGCAATAATTTGCACTAACTTTTTGAATTGATTGGAATGCGTTGCAACTTAGATTTGAAGGTGCCTCCACTATTACAACTGTGAAGTTTATTTTGTGAAATAAAGCCCATTAAAAGCTGACGGCTAAAACCATTACTTATCGCAGTCAACCTTATTTACTGCACAAAACTTTCCCCATGGCAGGCTGCTTATTCCTGCTTACGATTGCTAAAGTTGTCTGTCCGATTTTGAAACTTTGCCACTATACACCAGCAACATGAGTTCACCGCATCAGTCTTACCTCAAGGACCATGCACACGTCTACTGAACGTCAAAGTTTAACGAAACTTACAGCAGCTCTCACACAGTGTCAGTTTCACCACGCGCTCAATAATGTTGTTACACAACTTTACAATGTAATGTTATAGAATTCCAATTCCAATTTTAGAAATTAAATTTCCTGCGCGTAGGTCACTTATCCACTCTTCTGCTTCGCTTCTCTCCTTTGCTGTAAATCATAAGTGGTTATTACATTTATGCGCCCATCACGTCGTCGTCTTATTATTGAATTACAGACGACCGGGTCAGTCAGTCAGTCGGTGGTAACTGAGGTAACTAATTCAATTTGTTGGTGTGATGACACACACTTCATCCTCGTCTGTGGCAGAGAGCTAAAAATAACACCACAACACTGTTCCATAACAAGAGTGACACTTTCATGCTCAATGTTTACACATACTCGTACATGTGGTTGTGAGTGCGAGTGGTGTATTTTAAGGGACCATATACCCACTCACCTGCACAATTTATTCAATTAAAATTCCCAGAGATAATATGACTGGTATCGGTGTCAGCCATTGAACTAGTCTAGGACAGAACAGGCGGTATTACGGGTCACCTCGGTCTACGGGTTGTTAAACTAGCTGTTTTTATTGCGAACCTCTCCCTTCTGCTTGAGGAGGGAGACGGTCTGGCGGTGTGTGTATTTGATTTGTTCGAAGATTTTGTTATTCCCTCGTTTCTCCTTGGAGAAATACAAAACCTGGCCATGAAGTTGCTCTATACGTGCGGGAGTAAAGTTGAAGAAAACATTTTCGGGTAACGAATTTTTGACGCATCGAAAGAGATTCGACTGCGGTAAAACGAGGAGAACTCGTACTCAAAGATTTGTGCTGTGTCAGAGTGGAAAATGTCGTGACTTATGGTTGTTTTGTTCATGGTTGTTGACAAAGGACACTGTTGGAAATTTCGTTTTAATGTTTGTCGATTTATTTGATGTGCTCAGTTGGAATTCCAAAGTTAAATGCTGGTAACCTGAATGTACATAGTTGGGTTTTGGTTTTAATGTGTCTGCCAGTTTGGTTTGAAATCATTTAATGTATTGAAATTGAAAGTGGTTCACTGAGGAGTTAGGTAAGTTACAACTTGTTGTCGTTGTACTTCCAAACCCAGCAGATCAGTGCTTAAAATGCAAGCTTGGGAGAGGTAAAAACTGTCTTTATGTACGAAAAACCTAACCTTATAGACGTATAAACAAATGATACATTATACAAAATAAACGGATAAAAAAATGTATAAGATAGGTTTCTGACTTCCAATAAGAGGCGTTATTGTAAATGACTCGCTATTTCGGTAGCTGCCACTTTTGAAGCTTTTATCCTTTGACATTTGATAAGTAGAAACTACGCCATTACTAAAAATGGAACGATACACGCTTCAACAAGGCATTGAACTTTTTAAAATTTACTACAAAAATGATAAAAATCTTGCAGTCACAGTTCGCAAAACTAAAGCATTTTTTGGTCGTCGTGAAGCACCTTGTCGGACCGCAATACAGAAATTGGTGGAAAAATTCGAGCTGTTGGGACAAGTTAGAGTGATGTGAAGAATAAAACCCGTGCACGTCGCCAACAGCCCAGCGTCGATTCAAGACCTCAAAGATAAAATTCGTGAGGCTATCGAGGACATAGGGCAGCCACTTTGCGATTTGGTTATGGAAAATTTCATGAAAAGGATATGGTCCTGTATGCGTGCTCGTGGTGGCCATTTGGCTGATGTTGTTTTTCATTATTAACGGCATTCCTTCCTCTTTATTATGAAATAAACATCATTTATCTCAAAAAATGATATTTTTCTTTGAATACCAAAATAAAATCTTTATATAGATACAATGTATTTTTTAATTTGCAGTGTTTCTCCTTACAGTTACGTTCATTTTCACTTTCAACAAACAGTACCTATTTAAACAAAAATTCTGTCAGAATTCAGCTCTCACGGCTGACAAAAAATTATTCAACAGCACATTCAAACTCACAGCACGTTGCGGAATCGCGTGAACTGAGATTGGTGTACATGGGCACTGAGTGTGAGTTTCGTTAAGCGTGTGCACGGGCGAAAAACTCACTCTTGCGGAATTGGGCCCCAGGTTACATCTAGTCCAGACCGATCTAGTCGACGTAAGATAACTATATTCTTGAATGCGGCCACTCTCTTCGTGTTGACTTTCCTATATAGGTTGTTTTTATATAAGAAATTTTGTTTCTTATATCAGTAGTTTTCGTATTAAAAACTTTGTTTCTATAAACGTTGTTCTCATATAAGAACAACTGGGATATTTGACATGTGTTTCTTATATCCGTGTTCGATTCTACAGCATTAAATGAAAATGAAAATTGTAATATAATTTTTGTAGTGTAGTTTATAATAATGAAGAAAAAACGACTTCATTTAAAATAATTTCCTATACGTACGTAAATGTTCAAGTTTTCACTTCTGTCGGCAATCCCGGACAGTTGAAGTTGTAGTCTATCTTAATTGCTAACCGTTTATGGCTGATTTTTTTGCTAACATCTATAACTGCATCAAATTAAGTTGGCAATAATGTTCGTTTAAATGTTTTGAGAGACAGCTGAAATTTTTCGAAATCGTTCACCGATTGGATATGACTGGCAATTCGCGCGAACATCAATGTTGGGTAAACTTTATCCAATCAGCTGAGTTGAGTGAGCCAATTAAATTGTCACTAATTGATTTATGTCACATTAAACGAAATTGCACGTATAAAGGAATTCGAAACAGTTTCCAATCCCATGATACAAATATTGGTTTCGGTTATAGCCGGCCACAGGCGCCGCTTATTTGATTTAAATAATTGTATTTATAAATATATGCAAGCGATTGTAATAACCACCGCATACATTTCGCCTTCGCTCGTCCCGAATCCAAGCGCCCGGGAAAGCTTATGGTATTCATTCTCGATACAACTGATATCGCAAGGCGGGAAATTTTATTGAATATTAATTTGAATTTTTTGTTTTTTTTTTTCTCTGCGCGGTTGGCACCGTTTATATTGCTTTAAATTATATTTTAGTGCATGCCTCTGGAATTTGTGCAAACAGTATTTAGTTCCTGTTTGTATTTATTAAACAACGCGTCTATTGGCGTTCTATGGCACACCATCTATATAGGTCAGTTGGATCTCGTATTACTGTTGTAAATCAATGACCTACATAGTTCACGATGGCAAAACAAAAACGCCTATTATTGTTAAATGCGTATAAACTTGCTAATCGTACATCGATAATCGCAATAAACTAGTAGTTGAGCTCGTGATTAAATTCGATTAAAGAATTGCAAAGAAATTATATACTGTAAGAATATCGATATACAGTCCGTAACATTTGAATAGCCTCACACATAATTTATTTTTAAATTAACTGTTTTTTTATACCTTTTTGATCTGTATGTAATTGTATATTGGGTTGAAATGAAGGACTGAGCTCTTTAGACTAAGAAAAGTTTCAAATAGTTTCGAAAAGCTGACGGAATTTTCTGAGGTTATTTCGTTTTTATTCACTAAAATGCATTTTTTTTTTTGTAACATTAGAATAGAATCTCCTTTGTTTTTTAAAGAAAACTATTTTTATTTATTTACACAATTATATTAGTACTTTGTAGAACCTCCCTTACTTTGAATTACTTAAAAAAATGCGGTCTTTTTTGGACTTAGATCAAGTTTTTCAGCTGTAGAGCGAATAGAGAGATTTTGGTCATGGTAAGCCTCTACAATTTCCGTTGTATTTAAAGAATTTTTTCTGCCCATTTAAACTATTAAACAGATCATAAACACAAAAAATAAGCCGTTTATCACCCCCGATAGCTTTCCGATGTTCACGCTGCTAAACTCTCGCTTACAATAAGTAAAAAAGTTAGTTGAGGCTATTCTAATGTTATAAAAAAAAATCATATTTAAATGAATGCATGCGAAACTAGCTCAAAAAGTCCCGCTTACTCAAAAAAATATTGAAAATATCCGAAACTCTCGCTCTTAGCTTGTCACCCAATGCATATTTCCTTGCGTACACATGAAAGAGCTCTCAAAACAGTTTCAAAAAAAAAAAAACTAATATGTGAGGCTATCCAATTGTTTCGGACTGTATTATTGTATTGCATTTTTGTTCATGCTTCTGTTCTTTTATATTTCTTATTCAATAATATTTTGAATTTTTTGCTTAAATGCAACTGAATTTGATGCTGCTTCAGTTATTTGTCCAGAAACTCGATTTCCTCATTTTCAGATATTTGAGATATCTGGAACACCTCCATCTTTTCTTCTAATTAAAAAAGAAAACAAAATATTTACCAAATAATAATAATTGGGCAAAAGTAGGAACAGAGCACGGTTAAACCAGAATAATTGTATGTCTTTACCGATCGAAGGACAATAATAGATTTGCTTCCAACATATACGGAATAGCTACGTTCTCTGTGTATGATTCCCTTTTTTAATTTCAGATTCATTCAGGAGACAGGCACAGGACTTCGATTGAGCGAAAGAAAAATGTGACTAATCCAATTACCGTTGCTCTCTTCTCTCTTGCTTCACTGAACTCCCACCATCCATACGTGATACCGGCCGCAGAGATAGCGAAGGCGAAATGTTATCTTCCTTTTTATGCGTACAGTATTGTTGTTATAATCAAGGTAATTTAAAAACATTATTTTACCTGTTTCGCAAATACTTTTTTGAAATTATTATTCTTTTCGACCGATCTATGATTGGTACGCTTCAATTTGGTAGCAAAAAATTGAATTGATCTTCATTAAGTAGGGTTAATATGTTCTGAAAGAAATTGTGTCGGCAATTAATATATAGATACGGATCTCAAAAAATTCTAATAAAGCAATTGTTTAATTATTTCTCAAAAATTACTACCCACCGATCTGTGTAAATATATTTTTTTTAAAACCACTTCCATTAAAAATGCAATAACAATGACGCAAAAATTATTTTTATCAAATATTACATAATAAAAAATAAAATAAATAGTTGGCGCAACAGGTCCGTAGAGACCCATGGCCTAGCTTCTCACAAACATTAGTTTGGTGTCAGTTTTAATTTTTGTAACGAATGGAAGGGATCTACAGTTGTATGCCGATTCCAAACAGCTAAATGAGAAGCTCTTTCAAGACAGTTGTGCTCTCGGCTGTTTGTCAGACGTTCGCAAGAGGTCGCGCAGTGGAAAAAACCCTAAGTTGCAATTTGGGTTTTTCGCGATTCGAACCTGGCACCCCTCGCTTAGTAGTCCAACAAACTAACCACTAAGCCACTATTACCCACCTTAAAATAATGCCAACCACTAGGAGACTTACACAATCACTTTAGACCCATAAGCCTTAATTCATTTGTTCTAAAAAAAATTTGAAAGACTTATTGACATCCACATTCGAAATCATTTAAGACCGGATGATATATCTAAAGCTCAACACGTTTATTTAAAAGGCGAAAGCGTAGAAACTGCACTCCATAATGTAGTAAACATAGTGGAGAAATCACTTAAAGTTAAAGAATACACTCTCGCAGCGTTTCTGGACATTGAAGGAGCTTTTAACAGTTTGCAATCCAAAGAGTACTGGAATACTTAAGTGTGAACAACACTATTAAGAATTGGATAATGTGCATGCTGAAAAACAGACTAATCAGTTCGGATCTAGGAGACGTCAAAATTCAGGTGTCTGCATCTAGAGGCACACCCAAAGGTGGGGTTCTTTCCCCAATTCTATGGGTCCTCGTAGTAAACAAGATCCTGATTAAGCTGAAATTTAGTGGAGTCAAAGCAGTCGCCTACGCAGACGACCTAGCTCTACTGGCTACTGGGAAATTTCTCTCCACTATCAGTGATCAGCTAACAGGATCTTTATCCACAATAAACAGATGGACAAAGAACTGCGGACTGGCAGTACATCCGCAAAAGATAGAATTAGTTCTCTTTACTAACAAAAGGACAATTCCTGAATTTAGCCTGCCTACAATTGAAGGGATTCTGCTAACAATTTCTGAACTAGCCAAGTATTTTGGTGTAAATTGAATTGGAATTGGCTATGGTAGCATTCTATGCCTGCAATAGAATATTTGGCCCTACATGGGGCCCTAGCCCTAAAATTATATTGTGGCTTTACACGGCGATAGTACGACCGGTACTTACTTATGGTAATCTTGTTTGGTGGCAGGCGCTATCTAAAGCCACCAACCTGAAAACTATGACGAAGATCCAAAGAATGGCTTGTATTGGTACTACGGGGGTAATAAGAACCAACCCCACAGCGGGACTTGAGGCAATATTATATCTTAAGCCTCTTGACCTCTTCACACAGCAATCTGCTGCAAATAGCGCCCCCCGACTAAGCCAGACTAAGAGCTGGAAACACAGCCAAACGGGTCACGCGCAGATTCTCAACAAGTATGTGGGAAACAATGTATGCACAGACTATACAACTACCCGCCTAGAATTCGAACGACCTTTTGTAACCTCCTCCCCAGTAGAGAGGAATGGCAAAATCTACAACCGCTTATAAACGAATCAACAATACACATCTATACAGATGGTTCCAAGATGGATGTTGGCGTCGGAGCGGGATGCTACTCTGAAATACTTGGTCTATCCAGTTCAATCAGACTTCCTGACTAGAGCAGCGTGTTCAAGGCTGAGGTGCTGGCAGTGACAACAGCTGCAAAACAAGTTGCAATGATGGCGATACCTCATGCAGATATCACTTTCTTCATTGACAGCCAAGCGGCAATAAGAGCTATCTCTGCCGTTGAAATAAAATCTAAGCTTGTAAGTCGCTGTCGCGAAGAGCTACGGGCTTTTGGCGTTCAGCACCATGTAAGAATCTGCTGGGTTCCCGGACACAAAGGAGTGCCCGGTAATGAAAAAGCTGATGAGCTGTCAAGAAAGGGTTATTCACTAGAACTTAACCAGGCCGTTACCACAGTATTAACCACTCCCTGCAATCTCAAACAGGAAATTGAGAACAAAATACTGGCAGCGACGAACGATAGATGGAGTAAACTCGAATCCTGTGTCATAACCAGGAAAACAATCGTTATCCTCTTTTGTAGGCATTATTACAGGACACAACATGTTGAAGTATCACACCAAGAAATGGGAATCACTACTGATGACCTGTTTAGAGGATGCGGCGATGAAGATGTGCATGAGGACACTCAACACTTTCTTTGTCACTGCCCGGCACTCTGCCACATCAGATACAGTGTTCTTGGAAGACATTTTTTCGAAGACTTAGAGGACCTCTCTGAGAAGTCCATAAAAGACTTACATAGATTTGTATTATCTTCGGGATGGCTTGACTACCCGGCTTCATAGGTTTCCACAGTATGGTGGTCATTAGAACCCCATGGGCATCACAACGGATCTACATTGATCTAATTGCGGCGGTGCAGGTTCCCCCTGCCTCGCCAACCCGCTAACCTAACCTAACCTACACAATCAGAAAATCCCACTTAATTTGTACCCCCACAAACGTCCATCGGGATATTCAGTTTGTTACTACTGATGCCAATTAAAAAAATAAAATATATGTATCTATGTGAAGATATCGCTCTATCGCTGACAATACTTCCATTGACAACTTCAATCATATTCCAGTCAAAAATAAAAACATGCCCTAGTAGGTCAAATACAGAAACTACACTTGTCCTGTACTCAAAAATCTTGTAAAGTATAAGAGCTTATAAAACAGTACAGTAGGCGCTTACAACTCTCTATCCAGAATTTGCGATAATTGCCCGTTACTTCAACTTATAAAAACTCACATTGTTTCACATTGCCGTATCCCAAAACTCGATCTTATTTAACACTATTCCTATGTTTTATGAATCGTTTCTTTTATCTAGCATTGCTTCTCAGATCTTTACCTAATAAAATAAGAAAACAACCAACCAAACTTTTGATGAACGAGAGAGTTTCGTTCGACCCAGTCTGGCACTTTATTTTTATTTCAATAGTAATAGAAAACCTGGCGCCTTGCGATATTTTTTTTGCGGGCTTTCTTGAATTCCTGCGCCTACCTCAACCATCCTATGATGCTGTGTGAGGACCAGTTACATCCCCAGACTGTACCGCCTCCAAACGAAGATAACGAATAGGTGCGTGGCTTATCGATAACGTGTTCCAGAAAACGTATTTCATAAAGTTTTCGTAATCTTATGGCCGTCGAAAATGTCATGTACTCCACTTAAAAGCACATCCGCCCTTTACTTCTTTGTAATCTACCCCAAATAAATTTAATTCATAATTTGATGGAGTTTGCCTTCCGGCATGATGGGCTTAAGAAAGTAAAGTAAATAAAACTGAAAATAAACAAGGAAACCGCATCGAACAATAAAATCCGAAGAGCGACAACTCCTAATTCACGTCGAATGTGTTCAGCGCACACAACATTTAAATCTGACAACAAATCTTCGTATTTAATTGATCTCTGCAATTCTCGCCTGGTTTTATTGAACAGATTTCTTAGATCTGATTAAATTTGATTTATCCTCAACAATCTCTTAAGTCTCTTGAAGAACCGATCTCAGAACGAACCAGGTACGGTGCTGTCTACATAATGATACCAATAGCAAGGTCTTTCTGGTAACCTTGATGTTGTTAAAACTAAACCCTTAATGCCTTGCAGCAAACTTACTGTTCAAAATCCTCTCTCAATGGTAACCACAACAACAGCATCTACACAGCATCTCAATTTCAGTATTTCCTTTTCAAAAATAAATAAAACGACTCGTTGGAGATGGAATCAAGGAAATATACACTCGCACCTGTGGAAAAAAAAATTCAAGTCACAGTCTGATGTGTCCTCATCCATACGCCTTCGCAGTTTCCATCCACAAAAACCCTCAACTGAAGAGACACATTCAACATCGACATTACACACCCCTCGGTTGCAGTGATATAAGCTATCTTAAGAGCTCACAAGGATAAAAGGCTTCAGCAATTGTAACTCGTTCGAACTCAAAGATTCACCGGGATACGAATCGTTAGATATTTTATGCATGCGGGTTATGCGAGCGCTTGCAAAAGAGAAGCGAACCCTCAAGAGGATTTATCGCACTAAAAATGGGAAACCTAACCCGATAAAGCCTACCAGTGCTATCTTGTGTGTGGTGTCAATATTCCCATTTGCAAAAAAAGGGGCCTTCATCCGAATACAAATTCAAATGAATGATCCAGCCTTATCCCACTAAATTGTAGACCATTGCAAAGCTCCATAGCTGACACCATCAAATATAGTAGTAGAGTTAAAAGTGAACGAGTGTAACCCAAATAAACATCGTAAAGTACGATAAGATTACGTTTCGAGTAATAAACATAGAAAATCTGTGGCAATTAGACGAACGAAAGTGTACGAGACCTCGGAGCGGTTGCCAAATGTATTTTCTGGTTTTGTCTCGTTTTATTTTTTGAGTAGATTTTAGCTAAAACAAAAAGAACGTTTTTATCTTTCTGTCTGAAGGTGTTTTTGAGTAAACATTCGCAGTCTGGTACACGCACACATTCCATGTTTTATTGCATTTTTGACATGATACTAGATACCCGTAAATGTCAAAGGAGAAATTGGTAACTCTGATAAAGAGAAAACACGCCATGTTTGGTTTGTGTTTGAGGGCAGCACTGGTCACTGCACTCTAGATGAATGGGTATTATTTGGGGATAAAGGGGCACGTCACATTGTGTGCAGAACACGAGTGTAGTGTCCTAGCAACAGACAACCCATTAGTTCAGATCAGGGTCAAACGATTGCTGGTTAGTGTGGATGTTTTTACAGCCTTACTCTCAACGAAAGATTTATTTGTTCATTGTATAATGATTCACAGCATTATTCTGTCTAATTTTAGGGTTGCAAGTGAAATGTTACTTGTGTGCCGAACTTCTTGTCCAGTAAAAGCAATATCAAGTGCCCGGGCTTACTTTTACAATTTGTGTAAGCTGTTTGCTGAACAGGTTTGCGACAATCAAGCAAAAATTATGAACAAAAGTCGTGGCTTACCTAGATGGTATTCATTTCGGAATGGACCGGGGCCTCTTTGTTGAGGCCTCTATTGGCTTATTTTTCAGAAAGTGGTTGGATTATTTTTTTCTGCATCCAAAGGAGTTTTGGGAAAAGTCTTAATGTCCTTGCAATTTCCAATTGGGGCGCTCATATGTCTCATTTAAAGGTTTAATTTATAGCTAAGGAAAGGAGACATTTTTGATCTTTGGATCTTATGATTATGTAGGGCTCCAACATAATTCAAAAGCATTTAAAATATGGCTCTGTATTCGACATCTTCGTCGCCGAAGCTTTCTCGTTCATCGAAAGTTTTGTGAGTCAATGGGTAGGTAGGTAGGTAAGAAGTTCAGAAGCAACCGAACATAAAATGTAAGAATAGGTATTGTTGGATAAAATTCACTTTTAAATGGCAGTAGGTACATATCAAATAACAATGAGAGGTTTTGTAAGATCTAGCTCTCAATAACAGGCAATTCTCGCAAGTTCTGGTAAGAGAGTTGTAAGCGCTTACTTTTACATGATTTTACATGATTTTTGAGTAGGAGTTTCCGTTTTTTGATCTGTTAGGGAATGATTTTATTTTTGACTGGAATAGATTAGTGACACTGATTTAAGTTGTCAACGATTGGAAGTAGGGTTCGTGATAGGCCAACATTTTTTGCATTAGTAGTTATAAACTGAATATCCCGCTGGATGTGTTTGGGGATACAAATGAAGTGGGATTTTCTGATTGTTTAAACTCGAAGTGATTGGAATTATTTTAAAGTGCTTATTTAATATGGTTTCTTAAAATTGGTTTTGCGTCGCTGTTATTGCATTTATAATGGAAGAGCGTTAGTGAGTTTTTAAAAAAAATATGCGTACACAGGTCGGTTTTTGGGAAGTAATTTTTGACAAATAATTAACTGATTTATTAGAATTTTTTTGAGAAAAACTAAGTGGGGGATCTTATTTAGAATACTTATATTATTTTGTTTATGTATTTTGATCATTTTCGTTAGAAATGTTTAAATTGAAAAATACTGTACCTAACTATTAAGCTTGGGATGATGTAAGCATTACTTGGTTTTTATCGTTGGGTTTCTAGAGATATGAGCAGTTCTTAAAATTAGTGTTTTGGTTAATTCGAATTGAAAATTAAGGACACGATAATTTTGGAAACGTCAATATTACTCTAAGTATGCATTTTGGTCGAAATCGTAAGTGCCATTTTCAGGTAAACTAAAGAAAATAAAATTTAAAAACATTTAAAAAAAATCCACTACCATAATATAGAGAAAAACTGAGTTTGCTATTCATTACCTTAGAAATGAATTTTCGTTACAATTGTATGGACCGTTTTCGGGATATGTTCATGTTTCAAAAGTACCGTTAATCTCTGCCATCACAAAAAGCCTTCTATCTAGCTGGTACACATCTCTGATTTCTCGAACTCTCCAGCCCCGGCAACACCGCTCCTTTCCAGTCTCCTTCGGTGATTTCATACTTTCCAGCGCTTCCTTCACGGACTGGATCTCCTGCCGTAGCCTTTCCACCTCACTCCGCTCTTCGTCGCTTGATCCAGTATTCTCGTCGACCTCGTTCACACTGGTATCATCTGCTTCACATTCTTCAATTAAATTTTCGTACACCAGTAGTTTGTGTAGCAACTGAGACTTTTTCCTTGCCCCTTTCAAGCCACGTTTCTTCAGCTCATGGCGGAGCTAGTCCCTCGTGTATTCACTGAATTTCGCGATCACTTGTTCAGTTTCACTCCTTCTTGTCCTGCTTTGATCACTCTTAATTGTGGTCAGAATAGCGCAATTAATTGGTAATTAATAATATTAATTAGAATCACTGGGACGCTATCCCACTTCTCATGTTGTAGCGCCAAAAAAAAAAAAAAAACAAAGAAAAAAATCAACCAAAGGAAAAAAAAAACAGTTAAAACAACAAAACCTTTGTATATATTTACAATTTCAACAGCGGTCCAACGGTATACAATGTTTGTTTTCTTAAATCTATTTTGCAAAAATTGTGGCTGTCCTCACGCATTCATACTCGTAGTATGCATCATTGTCTGGGTTGACCTCAGGGTGTTCAAGTCCGGGTGAAACAGGTGTTACATTTATTTATTTATTTGTGTCCCAAGTCACAGCCCAACATTTTAAATCCACCTGTTTTAAGTATTGATCAAAAGTCTTACTTTAAGCATTCCAAATATCCCCAAGAGTAGCTTACACTTCGTTGACGCAAAAGCTCTTCACTTTAGCTTTCATTTAGGCGTATGCTGTATGCGGTATGCTAAATAACCTTTATCTCACTTACTTACTTACTTAGGTGGCGCTACAGTCCGGGTGGACATGGGCCTAACTTCTTCTCGCCATAATTTGTTACAACTTCTTCTCACTGCTGTAACAAATTATGATTCGTATCGCCACATCTGTGAACGATGGAACGTTTACGAAACTATGCCTTTTTTTAGTCAAACAAATTCCATTTGTTCGTTTGCGGACGAGACCCATGTGTGAAAATGCAGCTCCCAGCGCCCATCTAATTCCACTAATATGTCTCACCTGCCAACCACGTGTTGGATCATTTTAAACATGCTATGCGTGTGCGAATGTGCGCTTCGAAAGTTCGCTTCGCGCGTAAATATTGTTTATTCTTGTTTTCACCTACTGGCTGATATGAAAACCGCTAAAAACCACATCAACACAGTAATGTGAAGCCCATTCGGTGACACAACACACTGAGGTCTATCGAAGTCATTGATTAAATTAATCTACTCCCAGTCCTGATCTATATCTAATGTACGGCCGCCATTATCTCAAGTACGAATTCCGGAAAATACAATACAAACAAAACGCATTTGTCTTGCTAGAGCTGATAAACACCGCGCCTCGCCGTTGCTGGCTCTGTTTGATTCTCTAAATTTATCACGAAAATGCGCGTAATTAACTTTATCAGCCTCTTGACATCTTTTTCTGTTGTTTAATTGCTCTGGCAAATAATAGTATTCTCTTCGCCTCATAAATGATTATACATATACAAATCGACACAAAATCGTGGAAATAACAAAAGCTCCTCACCCACCGATCAGGGGAGTGTACTTGTCGCCCGGTTGATCTATTGCGATAAGCTTTAGAATACTAACGGATTGCTATAAGTGCGTCGGTTAAGGTCGGAGCTAGTTCTTCTAGCGATTTA
Source organism: Cheilosia grossa (assembly GCA_963082955.1). Classification (NCBI taxonomy): domain Eukaryota; kingdom Metazoa; phylum Arthropoda; class Insecta; order Diptera; family Syrphidae; genus Cheilosia; species Cheilosia grossa. The sequence goes on from OY720148.1 coordinate 27,338,538, forward strand.
GTCGCAATCTACGAAGGCTTCAGAATGGAGTTGGATCTTACAATCGGAGGTCCGGACGCCTTCTGACGATGCGATATTGAAAATGTGCATACAAGTGTGAATGAAAAATTGTGAAAAGTGCATTTCTTCAGAGCCTATAGCTCTTCGGTGCAAGCTGTCATTTGCAACCAGTGTGACTATGATGATACCGGAATAAAATGTGCGGCAATCTATGAACGTGTCGTTTAATATATTTCAAATCAATAAATGTGACGTCTGGGTACTTTCATTCGGTCAAGTTGTCGCCATGTGTGATTGCAATTGTGATCAATACTCGTTTTTCAATATCGACGACAACGGTCATTCAACCCGGTCGGTTATGTGTAGATTTTTCGACTGTTTAGACAAAAATTCACCTAAATGTGGAGTATTGCAATACCGGATGTGGTCTATTTTTTATTATTTGCCGAGTGAGTATGTCGTTTTTTCAATAGACTGATACGGAGTGTCCAACATATTGTTTTTTTTTGTCAATTGCGCCAGGATAGTCTGTGAAAAATGTTGCCATGTAGACAGCTTTCTTGAGATGAGTGCTTACCACGAATGTCTATAAATGTTGATCTTGATTGTAGTCTGTGATTATCCCGAAATAAATTAAATGGTTCACTAGTGATTGTAACGACATGCCTGAGGAGAATGTTGAGCCAATCTTTTATTAATATTTTTACAACCATCTGATAAGTTTCGATAAGGCCGCATTCCGAGTGTTTGGACAAAAAGTTTACGAAAAAGCTTAGTCAATCCATAAAAATATATGGTGAGATATGTAAGTAGCTAAGCGCCGATAAATAATGTTGCTCAAGGGGTGCTCATCAGCGAATGAGTTGCAGGAGACTTTTTGTTGTTTACAATCGTAGTGCTTTTAAAAAGGAACACTCTCAGGCTGTTTTGGCATCTGCAACAAAAAGTTGCTTTTGAGTTGCCAACATCGATATCTGCATTAAAAAGTTCCTACATTTTGTTTCCTTATCTGCGTTCTCATATATAAAGCCGTGCACTTTTTGTGAGCAACAAAATGTTTCCTAGCAAGCATTCGCTTTCTAAAGAACGTTGTTGTTTTAAGACTAATAGATCTTCCAAACAGAAAAACTTTTAAACCGACTTTGTCAGTTTCTTTTCATTATTGATAAACAAATAACCATGAATTGATTTACATGAGAGGAACGGTTCCGTGTAACTCAAAATACAGACTTACTGAAGAGGAAGACTCGTTTAAATGACATCTTTGTTTTATCCAGTGAATTGGTTGCAGAGATTGTAGGATGACTTCCTGATTACTTTTTTGGATATATTGCAATTCTTTGGGGTTTGTTCATGTCCATAAACCGCAAACTATATATATATAGATGAAATAAGGCGCCAAAAGTAAATGTACCTGAACTTTTGTTCAAATTGAGTAATCTATTGCCGCCGTTTGGAAAAAGTTTTATATATTTATAAAAAAACCGCCCTTAAATAGAGAAAACTAACTTGAAAACAGGAAATCCTTAAATTCCATGCAAATCATCGAAAAATGTAGCTTTAGGAAGAGCTCTGCTTCCAATGCTTCTATAGAAAGCTGATTACGCTCATCACTCAATGAGTTCTTCATGAAACTGAATATCCTTTCAGAGCTTGCATTATAAATAGGCAACAAAAACACCATATTGCAAAGAATTTTGGACTCAGACCACAGAAGTATCATCATCAGATTAAGGCGCACTTCACACTTTGCAAGTGTGAGATTAAGGCTTGCGCTATATTTTCTATGTACCTATTATTAATTGTAATTTATTGTATTTAAGAATGAAGTAATAATAGGGCGACGAGTTGAAAGGCGGGACATTTTACGGGACAGATTTTCAGTGCGCGACATCCCTACTCGCCATACAGGAGAAGTTATCGATGTGCCATATACGACCGTCTCAGTCATTCTTTCCTGAGTTAGTCGATCTATAGCCGCGTTTGTGGAAGGTCATATTTCAATATAAGTGTAATACGAAAATAAGAACTAATATAAAACTCAAACTTATAATAAACTAGCTGGCCCGCCCAAATTCGTGAATTTAATTAATATAATAATTCCGTGCATGCCCATGCTGATTCATGTTATTCGGTCAACTAAAACGTTGTATTCAGTAGTTATATTAATACAATAGTAGTTAGGTATAACATTGTCGATGTGTTTTAAGCAAACTGCAATGATTCACGTGTCGGCCATCCTTCCGCTTTTTCACTGAAGTGCTTTATTTAACACAACATTTTTGGTTCAATTATAGCGCGGACACGTACAAAGCGGGAGGTTTGCCGACACATGGCACACCCAGTGATGCCAGATTTTTTTTTAGCCGAAATTCCGCATTTTGGGGGAAATTTTTAATTCGGTTTTTTCCCTTTTGGCACGGAACCTTAAAAAAGAACAAAGTAGCAACAAATTTTATCAGTCAGTGTCCTCGACAAAAGTACTAAATTGTGGCACATCATGCCATTGTGAGTTGTTATCTTCCGAGATCCGACATCCTTGGAAGCTGTCAGTTCTCGATATCACTTACGCATTTATTTTTGAAATTAAAAAAAAAAATAAACCCTTTCCGACATTGCGGGAAAAACCGCACAAAATCAAGGCACAGATCATACTTATCAGGAGCCTGACTCTCGGACACCGCCATATCACTGCCTTCAGTCCCGTATTTTTACACCTATTTGATTGAATTCATTGACGAACATACCTCTACATATGAGTCTGCAAGATAACGACAACATCCATATCCAACTAATTTCGACAAGAAAGTTTACTCCTCTCACCTTCATCGTGAATGTTTTTCCACAGATCGACGCCGATAAAACGGATATTCACCATGCCCAGTGATTGTGCCTGATACTAATGCACGTGGATAGCGTTTATTAATTTATTTATTTTTATTACATACATGGTAACAGCGGGCTGTGGTTCAAATATATATTGAGATCTATGCGTTTTCGTAAAGTATTTTTCTATTTCCCTTTTGGAAGCCAAGCAACGAAACAGTGCTTGCCAAAGTAAATAGAAATGTGAAAAATGTATAGATTATATTACTTAATTCGGCCAACTTAGAAAAAGACAACATTTCAAATCCTTGCAGTAAAATATAAAGCCGTTGACATTTTTCTTCACTATGAATTCGCACATACTACCTGTTATTCCTTCAGAAGTTCCTAAATTTCTTATTTTGCTGATACCAGTGTGACCCGGACAAGTTCAGAGAAAGCTTGAGTTGGAGCACTAACTTAGACGAGGTAAGAGGGTTAAGCAGCACTTTTAATGCAGCTTGGCTATCACTGCAAACGCATATGCTTCTAGCCGACCACCTGTTTGTCACAATAAAGCGCATAGCTATAAGGATAGCGAAAATCTCCGCTTGGAAGACAGACGCTTTCCACAAAGACCCCTGTTCGGTTCTGGAGCCGTCCATGAATACACGATGGCATTCATTCCCTGGCTCAGAGTCTGGCCGAAGTCATTCCGTTGCCTGAGGAAAGTTGACGTGGTAGTTTTGTCGCAGTAGGTGTCATTGTGTCAGACGGCATATTCAAAGCATAATTCTCGCACAAGGTCTTCAAAGTTCCAATGCGTTGGGTACCAAAAGCTACCTCTCCTTAACCGCGAGATGGTTTTCAGCGTGCAACCCATGAAAAAAATACAGGCGGAGGTTCATCATAGCTTCTAGAGCAGAGTCCGGAGTGCTAAGGAAAGCCCCTGTGCATCCAAGACAGACCGTTCTTTGAAGTTTGGCAAAAGAGGCAGTAACACGTTTCCGCGAAAGCCTATTCCACCATACAACCGATGCATATGAGAGAAGTGGTCTTACCATTGCCGTATAAATTCAAAGGACCCTTTTAGGAGCCAGAACTGCCAGAAGATTGACGGCGCTTTATCGGTTTTCTATTCAATATGTTTTGATCAAGGAAGCTTGCTATCTAGGACTACTCCCAGATATTTGACTTCATCAGAGATCGGGATAGTGACGCCTTTTAGCACAAGTTGAGTCAGACCAGTGACATTCCTCCTTCTCGTGAAGAGAACAACCGTAGTTTTAAGAGGATTCACTGAAAGCCCATTTCTTGCGCACCAATTATTAAAGCCCAAGGATATCTGCGGCATAGAGCAGACAGTCGGTTGTTCTGATCCGACAGACGGAACGGCGACATCGTCCGCGTAGGCTTGTGTGTAGGTTCCAGGAAAATTGAGAAACGTTAGCAGAGAGTCTACTACCATACACAAGTGCTGATACTGTTTTATTTATTTAGGCTGATGTTTTATCACGTGTAACTACCTTCTAGAACCTATTGCTTTATCTGTTTAAATATCAGTACTTCAGTATCACTATCTATACTCATGATTGTGTTGATAATAAGATAGTTATGAATTAAATTGTGCTGAGATAATACATTTTTATCTATAATAAAAATAATTTGTAATAATTTGTAAGCACTATGAAAGCGGCAATTAATAATTTTAAGTAATACGAATATGCAGTTAAGAACATTATTTAAATATTGACAAAACAAATGGGGTTACTTCTGAGTTTTATGTGACAATTGCAGTCTAATTTGTAGCTCTAGGTTGACTTTTGATTGTGCATTGCTTTCAAATGCTTATAAATAAAAAGTTGCCATAAAAGTTTGTTTGCGAAAAAGTGATAAAATCCTACACGAGAAGGGAAGATTGGGAAGATTTGTTACAAATTGGATTTGAATTTTATTTATTTATCACCAGAATGTGTGCCCATTTGGCATTTGCAAATTACATCATGTCCATAATAAAGTTTGATAATTGTGCCAACAAAGGGTTTAATACGCAAAATGAGTGACACATTTATTTATCACTTATTATGCCCGCTACTTTGTTTGCGGGCTGAAATTTGGGTTATGAATAGGTTATTCAGCTTACCATAACCTAAAATGGGTAGTTTCGGGTAAAAGTTATAATATCGGTAATTCCATTGTCTTCCCTGATGAAAGTAATAATGTTGTTGTCTTCACTGAAAAAATGAATTGAAATGAATTGTGATTTGGGATTCTCTACATTAAATAGACACATTTTCTTCTTAAATGAGACCTTAAGTAGTTTTGTTCCGTTCTAACACAGAAAACAACACACAATGGTCACCGATAGCCCCCACCTACCCAAAGCAGAACAATGATCGAGATCAATCGAAGCTGATGATATTTAATTTGATGCAACAAATTTAATTTGAGAGTGGTAGAGATTGGTCTTTAGCTCAGGTTCTGGAAAAGGGCAGAAAACTGATTTACAACTTAAACTATTTATGAAAATCGTTGCTCCCTAAACAATTTTTAAATTTTTATTTTTTTTGTTGCTTAGAAATTATTTGAGTAATACCAAAGTAAAGGCAGTGAAGTGCAACACATTTGGTTCAAAATCCCTTTCAGAAAGTAATCGTGACAAGAAATACTACAGTCTAAAGCCTCCTCGGAGCCTTAAGAAACCTTTCACTTATTGGAAAACTTAATTGGTAGATCCAACAAAGGGATTCAAGAACAATCTAGAAAGAAATAAGCTATTTAGATGGGTGCCCAGTGAGGAGTTATTGTTTTGAACAATTTAGCGCTTACATTTCACTTTTTCTTGTTAGAACTATTATATGAGTCTTGGGAGTCTAAGCTCTTTGTTGTTCGGATGTTGTAGCTCATCAAAAAAGTAAAGCTACCAAGATTCTCCAATCTGATGTTCTTGATGCTTGGAGGGATGTATTTTGTCTTACCACCGCTAATTTCTCTGTAGTATCTTTAAAAGCTCATCAACTACCAGCCGCCATACTTGCGCTGAAAGGACTCCCACTTACCTGTCGTCTGATGCTCGGCCGTCGCCCTTGGTATGCCTTAACTTGACATTTCTTGACTTGACTTCTTTCGATTATTACCAGAGTCTTAAAGTTTGAATAAGCAACGCAAGACAACTTGATCTTTCGCACGAATCAGGGTGGGTCCTTTTTCGTCCATGGGAACTATATTCAGCAATTATGAAACTAATTAGGGGATTTGTTATTTGTCTTAAGTATAATATCTAAAGTTTGTTACCCAATATTTGTACTTATAAATAAACCTATCGTGGATGAAAAAAAAAATAGGAAATTGATTTCTTGTAAGATTTGATTACATAGAAAATATACAAAAAACCTTCGTTAATTGAAGATCTGGCCCTACCCTGAATATTTTCTTTCTTCCTGTTGAACTTGTAAGCAAAACCAACAATCCACAAATTACCAGCACGGCTCATTGAACAGAATGAGGTCATCCTTGAAACCTATATTAAATTGAATTGTTTTCACTAATTAAATTAAGTTCCACAAAAAGGCAATTTTCAATACTTATCCTTATTCTCTTGTTATTTTCATTTCAGAATCTAAACGCCACTCGTAAGCGAACGTTCGCCATTCCTCATTCAGGAAAGACGGCAGAAAAATAACCAAAAAAGGTTAAGATTCCCATCCTTGGGAAGCCACAAAATCTACTCACTCTTTTGCCTGTGGCCAAGCGGCCATTCATCATTGATTCCAAAATTAAATTAACTAAAATTCATTTAATATGTCACCGCGAGAAGAAAGCGTGTTCACTTGACACGAATTAAAAATTCGAATATAAATAAATTCATATCCGACGAAAGGATAAAATACTGGAAAAAAAAGCACACAAAGAAATAATTGTAATTTTATTTTTTCCTCATTCATTTAATTTCTTTATTTTTCTTACAAAAATAATAATTCTCTCTACGCAAAACGGTCTACAAATAAATAAACTTGCCGCATGTTGGTACTACGTTCATCATCCCGGCAAACAACACACAACTGGACGAATAGGACATTAAAACCGGACAAACATAAGCAACGGACAACGATTTCACACCAACAACACCCGTCGATATCCCGAATTCCAGTAAGAAATAAATCGATCGCCATTATTTCAATCGGACGTCAAACACAACAACTCAACTCCAAACCGAACCGTCGTTGCCACCACAACAATCCATCTGTTAACGCTCAATTTCTCAATACTGTGATACAAAAACTTCCATTCTTAATGAATGAAATTCGGACTAAAAATAATTTCAGTTCAATACTAATAAATTGTTCACCGTTTACGAACAATAACCACCATCAACATCATCACCGTCATCACCATCGTCACCGTTGTCACCAGGCCAGTAAGTCGGGCAAAGTGTTTCTACGGTATACGCCACGTGATCCACGACTAAGATTCAATAAACACTCCAGTGAATTAAGTGAAGATTTATGTAATTATGGTGAATTAATTGGCGGCTGTAGTAGTAATTGTAGTTTTATTAGTGAACATAGTACCATTTGCAAGAAACCGTCGCGGTATGTTGAATCAGTGTTCGATGGTAAGGATTCATTATTTACTTATGGTGAACGAACGACGCAAAACTGCACGCGATTACTTAATACTAGTACTATTTATTAACGAGAAACTAAACTAACAAACCACTAGTTAAATTAACTAAGCAAATATTAAGTTTGTAATAATAAATAAAAAATCAGTGCAAATTAAATTACATTTACAAAAGAAATTAGTTAAACAAACAAAAAAAAAAAAAACAAACATTTTATATGCTATTGTGTGATATTGTACTATTTTCATGATAATTTTCTTCTTCATTTCAACTCTATTCTTAATCTTTGATGTAAAATTTTGTGTCTGTCAAAGAAATTTTCGAAACTACGCCAAGGGATAGTGTCAGAAACGGTTGTTTTCGAAAAGCCTTTTCAGCTAACAATCTTGGACTCCATCCAACACAAAATACACAACCGCAACAGGAAGACGCATAATCATCATCCTCAATCGGTGCATTTATTCTTTCGCCTTAACTGATCTCAGTTTTGTTTCAAAACTAATTCAAAAACAAAAAGAATCCGTTTTTGAGAAACTATTTCCGTGCAGAAACAGCTGTTCGCGGAGGTCAAGTTTAAGGTGACATACGAATATCTGAAAAGAGAAATTCAGAAAAACAAAATTACGACACATCACAATCGTGAGTGAGAATAAAGATTTTTTCGCGCAGTTTTCGTCGTGTTTTGTTGAGAAAAACATTGCATTTTGTTTTGATTTTGGCGCGGAAAAAAATAATACAAAAAGAAAAAAATACCAACAACGACGCTTGTGTAGAGTTTACATAACAGAGAGCCAATTCGCATCCAAGTGCTTTCAGGTGGTAACAGAATAATACAAATAATGTTTACTAGACATTGTCACATCTAAACGGAATAATTATTTTAAAATTTTGTAATTTTTTCTTTTTGAATCCGAAACCACAAGTGCCAAGGAAGTGTGTTGAAATCTGTTCGTACTCTTTTCTGTTAGTTTTGGTGTTGTTTTAATTTCGCATTCAATAAAAAAAATAGGATATACCAAAATATAAAAAGAAAACGTTTCCTACACTACCTATAACAACAAATCAAATAGCAATAAATAAAGTGAACTTCTTTTTCAAATATACATACCACCATTTATCAATAGTTAAATAGCATAATAAAGCGCAGTCAATTATTCAAGTAGTTATAATAGTGCGTTTCGACTTAAATATAATCGTTAGTATTGTTAAAAACAAATCTAATAATCGCCTTGTTAATAAATAAATTGTTAAAGCTAAGAAACATATAATAATTCGCGCATTTAAATACGAATCATTGTAAACAAACAAGAAAGTAATAGCTTCCTGTACATCGAACATATTTTCAATCTTTCGAACTATTCGAATTACAACAGTTTGGATGGTGTCGCGCTGGCAACGAGTGACTGCTGTGCATTTTTCGCACAGTTTTACTGCGAGTAAATTAAAAGCAAGACACTGCTTGATGGTCATCGAGCAATTCCACCAGCAAATCTATCGCAAGAAGAGAAGCTTACTTAAAAGACCTGACTGTTTTAAGGAGTCGAATTTGGAGGGGATAAACCGAAGCCACTACACACGCTTACATCGAGGTTACTAAATACAGCGGATATAATAAAATCTCCTGTTTCGCGCAGTTTAGAGAAGCTAATAATTGTCATCCAGAGAATTACAAAGCTGATGAGAGCAGAGCCCGTGCTCTTTTGACGCGTTATACCGTAAGCGAACTCGAAAAGTTCTTACAGGTCATATACAGCGCAAGCCTATAGATTTCGTGCAGTTTATTTGTAAAAAAGAAATTAAATAAAACCTACTTAAATTCGAAAACTGAAAAAATTCTGGGAAACAAAACAACTTTTGCTGTCATTCATTGGGCGAAACAAGCTCTGAGCGCGGAATATATTTCCAGCAGTTTCGACCAAATCATTTAATCGAAATTAAGGTGTTCGACTTTAGACTTTGAAACGAAGAGTCACTGCATTCACATAGATATTTCGAGTAGTTTTCGGGGGAAATATCTTAATTTCCCTACACCATCCATTGGCGTACTTAACGACATTAATTCTACTGCATTAATAGAAAAAATAGTTGAAAGGAGAGACCATCAGCATTTCGTGCAGTTTGCAGCCTCGACAATAATACAGTAAACACCGTATTTGTAATCAGTCAAACTTTTGCAAATTGCGAGGTGATAGTAAAGTCAGAAAAAGGAAATAAAACGTACTTAAACTTAGGTAAACTTCAGAAATTTCGTGCTCTTTTGATAAGAATGAAAAGCCGCATCAAAAAGTTTACTTCCACAAAGTTGTAATCAAATCTATTACCTTCTAAGCCAAAAAAAAAAGTAAATCAAATTTTGTTCGTACTGTTTCGCGCAGTTGAAGAACCTACAAAAGTCCAGAGTAAACAAGTACTTATTATAGGAACTCTCTTGATACCGAATTCTACCTTTTTCGTAACAAAATTGCTGAATAACTGTGTTCACTTCTACAAAATTTACACCTAAAAAAAGAAGATATTCACCACACAAGTTAAATTATACCAACCATAAAATACATAGAACTTTTCCACATTTAATCTAAGAAAATAGAACACAACACAAAATGGTTGTCGTAGGTGAAATAAAATCCACCACCAATCAAAATGGTGGTGTCCATCCGGAGAAGGTGAAAAACTTCAAACACGATCTTTTTCCCGAGGTGACCTTTGGCAACGTAGAGGAGCACACAAACAGCGTTATCACCATCGATGGAGATAAGTCGAACACAAAGAAGCCGCGCAAACGGCTTATATCAAACGAATCGGGTGACTCGATAGAGTCCACATCGTCTGATAAAAAGAAAGCGGTAATACCGGATGGTGGATTCGGTTGGGTTGTTGTCTTTGCTTCGCTTTGCATATCACTGATTGCGGATGGTATATCATTCTCGTTCGGCTTGATCTACAATGAGCTGTTGAGCTATTTCGACGAGAGTAAATCGAAGACGGCATGGATTGGATCGTTGTTTTTAGCCGTTCCATTGTTGGTCGGACCGGTAATGTCAAATTTGGTCGACAAGTATGGCTGTCGGAAGATGACTGTCATCGGAGGTCTTCTGTCGTCCTTTGGATTTGCGCTAGCTTCGGTTTGTAACTCTATAGAGATGCTGTATTTGACGTTTGGAATAATCTCAGGCCTGGGTTTGGGTATTGGCTATGTCACGGCTGTGGTATCGATCGCGTTTTGGTTCGACAAAAAGCGGACATTTGCTACGGGAATCGGAGCGTCCGGTACCGGTGTGGGTACGTTTTTGTATGCGCCCTTCACACAGTGGTTAATAGATTATTACGGATGGCGTGGTGCGACACTTATTTTGGCCGGCACAATGCTGAATACGTGCGTCTTTGGTGCATTGATGCGCGATCCCGATTGGCTGATCGAAGAAAATCGCTTAGAAAGCCGTTCACAGAGCGTGACGACATTCTCGAACTCGAGCGTTTGCTTGGAAGAAATCAAAAAGCTCCTGGAAACCGGAATCACAAAGGAAGCTGTCCTAGACACTCTGGTGACCAATTACAACACCGAAGCGAATCAGCAAATTGGCGATCCGATGGCGAACAGCTTGAAGAGGTACCGCAGCGAACTCTTCTTACCCACGTACTTGGACTCTCAGGAAATCGGTTGTATATACGAGGCAAAGAGCGTAAGTCGTCGCTCGCTTCGTCAAAAGACCGGTGTTGAGGCTCCATCGAGAGAAAACCTCCTCTCGATGTCATCCGCCGGTAATCCCACCGCAACGGTCGGTTCTGTTGGTGGCCAAGAAAAGAAACACTATCTAGCCAGCATGGAGACGCTCTCACCGTCGGAAAAACGTTCAAACTACTCACATCACATGCTCGATGACGGCTCGATGGGCTCCTCCATGGACGAGGGCTATTTAACCCAGAAGCACGGCAAGGATCATGATCGTTTCGTGAGCAGTCGCTACTCCCTGAATGAGAACATGTTTGGATGCAGCAATAACGATTCGCTGGTGAACATTCGAAACAACAGTCATCGGCACAACTCACTCGACATACTGAACGATGATTTGCACTCTTATTACATGTCGAGGAACGAATCGTCGGCCTTAATTGAAGCGAACGTGAACAAATTAAATGGGACAGTTGTACCGATTCCCGAGAACGAGGAGGCAAGATTTCACAATGGGATTAGTGGCATTAGACGGCTGTCCAAGTCGAAGAAATTGAGCAATCGTTCGAATTTGCGTCGCAATGTGTCGATAAGGAACTCGAATTTCCTCAAGGATATGCGGATTCATCGTAATTCGATACATTACCGCGGTGCGCTGTTGAATACACATCGATACCGGCTGAGAGCGTCATCGTGTCCGAACATTTACAGAAATTCGATGACCACCATTGCCAAGGAGGATGAAGATGTGAGTTTTGTGTTTTTGCATTGAATATTTATATATAGGTGCGCTGGTGTTGGTTTAAAGGACGCTGACGTGTTTATTTGTTTATGTTATAATTTGCGTCATTGCGTCATTTACTAAAAGGACGTAACTGGGTTTTGCGTTTTATATCTGTCCCCCAGTTTGTGCTCTTAATTTGCTTTCCGTTTTTTTTAACCATCCCCAATTGTGGAGACAAGTCCTTGATGAGGCAAGGATATCATGTTCTATTGAAACACTCAACGTTTTGTTGGATCTGTTTAATTATGTGATTGTGGAGCTTTAGTTAGGGCATGGCTTTGTATCTTTTGTGGTTCTTTGAAAAAGTATTTTCATTTTTCTGAAGCTGCGTTTTCAACTTTCCTCAAATATTCAGGGATGTGTATAGAGATTTTTTGCTGTGCCCGGGGTAACTGCTGAAATAGGGCCTGACTGCTTCGTGTGCTTTGCAGTAGTATACCAGGATTGTCTACGTTTTTGAATATATCTTATTCATATTTCATTACCTATTTGTTTTTTTTTTTTTTTTACAGTTATTTGCAAGTTGAATGTTAATAACTTTAATAAGCAAATTTTGGGGATTCAGTTGATGTGTTTCTAAGAGGATTGCTGCTGACGCTGATGAAAACGTGGCGAACGCATGTAAACTTGGCTGCTAAGGGGATAGCGAGTGGGTTAGGTTAGATTGAGAATGTTTGTGCAAGATGACCGCAAAAGACAAGGCACCTTAGCGGGCCCATCGCCATCCCCAGCCTTATTATTATTATTGGTATTATTATGTGAAAGGGGTTATTGTACTGCGACTTTTTGGTCTATTGTACCCCCTGCTTACGCCTCAGAGAGGTATATTCCTCATGAGAGTTCCCTCACAGTATGATTCCTTTCGGAACCATTTTAGAGGTTCTTGTACTCTTCTTCCTCTTTGGCGGAATAAATCTGTCCTATAGCATTCTCTCCAGTTCAGTTTCCTATAAGAATCTAACGATGAAAGCTGGCTCCAGTGACTGTATTTCCTCATCAGATAGTTGGTACTTGCCCAAGTATTTCAATCTTCAGTGGGTCAGTGCCCCACAAGATCCCAGCAACTGTTCTGGGATTTCACTGGACTCATCGCAGAATCTGCAGAGACCTTCTTCAGATATACTTAGTTTCCTAAGGTGTTCCTTGAGTCTACAGTGCCCCGTTAGGAAGCCCGTTAGGATACGGAGGTTATTTTTGCTCATGCCGATGTAAGCTTGGAATCTTTTCCGGTTGTATTTTGCCCCAGAAGTTTCTTGGCCTGCCTCATGCCCTAAATGTTATGCCAGGTTCTTGCCCTGTTTTCTTTCTCTAGTTTCATAAATTCTTCTTTGAGGGTGTGATCCCCTATTCCGCAGAATGGTTCAGGACCTATGAAAGTTTCTGATGTTCCCTTTCTTGCCAAGGAGTCGGTCACTTCATTCCCCTCTATTCCTACGTGGCCCAGCAGAGGGTTATTTTATTTCTTCTACCAAGTTCATTAAGTTTTTGTTTGGCATTTCCATACAAGTTTAGATTTAATGATGCAGGAATTAAGTGCCATAATAGCAGCCTGATGGCTGTCTGACATTATAGCTATATCACAGTTGACTTTGATCCGTCGAGGGTGATTTGGACACACCTGTCTATGGCGTAGATTTCAGCCTGGAAGGTGCTGGTACTTTTGCCCATTGGTCGGAATATTCGGTTCCAAGCCCAAAAACACCCGCCCCAGTTTCCTCATCAGTTCTCGACCCATCTGTGTACCACTTTGTTGTATGATTGCTCAGTCTGTGAATTGGGGATTCATTGCTCGAGTTCTTCTTATTGCCGAGCTTAGCAACAAAGTTCTTTTGGAAATCTATAGGAAAGGTCAATAATGGTTTTTTTTTTTAGTAGTACGTCAAACTGTCTCAGTGTGATGCCCTTTTCCTTGCCCATTCTTAGGATAGATTTACTTGCACATTCCTCAACCACGAGGCGCAGCAGAGTTAGTTCCAATGGCACCTCCATGGCTGCGGTTGGGCAAGTTATCATGGCCCCTGTAATACAAAGGCATGCCAGTCTTTGCACTTTATTGAGTCTCTTCCTTGTGGTGGATAGACTGGTTCTTTTTGCCCATGCAATCGCTCCATACGTGATCCTTGGCTCACAATAGCAATATACATCCATCTGAGAATGGTCGGGCTACATTCCCAGGATTTGCCAGTTGCTTTCCTGGTTATCTCTTCTGTGTGTTTTTTCTAGACTAGTTTGCCGTCCAAGTTTAGTCCCAGATATTTAACTTAACTGAATAAAACGTAGCAATTGCTACAAAAATCCCAGTCTGCTATTTCGCATACTCAGACCTTTTGCTAAACATTCTGAACGCACATTTTTAAAAATCACAATCACAATCACAATCTAAGCCTTGTGAATTTTCGATGTTTTGTTTTAAAAATAGTTAAGTTAAATTCCGTTTGTACAGGGAAACCAACAAAATAAAAAGCTCCCATTGTTTCGTGTCAAAGTATGAACTAAATCCTTTGTGCGAAATTTTAAACTTGCCTTAGTAAAGTTGATAGCTAAGCAATTGACTACAACCCTTTGCTCAAAGCAAATGTTAGTTTTTGTGCATACGACCCATTGAGTAGCGGAAATTCCTTTTTATGTTTAATTCGGTTTAAGCTCTATCTTTGGCAGCTGAAAGAATTTCCTGAAAGCCGAAGTGCGACTTCAAAAATCGTGTCTGCTGGGGCTTTATCTATACATTCTACATTTCTACATGTACGTATCAAAATAGTTTTCTTAGAAACCGAACAACTAACACCTTCACTAGTCATCGGTTTTATGGTAACGAATATCTCCCCGAACCGGTTGTTTTTTGAATGGGTGGCAACGCCGAGAATGGAGGCCTTGGCCAGCTTTTTGGCTAAAGAAAAGTCTCGTGCGATCTTGAGAATGGAGCGATACATTTGCAGTTGAATGATGCTTACCAGTCTGATTTGCTTAAAGCTTTACCATTAATGATGCTAAGAAAAATATACCTTTCTTAAAGTTGCAAACTAAATACTGCCCGTCTGGTCGATGCTAAATATCTCTTGTTAATGACAGCACCATGTCATACCAAACCTTATACATACTTTTCATTGGTTCATTTCTATTTCGCAAATAGGTACACCAATTTTGTGTTTAAGTGCTTGAATCGATGATGAAATGTCGCCACCTAGGAAAGCAAACACAGTTTGTTTTTTATGCATTGTTGCCCTTAACCAGGGTAGAAAACGACCTCTCTCAGTTGCTACCCATTCTTCATAGTATTTGATAGATAGCGAGTCAATTTGTTTGCATTTCTATACCGTACTCTTCACAAATGGAGGCCACTATTTGGAAGATTGACACGGCGCATGACACACTATAATGTTTGACAACTGAAAAATGTTTTGGTGTTTGTGTAAGTTGGTGTAAATGTCGCTTAGGAATCGAGATTCGCCAAATTGCTCTGACTCTGCATTTTTTGCGGCCAATGTAACATGAAATCTGACAGCCAGCTGGGGTTGAATTACCGCATCCGTGATCGAGTATTACGTGACTGAATTTGTTATTGTTTTGTTTGTTGTTTCCACAAAGTTCATGCGGTAATTCGGCCCCCGATTTCGAGAGAAGAAACTTCCAATGGAAAACGATATCAGAGAGCTAAAAATATACCCCAAAGAATGTTTGTAGACTTCGAGCTACTTTGAAGCACTACATCTTTTACATCTAATCCAGTTCACAAATAAGTATATAAATTAACTTTTTGGAACATATGAAACGTTCTGGGAGAACATTCGACCACCGCCGATGTTTACCTTGTGCATAAATGAAACTAAATCATGAGCACTTTATGACAAATTTGTTCGTCATGCCGTATATCACCGAATGAAACTTGACCGTATCTTTTCTCTCGCTTGCTTGTTTATTTTCAGTCCCAAGGCGGCAATAAATTATTTATTTCTATCCCAAATTTACTATTTCTGTTCCAGTTTCTGTTGTTTGTCACTAGGTGGCTTTACATGAATGTAAAGTGTTCGTTTTTCGATTGAAAGATGGCCTGAACTTTCTTTTTTGTTGCTCGAGCAAATAAATAAAAATTTAAACATTTAACAACATTCGATTCATTCCATTGTTTGCAAGGCGAAAAAAGGGCGGAACCACGAATGTTTTGCGGGTGGGAGATTAAACCTCCAAAATCTCCCTCTTATTTACGCCCATGTGTCGAAAAATAAATTTTAAAATGCTCTCGGTTTTCGCAAAAACATTCTACTGCAACTTTTCGAATCACTGTTTCAAGCGTAAGGCGTTGCACTTCGTAATGTGCTTCTGTCACATTTCTTTTATTTATTCATTTTATAAAAAATAAGTGGTGAGCATTTAAAGACGCATTTTAAAGAAGTCATATGAAAGTGGGTATTCAAGTCTAACTCTGTCTTCTGTTTCTTTCTGTTTCTGCCGATATTCCACCCAGCTCTAGTCTATTCTGCTGCTTCTCTTTATACGTTTCTTATTTACTTGTAGACATTAATTATGAAACCAGGGGATACGTGGACCCTGAACACCCAGTTGATCTTTTTGTCTATACTCCATTTTCAATAGATGTTTGTACATGGAATGAATAGGTCGTCTTGTGATTTCATATCCCCTCTTGCAGTTTTCAAAACTTCTAGTTCATATTTGTTATTTCCTTTCTTTATGGACAAATATTTCGACGAATATTTCGATGAAATGCTTAGAACCTACGATTTGGAAATTGCACAAACTCAGAAACAGGGCTTAAGTTCCCAGAATACCTGAACCGTATTTGTATTTCTCACTAATGTGCCGAAATGGCCGAAGAATGGTATTCTACGTACACCACCTCAATTTCAAAGCGGCTCGACGAACCTTGAAATAAAATGAATCTTGAAGAATGGCTCCATTACAAAGCGCAGTTTCAAACATTTTTAGTAACGTTTATAGCTTATTATCATAAATAGTCTTCATCATAAAAATGTTTAATTAAAATTATATTGATATTTAATTTCAGACCTGGTACGACAACTTTGTGGATGTGATGAAGTCGGCTTTCGATTTTTCCCTATTTCTCGACTTGAAGTTCTCAATATTCAATCTGTCGACTTTGTTGCTGTTCATTTGGTAAGTACATTCGTTTTTCTCCTTAAGCTTAGTGCGCTGCTCGAACTTAGCTAAATTTTATCTGGTCTCCAACTTTTCTCTAAAAACATCAACTAAAGCCCTAGCTAAGTTTTGACATAGAGAGCGCTGTGGATAAATGCGATCAAAAACAGCTGCTCCTGAAAAATAACTTACTTAACAAACTAAACTCTCTCTGATTTCATCCATTTCTAATTCTATGTACTCCTCGTCGAGCTGTTTATTCAAAAAACTTATCTTTGCTTACTTCTCCCATTCTTTGCAATACAAAAAAGGGAAAAAAAACAAGAGAACACAACGATCTGTCAAAATTAAGCTTGAGAAAATGTCGTGACCCATTAAATAGGCGCGCTAAATCTTGAGAAATACATGAAGTACATTCTGAAACAAAAGTTTGATTATTTAGCTCGATCTGCGTACCACTCAGCTTAATGGGTTCGCTTAAATTTAGCTCAGCTTAATTTTGGAGAGAATTTTGTATGGGAACGAAAATTTAGCTCGAGCAGCGGACGTAGCTGTAAACTTAATTACATCCACAACTGCGCAATAAGAAGAAAAAAAAAATAATATTTGTGTACAAAATAACTGAAACAAAATTAATGCATTCGTGTCACATTTATAATTAAATTTTCCCTACGATCTGTCGTCAAAGAAAAAATACTTTGGTTACGAAATTAGAAAAAGCAGACGTAGGTATCTTTCTCTGTCCAAAGGCAGACATTGAGAAAAAATGCCAAAATAAATATGTATATGTATGAAAATTTTAATGACATTTTTATTTTGAGACACGGCCAGCAAACGTCTTAGCTAAATTTGCTGACGTCGATTACGCATGGCGGCAATATCTGTATTTTCAAAAAAAAAAAATATATATATATTAATGATCTGACAAAACGGAAGAAACGCTAACTGAGTGCTTTTATGTATTTTTAGAAAATATTTTAAAATTGTTTTCAAGGGAGGTCAAGGAACCGATTTTATGTAATCGTAAATCGCTATAAAGCTGATTTTCAGTTAGTGTGTATTGATTAACGTGCGTGATATTTATGACTACTACGCAATAGAGGATTTGAAATCAGATTTTTAAAATAACAGGGCCATATGAATCGCTGTTAGGAGCAAGCCTCAAGGTCCTAAAAGCTGTTTACTCTTACTTAATATTTGCTTAGAAACTGTGAGCGAATTTAGTACGTGACGTACAATGTTTTTGAAATGAAATTAGTACGTGACGTACAATGTTTTTGAAATGAAATTATGAAACATTGTGAAATAAAACGTGTTCTTTCATATTTCGTTTATAAATTTTTGGATAATGGGAAAACCCAGCGGCCAAGATTAGAGCGCTTTCTAAGAAAAAGTTAAATATAATAAAACACCTTCGGAAACACTTTTGGTGAGAAAACAGAAATTTTAAATTTTATTCAATGATGTGATTGGATCTTTATGAAAATTATAGTAAAACAGATTTTATTTCGAAGAGAAAATTGATTGGATATTCAAGGCGTTATTGTATTCTGAAGTCCCAACATATTTAAACTTACGTCGTTTTGGCAAACAGATCAATTATTTGAGATCGAGATTGCATTTCATGTTGGATATTCGATTGGATATTTTTTTTAGATCAGAGGCAATTTTGAGAAATCTCGATTCTGTCTCAGATTTACACGTACTTTCACTAATACTAATGTTTATGACAACAGCTTTCGGTTTCAATTGTTTATCGTTGCAAAGACTGGTTTTTTAAACGAATAATTGATTTTACGCTTTTGGAAACGAGTTTGTACATTAATTTATTTAAAAATACGATGGTATAAATGTGTGGACCAATGAAATTCGGATTTAATGTTGGATTTGGCAGCAGAAATACGAATCGTCAAATCGAAAACTATATTAAACTTAAACGTAATGCTCATTAGCCGTATTTTATTGACCGCTAGATGTAGTCGTCTAAGCTTAGTACGCAGCAGTACCGGAACCTAATTTTCCGATGGTCTCCAAATTGACAGCGAAACGTTTGCGAAAAGTCAGCGGAAGCAAATTTATGGAGAGTTCCATTAGCTGCTACTCAAGTAGCAGTGTTACCAGCACTGGCTATTTATCTCCGATTTGGATACTCGAACTTTTCACTGTGTCGCCTTAAAATTGTCATTTGGGAATTATCCTATTTTAGGCTATTTACTTTAAAGTTTGGCGGGTTTTCCGAATGTACTCTTTTTGTATAACTAAAGTTCTATACAATTATTTGTTAATGAGCCAACTCTATTTTCATACACTTTTTGAACAGACTCTATCCTCTCCGCAGTAAAATAATATCACAAAATATGAATGAAAATGAAGACACTCTCTCGAAGTATACAGGTACCTATTTTTTAACATTCGAAAATGTTACGATTTTGTATTTTTTTTTTTTAAATTTAATATTAGGCGTGTTTTTTTTTAGCTTCAATCTCAGCAAAGCAAAGTAAAGTAAAATTTACAGCACGCAATTAAAACAACTACTGTGAGTTCTTGAAGCGTCAACTAGAGCGTGGTTGTTGTAATTGCGTCCTGAAACCCCTACTTTCCTTTGCTTTGCTGAGATCGAAGCACAAAAAAACAGGCCTATTGTCGTTTTTAAAAAGAATTTAATCAGAATAAGCGTGCCTATGAATTTTTGATCTTCATATTTGAGTTTGGCTCCAACATTTTTCAATTCGGCTCCATACCTCTTATAAAAGCTGGCAACACTCTAGTACAAATGTTAAATTTTCCCGCACAATAAACGTGTGCGTTTACTACAATTACCGGCAACTGCCCTAACAATGACCCGGCTCTTAGCATTGACCAAAAACAGGAAAACGTTTCTAAACACCGTTGTTGGCAGTTTATTTATAATGTTTTGTTATTTGTATTAAGCTATTTGTCACTAGATGTCATATATTATGTGTTGAAGGGAAATATTAAATGTATGAAATTTGTAGTGGGAATTTTTACAGTGCTCCCAAAATCGTTTGATTTTGTGTGGTGCAAATTGTTGTCTTTTGTACCGAAACTACCATTTGTACAGTAAAATAATAGTTAAGGCGAGCAGCTCAACATTTTTAAATAGTGAAACAATTTTCTATTTGGTTATGAAAATATAAGACAATTACAAATAATAAGGTTATTGAAAAAGCTATTAGAATATTTATCACATTTTCTAACATTGACCGACTGGATCCTAATATTGAACACTATTTCTGCTTAACTTTTTCACAATCAATACTTATAAATAAATAATTCATAAAACTAATTCGTAATTTAATTTGATTTTTACTTAATATTCTTGTAAATAAGAGGTTAAAAAATTAGGTTTATTTTAATTTAATTTATTTGTAGGTAGTATTAAAAAATGTGCAATTTAAAAAAAAATATATTAACTGATAAGTAAAAGCAAATCGAGTTAAAATTAAATTTTTGAGAAAAATCGTTATTGCTGGTACATTTGCGTCGCTTTTTCATTTATAAATCAAAAAGGAATCGACAAAATCCTTGCTTTTATGATACAGAACAATCGGCCCCATAATCTGATAGTCGAAAGTTGTGGATATCTATAGACAGAGCTCTAAAATTCAACTTCAAGTTCCAAACTGGCCAATGTTAAGGCATTTGACGGTACCCACTTTACCATCATTTCGCAGCAGCTGCGTACTGCAATACAAAAAGGAGAGCGACATTTTTCGTTCCTTATTTCGTTGTGGCACTTTTGTATGGAATTTTTTTTGTTCCAGAACAGCTGCGTACTAGGCATAGTATCCTATAGGAACTTCAATCATTAATTCTCTTTGTTTCGAATTATATTGCTCAACTTCACCGCCAAATTAGTTTGATTTTGCAAATCCAATTTTTCTCAATTTCTTCAATGTAAACAAGTTCCTTTCACATTTCGCTAAATTTTGCTCGTGTTATTTTGCGCTATTTTTGATAGCGGTGAGAAAACTCTAGCTTTCAAAGATATATTTCATTAAGCCAATAATTTACTTATAACACAGCATCCCCATTATTAGTGATTATTTGTATAATCCGGAAAAGAAAAGTTGTTGGTTCTTCCTTAGAATTGTTTTAAATTTCTTCTTTTACTTTTAATAATAAATTCTTGTATTTCGTTTCTAGGTTCATAATACCCTATTTCTACATCCCGCAGCACATGAAAACCCATGGCTACACTGAGGAGGATAGTGCTAATTTGATTGCAATCATCGGCATCTTCAACACAATCGGTATGGTGGTGCTTGGTTTTATCGGTGATCGTCCTTGGTTGAATGTGAATATTTGCTATTCGGTTTGCATGGTTTGTAAGTATCAAAATGTCATAATAAAACCTTAAGGAATGCTATCATTGTTTTAATATTTTTCTTGCCACTTTCAGTCTGTGGTATCTCAGTTGCCTTAATGCCACTCTTCGTTACTAGTTACATAGGGCTTGTCGGCCTCTGTACGTTGTTTGGGCTCACGTTTGCCAGTTCGTTTTCATTCACACCCAGCATCCTAGTAAGTTTAGTGGATTTGGATGATTTTACATGTGCCTATGGTTTGGTGCTATTGGTGCAAGGACTTGGAATTATTGTCGGTCCGCCATTAGCTGGTGTTATCTACGATATAACGTTAAGGTATGTATGATTTTATAGCTCTTTTAATAGATATGAGTTTCCATATTAAGAAGCGTAGCATTATAGCCAAAAACAATTCCTGCCATGTGAAACATTATAATTTTAAACTGTTTTTATCTTAGATGGGATGATTCGTTTTACGCCGCCGGATTCTTTATAGCTTTATCAGGATTCCTGGCCTATTTGATTGAATTCTTCGAGAGACGTGACAGGCGCCTCAAAGATAGTGATAGTGATTCTTAGAAACACAAAAGCACGCGAGCTTTTTAAGGTTATACACATTTTCTATTTCTGTTCGAACAAATTCGTACTTTGTATGTCCAACTTAAAAATAAACGTAAGGAACTACTTAATTTATTTTCCACAAATTACTTAAAATAAATACTAAATAGCGAAATAAAGTTTTGGACAGTGTATCACTGCCTTTCGGATACCATACAGAAATATATGAACCGAAAAACGTAAACCAATTTGACAAATATTTTTATGCACTTTGTTAAAATGAAATTAATACAATTCGAAATCGTAAC
Organism: Cheilosia grossa; assembly: GCA_963082955.1. Lineage (NCBI taxonomy): Eukaryota > Metazoa > Arthropoda > Insecta > Diptera > Syrphidae > Cheilosia > Cheilosia grossa. Next base: position 27,360,727 of record OY720148.1, read on the forward strand.
TTTCTAAAACTGAAGATACAATAATAGTTTTTAAAATAAAATTAATCTAAAGCCGATACACAATCATTTCCAGGAAAACAAAATACGGTCACACTTTTTTGAGTCAAAATTCATTGTAAATTCATACTAAGCACCATTTTTTACTTAAAAAATATATAAAAAAATAGTCAAGGCGAAGTAAATTTGAAATAATATTATTAGAAAATTTCCATTGCACAAAAAAATATAAAATAAAACTAAAAGATAAGGTGACCAGTTTGCGTCTCTCTTTATGACATAAAGAATGTTGGTGCACTTAAATAAATTTAGAGACAAAGAAGAAATGAAGAAACCTATTTATTTATGTTAACAGATTACCCATATATATTTTTGTTTATTTTCATACTATGTAGGTACTGCTTATCTGCTTATTTCTTTCATATTACATACTTGCGTGGAATTTTCAAGTATTATTAAATTCTAATTTTAACTTAGGCATATATTTACACAATATAATATGTTATTCTATTGCTTATTATTTCCTGTTATCATAGGAATAAATTATTTAGACATTTTTTGTGTGTTTTTGTTTTATTATGTCTTAGTTATTAGATATTATGTTGTGGTGTATAATTTGCATAGACATAAGGGTTATACAAATAATGTATTATAAAAGCAGACCTTAAAGCGATCACTTTAATAATTGTAACAAATGAAAATAATTTAAATAAAATATTCACGAATGTGAACCTGATATAAGCATTAAATTAAATGAACATCTGAAATAAACGATTGAGAAATAAATTCTAGAAATTTATGTTTTATTTCTAGAAAGCCATCAATGTAACTTTCGAATTGAATGGAGCATTCGTTCAGAAACGCACGACGGATTAGAGTCGGATTTACTTACTATTTCAGCATATTCGTTGGTGGTGAAACGACGGCAGTAGCATGTGCCTCATCGAAAGATCTACGTGCGGCTTATTGGGAAAGCAATTTTAAATTTGTGTGAAGTGTGCAGTAAATTTCAACAGTTGGACGTATATTTTCTGTGTGTGGTTTGCGTTTGGTGGCAATAATAAAGATGTGGTTTGATCACGACGAATATTGAATATGAAAAGCAAATTGTCACCATTATTGCCATGGTTGCCCATACGTTTTCTCTTCGTCTACCAAATACATGTTTCTTCTTAAAAGTGAAAAAAAAAAACAATCATGAAATACGGCTTCTTCTCTTCCACTTCCCATACACATTGTGAAATCCGTCGGGAGAGACTTCCTTATCGACAGGTATTTTCATTCAACGTTGGTTGGCCGGACACATGGGGATGGTCAACGCAAACAGGCCTCCTTATGGCGCGTAAAGCATTTCTCCTCCCTCCAACAGGCAAAAAAATAAAAAAAAAGATTCTCTTAGTCGCAATGCTGATTTTTTTGTCAGCTAGCTTAAATTTGCAAGTATAAAATAAGTAGAGTGGTCGGATCAATACTGTTGCAGTAGGCCCTTTCCATCTCGAATTGATATCATTGTATATTCTTTTACGGGTAGTGATTTCTCCGCAGATGTCTCCATCGACCTTCCCTTGCTGTAGGCTGTTTGCACTTCTGTTCGAATATTCATCCCTATCGTGGTCTCCGTTCGGAAAAAATTCCGATGCAAAAGTCAAATCTGGGGCCGATTTACAGCATTCGTGAATCTTACATGCAAAACACTAACAAATTCAGTCACGAATGCGGTAATTTAACCCCTGATCGGAACTCAAATCGCGTTCGAAGTATGCGTTACGGAACAAAATAAATGAAGCATATAAACGCATTTCACATTAAACTATTCCGCAGCAATTAGTTGTCGGAGAGCTTTGGAAGATATTTGTGTGGCTATACGTCATCGGAGAATTTTTTCCAAAGTCCTATCGGAACGGATACCTTGAATGAAATTTCTACGATTTCGTACAAATCGGAGAAAATTCCATCCCAAATGGATAGCTCGATAGGGATGATTACTCCGAAGATACCGATCTATCAGCCTTTCCAAAGTTTTCAGTAGAAAAGATCGTAGGTTGATATGTTTTGCTTCAGACAGTAGGTATTTCCTGTCTTGAGTATAGAACAACTTTTACAAAACCCCCTTTGGTATTCATGCAAGATCAAAACTTTGGAAAAAAAAATGTAAAATTATGCAACGCTTGAGTGTGATTCAATCTGTTTCTATAGATTTGCAAGACACATGCTAAAAATCGCCAATGAAAATTTGCATTAGGTGAGTGTTTTTTTAAAATGACTTAAATTCCAAAACGTTTTGTCATAAAAGTTTCAGCATTTTGTATGCTGCTTCCCGTTTGAGCAATGACTCACCTTCAACCATTCCCTCAAAAGACTACATCAGACACGTATCCAAATAAATTGTATGGAGTGCATTTTCTGTTTTCATAAACGTTTAACTAGTTTAACTAGGACAATAAAATCGAATCACCTGAAGATGTCAAACATAGAACTACTACTTCTACAATGTAAGTCGAAACAGGACGCTAGTGATCCATCCAAACAACTGAAACTACTGATTGATTGATATTTGCTTTGTGCTTTCACTCTTCACGGATGGTTCGAAAACTGAGGATGGTGTTGGTGGTGGTGTCTTCTTCGACAGACTAAATCTTAGTCCCTCCTTCCGTCTTCCTGATCACTGTAGCGTTTTTCAGGCGGAAATTATGGCGATAAAAGAAGTGTTATCTTGGCTGAAAGAAAACGTGATATGTGCTAGGGATATCCGTATATTCTCGGATAGTCAAGCTGCTATCAAGTGCCTGGAATCAGTCTCTACAAATTCTATAACAGCCCAAGACTGTCGTTCGTCTCTCATAGAGATGGCGGAGCAGTTCAATATTCACCTCTGTTGGGTGCCGGGGCATAGGGACATCCCAGGTAACTGCAAGGCTGATAAACTCGCCAAACACGGAACCTATACTTCCTGTTAAGGATTCGTTAGGTATTCCAATCGCTACTTGTAAACTCATAATAAAGTAGGATGCTATCAATAGAACAAATCTTAGATGGACAACCGGCTCGACATGTCTAGCGACAAAACGGATTTGGCCAAAGCTGGATCTAAAACGTTCTAGATACTTGATATCCTTGGATAGGAAGCAAATAAGTGCTACAATAGGTGTCATCACAGGACACTGTCTCATAGGCAGGCATGCAACAAGGCTTGGCGTATTTGCAAACGATTTTTGCAGAAGCTGTCTTGACGAGGAGGAAGAAGAAACTATTCTCCATCTCTTCTGTACTTGTCCGGCCCTCTTACAAAGACGAAAACTCCATCTGGGAGCGTTCTTCTATAATGATCTGAACGATCTAAAAAAACACAGACATTCGGAATCTCCTACGCTTCATAAGAAGCTCCAATTGGTTCAACGAGTAGGAAGAATTGCATTTTAGATTCATGTGGTATCACAAGGGACCTTACAATGGTCCAAGTGTGTCGGCTAGCCGACAGCCACTTCAACCTAACCTTCACTCAGTACATTGTTATAGGCAACTTCTAGGAACGGAACAAAATTCGCACAATTTTACCGTTATTATTTTATTTCCGTTTTTCTTTGACCATGCAAAAAAAGTGAACTATTTTTTGCAGCACTTGAATAGGGACGGAAGCAATTCTTTCTTTGGGAATAAAATTATTAAAGCTAAAGTTATTTTTTTCTTATATCGCGTAAATTTTAATCGTTTTTAAATTAAATGGGTCGAGGAAAAGTTCTAACAGCAGAAGAGAAAGGCAAAATACTTACCTATAAGGAGTGTAATCTAACCTATAGAAATATTGCCGAAAAAATTGGAAGAAGCAAGTCCGTGGTTTGCAATTTTCTTAAAAATAAGTGCAAATATGGAAACAACAAGAAAAGGAGGACAAAAACAGCTACTAAATCTACTGAAAATAGACGGATTGTTAGAGCAGCATCAAATTCTCACTGTTCCACCTCACAGATCCGTTAAAATTTGGGAATCACTACTAGTGTGGACACTGTAAGACGAGTAATTCGGAAAGCTGGGCATCTCAAAAGATTAAAATCAAAAACCTCCTCTTGCCATGGCTCGTAAGGAGACTCGCAAGGATTTTGCTCGGAATTGCATGTCATGGAATAGCGAGTGGCATCAAATAGTTTTTTCGGACGAAAACAAATTTAATTTAGATGGCCCTGATGGTTACAATCACTATTTTCATGAAAAACATTACTTACCTCGGCACCATAGCCGTGAAGGGGGTGTATTGGTATGGGGTGCGATCTCTTACTATGGCCAATGTGAATTGCAGTTTTTGTCATCAAGAATGAACGCGAACAACTACTAGGCGTACTGCAGAAGGCTTTTCCTTACTACGAGAACTTATTTGGACCCGTGTCATGGACATTCCAACAGGATAACGCCCCCATTCATACCGCACGCGTAGTAAGAGTGGATTCGGAACCAAAACGTGCCTGTACTGCAGTGGCCACCTTATTCTCCTGATCTCAATATAATTGAGAATTTTTGGGGATGGTTGTCACGGAAAGTATACCAGTCCGGTAAACAATTTTCAGACGTGCAATCATGAACATCAATGCGGCTTGGAGCGACATTTCCTTAAATTACCTAGGGTCTCTGTATGATTCACTTCCAAATCGAATCTATGAAGTTACATCCAACAAGGCGGCTTCACTCACTATTAAACAATCTTAAAAAAAAAACAATAATAAAAAATAATTTGAACTGAATTTTGCAACATTTTGTTAATTATTCTTGTATTCAGTGATTGTCCCTATTCATGTGCGGCAATAGAAAAACGCATTTTTTAAACAACCTCTTGAAAACCATTTGTTTAAAAATAACGGAAAGATTTGTTTTGTCTTTAGTAAAAAAATGATATCCAAACATTAAACAAATATATGGCTATACAAATGTTATGTTGTTTTATTGGAAAACCGCAAAAGAAACACAAGAAATCCTGTCCCTTTTTAAGTGCATGGGAGTGTATATAAATTCTATACATAATTTTCTTATTTTAAATGTACTCAAAAATAATCAATAAAATCGTTCGCCCCCATTGTATCGAGTTGTTTTATTTATTTTTTACTTGTCTTGTATATAAATTACAGTAATCAATATATTATGCAGTTATACTTATTTATAAATTAAAACAAAAAACAAAAGTGCAACGCAAAAAATTAACAAACCAACAAAACGCACGCAACGCTACAAATGTGTGATAGGTGATTTGATGTTGTATTCTTTTTTTCTTTCTAAATTCGCAAGCAGTCTAAGCTTGACCAACAGTTATTTAAAGAGAACTGTGCACTTTTAACTTGTAGAACAGTATCTTGAGGAATCAAAACAAAAGGTCGACCGGATCAATTGTACAATGGTAAACAAAAAAGAATCAAAGAAACACATAGAATACACAACAAGTAGTATTATAATATTTCACATAACTCTACTGGCAATTTTGAAGCTTTTTCTTTTTTTTTTACTTCCATTAGCAGTAAAAAATAAACAAGTTCGGATATTTTACTTAAAAATACATAATACAACACAGTAGTAGGAGTAGTTTGTAAAATTCTTCAACTGGAATTGGTTTTCTCTTACAAAATTCGTATGTTCGCAGTGTATGACGAGCTACGCACTCTTGTAGTCTTTTTTTTTCATAGTGCTCTTGCCATAATGTCAATGCTGCATAGATCATAGAAATTATGTAGTTTTTTTTTTATTTTTGTCTTAAACCGGAAGTTTATGTATTTTTAATTTTAAAAGTTTCACACAAGTTTTTTTTTTTTTTTGTTTTTTTAATTTAATATTTGACTTTGCGTTAAAGTTTTTTGTTTTGGTTTTATTTAAATTTTTTTGTTTAGAAAAAAGATTGTAGAAAAAACGTCAGAGTTCCTTTTAACAACAACTGCCGCCGGATGGACCGCCCTGGCTTCCAGAACCGGGCAATGAGGGATTTGTCGGGGAATGTTGTTGTCCGATTTTGATTCCGTTTGCCTGCGGGGTGATTTATTTAAGAACGTAGGTTATGTCAAAAGCTTTAGTAACAAACCTCGTTATTTATGTCAAAGACACCCTCTTGAATTTTTTCGTAAATTTCCTTCGCGGTGTTTATGAACGCCTCCTCAACGTTGGCAGCGGTTCTAGCCGATGTCTCCATGAATACGAGTCCGTGTTCGCGAGCAAAAGCCTCACCTTCCTCCTTTTTCACTTCTCGCCGGGAATCCAAGTCGCTGAAAGGGGTAATCAAATATTAGATAAATAATAGTATTTCGGAGTCCCAAAAAATTGCACTGAGCCAGAACTGACACTGTAAGAAGAGAGGAACACACGAAGCGAAGATTAGATGGTTTGAAGAGATTTTGCTAGTCTAATCAGTGACTCTTCTATAGCACAAATAAAGATTTTATTTCTGCTAAATTAATTGGCAATGAAGAAATATAAAAAATCTGCAAAAAGAGTTTGGATTCGGAAAGAAAAAACTATTGAAACTATACGAAACCAGAGGGAAAGTATACCGAGTCCCTCAAAGCAGGATTTCTTGGCATCTTGGTTAAATGTGCCAATGAAAAGACACAGAACGCACCTGCTGTCAATATCAGTATATGATAGAGCGACAGATTAAGGTCGAGAACAACAGAGTCTTTTCCATTGGGCAAAATCGAAAAAATCACTTCTGAAACCGTTCCATCGGCACAAAAAATACTCTTCTGGTGATTCTGAGGAGAGCATTTCGCTTCTGGATTTGAAGTCAGAATCCACTCAAGAAGCAATCACACAATTGTAGTTCATGTATTTTATACAAGTCAGCTGACAGCTGCCGTAGATTATTTTTTTGGCATTTCTCCAATACTTTAGTGGAATTAATAGGAAGCAGTTTTCTTGTTCCATTGGATTACAGAATGAGTGGATCCCCGAGTGCAACCAATGGCGAACGACAAAAGTGAACGGATTTCTGTCAACTGGAGAAAAGGACAAAGATATTCCGATCTGCACGAGTACGATAGAATGAAAAGCCGTGATTGCTATAAAGACACAGCGCTTATTGGGAGCAATATGGTAAATAAAACAATTCCAAATGTGCCTCTCGATCGCGCGACTCTAACAAGTGGCTTTCACTTTTTCCCAAGTTGCAGAAGAATCGTTCGTGCACACGAAAACGTTTGAACGTTTCGCGTTACAGAAAGCCGACCCTGACTTTTACTATCTGAACCAAGATAGATAATTTTAAAGCATAAAAACGAATCGGTTTGAAATGCACAATAGGAAGTTGTTAGCTGATATATTTACACACAAACACTTCATACACGTCGTGATTGTAGTTATCAAAGCGCCCAACTTATGGTAATTGAACTTGGGTGTGATTCATGTAAAGAACACAAAGAAAATTAGACAGATCTGCTGCCTGAACCTATTAAAATACGAATTGCACTTACCTCTTATTCCCAATCAGCATAATAACCATATTCGAGTTGGAATGCTGCCTAGCATCCTCCAGCCAAGTGGTCAAGTGATTAAATGTCTCTCGCCGAGTGATGTCATACACGAGCAAAGCACCAGCAGCGCCACGATAATACGAACGGGTGATAGATCTAAAATCAATGAAAATCCATTATTAGTTCCTTCGTGAACTGATTTCCATTGTCCTACATCGCAAAAATGCAAATAAATAGTAACTGAATGTTCACCACTACATTTCAACTGCTTATCAAACGCGGTCGTCATTGATGATGAGTATACAGTTCGCTACGAATAATGCGCTTACCTGAATGCTTCCTGGCCAGCAGTATCCCAGATCTGCAGCTTAATTTGTTTGCCATCAATTGTTATCATTCGCGCTCCAAACTCGACACCAATCGTGAGATCATGAACTGGCTGGAAGCGCTTATCGGTGAACTGCAGCAGCAGGCACGATTTACCAACACCTGTCGAATAAGGAAAACAACATCATCAGTCGTGTTGTGCAGATGGGACAGTATTCAAATTTAGAAATTTATCGATTTTCACATTTCCCAATGAGAGTGTTTAATGAGGGCGTTATCGCTTGTCCGGGTTCTTCGTCCCCCTAAAACGAGTTATGATGATTCAATCATCGTAACTTATAGGGAGCGTAACACGAGCCAGATAAGGGTTGCACCCTCAAGCCTGGCTAACATACCAGTCCCATTCCACCGCCACAGATTTGTCACAGGCTTCCACAAACATAGTGAAAGCTGAAACAAAAGAAACAGGGACCATGAAAAACCCAGCCAAGCAAGATATTCTGTGGATCATTTTGCAAGCATACAACTTCTGTAATTCTCATATAGATGTTGTGATTTGATAGCGTCACAGCTGTTTGGACTTTTGGATGAAATTATTTTCTCCATCATTATAGTGAGCATACGCTGCGGGGTGGAACATGTATGCAGTCAAAGACGATGGGGGGAAAATCGATTTTTCCCTGTCTCTGAGTACCACGACGTTTTCGTTTCATGGATTCCCATTCCTATCAACTACTCACCAGTATCTCCGATGATGATGTATTTGAACAAATATGCATAGGACATTTTAAATTAGGTTTTGTATAACTTTTGCGATATCACAATGAAAATTCAAGTTTTTCCGTTCAAGAGAAAACCACACAAATTACGCACTAAATTGTACAGAGTTGCAAAATTATTTTTTCTTTCTTCTTCCGTGCGATGGTAAACAGCAGTTCAAGCAGCGATGAATCTCTTTTTCTTTCTGTTTCTCGGTAGGTGGATGTCTTTTTTCTCGCTTTTATTTTTCTTTTCGTACAATGGAGGATATGCTATAAAAATGACAGTGGGTGAATGTCACAATAGAGTTTTTTTGTTTGCAGATTTTGCTATAAAATGAGGAAAATCGCAATCCGACATCTAGTTGTGAATATTGAAATGGCTATTTCAAAATGCAGGAACGAAATATTTGAAATATGTACCTAACTATTCATTTACATCGTTTATAATATGGCGTTTTTACTTTTTGTGTCTAGTTGAAAGCTTTTTTTAGCATTGTAGCACGTAATTACAACAACTACGCTCTACTTAACACTTCCAGGACTCACAGTAGGTAGTTGTTGTAATTGCGTACTGAAAATCCTACTTGACTTTGCTTTGCTGAGTTCGAAGCTAAAAAATGGTACACCTTTTGTACGGCTGTATTATTAAACACGTATTCTAGTAAAATGAAGAAAAATTGACGAAAACTGAATGAAACAATTCAAAGAGACATTTTCAAAACAGAGTTTTATATAACCTGCAAAATTAATTTGATGTTTTTCTCGACTTTCGCGCTGTTTTTGCTTTGCGCTAAAAGCAAAAACTCCTAAAAGCAGTGTAGTAGTAGTAGCATTAATATAAAACCAGTTAAGTAGAGTTCTTATCTCCAATAATGTATAATGTATCATATACCCTATTTAAACACAAAAAATAACTCTTTTCTACTAGGTAAGAAAAAAATTATAGCAAAATGTTGTCATCTTTTCCAAAGGTACAGTTGTCTAACCTGATCAACTTCATTAAAAAGAGAAAGACTGACAAAGAAATCAGTGCGACAGAGAACAGACGTTCGCAAGTTGTCAAATCTGTTTTTTTCTTCGTACAAACGAAATTTTGGGTTCCAAATCAAAGCGATTTTCCATTTAACCATGAAGATGGCCGACGGCTCGACTATTTTACGAAGAAATAGGCCCGGAACTAAAGCGAAGGTATTATCCGTTTCTACAAAAACCAAAGCTATCCCAATCCGAGTGTTCGCAGCAAAAACAATTGTGCTGATAATCGATTTGTGAATGGGAAAAATCGCGACAGCAAATTGGGGCTTGGTTTTCACTTTGTGGCTGCTGTGCCTGTCTTCTCTGCTTAGGCGGAAAAAGACATCAACCCTTTAGAAAACTGATATTTTCACCCATTTTCCCTTTTTAATCCTTTTTTCGTGTGCCGTCCCCGTCCCCTTTTTCTGTGTAGTGATTTTTAATTATTTCCATGATCAGGGTATGCAGTCGTGCTGTGTTTACCCGCATCCCAAGTATATTTTCTGTAGCAATATGTGACCCTTTCTGTTTTTTTTTTTCTTTTTTTCTCAATCTCTTGCAGGACTTTTGCCGCTGGCCCGATGAACCTCTGGACGAAATGGATAGCACACTGGCTGTGCAACAATACATTCAGCAGTTAATCAAAAGGGATCCCTCGAATGTGGATTTGATTCTGACTATGCCGGAGGCACAGGACGAAGGTGTCTGGAAGTATGAGCATTTGCGGTAAGTGAAAGTTGCTTTAGTATTTTGTTGCTTAAAAGCTCTAACAACCTAGTTTTGTGATAGTAGATGCAATACTATATCTTTTATCGGAATCAAATTGAGTGCAGACATGTGTGAATGACTGGCCTTATGTTTAATTCATGGCGGGGGCCAATGATTGTCATTTATCTATTCCGTTCGGTTACGCCATGGAAGCCTTTGTATATTTGTTAACACAACAATAGCAAACAGCTTTATGTGGGGTTTCATTTTCATTATTCTTTTGTTGAGTATATCCATTTATTATCATTGGTACTAGATTTATAATTGTAAAACCATGCTTTTTCGGATGGATGAACTTAATAATGAGCATTAGGAGCGTTGTTTGGTAACCTGTCGAACTTCAACCATTGTTGAAACTTTTAAGGCTGTCCGACCATTATACGCCTTCTGCTGCACACTACTATTGGCAAATGAGTATCGAATACACAAACTTGCAAACAACTAATGAGAGTTACCCAGCATCGAAAGTTGGTTTGATCTCAACAGATTCAAAGTTAATAATTCGTGACACAACACGATATCAATATCTAAAACATTCAGTCTAGTAATTTGTGAAGTTTAATACACGTTAATTAGGAGAATTGCGTTTTCCAAATTTGATCACACACAATTTCCATTTAGAATATCCAAATTCAAACCCTTACCACACCACTCCGGGTTTGAGACATTCACACCTTGAATGGGATATTTCTCGATAGTTCTTGTAAGAGATAAAACCGCCTTCGGTTGATTTGGCGAATAGATAACTGTCTGAAGAAAGCCGGGTTTTGGTTTCGAACGGTAAAACCCGCAGGTATTATTAGTTGGTACAAATGGAAAATATGAATGAAATGTTAAACGTCTATAGACGATATCCTGTTCGATATAATTTGTTCCCGAACCTTTCGAAGCGTGCACCATTTACTCAAGCAATACTATCATTATGTTTACGAGCATCACCATCCGTTACCACCGAAGTATAACGTCCAAAACGCATTTGAACACTTGTTCTTTCTCGTTCTTTTAAATTTTTACACTCACTTTCTACAAGTATTACTTACTACGTCTTCGTTCGATCTAAAACTTAATAGTTCCCTCCAATCATGCATAATGACACCCTTAGGTCAAAACACAAACTCTATCTTTACGCTTGAGAATGTTTGAGTGTCAAAAAGTTCGTTATGGCAAATACTTGGATTTTCACAAATTTCTTTATTTTCAGACAATTCTGCATGGAGCTGAACGGACTGGCAGTGCGTCTTCAGACCAATTGCTTTCCGACATCGTGCACACAGATGACAGCAACCGAACAGTGGATATTCCTATGTGCTGCACATAAAACCCCCAAAGAATGTCCTGCCATTGATTACACACGTCACACGCTAGACGGTGCTGCTTGTTTATTAAATAGCAATAAATACTTCCCCAGCCGGTATGCAGACCAAACAAACGCCTATGCTATTTACTTTTTAACTAACAACCGTCATCTTCCTTTGCAGGGTCTCGATAAAAGAATCATCAGTTACTAAATTAAGTTCAGTTTGTCGTCGAGTGTATAGGATCTTTTCGCATGCGTATTTCCATCATCGGAGGATATTCGATGAATTCGAGGCCGAGACATTTTTATGCCACCGCTTTACGCATTTCGTTACCAAATACAATCTCATGTCAAAAGAGAATCTAATCGTCCCAATTAATGAGGAGGAGAGCTCAACGCCTGGCGAAAGCGAAGCCTAAACAAATTCTATAACACCACACCACACTACACAAAACATAAAGAAAAATATACAAAATAAACAAAATTATACGATAAACAATATTAGTAACATCCCGAATTGATTTTTACAACAAAAAAAAGAGAAAGTTTCTTAACAAACACAAAACACTGGTAACAAACTAAAACAATAGAAAACAAATAGGTAAAGTGAAACATGATATTGACAAGAGCATTTTGTTCATACAAATACAAAATAATAAAACCAACAAAATTAATGCAAAAAAATACAAATTTTAAATTAAAAACAAAAGGAACTTCCTTGGACATTCGATCCTCCCGCACTGGAAGGACGAAGTTCTCAGCTAAAGATATAGCTTAAAGAAACACATTTTTCTAATTCATTTCATTATTATACACCATTAACCCATTGTATTGTATTATTATTCTGATTATTATATAAATTAATTATTTAATTAATAATTAGTTGTTAGTTTGCACACACAACCCTGCTCTTGATTTTTTTCTTTACTATTTTCTGCTTGCTACTTTTTCGTTGCTCATTTCTTTTTTAATTCGCCTTAGAAAGGAGCTTAGGAACTGGATCGTGGTTCTAAAGTGTTTCGTTGCATTCAAAATAACCTTTTTAGACTGAGTTTGATGTGTAGGTAGCATTTATATAAGTGAGGCACTGTTGACAGGTGAACCCGTGCCTCAACAAAGCAGCTCTGAAGTCACCTGCATGTGTTAGTTTTGGTCCAACTTTCACTACTCCGTATTGGTTGAGGCTTTACTTAAATTGATGGTGGTGCACAATGCACATAGCCCAACGAACGTACGCTCTAGCTTCCATTTGTGTTATGTTGTCTCTCCTCAGCCACACATCGCCTTGACTGTCTGGGCGCTCCCACATGTGCTCTGTGAATCTTGTGCTTAGCAAACGACACCAGATATTTGCAAAGTCAACATGAGTTATTGATGCATGGCTATCTGGCTCCCATAACTATTAAAATGCTAAAATTTAGGATGTATGATTTAACCTAAAAGTATATGTCGGATTGCACATCCGTTGAAATTCGTGCAAGTTGACAATAATTTAGCTAAATTTGGATGAGTGCGATTTATCATCTCAGTCATTGGGTGTCCTACAGTACCTACGCTAAATGTTGTTTTCGAAGACTGATTCTGCGCCCGAGTTTTGCACTGATCTTTGCAGAGCTGAATGGGATAGGAGTTCCTTCAAAGTGATGTGTGATGTTCTGGTGTAAAGCGGAGAGAAATTCTTTAAAGTATCTACTTATCTCATCTTGTTATGAGAATTTGTGCTGGTGTCGTAGTAACAAAGCCTTCTTGGTACGTTGTTTCCCTGAGACCTACAGTTGGGCACTGCTGCGTGCGATAAAAGCATGAACTCATGTGTTAGTTCGAACTGCGTGAGAGATTAGCTATGCCTTGCGTTCCTGGCACGTATACGACGGGCTTGCGAATGATCGCTGATGAAACCGATACATCAAATAGTTTGTTTCATCCAGATATGTTTTCATAGAAATAGGTCGGCATCCTTAGGTAATTTACCAGCTATGAGGTTTTTCAAGATCTGCTCAGAGCGAGCACTTCTGTACAGTAGTGTCCATCTACTTTCGAGGATATTCTTACACTTCCGTTGTTAGACAGTAGTCTTGTTCTCTAGGAAATGTGCTTCACAAGTAAGTTTGGGAAGAAAGTTCTTAATATTGGTCTTAGCAACTATGAAAAGACATTTGCAGCTTTCTTATTAGTAACCCACCTAGTCAAGTGGTATATACATTATAAAATGTCTTGTATTCTTTTCCTCATGTTGATAGTCGAGAGAATTGAATATTTGTAGTTTTAAATTCAACTTATAATTCCGTAGACGACAATCGTCTCTGTTTTTATAGTATTAAAATGCATCTTTTTAGCATTTTTGTAATCCACCCGCGTGGAAAAATAAATACTTTCAATTGTTCCATTGAGGACAATAGGACTAGCCACCAACCATTCGTTTGAGTGAGTTTTTTTGACAGCAGTCAAAATAGACGTGTTTTTCTGAGCTTCGATCGTAGCAAAGCAAAGTTAACTCGAATTTTCAGCACGCAATTACAACAACTACTGTGACTTCTCGAAGTGTCAAGTAGAGCGTAGTTGTTGTAATTGTGTGCTGAAAATCCTACTTTACTTTGATTTGCTGAGAACGAAGCTCAAAAAAACAGGACTTACAGTTTTATGATGTATTGAGAAGTTTTCTTATGAGAGAGATCACTAGTCATCTATCATCTAGCGGTCAATAGAAGGCGGCCATTGTTCAAGCATAAGGCCATCCAAAATTTATGTTCAACTTTTTTATATTTAATTTTGTGAGTAAGACATTTTAGTAGATCGTAGATTGAATGAATTGTTGGGGAAATCGGGGGCTGTTTTTACACACGACACGATCTAGTATCCGAACAGTATTTTCAAATAAATACGTACGCAGGTATGCTCTGTCGAAGAAGTTTAATTCGTTTGCTAAGTCTTGTTGCCACAATACTTCTACTTTCAATTCAGTTTCCAGGAAATAAATATAACTGATCATCCAATTTTGATAAAAGCAATACAAAAATAGTCCTGTAAATCGGTTTGTCACTCGGTAGTCTTTCAATAAAAAAAAAACAGTGGTAATTTGAATTGATTTCCTGCAATTGCTCATCTCCGAAGACATGATTTCAAAATCTCTCTAGCAAGAACTTAAAGATTCTGCTAGAGCTTCCGGTTGAACTTGGAATTAGAAAGGAAACGAAAACTATTCAACTCTTTTTAGTTACTTTCTAATGTGATTTTATTTCATTCATCAATTTCCAAAACTGCACTTCAAACACATGTAGCAACGGTTTGATATTCTTATATTTTCATTGCTTTAGTTTTTATCTATTCTTTATCTAGAAAGTAGTAAACATGAAAAGAACAAACACCATTGAACTGAAGATTGTATCCAAAATAAATACCTTTCAGCAAAGCAATGATTTTTTTTTAACTAAAATAAAATACAAAATGAAATTATTACCAATTTATAGTAATTACAAAGAAAAATAAGTTTTATGTACTCATATTTTGTATATATAAGGAAAGCATTTTTAATATAAAATAAGTCTAACATAAATGTGAATAAACTATCGCGATGGTGTTTGGAAAAGTTCAAGAATGAAACGATTGGAATTCCGATTGTGGAGCCCTCTTAACTGAGTTAATGGTGACAATCCTATTTTTGTTTTTGTTCCGAAGTTTGACACCCTTTTAAGCCTTTGTATTCTTAGTTTTTTCATAGTTCATATAAACGAATTTATATAAAACTCACCAACTCATGAGCTAGTCGTTTATAAAATTAATTTCTTTGCTTGTAGTTTTGTAGAAAAATATGGTATTAAATTGTTTTTTTGAGTTCCCTTTTATATTTCGCAAAGGGACGTTATAAAGTTATAAATTAATGAAAATACAAATTAGGGCTCCATTGGTTATTAAAGAAAAAAAAAAGAGAAGAAAAAATGATAAAAACTGCGTGGATCCTCTGAGAGATTATTTAATAATGGTTACGAAGAATATATGAGAAGAATATTGAAATAATAAAACAAAATCCATTATACACATGATAATTTAAGGCGAAACATTATAGTGAACAATAATAATAAAAATTTATGTATGTAATCAATCTGATAGTTTTTTTTTTTCACTTTCGAGAGCATGAAACGGCCATCGACGGTCGCAAAAGGGGTTGGTAATGCCACTTTGGGGGTGATGATCTGGTATTCTGGACTTGGTGGAGGCGATGACTTTGCTAAGAGGTGTAGGGAGACGGCAGTCCTTGCGAGAATGTTTTACCTTTTAAACCTTTTTAACCTAGCTGTTGCAAGTGTCATTATGATCGACAAGAAGTATGTATGAGTCGCCAAGAATACGACGTACTTCGGGCAATATTATTACGGCTTGCTGAGCTTTATTCCTCTACGGTGGATGCATAAGCGGAAGAAATTTTAGCTCCACAATAATGCGCTTATTAATTTTAGCATGTTAGCATTCAAATAATATTTTCTTACTTCTACAAAACCGCAAGCGAATATTTGTTTGAGAGTTACAAAAAAAAGAGCTAAGAAATGTTGCGTATACGCCCGAGTATAATGTAACTCATTTTATGCGAATATGAGTATCGGCTATATAGATTCTGTAGGGAATTCAAGTGTTTGTCAAGAAAGACTGATGTCGCAAGTCTTCTCCAGCGCAAAAATAGAGCAGAAGAAAAAAGTCAAACAAGTTTCTAATAGTAAAAGTTCATACGCAGTCTTCTTGCTCAAGGGGATCGAAGATTCTCGTAATCAAAATAACATCCAGTTTTATAAGAATGCCGAGCAACTTTGTGTTGGCTTTAAAATCTGGAACGCATGCTCTTCGATGCAGCGCCGGAAGCATTGCCACCGAAGCACAGGAAACAGAAGATGTGCTAAGCAGCATTTCCAGCACTAACATAATGGACATAAAGAAGAGAGCGAAGGACAAATTCCACGAGCCATAAAAAAGTTTAAAAAACAAAACTGCCTTCGATTCTTGTGGCTTACCACAATTTGACTTCTTAAATCTGTTTCTGGATCATATTATGCACTGGTCGTTTGTCAACTCTGACGATTTCGACATCACCGATAGTTCCAAATCTGTCCATAAAATGTTCGAATCCAAACTTTTACGTTCGAGGTGACAAGGAAGACCCCAAAGAGAACAGGGGACAGACTTCTTCCAAAAGTTCGCTTTATCAATTCCTGTTGATAGTTGTAGAACTTATCTGTTCAAATATGAAATTAGTTATCTAAAGCAAAAGAGTTTAAATCCCTTTTTATTATAGTTTCCTACTTGAAAGTCACATTAAAATAAGGCTAGGATTCCATTTGTTCAGCATTCTGTGGTTTAGGTTTCTGTTGCTGTCTCTGTTGTTGTTGCTGTGGCTTGTTGGGATTTTGCGGCCGATTAGGATTCTTTTGGTGTCGGTTCTGATTACCATATCTTTGTTTGCCCTGATCATTGCGATTTCTGCCAGATCCACTAGGCTGATTGCTAGATCTTGCAGCGTTTTCTCTCGCAGGACGTTCCACCCAGAATGGGGTTTTAGTGCCAGTCTTTTGAAGGCTGCGAGAGAGAGAGGTTTATTGAAAATGTATTATAGTGTCTCTCATAGAAATGTACTTGCCCAGTTGTGTTAGCGTCAACCTCGTCAAGCGTGAGCAGGATATGGACGCATGGTATCTGTCGATTTGCAACAATTTCCTCTAGACCCTCCATCTGTGGCAACCAATGTTCTTCGATACTATGACGTAAATTCACAAGTTAACCCAATTACGTTGAAAATAAATTTCTATCCTTACGCTTTGTATGTTAATCGTGTAATTTGATGAAGTGGATAACTACGTTTAAGGATCTCCGCACATGATATCGTCTTTACAATCCCGCCACCATAGCCCGACCAGACAAGCGTACGATGTTCGGCCTTGTCGAGCGACTTTTTAGCATAGTCAACCACGTTCGAGACTTTGGTGCTGCCTTTAACCTAATAATACCATATAAGAAGAAAATACACATCACGTTTGTACGTCACTTACTTGCATCCACAAGAAGTCCTTTGGTAGGTTATCGAATGGGAGCTTCTCTTTTGTGATCTCCTCCTCCACGTTCTCTCCTTTTCGATAGTGCATCATTTTTGGGTGTTTTATTCAAAAGACAAAAACTGCAAATGAAAGGAGAAGAAAGCAAACGGTCATTTGAGTTTTTCTTTAAAATAATTCATAATCCCTCATTTATTGTGACCGCATTTTAAGTTCAATATTTTCTCATGACGTGACATGAATTCCACGAAAGCAAAAAGAAAGAACGAAAGCAAAAAGAAAGAACGAAACCCCAACGAGACAGAGTAAAAATAGTCGCACTATGGAATTCTTTCTCAAGAAAGAAAGGATCGAAAACGAGTATTTTCGTATGGAATTCCTATGCGTATGCGACTCCAACGGCAAGAAAATGGTACTTTTTGCTGCCATGGGTGTGAGGAATAAGGCGATGGGTTTAATTGCTACCCACTTGGGGTGGGCTTCCTTATTGTATTCGCAAGAGGGTGGTTGGGAATGAATTCGAAAATGAAGTTGTACATGAAATGTGAGAAATGTTGGGAAACTTTGTGCGTCTGTACGGTGCGTGGGTTTGAATTTATTGATTGATAAATGATGGAGAGTCCTAAGTTGCCTTCTTGCAACTTAGGACACGTGAGCTATACTTATGACGAGTAACCGGCAAGTTATGAGGTTTTCGTTGGTCGATACTCGTTGCCTATGAAAGTAAATATGTACAATCATATTAGGTACCTCAACAATCTGTATTCTCCCCAACTCTATTTCTTCGGTATATGAATGTTTAGGTCGGCGAATAATTAAATATATCCACAGCATCCACACCAAGGATGTTCTTGGAGACACAATAAGTTCGTCAAATAAACGAAAGGCAGAATCAGTGTCAATTTAGTTAATTAATAATAATAAGCTGACAAAGAGTTACTTTAGTCCGAAGCAGTTCTCTATAAAATATAGGTTTTCAGAGGCACTCAGCGCCAAAGCAGTCTGAGCCATATTTTCAAAAAGTTCAACTGATAGAATTTTTGGAAAAAAACTAAAGCTTGGACTGATAAAAAAAGGGGAAAACAGTCTTCAAAGTCTGGGACCACTGGGACCACCGCCATAATATTAATATATTATCGCGTTTTCTCTTATTAACTTCTCTTATGCAGAGAACCAATTCCTGTCCTATCCTAAATTTTTCTCTTCAGCTTTCGTTTTTGCGCAATACGTTATTTGTCGTTTTGAAGTGGGGTCGTTAATTATTTCAGTCACAAACTCTGAAATACATATTATGTATGCTGACGATGCCCAAATCCGCCACAGATGCAAGCTTGGAATGATCGAGGATGGGGCTCTGAAGCTCAACAGTGACCTTAAGGGCATTATTCACTGGTCCGAAGAAAAAATCTCAATGCATAATTATTTATAAAACTTAACTCGACATTAGTTATTTTCCTATCCTGTATCTCCGCAATTCTTTTCTACAATATATGGCTTACTGACTGATTTTGTCAAATCAGAAAGGGCCCTTCACAAATACCGTATAGGTCAGTATGTTTCTGCGTGTTCCTCGTTTTTAAGACAGTCCTCTCTCCAGAGCGTTCGCGATAATTTTAAAGACGCCTTTGTCTGCTTTTTCTGGTATACCACCATTTTCATGCATGCGGTGTTCTTGTTGCGTCTTCCA
This sequence comes from Cheilosia grossa, assembly GCA_963082955.1. Lineage (NCBI taxonomy): Eukaryota > Metazoa > Arthropoda > Insecta > Diptera > Syrphidae > Cheilosia > Cheilosia grossa. The sequence continues at coordinate 27,380,049 of OY720148.1, forward strand.
TGTTTAAATTAAGTCGTTTGGTTTCAGGATATAAATCGTGTCAAGGAATGACTTTAAGATCAGAGAAAAATTCCTCTTTTAACACCTTCCATTCGTCTATTAAAACTCTGCTTGCTCACCTCCTGTCTGTTTTTAACAACACAAGTCGGTTTGTCCCCTATTCACTTGACCTACTCATTCCCATCGTCTTCATAGTAAATAAAAATCAAAATGGTCTTCTGCAGAGATCCCGCCATATAACTCTCTATGGCAAAACTATTAAAAAAAAAAACACACAAATTCATTAAGTTGCCAGGATTTTCAATAGAATTCCGTGAAAACAGTTCAAAATACCACAAAACTATGCCAATATACCGCCCGAACTTTCTACTCTCTCACTTTATTCAAAGATTACGACAGCGGTTTGCCACCCTAAGCGAGCTCCCCACTAATTGGGTCAGAGTCGAAGAAAAACGAAAAAGCCACCGACTCGGAGCAGCAACAGGCAGTAAAACAATTAACCGCCAGCTAGTTGCTATAAATTCGCCTTACTTACCCGTTTAATGAAATAAGAAATAACACCGTGACCTAAAGCAACCATTATTCCATCAAAACCGACGAGAATTTCTGAAAAATAAAATTTTTCTCCGCCTTTGATGGGTTAGGTTGGCAATCAGGACTCAATTAAAATTGCAAGGAGCGAAATTGATTTGAAAGCGAAAAAATATCACTTCAGATTGATTTCAATTGTGGTCGAAGTGCATCAATAATCAATACAGTCCCTGGTATCGACAGAACACTTGTGTATGTCGCGGGACACAAAACAATTTCAAGGAGTTGTGAAGCGGAACTGGATTAGAAAAGCGTAGAGAAACGCAGAATATCAGTAAAGAAAGAATCGACATCTCTGTTGGCAATTATGACGCACGACGGATGATTGTGTTGTATATTGATTCGGTAGCTCATCGACAAATGGAAAGCGAAATCACACGCTCGCATGGTATGGAAGTTTAGCAATCAACAGGTAATAGGAACAGCTTACGAATCGACAATTATGTCCTCGACCAGAAAGACTTGATAAAGATTTGAGTATGGAAGAGATAAAACTGAACTTGTGGTGTCTGTCCGAATCCACTTACCTTCCTAGGACACATTCAACAAGTAGAGCGGAAAAGAGCTAAAAATATGGAATTCAAGTCAAGAGTTCAATTCGTCTATGTGTGGTCGTGGACATGTGATAGTACGTGTATTACAATCGCCCCCCAAACAAGGAGGTTGGCCCAATTTTGTGTAGAGGAAGTTCATCTAAATTCCACAGCAGGATAGGAATTTTACTTTGCGGTTCGACTTGGTAGTTGCGCCACAATGATGTTCAGTTGTGGTTAAAGACCTTTTGCGCAGAGCAAAACAAAATTAAATATTATGTGAGCAAAATATCCTATAGACAGATGAAGAGCGAACTTCTCTGAATTGATCAAGAAGAAAGTTCTAAGGTAGAAGAAGTTACTACTGCAGTGAAATCGCTAAGCCTAGTTTTTCGGAGATTTTTGAGAAGATTATTGTAAACAAAGTGCTGGTTTTCGTAGAAAAAAAATAATTTCCTCTGTAAGTCCCAGTTTGGTTTCATTAAGTTAACCGAAGATGCTATTCCAGCAGTCTTAAGTAAAATCCATTATGGTTTGGATACAAATCAGGAAACAGCTGCTTTGTTTCTGGATCTCACCAAGGCTTTTGATTTAGTGAATCACTCGATCCTACTTGATAAACTTAGCGCAGCTGGGTTAAGAGGTAGTATACTGGATTGGTTTGCATCCTTTTTACTTAATAGGAGGCAGCGTACGAAGATAAATTGAGTTTTAAGCGAAGAAGGGATGTGCCCTAAGGAAGGTGTACCTCAGGGTTCTGTCATTGGACCGATTCTCTTCGTTGTTTACATTAACTCCATATTTAGTATGAAACTCCACGGAGAGATAATTGCGTATGCTGATGACCTAGCGCTGTCATTTCATTTTAAATTCATTTAAATTATTATCATTCATTAAACTTATGTGCTAGACAAAAACGATTAAACCTAATTTAAAGCTAACATTTATCTTATTCTAGCTTACTGGCTCTTAGCGAGCTCTCTAAACTTAACTAAATATATCCATAAAATGATTGCCTTTCGGTCTTAAATCTATCTATATTTAAATGGTTTGTTTTTTAATCTTCAAGAAACTTCCAAAACTTGAATTCTCTATTTTTATTTATATGCAACGAGTTCATTGGACGCTTTAAGATCACTAATGATGCAGGGTTTAAATTTGCTCAGCAAGTGGTTTGACTTGCATCAGATGATACTTAGCAGAAAATCCAAGGCCATGTTTTTCTCGCTAACCTCGAAAAATGAAATTTTAACTGTACCATTATTCACTGCTCAAAAGACAATCGTTTTCAACTGCAATTCGTAAAAGAATTCAGATATTTAGGAGTTCTACTGGATTCAAACTGGAAAGCTCATATAAAAATTATTAAACAACTGCTCTACGTTTCAACAAGTAAACTCGTTTATCTACGTAAATTGGTTCCACGCAATCCACTATTAACAATTTAGTATGCATTAGTTCATCAAGACTTAACTATGGACTTGCATGATGGGGTAGCGCTTTTGTGACCAGTCTGAAACCGTTTACTGTTGCGCATAAAAAGATTATTAGAGTGATATCAAATAGAAGTAGGTACGAACCATCACTTCCGTTGTTTCAATCTGTTACAGTGTTCTTTTCTTACCAAGGGGACTACAGTAGTGGCCATGTTTCTAAGTGAATCGACATCATTTATTCTTAAGTTAATATGTCCACTTCTTATAAAAAATATTTTTAAAACTTTCTAAATATATATATGTATCTGATCAAATACTTAGAAACGCTTTGCTGGGCTGTTTTCGAGTGAATGTGAAGGGACCAACCGACCCGTTATTTAGTATAAGAAGCTTAGAAAATATGCAACATGTTATTTACATACTTGGCGAAGCTTGGGTAAAAAAGACAAACGTGAATACGTCCGTTTAATTTGCTATGTACGAGTATGTTAGTACGGTTCCATTAAAAAGAGTGGAGAAGTCTAAATATTTCGGGGTTTTATTCTCGAGCGACGGAAGAAGCAATGGTTTCTTCGAGTTTTATCTAATTTGGACAATTTTGAGCCCATTAGTCCATTGTGCGATCAGGACTGAATTTGGTGTCTAAACTGGTTTTACGATTTTCTAATTCGGTGTTTGCTCCAACCCTTACCCATGGTCATTCAGTTTAGGTACTGTTCGAGAGAATAAGATCGCGAGGCTGCGGATTTGAGATTTCGTTGCATTGAAACTGACCTACGACGGCTGAAAAGAGAACCTTTCTCACGACAGAGATGTTTACGGGGATTGGGTAGATTTTGGATAGTGGAGAAATTGCATTCTTTGAAGGCTGGTACGCAGTTCAAGGGAAATCCAATTTTTCACACGAATTTTTCACTGCTAAATGTCAAAAAGAACTGTCCACATTAAAATTTCACTAGGCAGTACGCAGTTCGAGTGGAAAATAGCGCTTCCAAAACTGAGTTGCAGGTGGCGATACTGCAATCACTCCACAGCTATTTAACTTGGTTTTTATTGTCCGTCGCATTAATTTTTCTGACATTTCAGCGTGAAAAATTATTTCTAGGAAAGCCTTTTAGAAATTTGGTTAGAATTTCAGATGTTTCCTAAGACAATACTTAGTTTTTCGCATTTATAAAATAGTTTTTTCATTGAATATAGTGCGATAATGTTAGGTGTACAACAATTTAGTGGCAGGGTTGACCTTTTCCATATGCAGTGTGCCTCAAGAATATTTTTCCACACAGTTTTGCTCAAAAAAAGCTAGCAGATGAATTTACGGATCTTAGAAAATATGTTTAATTACCATGCACTGTTAACTGCCTAAATTTGACGGCTGTTCTTATTATTTTTACAAACATTATTTGCAAATTGAAAACAATTAAAATTGTCATGAACAAAATACAAAACATTATTTTTTTTTGTGTTTGAAGGTTCACTGGAAGGGAAAATCATCGAAAGGCAATCGAGAGGTAGGTACGCGGGAGATGCTTCGGCTTCGGCAATAGTGAGCGTCTTTAAACCGATATAAAACACCTCCCGAGGGCACAGACTTTACTTTTTTGGTAGAAAATATCACGGAATTTCTTTGCCCTTGCTTATTTATCTAGATCAAGAGGTTTTATCCGCCTTTATCTCCTGATTTCATTGTCTGTATTTAATAATTCGGTTACGTCTAAGCTAACGTGGTTGAGAAGCTTACTTTTGTGCACTTGATCAACTTGTTTAACTTCTTTTTCAACTATTTCAATGTTTAGATCTCTATGTACATCAGTGTTGTGTGTACCGAGGCGCATTTGACTATGTCTATGTTCATTTCTAATTGAAAGCCTTAATTTTTTTAGAAACTCATTTGGCATGCCCACAACTGGTCCCCATAGGTCCAAACTGGTTTCAGAATTCGATGGTAAATAGCACTAATTGTGGTTGGACAGGGATGAATATCTTCCAATAAGTCAATACATTTTACTGTATCACATGATTCCAATTTGTTTCCTCCAGCTGTTTTCTTGTTTAGTAGAATAAAATTGCGAAAGTGGAATATTAAAGTATTTTTTATTTTATAGGTACCTAACCTAAGACCTTTTTGAACTCCCAATAAAACAAAATTTGGAGTCAGTCACCTTGCATAAATTTCTCCATGAAAAATCTCCAAACAAATATTTCACATTCAATTTCACAGCACTCTTTGGAGAGGAGTGAAAATTTGACTTTCCTCGAACAGTGTACCAGCCTTAAGATCTTGGCTTTCTGGCTTACAAGAGATCCAGCTTGTGTGGGATTGAAACCGAATGAATAGCGTTTTGCGGCGAAATTTCGGTGAAAGATCGCAAAATAAACAGTCATTGGATTCGCTTTTTTATCGAAATTGTGTTTAGCGATGAGATTTTTTGCTTAATGGGAAAATATGTCAACAAGCAAAATCGTCTAATTTGGAGATAAGATAATGCGCATGAGATTATCTAAACGCAGGAAAACAGAATAATTCACAGTCCGTGGAGTTTTTTTTTTTTCTTCAAAACTGAGGCTTAGTCAGCGAGCTATTTTCTATAGAGCATGAATATGGTTGACGTATGTTGTTGCCGTAGGATGGGGCTGTATGCAATAAGGAAAAACGAAACAATCAGCTTATTGAAGGAAATATTGGATAACCGCTTATCCGAAATGGAAATGGACGTGTAAATTGACCTCCAAGATATTGTGACTTGTGGTCGAAAAGCGAAAACGTTGTCTCTCGGTTCTCGGATGACATTCTGATGGCCAAATGTCCAAAGTTGTGTTTAATACGAAATATATAAACAGGGTTTAATAAATTTGACTGTGTTTTGTTTAGTATCAAAATTGTAGTACTATCGTCAAAAAAAAAACTGCCTGCGCTGATTACTAAAGATTACTTTTAGTGACTTTAAATTTACGGAAGCTCACAACTGCGAAATTTCTATAAAATTTAGTCACAGTGAACTACTTAAATTTAAAGTTGAAACTAAAAATGTTTATTGGTAAGGCCCTCTGTATTTTTGAATCGTGGAGATAGTTTTGTTGCTTGTTGTGGGTAAGCGTACACTCTTCAATTGGGCCTTCAATTTTAGGACATTTGGAAGTACAGTTCGCCTCTGTTCTTTATTTTTATAACTAATCGCGAAATCTTGAGAAACTTCACAAGTACGGTAAAGGTGTCAGCAGTGAATCAGGGTACACAGTGAATCACTTGCTCTCATAATGTCTTTTTTTATTTTTAAATTAATCTGGAAAAGAGAAAATAACACATTTTCATTTCCCCTCGCAACAGACTATAAGTCGCGATGGAGTTGTCGAAGGTTATTCTCGTGTGTTTGTGTTTTCTGCATAGGTAAGTATTTTTTTTTTTTCTGTTCAGTTACAATTGAAATTGCTCAATTTACAGGCCCTTAGGACTCGTCGCGATATCGCTGATATTATTTGCATTCATCAGTTACTCTCTGGAAACATAGATTCCCCACATCTACTGCATCAGACATCATTGAACACTAATCCTCGTCGTTTACGATCTATTCCCTTTTCCCGGCTTCCCTCCCCATCGCCGTACTGACTATGGCCAACACGAGCCTTTACCAAGAATGCTTTGCAGTGCAAATATGTTGCCCATCTTATTTGACCTAAATTGCACCAAAGCAACTCTTAAAAATGCGCTTCACAATTTACCCCAACCATAAATATCTCATTTCCTTTTAACTAATGAATTTTTAAATTTAATAAATCATTATGCATTTATGTATTGTATTTTGTGTTTAGTCTTAAGTTTACGTGATTGTTAGTTTTTATACGCTTGTATTAAGCAATTAAATTAAATTAAATTATTTCATTTGCGTCTAATATTTGTGCTTTTGCTAATATATCCTTTATAATTTTTTTCGATTTGTTTACTTTGGTGAAATATCTTATAAGTTATTAACATGTTTTTCTGAAGCGAGAACAGTGTTCACAGTGAATCAGTTGAAAGTGGTCCGCAGTAAATAATTGATTCAAGGCCCCAGAATTACAAATTTTCATTCCATGTTAGTTTTTCAAAAATGGATGTTCGCTAGAAGCTTATAGCAATAATTATTATGAGCAATGGAATTAGCAGTTTTATTTTTATTTTATTTTCATACAACAAAATAACATTTGGTTGCAAAAAAAGTAACGTTTTGTGATATTTTTACTGACTAGAACTGTTAAGTTTTGTTATTTATGTTTGTATTATGCTTGAGGATTTTATTTTCGTTTTTATTCTTTTGTTTACCCCTATATAATTGAAATGAATTGACAAACATAAATATGTTATGAAAAAAACTTGTGTTTTTACTGAATAAACTGATTTTAAAAACCTGTTTCACTGTGTGCCATGCGCTGATTCACTGTGTACACCCAAACACAGTGGTCACATGGGAAGGGTAGCTTCAACTAAATATTTTAGTATCTCAGCATTAATTAAGCTTTGAGATTTTGTGCTTAAAATAAAGATAAAACATTGAAAAAGCTGTGGAATAAATGTTAAGGCTATACATACTACTAAAAAGCGAACTCAACGGGGCAAGACGTAAAATGTGATCCACTGTTAACACCTTTAACCTAACCCAATTTGATATTTCCACGAAATGTCAATAATTTTTCGTATTTAAGTTCGATACCAGATTAAAATTCACTGCGTTTGTTTACTCTTTTTGAAACGACTGACAGTCCATGACCAACAACAAAGTGAATCAAATCTTAAGGAAATATTTTTTTATGCAATTTATTGCCAAGGACTTTTATATCGGCCCAAAAATAATGTGAAATAAAAAATTAAATTACTTATACACTTTGAATTGAAATGGAATTAATTAAACTCCTCAAATGGCTTTAATACAATATTAAAATCATTCTAACCCACCCACCGTTCAAACAATTAAGTTCAGCGAAAACGTGAAGCTCTTTGCAAAATAATTTGCACTCATAAAGAATGATATGCTGATAAGAAATCCACGGCCACATAATTGATAGGACTCTATCTGCCTTGCATATTGTGTGTGAGTTCCGCTAAGTGTTTTAGCAGAACTTCGGTCTCCACTTTGTATGCATATACAACCCTCCTATGCGATATATATGTTTATGAGCACAACAAAACGGGGGAAATTAAGATGATGAAATCAAAAATGAACTTGTGCGCATAATTGAAAGAGGATGGGTGTCCTGACTCCTGACGATGGCATCTTGGAATTCCACTGCAAAAGGTTGAGGGTGAAATAGATAAAGGAGGACAGCACGCAACAGGACTGTGAATAACCGAATCGAAATCCATCCGAGGATTTAAGTACAGGTCTGGTTCGACGGAAGATCAGTTGCTGCTCGGTGGTCATTGGATACGGTTGTGAATTCCCCTAGAGCATTATATAAAAAACGAGTAATATTTAAGTGTAAGTTGCAAGTAATCGCATACTTAAAAAGATTAAGAAATAAATAGTGACAAAAAAAATACACTAACAAGCCTCAACGTTGAAGTGTGAAGTAATAGTGAAGAATTTCCTAAGGACTATCAAGGTTGTTTAATAAAATAATTGTGAAAAGGGTTCTATTAACGTTTTTTAACCATTTTAACGTGCAACCATTTAAATTTTTCGTTCATGCAAGATTATTATTATTATTTTTTTTAAACTTTATAGTGATTTAATTAAGATTGGGGTATGTGGGGCGCCTACAACGGTTTAAAATTATTTAAATACATTTTCAACGAGTGATCTACCCCGCATAGAGTTTTCTAAATAGCCCTTTCTTACTACTTTGATTATCCAGCAACAAACATTATTTTTACCAATTTCTTTTTAAATAAAGTCGGGGATCTTTATGGTTCGCATATATTTTTCGATTGGAATAAACAAATATATCATTCATACGAAAATTGGAAGCCTCTTGGATTGTAGAATGTTTTTTGGTGCCAGCTGTACCCCTCCGGCGATAGTCGTGATTAAAAATATACTTGAAACAGAAATTGCATCAAGAATTCAACCGACTTTTCCAAATACCAATCCACACCAGGAATGGAAAAGTCGATACAATTGTACCGAATTCGATACAAATGAGTTTGCCCAAGTACAAAACTACAATTTGCTTTAATTCGATACAATTTATCTATCCTATTTATTCCAAAAATATAAAGTCCAATCAATTAACGAACTACCTATTTGTTTTAAGTTTTACTCAAAGCATGGATTCTACTTTTCATTAGAAACTCATCCAGTTATGAGTTTCCAATTTAAGGCAATATTTTCAAATAAGAATGTGCCAAATGTGTGCAGGGTTGTCAGAATTTAGGGTGCTTTAAGCGCCCAAACCAAACCTTAAATAAATTTAGCCCGAAATTGTTGCCCAGAAAGAAGCAAAAAAATCGTGGAAAATGTCTCCCACTTACACATCTAACTTATTCGGGCTGTGAATTTTATTTGACTTCTATCTTCATCAATTGACTTTTGTGGCTTCTGTCGAATCAAACGGCCTGTAAAATAAATTGCTGTGCTTGCAAGTTGAACGACTTTTCGATGTCAATGGACTGTAAGAGTGCTGCCAAGTTTCTTTATTTTTTAATTATGTGAAGGAATAAAACAAAAAACAAACAAAATTAACACAAAATTTGTAAAACGTGTTGGGCGCTCATGGAAGACATTTCCATCGTTTTTTTTTTTTTTTTGTTTTTAAATAGCGCAAAATACGTTCATTTAGTGGAACATTTTATATTTTTGCTTTACCAACATGTGGTTGCAATTACCACTCCAATCTGCACCAACAACATTGGACATTATTTTTCGTTATTATTTTTTGTTTTAACTAAAAATTTTTAACTGAATAATTTTTATTCGCGGACTCTTTTCTACGAGTGTGTAACCGAAAGGAAGAAGGATTTTTCGTAAATCGTAAATTGTAGTATGTTTCTCAGTCGTTTGTTGGAGTGCATTAAATCCCGGAATGTATGCCCAATACCTATAGTACTGAAAAATAAGTAGTATGTAATTCACTTGCAGCGTTTTCTTCTGTTTAAAAATCCCGGCTATTAGAGAAGCGAGTGGGACGTTATTTTTCCTTTTAGCACATTTGATATCTCACAAGGATGCAGTATTTAGATAGAATCCTCTTATTTTAAAATATTCATGTAAAACTTAGCATAGTTAAATTTGGTTCCTTTAAGTTTGTAGTTCGAAACATAAATTTAAGATATTAAAAACAAAATGAGCCTAGAATGAATAAAAAAGTCTGTCAGTAAAGGATATTTTGAAAAGTCACAACTAAAAAAAAAAACGCTAAATCAATAAGTTTCAGGACTTCCAGTTCGCATACTGCAACGATGCGTATTACGTATCACATTTTAGTGAATAACATTTACTAAATAAATTTCATTACCACTATTATAAGACATGAAATAGTACAGGTCTAGAACTCGTATTTAAAGAAGGGATACCCGTCATTTCGGAATATCTGGAAAGATATAATTGGATGCAGTAGTTATTGGGATGGATTATGGAACGAGGGTCGCTGTTCCCATCCGCAGAAAAAACTAACTTTTGACTGACAACCGACAATAAAACTGTCCAAAAAGAGTTCCTATATCCGGTCGATTGGAATCGAAAAAATTCTTTACTATAAGTTTTTTCGATTCGTCCCAAAAACATAATAAAAATCTGTACTGCGCCAAGTCGGATAGGTAAGGCTCTATGTTCATATCGCTAAGAGTATTTAATAATAGAGCCAAATATAGACATAAGCCTCGAGATATTTGTACATCTGTCTGACTAAAAACTATTTTGAGAGCGAACCAGAATTCAGACATGCCGAGGCAAATACTACAACAGCCGTGTCTATCTACCGACAGTGCGCGAGGGTACCTTTCGCTAAGCTTTCGTCCCAGAAATAAAAACGCACATAACACGAACAGTTGTGAAAAGTTAGTCCTAATATATCTATATGGGCCCGTTGTGCCAATTATTTAATTTACGTTCCTTAGTGTTTCATGTGCGTAAAACCTATCAGTTGACATCTAGCCTAGGCTTAACAAACGTTAATGAAAACTCAGCGCTCCTGCAGGTGGAGTGAGTGTGTCAAATAGTTAAGCATCTAAACAGCATTGAGTATTAACCTGACCAAGGCACAGAAAAGCGAAACAAATGCCTCAGAGAAATCCCGAAATTTTTTTTTTTTAAATCTGGTCCACAAGTCAATTAGCCTTAATTAGTATGTAGTTAATGATTTTTAATTTTGTGAACCCTTTTTATAGTTCAAGCCCATTTAAACAAAAAAAAAAAACATGAGGCACTCCGGGAGTGCCGAACTGCGTCTTGTGCTCCACGCCTTCGTTACTCAGAATAGTCGAAATATATCCTCTTGTTCGCACAAAATCCACAAAAAATGGCAACGTTAGCAGCGCAGAAGAAGGAATGATGATGTTTGGCGACCGAAAAAAGCATTTGTCCTCTTTAAGACCATTTTCAGTTGAAATAAAACTTTTTACTTAAATAAGCTGTGGGTTCGTAGACAACAATGTGTTGAAATAAATGGCAATTCATCAAATTTCCTTCATAATCCTACTGGAGTACCTAAGGGCTCAATTCTTGGACCAATTCTATTCACGCTATATATCAACGAACCTCCGCAAATTATCCAACACTGCTCAATTCTATCATCTATATGCGGATGACGTACAACTAATAATAAGATAATGAACAGGCAATTGAATTAATGTATTTGGACTTGTCATCAATCTTACAGTGGTCTCAAAGCAATTGCCTACTTTTGAATCCCCTTGAGTCTAAATCACTTCCTATATACAAGAAGTTATTTTATATATCAACTCTACCTCCCCTAAAACTTGGCGATGACCCTTTAGTATGTTCACACAGCAGAAAACCTCGGGCTATTATTCAATCGCACCTTAACATGGAACGATCATATCAACAGCGCTGCCGGTAAGATATATGGGAGCTTACGCGCTCTTCGAGTGACCCAAAGCTTTATTCCTAAACAGATAAAACTACTACTATCTAAAACGCTCTTACTGCCAGTGTTGTTATACGGGTGCGAAGTTTTTTGCCATACTGATTATGAGACTAATCGAAAATTGAACGTGACATATAATAATATTGCTCGTTATGTTTACAGTCTGCGTTACTATGATCATGTTTCTGCGTTCTCTAAAAGTATATGTGGCGGCTGCAGCCTCGATAGCCTACTGAAATTTCGATCATTGTCCTTCTTGCACAACGTCATCAAAACTAAACAGCCTGACTACCTTCACAACAGAATTAATTTCCCTCAAACGTTCATTTGTTTTAACCATGCCTCGATATCGTTATCTTACAACGGGACGACAATTTTTTGTTCACGTTATTCGCCTCTGGAACTCCCTACCAATTGCGCTGAGAAGAATCGGAGATACAACTCGTTTTAAATCCTGTCTCTTTATGTATTTGGCAAATGGTTACACATAGTACTAAAGGGTTTTCCAATGAGAGGTGTTACTGTGAATGACCCGCTATTACGGTAGCTGTCACTTTTGAAGCTTTTATTCTTTGACATTTGACAAGTAGAAACTACGCCATTACTTAAAATGGAACGATACACGCTTCAACAACGCATTGAAATTATTAAAATTCACTACAAAAATGGTGAAACGCTTGCAGTCACAGTTCGCAAAATTAAAACATTTTTTGGTCGTCGTGAAGCACCTTGTCGGACCGCAATACAGAAATTGGTGGAACAATTCGAGCTGTTAGGACAAGTTAGTTATGTGAAGAATAAAACCCGTGCACGTCGCTCAAGAACAACTGAGAATATTGCTGCTGTAGCCCAAAGTGTTGAAGAAAACCCAGGTTTTTCCATTCCTCGTCGTTCTTTGGAATTGGGCGTTCCACAAACGTCATTACACCGTATTTTATGGTCGGAGTTGGATTGTATTGATCTGGACAACGTTGACTTTCAACAAGACGGCGCTACGTGCCACACAAGCAACGAAAGCATTGATCTTTTACGGTAAAAGTTTTCGGACCGTGTTATCTCTCGAAGAGGTGATCACAATTATTGGCCACCGAGATCTTGTGATTGAACACCTTTCGACTTCTTCCTTTGGGGCCACGTGAAAGATAAGGTCCATGCCAACAGCCCAGCGTCGATTCAAGACCTCAAGTATAAAAATCGTGAGGCCATCGAGGACATACGGCAGCCACTTTGCGATTTGGTTATGGAAAATTTCATGAAAAGGATATGGTCCTGTATGCGTGCTCGTGGTGGCTATCTGGCTGATGTTGTTTTTCATTACTAACGGCGTTCCTTCCTCTTTATTATGAAATAAACATCCGATCATTTATCTCAAAAAATGACAATTTTCTTTGAATACCAGAATAACACCTCTTCAACTTTTTCAATTTTTTATGTTAATTTCGATACATACTACTTTCAACTATTTTAGAACACTGTAATGTATTACAATTTAAGGCTTACAATAATTTAAAAGACTTATGTCTTACCTTGTAAGTGATTTTTGAATAAAATAAATAAATAAAAACAAATTTGGCGGACGATTTCACTAAAATTCTGTCTCCAAAATCCGTACGGATTTGGTGAGTACTTTTAACGCGAAGTGGTCACATTCTATATTTATTAAGCTTCCTAATGTAGAATCTAACACCAAAATGTACATCTTTTAGTCGTTAAGGCAATTTATCAAAATAATCGTTCAATTGCGGTTAGTTAGTTATTTAAAAATTTAATTTGAACTTCTTCTACACACAGCATGGACAGCAATGAGTTTCGAAAGCGCGGCACAGAAATGGTGGAGTACATCTGTAAATATTTGGAAACCCTAAACGACAGGCGCGTCACACCCAGCATTGAGCCTGGCTACCTTCGCCAACTTCTGCCAGGTATACATAAATTATTGCCAAACATGTACATTGTACATGTACAATTCCTGACACTCTCGATTAGGTGAAGCTCCGCACGAGCCCGAGGCATGGGAGATGATAATGGCCGATGTTGAGGAGAAAATCATGCCAGGCGTGACGCATTGGCAGCATCCACGCTTTCATGCGTACTTTCCGGCGGGCAATTCATTTCCATCGATTCTTGGCGACATGCTGAGTGATGGAATTGGTTGTATAGGTTTCTCCTGGGCCGCCAGTCCGGCGTGTACAGAACTAGAGACGATAGTTCTCGATTGGCTTGGTAAGTATTTGAGTAGTGGTTGTTATCTCAAAATTAATATTATTGATTTGTTGACTTGTTTGTCTTCAAAATTTCAGGTAAAGCAATTGGTTTGCCCGATCATTTTCTCGCACTGAAGGAGGGGAGCAAGGGCGGTGGTGTGATTCAGGTACACAAATTGCTCTCCAGAGTTTGAAAGTAATAATACAAAAATTAGAAAAGTCCGCCGCACAATTTGTTGGCCAAAAATAGATGTGGTTTTTGTTTTTAGATACCTCAATTTTACATTTTGTTTCAGACTTCCGCTTCGGAGTGCATTTTGGTCACAATGTTGGCGGCGCGTGCTCAAGCCTTGAAACGCTTGAAGTCTCAACATCCTTTTGTTGAGGAAGGACTGTTGTTGGCCAAACTGATGGCATATTGCTCGAAGGAGGCGCACAGTTGTGTGGAGAAGGCCGCCATGATATGTTTCGTTAAGCTGCGGATCCTAGAGCCTGATTCGAACTCATGTCTAAGAGGGGACATTGTTAGACTGGTGAGTTGATTCGAGATGTTTAAAAATTGATGTGATGAACAAGAAGTCAGACATGTTTAACTGGTAGGTTCATAAATTGCATCGACTCTACGATACTGTGTACTAGAAATAATACGTTTGAGGTCCGTTAGTTCTAGGATAAGTCTTTCGCTTTGTACAATACTTTTTTATGCGTGGAATTAGTGGTGGGGTGAAATGGGCCACAAAACGGACAGCAAAACGAATTGGACATTAGCAGATATTCTTCTTAACCTAAGGCGTGCACGTGCATGGAAATTCGTGCTATTAAGTCATTAACTTTACTGGGTTAATTTGATGTCGTTGAAATATGTGTTCAATGTACATATTTCGTCGTTCCTATAGATACACATTACAAACACAATAAAAAAAATGTATTTAACGTAATGACTGTACAAGTGTACATCCCTTACATCTGGTCAGTAAACCGACAAAGAAAGATTGTGGTGCAAAAGACGCTCGTTCTTTTTGGTGATTTCCATGCGGCCCAACCAATATGGGAAAGCGTGGGAAGCGGTTAGTTGTCCCTACATCTTATTCTAAAGGGTCCGCCATCTAACTTTTTTTTTTTCAACTAGTGCTTATTTCGCGAATGGTAACACTTAGCTCATGTCTGATTTGACACATAATTAGTTTTATCCTTCCGCTGAACGAATATGGTTGTGTATACGCTTGTTCAACGCTGGAAAATATTGCGATATTACTTTGAAAATCGACTTAGAGAAGAGGCCGATTTTGCCAAAAAAATCATCTTTTCAGATTCAGCTCATTTTCATCTTGGCGGGTATGTAAACAAGCAAAATTGTCGCATTTGGGGCACAGAAAACCCGTACGCATACATTGAAAAGCCGATATACTCAAAACGAGTCACTGTTTGGTGCGGAATTTGGTCCAGAGGCATAATTGGGTCATTTTTCTTCGAAAATGAGCAAGGAGTGGCCGTTACAGTCAATGGCGATCGTTATCGGGCCATGTTGAACGAATTTTTGTTCACAAAAATTGAAGAGTAGGATATTGGCAACATTTGGTTTCAACAGGACGGCGCTACGTGCCACACAGCCGAAGCTACACTCGATGTCTTGCGTCCTGTTTTTGAAGATCGCATTATCAGCCGCAGAGCTGATGTCGTTTGGCCACCTCGGAGCTGCGATTTGACACCGTTGGACTATTATTTGTGGGGTGCCGTAAAAGATAAGTGTTATGCCGACAAGCCAGAGACAATTGACGCTTTAAAGCACAATATTCGTGAAGCCATTGGTGAAATACAGCTGCACACAATCGATAATGTGCTTAAAAATTGGACCGATCGTGAGGCTACTGCGTGGCCAGCCGAGGCAGCCATTTGAATGAAGTTATTTTCCATTATTAACCGGAAGGATTGTACTTTCAAATAAAAAAAGAAATTTGAGAAAAATTTCGTTATTTTTTTTTATAGCATTTTCAAAAAAAAAAGAAGTTATTTGGCGGACCCTGAATAGGGTTCATTGGGTAATCATTTTAAAACCCTAATCACACCGCATGAAAAACTAAGTTTTCGCTGGAAATTGCATCAGATAAAGGGTAATTAATTTTTCTGTTTCGAAAGTAAAGCTAAACAAAACACTACATACAGCGATACATTTTGGATGAAAATTTTATTTCATTATAAAGTTTGGACTTTGCCATTAAGGCCCGTGATACAATGCATAGCGATTAAAGTTCTACTTAATGCGATCCGAGTGAATATTAAAAGTGAATATTAAAATCGGGGCTCCAAATTACATCTGCATACTCAAGAAGCGATCTTACCAAAGAGATGTATAAAGATAAGAGGGCACATGGGTCCTTAAAATCTTTGCTATTTCTTTTAATAAAACCAATGGCAGAGTTGGCTTTTAAAACCATGTAGTTAAAATGGCTTTTAAAAGAGAAATGGGGGCCTTAAAGGTAAGTGAGTAAAGGTGCTCGTGTTGGGAGTTGCAGGTACTCTCAAGCAACTGTTTAACCCGACGAGGCTAAATTCAAGGTTAAAATGAAACAAAAGATATCCATTTGAAAATTTGCCCAAAACATGAAATGTCTGCTGATCACAAGCCTCACTTTCAATAAACGTCAACTCTTGATCACATGCCAAGTGTTTATAGTAATCAAATTGACACCTCTTATGCCCAGTAGCCGTGTCCGTGTCACCCAACAACTCTGAATTCGAAATATTCCCCCTCAAAGACTGTGTTACAATTAGCTCTTCACCTTTTCAGGCAATGGAAGAGGACGAACTTCAAGGTCTAGTGCCATTCTTTGTGTCAACTACGCTGGGCACAACGGGTTCATGTTCATTCGATGCCCTTGACGAGATTGGACGAGATATCCAACGCTTTCCATCGGTATGGCTGCACGTGGACGCTGCATACGCTGGTAACGCATTCATATGCCCCGAGCTGAAGCCGCTCCTAAAGGTGAGTGCCATTATGTTTGTTTACATCAGAAGCTGTCAAAAGATTTCTGTTTAATTAACATATCCAGCAGCAACACGCTGCTGCAGCTCCCCACGTGGCTGTATGGCTAAAAATAACCACTTGCACAAGCCAACACAAATATATAGCCTTGCTAACTGTAGTATCTGTGTTTCTAGGGCATCGAGTACGCTGACTCATTCAACACGAACCCCAACAAATGGCTGCTGACGAACTTTGATTGTTCCACGTTGTGGGTGCGAGATCGCATACGCTTGACATCAGCTCTTGTGGTGGATCCCCTGTATCTGAAGCACGGCTACTCGGATGCTGCCATCGATTATCGTCACTGGGGAGTTCCATTAAGTCGCCGCTTTCGATCGTTGAAACTTTGGTATGCTTGGGGCCATTTATAATTGTTTGCTCAACTTCTTTATTTTCTCCTTTGTTGTTTCTTTTCATAATGACAAATCAATTGGCTTGCGCGCGCTCTGTGGCAGGTTTGTTTTGCGAACGTACGGGATTTCCGGGCTGCAAAAGTACATCCGACATCATATTGAATTGGCGAAGCGGTTCGAACAGCACGTACTCAAAGACAAGCGTTTCGAGATCTGTAACGAAGTCAAGGTACGTATAGATTGAAAGTTTAGGCGGCTAAATATGTGTGTTACCACCTTTTTTGATTGATGGCTGTGGTGTAAACGTGATTCGGGGAAGCTGTGCCGTATTATTTAGTGTCATAGCTCTCGATCGCATACGTGTGGGTAAATATAATGACAGTTATATGACTCCAACAAGCGACGTAAGGCACCCGTTCAAGGGGACTCTGAGTGTGATTGTTAATGAATGATTTCGTTCTGGTTAATTGATTGTTTGGAATAATAAATGGAATCTTTACACTAATGGAATCTTTTCGCGAAAGGGGACTTTTCGTCTGGAAATGCGCACGACCAATGGGCGATGAAAGCAAATTTGTAAGAATTTCTTGAGAAGAAGGTTCGTTTATTTGCCCCGCATCGCGTAGGTCAGTCTAGTTCCGAGAATATAGACAATGAAATGTAAATTACCCTAAATCGCCAAAGGATTATTTAAGCCCGACGAGGAAGCGGCCATCCGTAGCTGTAAATTTAGTTTCTAGTTTCAAAAATGCATGTACATGTTGTTGCAATCCCCCAGAACGCATCCAAGAACTAGTTGTCAGTCTGACAGTATCCTGCTATCAATTATTTTTCGTCTTTTTACTAGGATTATTATTTTTACACCAGATTATCAAATAAATTGTTTGCCCGATCCTCAAGAAAAGAGACCCTCTGAACTGCGCCAACTACAGAGTATTAGTCTTCTTAACATCGCCTACAAGACCTTATCTGCCGTGTTGTGTGAACGCTTGAAGCCAACAACCTGATTGGTCCCTATCAGTGTGGCTTCAGGCCAGGAAAGTCTACCGTCGACCAAATATTAACACTGCGGCAGATCTTGGACAGAACCCAGGAAGTCCAAATCGATACTCACCACCTATTCATCGGTTTTAAGGCCGCCTACGACAGCATTTATAGAGACGAGCTATACAGAGCTATGTCTTGTTTTGGCATCCCTGCAAAACTCGTCCGTTTGTGCAGGATGACAATGGAGAATGCACGCTGCTCCATCACGGCCGGTAAAGAACTCACCGAGACCTTCGAAGTCAAAAAAGGATTTAGACAATGCGCTGTCATGTGACTTCTTTCACATTGTTCTTGAAAGAATAGTGCACAACTCAAACGCTAACACCAGAGGAACAATCTTCCAAAAGTCCGTCCACTTACTCGCCTACGCCGACGACATCGACATAATCGGCAAAACGCAGCGTGATGTCACTGGCACGTTCGTGAGCTTTGAGACGGAAGCGGCAAAGATGGGTTTGGCGGTCAATGAGGGTAAGACAAAGCATATGCTGTCATCAAGAACGGACACCCAACACCGACGTCTTGGACAGAATGTCACCATAGACAGATATAACTTTGAGGTGGTAAAGGACTTTGTCTACCTAGGCTCCGCTATGAACTCAGACAATGACACCAGCGCACAGATTAAACGAAGAATTACTCTTGCTAATCGCTGTTTCTTTGGGCTAAGAAAGTAATTGAGTAGCAAAGCCCTCTCTCGAACAACTAAAGTGACCCTTTATAAGACCTAAATCACCCCAGTCCTACTTTATGGTGCAGAGGCATGGACTCTATCCAAAGGGGATGAGGTCACTCTTGGTTGCTTCCAGCAGAAAATTCTTCGTGTAATTTTCGGTCCCGTCTGCATAGACGGTGAGTGGAGGAGGAGATACAACGACGAACTGTACGGGCTGTACAGCGACATCGACCTAGCCAGAAGAGTGAAGGTCCAACGACTGAGGTGGCTGGGTCATGTAGAGCGAATGGACGTGAATGCTCCGGCCCGGAAGATCTTCGAATCCACTCTCGAGGGACGGCGCAGTAGAGGAAGACCGCGACTCAGGTGGCGCACGCAAGTGGAAGGGGACCTTAACCAACTAAGCGTGCGAAACTGGAGACAGCTGACCAAAGACCGTGCTGGCTGGAGACGCTTGTTGGTTGAGGCCCAGGTCCACCCCGGACTGTAGCGCCACCTTAAGTAAGTAAGTAAGTAAGTAAGATTATCAAATAAACGTGCCTACAAAAGAAGAGGCGCAGTGGCTTAGTGGTTAGTGTGTTGGACTACTAAGCGAGGGGTCCCAGGTGCGAATCCCGCAAAAAACCCAAATTCGAACTTAGGGTTTTTTTCCACTGCGCCAACTCTCGCGAACGTCTGACAAACATCCGAGAGTATAACTGTCTTGAAAGAGCTTCTCAATTAGCCGTTTGGAATCGGCATAAAATTGTAGATCCCTTCCATTCGTTCCAAAAATGAAACTCACACAAAACGAATGGTTGTGAGAAGCTAGGCCTTGGGTCCCTACGGACATGTTTTATTTTTTACAAAAGAAGGGTTAACTTGTCGCTTTCATTTACCCGGTTCTTTGTAATTCTTTTCGGCATTTTATTTCATCGAGAATCACCGAACTAAGCGAGAGCGCAACGATATGTATACCGTTTATTTAAGTATAAAGACTTAGAGCCGATGTTGTGATTTGGAATAAGAACCTACGACTACGTATATACACCACGACTCAAGTAAAAGGTATAATATCTTTAGAAAACTATAAAATGCTTTGCAGGCTAGGTTTCACTTGTAGGTCAGCTCAAAGCATGTGCAGTTCAGAGCCGCAACTCCGATGTTTTAATGTTTTCGAGACCGAACAAGGCAGTACCGCGTAAGGCAATTAACATTTTCAGTTGGTTTGGTTTGGGTTTTATTTTTTTTTAGACTTATCTGCGAAGCCTTTGGCTTATCTGCAGAAAATTAAATCTTTTTAAATATTTAAATTATATAAATCAAAGCATATTATGTAATCTAAAATTCAAATTGACGTTATGAAATTATTTAATATTAAATATAACTTGAAAAAAACAAACCGAAAAAAATATTAATATATTACTTATTTTTTTACAAAATCTAGGTTTACAAATTTATTTCATGTTCAAGAAAAAGTTTTTAGTGTTTTTTTTTTCTTTTTTGAAGTTTACAATGTTTGTTAATTCTCGGGGAAGGTTGTTGATTGTTGCCGGAACGCTATGCAGAAATTGTCTTCTACCCTATTTGTTCAAGGTGCTAGACACTTGCAGCATACCTTGGGCACGTCGTTCGTGTTCACTTCATGACTAAGTGGTCTAACAAGCCGGATATCGTCATAATATTCCAAAGTGAGCGTCATCTTAAAAATGTCTTCTTCTTCCGCCAGAACTTTGAAGCTTAATTCGTTATTTCGAGTATTATTGATTAATTTATTTGCTTCAACGCTGATTTTTGTAGTTTAACCAGCTTTTGGATGTGGGTTGTCGAAGCATTACCCCAAGCCAGAACTCTATATCGCAGTTTGAACTCATTCCGCGATACTAATAACCATTTTTAATGTCCAGGCTAAATTTGTTTAACTCAAAGTGGCAACATTTTCCATACAAAATTGCATATTGTGACCTACAAACTATTTAGTGTGAAGGTTAAAAATGATTATTAGTAAGGCCCAATGAGTGCATAGTATACATGTCTTAAAACGGGCACCGTGGCATGGTATTTCAGGAGAGATAGTGCAAAGATAATCTTCTTTAAATCCATACGTAGTTTATCGATTTGTTTGTTCCATAAAAAATGGCAGTCAATATATATAGCTGTCGACAACTTCGATGACTTCTGTAATGAAACTAGGACATGCATCATTTCGCATTAAAACTGGTGTTTGCGTCGCTTGGGAACTTGGATTTCTGATGTGCATAATCTTTGTTTTCGATGCATTTATCACTTGTCGTGGCACCACTAAACTGCGGCATCAAATTCGTCCTGCATTATTTCTGTAGCTCTTTCTAGGGACCTGTCGCACCACGATAGCGGTATCATCAGCAAAAGCAAATGGTGTACTCTGTTTGAATGATCGGAGAAGCTCATAAGTGTACAGGATGAATAGGATTGGACCTAGTTTTGATCCCTGTGGAACACCATATTCCACGTTAGCTCTGTCACTCTGTACATCACAAGTTTTCACGCAAAATCGCCTGTTCAATAGATAATCGGTTAACCAGTCCGCCATCTTTAGTGATGGGGGCGCATTCGAGTGAATAAATCGATTATAATCGATTCTCGCAGTATCTCCAGATGTCTCGATTCTTGATTTCAAATCATTTTATTGTTTTTTTGTTTCCGTCGTCCGCTCGATTTCTCGAATTTCGATTATCCATATAACTAGTCCTCTTATACCAATACGTTGAAGTGCTTCAAGAAGTGTTTTGTGGTTTAGAGTAACGAATGTCTTACTAAAATCCATAAAGAGTACCAACACGTTATGACATTTTTAGTGTTCGGCTTTTGAATTCGTTATAGAGCAGTCGCTCGGTCGTAAGTGTTAAAATAAATTCAATTCGGTCGTCATTCTCCGCCCCGTTTAAATTCTGTATCCAATTTAATTTGCAATCGAGTACCGCACCCTTGTACGAGTATTTAACTCAATTTAAAACCTTATATTGCTTAATGAGCAGAATGAGGGGTATAATTTCAAAGCTCTTCTTTTTCACTTTTGAGAATTTTGAGTAAAACGAATCAAAACTGTTAAAAGCTGCTAAAATGATACTAGAGATAGATTTGAAGGCCAAATGGCAAGTTTGGAAAGATCTTTATCTATTTTTATATGGTTTTGAACCTATAGGGTAAGTATACAAATAATAAAAAATCAATTTAATTTGGAAAAAAAAGAGTTTTGCAAATGACGATTGGAAAAGTTGACTTTTGTTTCGACCTATTTAGGAATAGAGGAGTTTTGAAAGGAAAAAAAAAACACTTTTTTTACCGATTTAATTCATTATGGTTTATTTAAAAGAAAATTTTTAAATATTAAAAAACCTAACTATAAACATGAAACCTCAACAGTCTTCAAAACTAGATCACAAAAAAGTATATAAGTTTTGAAAAACAACTTAAAAATAACGTCACAGCAATGAATGAAATTAAATTATTCAAACAAGAAAAGAAAGAGATATAAAAAACACATAAAAAAGAACTACAAAAGTTTCAGTCTCAATACCGAAGTATTTAAGGAACATACAAATTATACGTTTAAAGTCATAAATATGCGAAGATCTTTGATTTCTTCTTGTTCTTCACGAACTCGACTTCTTTCAGGTTCTGTATCAAGACTTCGATCCACAAGTCTTTTATAAAATCAAAGTTTATCGGATTTTTTCCACTCAGCAATACATTTTTAAATTATTAAATATAAAAAAAAATATAAACTGAAAAAACATTATTTTATCTGGATATTTTCTTCACAAGAATTATTGCAACAAAAATAGGTTTAACCCAAGAATACTATGAAAATAACAAAAATTCTCGCCTGTTTTAATGTCATTGGAATACACGAGTTTTGAAAGCGGCTACTTCGATTTGCACGGGAATGGAAGAGTTTTGGTGAGAAATTTGGTTTGTATGGGAATAAATGAGCTTTTAATCACACGACTGAGCGGAACAGTGTTAGTTTGAAAAAAAAACTTCGCTTTTGAAGTACTCAAAAGTATAGGAAATAACAAATGACAAATGTTTGCTAAATACTCCGATGCGGACCCTTCTAAAGAACACTTTATCATAATTATGGAGTAGAATAGTTTTGAAATTATCAGATGTCCGTTTTTATAATTTCAAAAGTCTTCTATTCCACTCTTTTTTCTTTTTTTTCAAAACTGAGTTAAGTATGATAAAGTGTTCTTTATCTAAAGCTTTGGCCTCCATGCACAGTGACAGTTTTCATAAATGTCGCGTATATACGTCACGACTACCTCTTGTGAACTGTCGAAATTAATGTTTGGCAAAGTAGCGACTTAATGAAGTAGCACTTTGATTTAGGAAATCAAGCTATTTTTTTTTTTTCTATTTTTTAATATTTGGCTGCTGTCACCTCCACTTGGTTACCTCATTGCGTACCTTTTGGGACCTTGCTATGGAGGTGTAGGTTGCAATAATTCACCTAGCGTATTATTTTTTTCCAGATACCTTTTTAAAAGCAGTGTATAACTTTTTTTCATTGATTATTTGCCAGCTGACAAGATATATTTCTTTTCTATGTGTTCACAAAAGTCCACAAAGCTTCCATCAATGCCAAACGAATTTGCGGCATAGTCGGCGCTGCTGGATCCCCTCGAAATGATATTTGATTTACACTATATCTTCAATGCATCGAAGTCTTTTCCAAATTTCAGCTCGGTTTGGTGTGCTTCCGTTTGGTTGGTTCAGATAAACTAAACGAAAAGCTTCTCAGCATCATCAATGAATCGGGAAAAATCCACATGGTTCCAGCATGCGTCAACGAGAAATACATAATCAGATTTTGCGCAGTTGCACAGAATGCTACCGAAGATGATATCGACTATGCCTGGGATGTCATTGTCGACTTTGCCACTGAACTCCTGGAGAAAGAGCAGCACGACGAACTACACGAGATCATCAACAAAAAGAAGAACGACACTCTTGCTAAGAAACGGTCATTCTTCGTACGCATGGTTAGTGACCCGAAAATCTATAATCCGGCTATCAATAAAACCGGAAGTCCTAAGCTGTCCCTTGAAATGATATCTCCAGTCATTGATGGAACGCCCATAATTCAAACCCCGTCGGCACAACGTCAAGGAACATGGATCAGTTGGCCTCTTGCTTTCCTATTCAATAACAACAGTGATGACGGACTGAAAAGCAATGTATCGTTACGGTGAGTTGAGTTGATTCATATCTAACTTTTTATGTAAGCTTTATGTTAAAAATTCGCCCTTAGGTTCCGTCACTTGGACACGAACGTGCGACCATCTTCGTCGCGGCGGAACTCAGGCAGTGCCAGCGGTGGAGGATCAACCCCATCGCCGGACAATGAAACTGCCTTGCAAATAGCGGCTAAACCGTCACCCAGAAAATCTCCCCTTATGATGCGCAAAGAAGTGTCCTCGCCGATACGAAATCAGAAATAGATTAGGAAAATTACATTTTAATAGGTTAACGGGTTTGTTTCTTCCAAAAAATCTCAGCACATTTAAATAGTCTAGCCAAACGTGTCAAATCAAATAGATATAAAACAAAAAATCCAAAAAGCTTAGCTCAAAATTAAATTACAACTTGAAACATTTTAAGCCGTTCCGTGAAAATAACTCACTATTACAGTTGAAAGAATTAATAAATAAATAAATAGATCAAAAAAAAAACATTTTGTTTTATTTCAATGTTATTAAGGACACAGCCAAGCTAGCTAGATCCAAAATAAGCTGTCAAAACATGCGAAAGAGCGGGGCTAGAAGCAACATTTTCGACTTAATTTGATGCCCCTCCTACGATTTTGCAAATGAGTGAGCCAAACCCATTTCAAAACAAACAACAACAATATTGAAGCCACAATATTCCCCCAAAGAGTCCAATAAAGTCCACTCAGAAGATGCTACGGGGGAAGTTGTAACAAGGATTCAACACTTAGACAAGTAAGCTCTTTTCTTTGAGAGAATTTATTGTAAGGCCAGAGTCAGGGTTGCCGAAAGTACTCGCATAGGAGTATTGTACTACTTTCAACACCTCCGTACTCCTATTTTGTTAAAGGCCTAAAATATCTTACACTTGCAAGGTGTAATTTCAACCTTTATAAAGTCAATTCACTTCAAATTTAATACAAATTGGGTAGCACTTTTATCTTCTAAACTGTCGTCAAAAAGGGAGTTTCCCTCTTCCTAGTTTGCTTTTGTTTTTTGTTGGCTTATGCAGCGCTGCCGAGAGTACTAAAATAGGAGTATTGTCCATCAACAAATTGTACTCCAACTTTTAAATATTTCGAGTTGATCTATTTTAACTTTTCCTTGACATTTCTCTACCTAGTAAATTGCAAAACGAATTTCCCTTTATGGATGCTTCAGTAAAATTGTTTTCGTGTTCGATTTTGTTACATTCGCGTCGAACAAACTCTTGCGGATTTTGGAAATCGTTTTCACTGACCAACCCCTTTTTAAGTCAGTGACTGAATAATAAACACCAGATTAGAGAGGCTCTACCCAATCAACATGGCCGCCTCAGGCTTCCAACATCGAAACCGTTCCATCTGAAAAACGCTTAGCTAGAAATAAATTTCTAAATTTTCGTTCTGTACTCCCCAAAAAGTTCTATTATATACTCCCCAACGAAATTATGAAACGGCATCGCTGGCCAGAGTGCTATATAGAAAGGCTTATGACAATTTGTCTTCGTCTGCAAGCCGCCCACGTCTCGTAGAGAGACGGTTGACCGAAACAGTATGCAGTATTCAAATACGCGGGTGGTGCCCGTATCGGTTAGACCCTCGACTGTATCCTTTGGCATATAGGGCGGATGTTGCCAATAGCGTAGTAGTAGTGGTGATTAAAGTAATCGGCCTGTTTACTACGAATATTGCGAGGTGGTTCAACTTGGTCAAAAGGTGAGTTTGACCGAGTGACGGTTTGTTTCGGATATACGAAGGGTGACCGAAACATAGTCTACCAATCGATTTTAATCTACAAACATCCCGTCTAAGAGATGCGGTTGGTGCGGGCAGTAGTCGATAGGACCAACTGCTAATGTAATGGAAGATCATTTAAGCCATTTGGTCTTTGGAATGTATTTGCTGATACACCTGTGCGAGACAAGTCACTGAGGTCATCGAAGAAGTATTGTCCGAAGTTGGTTCTGCGCAAATTTGCAAGAGCTGGGTCGGTACAAAGTAGATGAAGTACGGTTTCTTCTTCCTTCTCATCCATGCAGCTCCTGCAAAAATAATTGTAGGGTGTTCCCAATCTTGGAGCGTGTCTACCTATCAAACAGTGTCCTGATGTTAATGCTCCCACTACGGAGCTGATTCCGTTTCTACTGGTAGAGAGAAGTCTCTGAGTCCTTTTAGCCTACAGTCTTGGCCAGATTTGCTTGGATGTGACGCGGGTATTTATGCTGTTCCACCTATTGTTTGCGACCCTCATTGCCTCTTTGAATAAGGAAAATTTGATAGATTGCATAGGAGCGTACGGTTCACTATTGTTGGCTGAGTGAAGGCCGCTTCCTTGTCTGGCTACTTTGTCCGCTTTGCAGTTGCCCGGAATGTCGCTGTGACCTGGAACCCAGCACAGGCTTTGATTAGATTAGATTAAAAGACGAGAGAGCCTTCAAAGGGCTCTGGCACTGCGGCTTCTTAGAGTAGCCTATTGCGCGTTCCCATGTAGGTTCCTAGAGCCATCTTTTCACTCCAGAGGCATTCAGGAAGACAAGGATCTTCTCTGGGTGTAGGTCAGCAAGAGTTGCTGGATCGACAGTCTCATTCCCTAGGATGTTTTTCCTTAGGCGACATAGAGCCGGACAAGCTGTGAGTATGTGAAGAGAGGATTCATCACTCTCAAGACAGAGCCTGCAGGCTTACTGCAAATCTGTCCGCAAGAGATTCCCGGCATTGTTTTACCAACTTTGATCTGGTTGTTGGTGTATTCAGGGCTTTTATGAGGCCTTACCGTCTATCGCCAACATGGCAAGTCTGCAGGCTGCCTCTCCTATAGCCATCATTTCAGCCGGAAAGACGCTAAAGAGGTCTGGGAGACGAAAGGCAATATTAATTTCGGGTAATTGAGTATTGAGAAAAGACTCCCGCTCCCGTGCCTTCCGCCATTTTGGACCCATCTGTACAAACTTCAAGTGCATAGTTTTTTTCTATTGCGCATTCTTCCCATTCGCAACATTCTGGGATTATTGCTTTGAACTTTATGTTGAAGTCCTCGAAAGGAATAGTATAATCCGTTTTATTTGGGATTGTGCAAATTTTGCAAGAGTCGCAGCTCTTTTGACCAGCAGCAATGAAATTTGTTTGTCACTGTCTAAAATGCAAAGTTGTATTTATGAACTTACAACTTTCTGTGTGTTTTAATAATTCTTCGACATATGGAGACCAATATTTGAATTGTGTTGTAAACCAAGCATCTTTGAGGTACTCCGAGCACATGATCTCATAGATGAGCAACGACACTTCAACTAGTTGTGTTGAACAAGATTTCCCCGAAAAAGCTGCATAAATAAATCACAATACTTCCGACGACACTAGACACTTTGAACCCCTCCTCTTGGAAACGAATAGCTCTGTCATGTTTGTATTTCACAACTATCTTCGTGGTCTCTTCTTCAGCTGTCGTGTCAATGTGCGAGTTTGATTTTTGTTTCTTTTCGCACCTTGTACCTTGATCGCACGAACTAAACACGTTATGACATAAGTCAAATTTAGTCAATTCAGTAGGTGAACCTCTTAATACCCGGAACCTCAATCAATTTGCCGCTAGAAATAAGTCAATCCGTTCTAAGGGATTGACTTATTTCTAGCGGTATTTGCGCTGGTCGATTTCATTTTTAGCTGACGCACTCCCATGCCTGGGCGCATGCGAAGAGCCTAATATTGCCAACCCGTGGACATAAGTGATTCATCATCACGTTACCAGACAGAGACACTCATTGAAAGAGCCTCATTATTGACACCCAATGCTGCTCGGAGCGTGGCGGTATTTCTGGTCGCCCTCCTCAACACCGAAACTGTTGGCCTCATCAAAAAGTTATTTTTAGCCGATCATTTCTTTTCAGTTGATATGATCAATTTTGGTATTACCAAAGTGACGAAAGTGACAATTTTAAAAGCCGGATTTGAATTTTGTTTCAGGAGATTTCTATAAAAAGAAATTTAATTTTCACAGGTCAAGGCGGCAGGCCATAGTTGCATGCGAATCGGACAAAACTAATCAATCACAATGCCCACCAAAAAGCTTACATGAAAGTTAATTGACTTTGATTCGGATAATTGGGTATCGAACAGAGCTGAGTGTTGTATTGTCGCTTTTGTTTGTTCAGCTGAATGATGAAATCTAATGACCGATTTAGGTAGGCGGACTTAACAAGTGTTTGGCAAATTAAACTTATGTAATCTCGGGTACATATTTCATGTTTATCATGGATCAACTTCCATAAGGATAAATGGCTCCCTGAAGTTTCGAAAGAAGAAATTACGCCAGCAAATTTAAATGGAAAAAGGACCAAAAACCTCCAAAGTTGTGGCATATTTTCCGAGGGAAATTCCCACAAATACAGGGTGGCTGATGAAAGCTGCTACCAAAAAAAAAAAAAATTAATAACTTTTTTTCTATTTAATGAATCTGGTTAATATTTTTTTTATTTTGCAGATTTATTAATTAATCGATTTAACACGGACTGCAGTCCGTAGTTTCGGTTCAAAGAGAGTATAGGCGCACGTTAGGGGGCAATCCTCCGAGCAGATGGACCAAAATGAGACTTGTTAACAATTTTGCCGAGTATGGGACAGTCGAAAGAAGACCTTACCATCGAACCCCTTCAGTTCGGATGGAGGAAACAATTGCAGTTGTAGCTGCTGCCATACAAAACGCTCCCAGAGTTGCGACAAGAAGCTTATCTGCTTAAATGGGTGTAAGCAGACAGTCATTGCAGTCAATTATGCACAATGATTTGGACTTATTCCCTTATAAAATTCAAATGGCCAACAAACTGAACGCAGCAGACTTGCCGATTCGCTTGGAATTTTGCCAGAAGATGCTTCAAATGGTGGAAGAGGACGGAAACATGTTGAACTGTCTATTTATGTCTGACGAGGCCCATTTCGATTTAAACGGCAACATAAACAAACAAAAGTGTCGAATATGAAGTGCTTCCAACCCACAGAAGGGTATCACAATGGGTCAACTTTAACCTGAGTGTGGCGCGGAACACTTCCCGTCAGCCCACCAACCTAACCTAACCTAACCCACAGATACTCCATATATAGGAATTGCATCCACTTCGTGTCACAGTGTGATGTGCAGTTTCATCACGCTGCATTGTCGGGCCCTACTTCTTCGACGAAAACGGTCACACCGTTACGGTTACTGGGGACCGTTACTTGAGTATGTTGAGAGAGTTTTTCTATCCAGAATTACGCCCAATAAGCTGATATCCAGAAACTCCACATTCCGTTGGCCCCCCAGGTCGCCTGACCTTACTGCACCTGACTTTTTCTTGTGGGGTTATTGCAAACAGGAAGTCTACAAAGCAAAACCAACAAATTTGAATGAACTAAAGCAATCCATTCGAGAAACAATGGCGGCCAGTCCTGTCTCAACTCTCCCAGCAGTAATGAACAACTTTTTGGTAAGATGTTGTACATGCATCAACGAGCAGGGGGGCATTTCAATTCCATTATTTTTAAAACTAATTAAGCTATCTCTATATATACAAAATTTTTGCAAGTGTGTTGTGACTTTATAACTCACGAACGGTCAAACCGAATTCGGTTAAATTTTTAGGGTTTGTTCGTGTGGTCGTGCAGATGGTTTATTTTGCACGAAATCGGTCAACGCGAATGGGAATGGGACTATGCATAAGACCAGATCAGTGATACCAATCCGAATCGAAATATTTGTGCATAGGCCTGACAAAATTATGTCGTTTTCAAAAAAATGATGACCTTTTCAAAAAAATTATGCCGTGTTTTTCTGAAGTTGCCCAGAGGCACAGGTTCACTCCGAACAGTAGCGCCACCCAAAATAAACATAATTCAAGAAGCTAACAGAAGATTTCGTTCCCACTTTTTGGATATAACTTTGTTTGGCCTCGAGTAAGTCAAGCTAAGAATTGGAAAATAAGCATGACGCACAGTTACGAATGAAGATGAGTGATGCCACTTTGATCAAAGTACCAGATTTACAAAACACAAAATTGATTTGTAAGAACATTTTACAAAAATGTGTGCTTTTTTCAAAATTATTCCTCAAAGCCCATTGTAGTTATGCCTTATACCATGTTCCCACCAACGTGATTTAGCCAATGTGATTTGAAAATCACGAAAGGCGTCTCCACTGAACTGTGTGTATTAAAGTTCGACATTCAGGAGAAAGAATTCGTCCACTTCGGACTTTTGTTTTTGTTTTGTTCCCATACCTTCCGAAAATAAAGCAATTTATGATTGTACCTTTGTACTTAGTAAAAATAACAAAACTGTCCGAAACACGAAGAAAATTGACTTTGACAAATTTTGTTGACAGTTTTGTTGGTTGTCATGGTCATAGTTGTGCCCCAGTTGGCATCACTGGCCCAGATAAACAGCCAAGCAATTTGAGATTGCATGAGAACTGCGTCAAATCGTACTGCGAGAGAGCAAACAAGTTCAAATTGAAAAGTGGCCAGACGCGCATCGTTGCCGCTATACGACTAATGGTAAATATATAGACCCAGTGATGCCAGATTACAAGATATATTTTCATTTTTTTTTCAACAAAATTTTTGAGCTCCAAATGTGCAAGACTTTTTGCCTAAGGCTCATGAAATTTCAAGATTTTGAGATCAAGCAATTGCTAGATCTAACAAATTAAAACAACATTTCCTATTGAAAAAAACTTTCCTATTGATTCCATTACTATGTATAAATGTGAGTCGAGCAGAGCGCTTTAATGAACGGAAATGCTATGACCTTCATATAAGCTATGAAAATATTTATGTCATTTATAAATTATGTTCCTAAATTAAAAAACAAAAAACACAGTTTTTTCAGCGATATTAAAGTAATTTATGTATTATGTTTGTACGTATGTATGTATCTGCCTACTCTAATTTTGCGAACAAATAAATATTAGTTTTACAAATTTAAAGCATGTATTCATATATTTATTTTGAAAAAAATTTGGATAAAAAGATTTTTTATTTCGGAAAAACGAGATTTTCAGATATTTTATCTGGCAACACTGTATAGACCTTGCGAACGACTGGCATTTCGGTATGAACCAACAGAGAATCATAACAATTTTTGTTTATTAAATTCACATCAACGACAACTTGAATCTAGCTTCTGTTGAAAAAAACAAAATTGATTCACAATAGCTAGCAGAAGTTGACTTTTGTAAAATTTCTTTCATTTCTATCAAATGATTGGTGGAATTTAGGGGGGGGTCACTTGCAAGGGCGGACTTTAGAACAGATTTGTTTTTTTCTATTTCTAAGTGTCGTATTTAAAATAACTTTTGAATAAAGAATTTGAATTGACCGAATTACATAAAGTAGTTCGTGTATTGTGCATGCTCGGAGTTACTATTTGCATTACATTAACGAATTTGGGCGTAACGAAGTTCGCTGGTTCAGCTAGTATTTAATAAAATTGAATGAGCTTTAACATGAATAAAAGAAAAATCAATTCCATACACTGAAAAAATAAAAAGTATTTGAGTTTCTTAATGTAGCAATATTCATCAGCCACCCTATATGTAAATTTTGGCATTTTTTCCATTTAACAAAACTGAGAAAACGCATAAAAATATTTTTTTCTTCTTCCTTGAGAAGGGTCATAACCACCCCACTTTGTCAATCACTGTGTCTCAGTGTATTTCCAGACACCAGGGAGCCATTGAACTACTCGCCAAGTGGATTCAGCATTTCTATGGCCGGATCATCATACTCTCCAGATTGGCAGATTTGTTAACTGTTAGCCATTTGATTGAGACTATTTTTCTTGATCTGTCATTGTCAGTGCATTATTCTGAATAAAAACAACTGACCAAGATATCCTTCTCATCTGAAATTGGTGCATAATTTTGGATTGACTGATTCAATGATATTAGACTACCGCTCTCTGAGACGGCGGCAGGTGGTCTGCCAGAACACTGTACTACCAGCAGTAAATAAATACCAGTGATGACCAAATCACCCCCTCAGAGTTCTATAACAAGGAAACATATTAAGGTGTCGGCTTTGCCTTCTCCTAAATAGTGCCACAATCTCTTATACAAAATGAGCAGCATGATTGCTGCTGGATTGCGCCTCTCCGTATCTATTCGCCCACAAATTTGCAATCCTACATTTTCGTCCGACCCGACCGTGTCCAACTATGTGATGAATCATCTACATCACAACTTGTAAATTTATCTTACTCCTGCCGAACTTGTGTTGCCCTCTGTGAATAAATCCAAAAATAACAGAAAAATGTTTCAGTTTTATTTTTCCCAATAACAACTAAGTTACACATGTAAACATCGTAGCATCGCGCCATTCGTTGAATTCCAACTCGGTTACAAATGACGTCTCTCACCTTAATGAACTCAAGCGCCAAAAATATACCAAACATAAACAAATCGTGCTTTGCCAGTAAATTATTTCCATTTGGCATCTCCTTACCGGTTCGAGTAGTTCAATTAACGCCCCCGGTAACGGGGTATTTACTAGCGCGATTCCGAATTTATAGTCGCGCACTCATTCAAGTTTAATAATCATCTTTAGCCAAAAATATCCGCCGCTGAACAACTTCGACCGGTGTTTAAATTCGCTCGCTATAATTAGACTATAACTATACAGTTAACGCGCGCAGAACAAACAATGACGGCGTCAATTCTGGCGATCACATGAATGAATGTTTATCTAAAATTTGTCAGGTATCCATCCTCGGCCGGCTCGGGAATGGATGCAGCAAATATTTAGGTTTCTTCTTGGGAACTTTCTCCTTCGTTTAGTGACGCTGCGAAATTTGCGTGTTTATTTTACGAGTTGTGTGCCTTGTGCGTGTAAAATCATCACAAAAAAAAAATGTATCATTGTATACCTTGTACACGGAACTGAAGCGGCTCGTAAACGTGTATTTTCGGAAATGATTTGTTAATTCTTATGTTTTTCCGCGAAAATTGGCTAATCATTTATAATTAGCCTGAGCTGTCTGCTAATGGTTGTATGGTTCATCGAAAAGGATACACAGATAGGTATTTGGATTCCGAAGATCGCATCGCAGTCCGATGTGTGATATATGTTACAGATATTTATCAAAAATGAGCATAGCTTCGGGATAAGTGGGTGACATTTTAGAATTTGAGAGCAATTTTGGTGGAATATTTTTCACATAGTTTTTGAGATACTCTGCCAGTAAGGTTTTAAATTCAACCAGTTCTCTCAGTTTGAAATATGATATGTTTGCCGGTTGTTTTGATTAAGGCGCCATTTTTGTAGAGCTCAGTATCATAGGGATGCCAGACGTCCCGAAGGCTTTTGTCCCACAAGTGTCCCGATTGATTTCTATACATTTATACATAAATAATTTACAAAAACAGATTCACCCGATGCAATGCCTTTCTTTGCTGTGGAAAAAAATCACCCTTAACAAACTCCAACAGTTGTCAAACCCAAATGCACTTGTATTACTAAATGTGAGGCAAATCTTAGAAAATATATAGATTCGAAAAAGTGCTCTGAAATATGAAAAATATTGCTTTCTTTTGTACCAAACGAAAATAAAAATTGCTCTGAGAGCGCCCAATCGAATAGCACATTACAATTCTAACAAAAAGAAACGTCATTTCGGTCAGCTGCTGGTTGGTTTTGTTTTGGTTTTGTTTGCGTCTCCACGAGTCTGAATTATGTCAGACTTTTAA
Organism: Cheilosia grossa; assembly: GCA_963082955.1. NCBI lineage: Eukaryota > Metazoa > Arthropoda > Insecta > Diptera > Syrphidae > Cheilosia > Cheilosia grossa. The sequence goes on from OY720148.1 coordinate 27,413,856, forward strand.
GTCAGACCTCTTGTCCGCCATATTTGCATTCTTTGATCAAGCAAATTGTGTTATTTCATTTCACAAGATGTTATCAACGAAGAAACAAGTGAAGGTGGCTTTCGCTTCTTCAGATTCGCTCTCGAATTTTCGTGTGTCTAACTACTTCTGCAGACTGTTTAACGGCGATGACGACTTAAATTCCACTGTCAGGCAGAATGAACCGTTCAACCTGGACGATGATCAACAATACCGTCCACCCGACCTGGACGAGGTGAAGATAGCTATATCTAAACTGAAGTCCAACAAAGCCGCTGGAGCAGATGGCCTAGCCGCCGAGCTGTTCAAAGCGGTAGGCGATGACTTGGCTAGGAGCATGCACCAACTCATCTGTAAAATATGGTCGGAGGAAAGTATGCCCGATGAATGGAACCTCAGCATTGTTTGCCCGATCCTCAAGAAAGGAGACCCTCTGAACTGCGCCAATTACAGAGGTATCAGTCTTCTAAACATTGCCTACAAGATCTTATCTGCCGTTTTGTGTGAACGCCTGAAGCCTTTCGTAAACAACCTGATTGGTCCATATCAGTGTGGCTTCAGGCCAGGAAAGTCCACCATAGACCAATTATTCACACTGCGGAAGATCTTGGAGAAAACCCAGGAACTTCAAATCGATACCCACCACCTTTTCATTGCTCTATATAGTTCGTAGCCTTCATAAACAATTAACAGAAACAAATACACCCTATGCAATGTGTTTGTTTACAATTGAAAAATTTCATGAAAACGTTAACAAACTCCACTAGCTGCTTTTGGACACAATGGACCCAACTGATGGTCTAAGTGAAGCTGTGGCAAATTGTCACAAGAGCACCCATTTACCTTCCTTCCTAGCTGCTTTCAAACTCAAACGCCCTTATATTGGTATGAATCAAATCTGTCAAAAAAAATCAATTAACAAGGCAATTGCTACATTTTATATTTTATCCCATATCTTAATAAATGGGCATATTTGTTGAATTTAAAGTACCACTTTGCGAAAGTCAAAAATCAGCCATTATTGAATCCGCGCACTTGTATTCCCGAGAACTACCAAAACAAAATTATTTTTTGCTGTCAAACGCTGATCTAGACTTCAAATGTCAAATTTCAGTCAGAAGATATGTCTGCAGAGATGGCAGGAAAAAAGTCAGACCGAAAAGTCTACATTTCTGTCATGTCGACAAAATCGCGGTCTATACGAGACATATTGTTGTCTTGACTGAAAATATGTCTCGTGGAGACGCGGTGTACGGAATGAAGTGCCGTTTTCCATTAGGATTTTCAGATTTTGCTATCAGATTTCAATATAAAATGAGATTTTTTTTCTTTGCTTTTTCTGTCCCAATGCAAAAATAAAATTAAATGCGCTAAGTGTAGTAAAGATCACGAAACAAGACAATGTAGTTCCAATGAAACGAAATGTATATTAACTGTATACGGAATACCGAAAACTTTACACTTGACTTAGATGATTTCCAGAAGAGCTCAAGTGTGCAGTTGTAGTAAAAAGGGTTCTGCCGCAGATATATGTAATTATAGGCCTATCCCACTTCTTCCAGTCATAAGTAAAGTCTTTGAAAAACTTGTGAAAAACAGCTTAGTGAGATACCTCACGAAAATTAAATTTTTTAAAGCAACTCAATTTGGTTTTCAAAAGGGTAAATCTACCGAAGATGCATTTCTACAGCTTTGTAGCAATTTAATGTCAAATCTTGATGTTAAAAAGTGTTCTGCAGGGTTATTTATTGATATTACCAAAGCGTTCGATATGGTCGATCATCACATTCTCTTGGAAAAACTTGAAAAAGCGGGAATTCGTGGCTTCATGTTAGATTGGTTTAGATCTTAACTTAAAAATAAGTCACAAAGTGTGAAGATTGATGACATAAAGAGTGATAGACTGATTATCAACCTAGGGGTACCCCAAGGTTCTGTCCTAGGTCCGGTTCTCTTTCTTATCTACATAGACTCCCTTTTTACACTTGACTTTAAAGGTATTCCAACTGTTTTTGCAGATGAAGTCGGTTTCGCTTATGGTTCGGCTAGTCGCCTTGATCTAGTTTCCGACATAAACTGGGATCTAAGCCTTTTAAGAATCTGGTTTTCGAAACACAAATTGGTTATTAGCTCAAAGACTAAAATTATGATTTTTAGCTTGTCGCCTTTACTTGATTTTAATGTGAATATTTATTTCCACGCACCTGAGTGCCAAAGATTCAAACTTACATGTTGCAGTTTATTTGTTCAACTTCTTTACTAAAACTAATTTACTATGGCATTGTTCATTCAAAATTACAATATGGAATTACTTGCTAGGGAGGTTCTTGTAAAAATAAAATACAGCCGCTCTTGATAATACGGAAATATATCCTACGAAAATTATGCCGAAAACCTGTTAGGTATCCTTCTTACCCTTTGTTCTGTGACTTGAAAATTCTTCCTGTGCGTCATTTGTACTATTTTAAAGTTTTGAAGACTTTTTTTTATGAAATCTCGTAATCGCAACTTCCGATTGATCTCTAACTATAGTTTACGTGGAAATTTTTCATACTCAGTATCCGTTCCTCAATTCCATACCACTGCTTATCGTAATTTTTATTACATATCGTCTGTACGTCTTTTCAATAAACTTCCTCAGTCGTATACAGGTCTATATCTATACCTGGTATGTTTCTCAAACTTGTAAGAAAATGGCTTTTAAATTTCAATTTCGCTGGCATAGAGTCTGTTCTTTCTGACTATCTGATGTAACTTAAGATATAAATTTTTGATGATTTTTATGCTTTGAAATTAACTTCTGTTTGTTTGATTAATCTTGTTTAATAACATAAATAATAACATAAATATGTAATTTTTTTTTTGTTTTTTAAGGGTAACCCCACCCACACACTATAACTTTTAGATATGCATTAAATTAATATTTTAAGTGTAATGGCATTCAACATTATTTTATTTATACAAAGTATATTAAATATAGAATGTCAAATGAATTTCATAACTTAATTTAAGCTTTTGTTCATATTGAATCATTGAATTATATATAAATAGATATTTATGAAATAAATCTATTCTAAATCTAAAATCTAAATCAAATAATGCGGCTATAAAAGCTCAAAAAATCAATCTCGAAATATAGCAAAGCCAAAAACTAGAGTAATATGCAATATTCAGGGATTAACAGGAAATTTACATGAGGCTGAACAGTGTTTTGTCAATACGAAGTATGACTTTATTATTATGTCTGAAACACACATCACTAAAAACATTAAAGACAGCGAGAATGAGTTAGAATGATATCGGCTAGCACGATGCTAAAGCGAATCACGACATACAGGTGGGTTGTGTATTTATGTAGAAGACTATTTTGAAGTGCAAATAATCACAGAGATAAAGATTGTCCCTGAACATATTTATCTACTGGCTGGTTATAAAAATAACAGAGAATAACCAATCCATGTATCTAGCATCATTCTACCGGTCACCAAGTTCATCATGTAGATTATTCTGTGATAAGTTTAGAGCTTGAACAGAAGATCTTGTTGATCTCCACCGGCAGTTTATACTAGCTGGAGATTTTTATGTTGACTGGATGGATACATCAAATATTTATGCAGAAGAGATAAAAAATATTACAGAAACTGTAAATATGTGTTAACAAATCGCGCAAGAACCAACCTGAATTACAGCCAAAACCGACATTGAGCTAAAATTTGGCGATCATGAAACACTGGTTCATAGATTATGAAATGAAAAGAAACATTAAAAAAATGCAAAACGAAAATAAAATCAAAGTTCTTCAATATGACAAAACAGCTTTTAAATATAAATCAACTAAGAAGGAGCGAAATGGTTTTCAGCAATTGCGTTCCACAAGTTGGAAGCAAAATTCCCAGTGATGAGTCGAATAAAGTAACTAGCAGCATGGTATAGTTTCCAAAGATGTTTCCAAAATTTCTAATAGATGGTTTAGTAACACCCTAGCTCAGTTTAAACGCGAACAAATTCAGAGATACCAAGAGTTTATGCAGAACAACAATAATGAAAATTGGAACAGATACCGAGAGTGCAGGAACTTGTTCAAAGCTGAAATAGTTAAATCAGAAAATGAAAATATCAAGCAAAAAATTGCGAACGCAACTAACCAAAAAGCAATGTGGAGAGTCATAAAGTCACATGTCCTGCATGAAAGAAGACAGTGCATCAAACGTGTTTATTTTAAAAACGTAAACATAAGAAATAACGAAGAGATAGCTGGAAAATTTAATGAATACTTTGTCAGCAGAAGTGTTTCTGAAATCAACGAGTCAATTCCGCATGTACAGTTCATTCAACGAAGTATTTTTGCTACTAATACGTTTAAATTTAAGTACGTATTAGTAGCAGAAATAAAAGGTATTTAAAAGTCACTGAAAAACAAAACAGATTTTATATTTTTAAAAACGAAAATGCTGATTGATGATTTTGACACAACTGGACCAATAATTGCAAAAGTCGTAATCCACTTAATGCTAACAGGATGCTTCCCTGAAACATGGAAAGAATCAGTTGCCACCCCGATCGAAAAAATAAAGGGAACTGACAAATGTGAGAACTTTCGCCCTTTCAACGCTCTTCCCGTATACGAAAAGGTTGTTGAACAAATAGTGCATACACAACTCGAAGATTACTTTGAAGTTAACAATCTTTTCATTGAGAACCAGTCCGGATTTCGGAAAAAACGCTCTTGCGAGTCAGCGCTTGATAATGCTTGATAAAGCTGGAAAGAGGAAAAGAAGAGGAAGCAGAAATAAAGTTCGTGTTTGTTGTTTTTCTTGATTTCAAAAGAGCCTTTGAGACAATAGATCGGAAAATATTATTGACAAAGCTGAAAAGTTATGGTGTAAGAGGGAAGGAACGAGACTGGTTTTCGTCCTATCTATCAAATATATATATATAGTTGGCGCAACAGGTCTGTAGAGACCCAAGGCCTAGCTTCTCACAACCATTCGTTTTGTGTGAGTTTCAGTTTTGGAACGAATGGAAGGGATCTACAATTTTATGCCGATTCCAAACGGCTAATTGAGAAGCTCTTAAGACAGTTATACTCTCGGATGTTTGTCAGACGTTCGCGAGAGGCGGCGCAGTGGAAAAAACCCTAAGTTGGAATTTGGGTTTTTGCGGGATTCGAACCTGAGACCCCTCGCTTAGTAGTCCAACCACTAAGCCACTGCGCCTGCAGAAAAAACATCAGTGAATGGCGGAATGTCGGAGAGCATCGAAACAAGACATGAGGTTCCTCAGGGATCGATTCTGGGGGCATTGCTATTTATCATCTACATAAATGACATTAAAGAAGTTCTTCGACATTCTCAAATTGTGCTTTTTGCCAATGATGCACTAATTTTTATATCGGGAAAGAATGCGAACGAATGTGCGAAACTTTTACAAAAAGACCTCAACAGAGTTAACGAGTGCGAACAAACTAAAACTGAATGTAACAAAATCGAAATGTATGGCCATTAAACAAAACGTCAGCCTCAACCTGGAGATCAATAGGGAACACGTAGAACAAGTCAAGATAATTAAATATCTAGGCATAGTTATAAAGGGTGGTTAAATTTTAAGGGCCGATGTTGACTGTGAACAACAGCTAAACGTCAAGTTTTGTTCAGACTAACTCAATTCGAACCATGGAAATATACACATTTACACAATCGAGCAACGCGTTCAAGTTATTCAGGCTTATTATGAAAATAGGCGTTCAAATCAAAATGCATATCGTGCGCTTCGTGATTTTTTCGGTCAATTTAATTGTCCAAATGTGCGTACAGTTTCACCTCAGTGAATTCGTCAATAAGCAGAATTGCCGCATTTGGGCGAACGCTAATCCAAGAGTGATTGTCGAAAAACCAATGCAACCACAAAGAGTGACTGTTTGGTGCGGTTTATGGGCTGGCGGCATCATCCGGCCGTATTTTTTCCCAAAATGAGGCCGGTCAAGCAGTTAGGTACTGTGAATGGTGTTCGCTATCGTGAGATGATAACGAACTTTTTACTGCCCGAATTGGAAGATACGGATGTGGACGATGTGTAGTTTCAACAGGACGGTGCCACTTGCCACACAGCTAACGAAACAATGGCTCTTTTGCGGGAGAAATTCAATGGCCGTGTTATCTCACGTCGTGGCGATGCTAATTGGACGCCACGATCATGCGATTTGACACCGTTGGACTTCTTTCTTTGGGGTTATTTGAAAGAAAAGGTGTACGTCGATAAGCCAGCAACAATTCAAGAGCTAAAGGATGAGATAATTCGGCACATTAACGGCATAGAACCTCAAATATGCCTCAGCGTCATCGAAAATTTGGACTATCGGATGGAGTTGTGCCGGCGAGCTCGCGGCGGCCATTTGGCCGATATTTGCCATACATAATTGAAACATACCAATATTATCATAATCAAAAGAAAAGACAATAATTTCCTAAATAATTAGTGTTTTATTCAAAATCAACATCGGCCCTTAAAACTTAACCACCCTTTAGATTACAAACTAAAGTTTGATATTCATATTGATAATTTAGTCAAAAAAATTTCAAAAACGAATGCATTATTTAACAGACTAAGAAGCGAGTTATCGGTAATTACACAGAACAATACTCGTGTTCTTCAATTTTGTACCTTTGCTCTGAAAATGTTTTGTTAAAATTGCAACGTCTACAAAATAAATCAATGCGTATTATAAAGGGTTTTCCAATGTGAGGTGTTATTGTGAATGACCCGCTATCTCGGTAGCTGCCACTTTTGAAGCTTTTATTCTTTGACATTTGACAAGTAGAAACTACGACATTACTAAAAATGGAACGATACACGCTTCAACAACGTCGTGTCTTTGCTGATTGGGTCCTTGAAATGCATGAAAATTATCCGAAATTCCATCGAAAAATCATCTTGACTGATGAGGCCCATTTCCACCTCGGTGGCTACGTCAACAAGCAAAATTGTCGTATCTGGGGCTCGGAAAACCCAAGAGTTATTGTTGAGAAGCCTCTCCATCCTCAACGTGTGACTGTTTGGTGCGGTTTATGGTCCGGCGGGTTCATTGGACCTTACTTTTTCGAAAATGAGGTTGGATCAACAGTTACGGTGAATGGATTGCACTATCGAGAGATGATTAATGATTTTTTGTGGTCGGAGTTAGGTGGTATTGATCTGGACAACGTTTGCTTTCAACAAGACGGCGCTACGTGCCACACAAGCAACGAAAGCATTGATCTTTTGCGAGAAAAGTTTCCGGACCGTGTTATCTCTCGAAGAGGTGATCACAATTGGCCACCGAGATCTTGTGATTTAACACCTTGCGACTTCTTCCTTTGGGGCCACGTGAAAGATAAGGTCCACGCCAACAGCCCAGCGTCGATTCAAGACCTCAAAGATAAAATTCGTGACGCTATCGAGGACATAGAGCAGCCACTTTGCGATTTGGTCATGGTGGCCATTTGGCTGATGTTGTTTTTCATTATTATTATTAACGGCATACCTTCCTCTTTATTATGAAATAAACACCCGATCATTTATCTCAAAAAATGACATTTTTCTTTGTATATCAAAATAACACCTCTTATTGGAAAAAGCAATCGCCTTACACCAATAAGAACTATGCTTCAATGGTTAAGCGTAAGGCAAAGAATCTTTGTTAATGTTTTATTTTCAAAATTAAAATTAATTTTCTACCTAAATATTTGAGATATGTGGGGGAGTCCCAGCCATATAACCTAAGAAACGGGAAGATTTCAGGCTACATAATTATATTGGTAATGTTACTCAAAACAGTATTTTGTAAAAGGGATTTAGGTTATTTAACACACTTCGGCACAGAGCAAAAAATGAAACAAATTCAATAACATTTAAAAGATATGCAAATGAATTCATAAAATGTAATTATTCTCCATAAACGAGTAGAATTAGAAAAATGTGTATACTTTTTAAGTTGAATTGTTAAAACCGAATTTAAATAGCAGAGTTCTGCTAAATAAACATGCTTAACATAAACAATGGAAAACGACATAAGTTAATGGAGAAGTAATAAAATATTCATACTAATATTTAAATTATTGTTTTCTTAAACCCTCATTCGCAACAAAAGAACAAATCTACAAACTCCAGAATGTTTGCTTTATTTCTTAAGTGAATTCCGACCAATCGGACTTCTTTGTAATTGTTTCCTTCATTTCTCACTGTGCCATAGAATTCCATTGAAGTAAACATTGCGGTAAAATTTCTTAATTTTTATAACTTTCAAGCACTTTGTCCACGAAACTTTCAATTTTTGGTGGAGCTGCAGTCGAGCCAACCTACATTGCTCTCTAAAGCGACACAAAACGTATCAAAACGTCACCTAAATAGCTGTCACAAGCAAGCGGTGGCAAAAATGCGATAGTCAATATGCCAAACACCTTACGTGGAACCAAAACATGCATTGTGACCACCCCTGGCTCCATTTTCCAATAAGGGAGGGACAAATAGACTTTCTCTTATTTCCCAACACCTTCGCTAAACTCTATACGAGCAAATATTTATATGTAAATATGAAAAAACCTTCTTATTCATGTCACACGCGTGTGTCGTCTCAAGTGACTATGCGATTTAGCTAAATAACTGAGATCAAAACTAGCTTGTCAAAATGATTCATCATATAGCTCCACAACAAATATAAACTCAACGATGCGACCGTCACGTACGCATGCCGTCAAACCAAACCTCCATGTCTGATTGTGGTCCAATAGTTGAGTTAAATTCACCTGAATACATTGGTCGCAATGATTCCATAGAAACTATCTAATTTGTGAAATAATCTGTCAGTCTGTCGAAAAAACTGCCAATCAATGGAAGTTATTCAATGTCTTGACTTGACAGCCTTTAACAACAACTCAACATGTGTTTACTCAACAATTTGCACTGAGTGCGATCCGAAAATCCCCTTCACACCTATTCACACCTTGCGTTCTGTACTTGCACGTCATCGCCATTTTGAACGCAACAGATGGCATATATCTCGGGTCTTTGACGTCATCCCCGCCGAGGGAATCTCCAATATGGTGGTTTGACCAAAACTCTCAACCGAGCCACCCCCACAAAACGGAATTAACTTTATTCATATCTATAGGATTTGTGTGTTTCTTGTGAACTGAACGGAGCGTTTCACAATCTTCGGCCAAGTCCAAGATCATTTATCACGTTTGCCCTTAGTCAGGCAGACACAACCGAAGAATTGTGACTCAACTGTAAAGCGTAGCGGAGCTTTGCAATATAGCAACTTGTATTTTTAAGTGTTTTCTATTCTCTGAATTGGTTTTTCTTCGTGCTGCCAAATCCGATTACATCTTCCACATGCCGGTGGTTGTGGTTTTTTCTGCACATCCGCATGTTCTGAATAACTAGTTTGGAATTTCACAGTTCGACGACAGGGTGGCTAAATGTCGCGTGCGCTGGTGCGGCGCCAAATTGTGGCTTAATTTAATTTGGTACGTTCAAGGTGTGGCGGAGATAAATCTTCGATAAAAGAGCAATTAAAGTTCAACTGTTAATTGATATTGCTTATGTTGCTGTGTGAAATAATAAAGAATAAAGATGAAAAGTAGCAGCGGGGGGTGTGAAAACAATAGATGTTCACATTGACTCACATAAAATTCGGTTGGAGGAAACATTTTCAATAAATTAGTAACTTTGCGGGAGATTAAAAATGAGTGGATATTACGCCAGTTTTGTGTGCGCGGTGGAACAGTGGTTATTGTTATTATGTGAAAGGGGTTTTCGTACTGTGACCTTCTGGTCTATTGTACCTCCTGCTTTCGGAATTTTCTTCTTCTTTCTTTATAGCCATAACTAATAACTAGTATAAAATTTAACACATTAAATTGATTTCTGTTTTTCTCCTCATCCTTTTGTAAAAAATTCCTGTGACTATGTCCACTTATTACGGTTCAGTGATATGGTTTCTTTTAAATAACTGGAAAATTTCGTAGTGGAATTTGATCTTGGGATGCGTCTGGAAAGGATTCGGGCAAAAGTCTAACCTTTTGAACGAAATATATATGTTTTTTATAAAAAAAGTTAGTCTAAATTAAATTAAAATTAAGTCAATACTTAACTTTAACTGGCAAAACCTTAGTGACATGTTAAACGTTCTATATTGTCATTTCTGGATTCATGTTTCAATTAAAAAATTTGGGTTTAGAAACAAGCACTCTACAATTGATCAGGTGCATAGAATCACAGATAAAATCGAAAAAGTATTCGAAGAGAAAAATTTGTGCTCTACAATATTTCTTGATATAGCACAAGCTTTCGATAAAGTCTGGTTTAAGGGACTGATCCATAAATTACAAAGGCAACTGCCGAAGCAGTATTCGACAATTCTGCAGTCATATATAACAAATCGATTCTTCAGAATTAAACAAGAGACAGAGTACTCAACACTAAGAGCAATTGAAGCTGGTGTACCACAAGGTAGTGTGCTAGGTTCAGTGCTATACCTTCTGTTTACTAGCGATTTACCTGAAAGTGAAGAAACTACTATAGCAACTTTTGCAGATGACACTGCTGTGCTTGCTGTTGGAGCAACCATCGAAATAGCAATAAAAAAACTCCAAATGACAATAAACGGTACTTCAGAATGGACTAAAAAGTGGCAGATTAGATTGAATGAACTAAAGTCAATCCATATTAAATTTACATATTAAAACGTACCACACATTCCAGTATACATTAATAACAATATAGTGGAATACTCAAACACAGCTAAATATCTGGGCATGACCCTAGACGCTAAACTGCGTTGGAAAGCGCATGTAAAGAAAAAAAAGAGATGCACCTTGGTACATACGCAACGCTGATCTACAAAAAAATTTGCCCAAAGGCACAGAAGTAGGCTTCTCAATCATGTTAACGTAGAACTTACAGAACTATTAAATAAGAGTTAGCCAAGGCCAAGAGATTAGGTAATGTCTTCAAAGAAAAAAGTTTCGAAATCCGACAACCGGCGGATTCTTCTTGTGAATTTTTCAAATAATTTAAAAATAAATTGCGGATTAGTCGAACGACTAATTTTTCCTTCCAGCGAACACCCAAACAAAACAAAAAAAAAAATAAAAATTCAAAATGTTGCATACTTTGACCACGTCCAGCTGTAGCATTTTTTTTATAATGCACTAGTGCTCAAGGGGTTTTGTCCCTTATAATGCTAATGCACAGCACGAGTGGAAGAGCTTATTGGCTCTAAGCGAGCGCTCTAAACTTATCAATATCCTTAAAATGATTGCTTTTCGGCCTTAAATCTTTCTATATTTAATTTTGTTTGTTTTTTTATTTCTAAGAAACTTTATAAAATTTTAATTCTTTTATTATTTGTTTTACTTAGAACTACTTAAAACTACCTAATCTACTTAGCCTAAATTACCTATACTCAAGGTGGTGAGCAATCTCATCGATTGGTCACCATCCTGATTGCGTCCCTGGGCGCCTGCAGCCGCCAACAAGGGTTCACCCGCGCCGCCGAGACTCGAGCGAGGCCATGATCGTCGGTCGGCTCTCGGAAGCACTTTTTCAAGTTGGCTAGCCCGTCCCCTCCCAAAGACCCCCTACTCTAAACCTATACCGCTTACAATTATCTAACGCACCGGCCCGGGAGAGCGTATCCACCCTCACCTGTTCATCAAGCCACCAAAATTCGGTCAAATGCTTTACCGTATCGACCCTGTCCCGTTCCGCAATTACGGTTCTAAAACGGAGGAGTTCCTGAGCATTGGCGGTGTACCCGTCGTAGATTTCGCTTATCCCTCGTGCCGCGGTGGCTGTGGGACAATACCGGCACACCATCTTTTGACTGGACTAACCCTTTCATATCTACATAAAGAAATGCCTCAGGCGGAATAAAGCCAGACCGAAGCGTACTCTCGTGGTACATTAAATTGGGGTAATAAGCCCCTGAGATCAGAAGGGAAAACCGTTTGAGGCAATGCCATTTAAGTATGCTGACAAGATCGGAATTTAATCAGGGCTATCGTGAACAAAATTCCCCCCGAAATGTTCGCCATGTTTCAAAAATAGGTATCAGCAATGAAATTCGAAAAAGGGGAAAAAATTCCCCCGGAATAAATTGGTATCGTGAAAAAAAGTCGTCTGGTTGACGGGGGGAAATCTGGGGGGTGAGATTGTTCAGGTGGAAATCTGGGGTTTTTCTTTTAGTTCTATTTTATTCGTATTTCGTTACAATATTCGTTTTTGATAACCTTAAAACATGCATCCGCATTTTGTGAACATAAAAAACGCTGAGTAATCAAAACTTAATAATTAGTTATCTTAGACATTCGTCGTTCATTTCTGTCAAATGAAATTTGAAATAAAGGATGAAATAAATATGTTTGTTATTTTAAAATGCTGTAAAATAATCAATCGATTCTCCAAGCAATATTTACGTGTGAAAATTCTAATATATTTGGACTATTTTCGTTTAGAAAACAGTTCTTTAAAAAAAAACTAATGCCAGTTTCACTAGGAAAAAGTTATAGTTTTTTTGTAATAGTTCCTTAAATATTTTTCCGGATTTAAGCACCAACCTCATCAGTAAATTTTATTAACAACAATTTCATGAAAATGCGTTGGGGCTGTATAAATTTCTACAAAATGTTTCAAAAAGCCACATGCGTTGACATTTTCATCGAGTGTATTTATTTGGGGCACACTTTTGTATTCGTAAGACCAAACATGTTCGCGCTTCAAATTTGAAATTCCTACTTTTAAGTCGTAAAAACATATTATGAAAATATTGTCAAAAAATTGGGTTTTTTTTTTAGAAAAAAGCCAAATCTGGGGGTTTTTCAGATATATTTGGGTGGAAATATTGTGAATGTCTGGCAACGCTGGCATTCATAAAAAAAGAATAATTATTTTGTAACTAAGAAAAGACTGTCAGTTTAGAGAAGAAACACCTATAATTTTTTCAACTGAATAGATACTCGTAGATATTACAAAAGCAACACAAAACACAAGAACATGGACAAGGACAAGTGAACTGTTCAAATTAAACACATGCACGGTTGCCACGGTAATTTTTTTTCTTCTCTTGGTAACATTGTCATTTTTTATTCCATTTGGTAATTTATTTTACGAAATGAAAAAAGATACTCGACTCCAATTTTTATGCAACCTAAAACGCTTCTCTTTTTGTCTGATTGTTCTGTATTTACAAATATTTCGGACTTAAATTATTTTGGTCATTTATAGCTGGCTGGCCATTTTTATTTCCAATTTTGGACACAAACTTTATTTTCAAGTGGCAACCGTGCACATAAATGTATCTATTTTTTCTTGTTACTATACCTACTACCGACTGGGATTTATGCAAGCTTCACTTTGTATAAACAAAACAAACAACACACAATTTGGCAGTGCCAAAAATGCTAACTGTTCGTATCTACATTAGGTCCGTTCCTTCACTTTTGTAGCAAAAATGGAAAAGATTGTCAAATCTGTCTGACAGAGAGGAACACTTACGAAAAAGCAGAGGGAGCGCTTTGTAGTAATCTAATAAAAATGAGAGATACATAATTTAAATATTCAAAGTGGTAGGTAGGAAAACTTTGATAAACTCGAGGAATTTGCTAATTTACTAAGAAAATTATTAACATCATTTAAATGTCGATGAAAGTGATCTGAAATTAATCGAACTTCTTCTTGATGAGTCCGAGAGTATGTGGAAGAGTTTGTACTGATTGAACTACAAGCATTCGAGAAGAGGAACAAGCAACACGACTGCATTATGAATTACATGGTGGAGATCGCTCCTTACAACAGCGAGGAAGAATTTCGTTGCCACTTTTCAAAAGAATCTTGAGGAGAACTTTCAATTTTATTTTTCCGCCTGTTGATAAAATTTTAATACGCAAAAAATCAAAACAAATGCACGCATTTATGCCAAAGAGGGCAACAAATTTCAAATCCGCTGTTAATTGTAAGGTGACTGACAGTCTTTACAATTCTTACACCAATAAATTTGTTGAGTACAAATTCGGAAGATTCTCAGTGGAGGGGTAATATCTTAAGTCGATCTCGAGACGACGCTCTCTTTTACGAATTTTTCGAGTAAAGGAACAGCATTGAGTACAAATTCGTAAGAATCAGTAAAAATTCGTATGATTTAAAAGTAAAGGAACAGACCTACTATGTTAGAAAACGCTACCTATTTTTGTTTTCTTATTAGGTACCTTTGTAATTAATTTTCAATAATAAGGAGCACGGCAACCGAGATAACCCTTCTATTTCTATTGCCTTCTATTGTCAAGTATTTAGAATGTTTGTTTATGTCTGCAATCTTCACTGCGTTTGAGCATGATTTGACACAATTACACGAACTTAATAGAAAAGTATACATGCAATCTTAGCATTCATCTGTACAGTAGGAGTTGAATATTATGTCGAGAGAATGTCTTTACTAATTATCTATTTTATATACGTCTAATACCCTAACAAAAGCAAAAACAAAATAACTTATTCGCAAGAACTCCAGTCTCAAGTTGGGTTGTCATTTCTGATAAAATGTATTTAGTTGCATACTAGGGCTGAATTCGTTGGGCTGAAAAATAATCCGTTTTAGGAGTTTTATATATTTAAAAATTGTAGCCACTCTAAATTGCCGCCCCTAGCAAAGTGCCGCCCGGGGCCTGTACCCCCCGTGCCCCCCCTCGCTACACCACTGCTCAGATCCTAAACGAAGCTTTCTTAAATCGATTATAGAGTAATTATATCTACTGTTTATTTAATTACCACTTCTTTTTTATAAGGACGATTTGATTTAAAACTAACATGGGAAAAGTATGTAACAAAACTGTCAATTTTTGTTAGGTAATATACTTTTGTTAAGTTCAAATAAAAAATTAATTTAAATCAAATTCAACTCTATGAATACAGTTGCGATTTACAAATCCATAGCAGCAATATTGTAAACGAAACTGAAAAAGATTTACAGTGGAAAAAATAGAAACCTGCAACAAGCCATTCGTTACAAAAAATGAATCATTTTGTTGACTTATTCTAACTTGTGATCGATTTAAGGTTCTAATTGATATCAACAGAGTCAAGACTTCTGATCATTCACTGTCGGGGCATAAGTATTCAAAACTCAAGTGGGTTGTATGTTGTAGCTGGATGTGAATTAATCACTCAATATATCTACTTTCTATATTCTGTGCTTATGACTTTACAAAAAAAGTTCCACCTGACCATTCTTCCATGAATCATGGTCATACGGATGTATCGCCAATTGTATGTCGGGGAAAAGCCAAAATAATTCCTTTCACCTCTTCTTTATAATCATAATGCAAACATTAGACACACTTCGTGCTTGAAGCTAGACTTTAACCTCCACTCATAATGATCTGAATACTCTATAGACTCTGTCTGTAGGGGCACTCAACTTTTGTCATGTCGCATCGTGGGTAGATGGATTACGGAATTTGCAACATGACTCATTGGCAGGATCGTTTGAATTAATACGAAACTTAGGCTGAAGATGTACAGAAAAGATACAGAAAGCCATCAGTCATTGTGAGAAGACAAATTCTTTCTCGTGCTCTTCAACTCTTTGGTATTAGGTATTCAAAGATAGTAATGACATCAGAAGCGAATGGCAACTTCAACTCAAGTATTACATTGGTTGAAATTCGTTTGGCAAAAGGGGAAAATGTGGAAGAGGCGTGAATTGTTTGTGTGGTCAACCATTGGCATTCAAACTAGTTAAATGGAGATCTAACACATATTTTATGGTTTTCAACCACACGATAAATGCGGAACCGCTTTTGTTAAGAGCACAATGAACTGGATATTCAGAGCAAAGACGCTGCTAGTAATAAGGGTAAACCAATTAAACCAGCTTAGGCCAAAATGAGAGACTTTTTTGGCACGACATTTTTCAAGAGCGATACAATGCAATTAGACCGCAGCCGTCTTCAAAACGATTTGTTTAAATTTGAAGACTTGAAATTGTTTGTTACTTAAAAATATATTTCTATTGAAAAGCGGACCCGACCATGCTAACTTATTGCTAGATAAGCATGGATTCCCTTATGTTTTGTTGATGGGCAGTGCAGAGGCGAATCACACCCGAGGCCAACGTTTGAGTTTGAATGGGATGTTTGTCGAAATCTTTGGGATGAGTGGCAAAAGAATATTTTCTCGGCTGGATTTTGCATTTATAGAGGGTCTTTCATTAAGAACTTGACAACTTCTTTTTTAAATAAAATGCAAACTACTAGAGATATCTAAAAAAAAAAGGTATTTTCTTTAATTACTATCGAAACATTTATGAATGGACTTCGACTTCGTTCATATGTCCACCACGGGAACGTATGCAGCGTTCGATACGTTGAACCCTATTTTCGATGACTCTGCCGCATATTTCGACCGATACGGCCGCTATTTCTCGTTCAATATTGACTCTGAGCTCCTATTACGTCGTCGCCTTGTTGCCATAGAGCAATTCTGTTTTTCCGGTGTGGCGTCTTAAGTATTTATTAAACGTTGTCGGAAATTCACGTCCAGAGGCATGAAAACAACAACCCCGCTTCGGTGATATGGTGAATTTTATTTCTGAAAGCCAGTGAGTTTACCTATTTATAGGTAATCAGTTCGACATGAATGAAATACTACTGCAGTTTGCCATTGCACCTTTGGTCCGCTAAGATTCGTAGACAAAGTAAATGACAGCGAAAAACCCAACGTCTGACAAACATCCGAGAGTATAACATTCTTGAAAGAGCTTCTCAATTAGTCGTTTGGAATCGGCATTAAATTGTAGATCCCTTCCATTCGTTTCAAAAATTAAAACTCACACAAAACGAATGGATGTGAGAAGCTAGGCCTTGGGTCCCTCGGAGCTGTTGCGCCAACTAATTATTAATTAATTATAATTAGTAAATGACAGCGTTTTAAGCACGAAATACCAAAAGAACAAACTGAAGTTAAATAGTTATTTGATTTTTCTGTGATATTTGTCTTCCCCGATAATTAGTTTTGAAAATAATTTAAATATATGCAGCCTGCTAGTTTCCATTTTTCATTATTCTCGACATTTGTGTTTTATGTTAAAAGAAAAAATAAATAAAAAATACTCACCTTTCTGTGAAACAAATTATTTACGAACTGCGAAACATTTCATAAACATTTTTTTGTTAAATAAATGTTTATGAAACTGGTCGCTGGTCTGGGCATACCTTTATTTATGTAGAATAAAAAAGAAAAAAATGCTTTTTGATTGAAGAACGAAACAAGCCACCTAGTGGGAAATAGTACAATAAATTTTCAGATCTGGATGCTGTTGTTGCGAGTGCATGTAAATCGATGATCTATATGGATCATGGCTGATAATAAAAAAGGGCTAGCAACTTTGCCGACAGCTTAAGTGGCTCATATTTTTTGCGAGTGTTTTTGAAGCTATGTGACATTTGTCAATACGAATGTAACAATTCTAGCGCACCACCAAATCGCGACCACTCCGAAAAAAAATACCCCGAAGTTGGGGGTCTCCGTACTGTCTCTGGTTGCGACCACCGACTCGGAATTTCGGTAGTAAATTTTAATTATTTGTAAACGTTCTTTCGTGTACTGCACCATGGTGAAAATGTTGATTTTACTGAATATTTTCACATTGACAGTTCGGTAATCGGTTTAAGGGTGCGTTCAAATTGTAAGTTTGAAGTTATCAAGTCGCTAATGAAAGACCCTTTAATAGTAGCTTCGATGATACTGTTCACCATCTTTATCACTGATCGGCAATGGTCGCATATATATAAATTGCTACAAGATCTCGCAATATATTTTGAAGCTGGAGATGTATGTGTATGAATCGCTGTTAATTATGTTCTCTTCTTGATAGGAACCCAACATTTCAAATATGGCCGCGTGACAGCTCTTTTAAGTTTAAGAAGAACACTCGAATCAGCTTTTAATTATTCAATTAGTATTCCCTCATTACAAATACTTGAAGCCAAGCCTCTAGGCTACGCACAAATTATTATTTTGAAAGATTTACATTACCGTACTGATGATGCATGACGTTTTCAACTTTTTAACCAGATGAAGTAAAAATATTAACAAATAGCCATTTTGGAATAAATAGGGTGAGCACTTAACACAAATTTGTTTTCAAGTTTGAGGGGAATTTTCTCATTGCAAATATATATTAAAGGCCAAATGTACCATTTACCCATGGAAATTAAAGTACACGACTCAGTCGAACGAAACTTTGTCGTTAATCAAAGGTTGAAGTAAGAATCTGAGAAGCGAGCTCGAAAAAAGAAACGGTTCATAAAATAAAGGAATTGTGTTAAATAAAATATACTTTTGGGTTATTCATTCAATTATGGCAGTACATATCAAATAAAAATGCGAGTTTTTATAAGTTCAAGCTCTCAGTAACAGGCAATTGTCGCAAGTTCTGGTTAAAAAGTTGAAAGCGCCTGTTGATTTTTTTTTATAAGCTCTTACACTTTACAAGATTTTTGAGTACTGTTTTCTGATCTGTTAGGGCAAGTTTTTATTTTTGACTGGAATAGATTAAAGACGGGGGTTTTAGGTGTCTATTATTGGAAGGAGGGTTCGTGATAGACCGATAATAATAATAATGGCGCAACAGACGTGATCGACCGATATCTTTACATATAAAGGGTCCGCCATCTAACTTCTTTTTTTTTCAACTAGTGCTTATTTCGCGAATGGTAACACTTAGCTCATGTCTGATTTGACAGATAATTAGTTTTATCCTTCCGCTGAACGAATATGGTTGTGTATACGCTTGAACAACGCTGGGAAATATTGCGACATTACTTTGAAAATCATGGTAATGTTGCAGAATGTGTGCGAAAATTGCGTACGGAATTTGGAAGACGAGAAGCACCGTCAGCTCCGTATGTTCGTTATCTTGTGAAAAAAGTGAAAGAAACTGGCATCCTCATCGATAAACCAAAGCGTGAAAAGCCAAAAACAGTGCGTACACCCGAGAAAATTGCTGCTGTGGCAGAAAGTGTGCGTGAAGCCATTTTTCTTCCAAAATGAGCAAGGAGTGGCCATTACAGTCAATGGCAATCGTTATCGGGCCATGTTGAACGAATTTTTGTTGACAAAAATTGAAGAGGAGGATATTGACAACATTTGGTTTCAACAGGACGGCGCTACGTGCCACACAGCCGAAGCTACACTCGATGTTTTGCGCCCTGTTTTTGAAGATCGCATTATCAGCCGCAGAGCTGATGTCGTTTGGCCACCTCGGTGCTGCGATTTGACACCGTTGGACTATTATTTGTGGGGTGCCGTAAAAGATAAGTGTTACGCCGACAAGCCAGAGACAATTGACGCTTTAAAGGACAATATTCGTGAAGCCATTGGTGAAATACAGCTGCACACAATCGATAATGTGCTTAAAAATTGGACCGATCGTGTAGGCTACTGCATGGCCAGCCGAAGCAGCCATTTGAATGAAATTATTTTCCATTATTAACCGGAAGGATTGTACTTTCAAATAAAAAAAGAAATTTGAGAAAATATTCAGTAGTTTTTTTTTTAATAGCATTTTCAAAAAAGAAAAAAGTTATTTGGCGCACCCTGTATATGTAAGAATAAGATTTCAGAGATCTATGTTTAAATTTGCATAATATCCCGATGGATTTGGGGAGTAATTTTTGAGAAATAACTAATTTAACTACCTTAACTAGGTTTATTCGAATTATTTGAGGAAAAATAAGCACGGTATTTTATTTAGAATTTAGAATCAAAATCGTTACTGCCGTTATCAGGCAAATTAAAGAAAACTAAATTTAAAAAACATTTTTTTTTTTCAACTGAGAGAGAAAACTGAGCTTACTATGAAGTTAGAAATGACCATATTACCTTAGAAATGATTTTCTGTTTCAATCTTATGGACCGTTTTCGAGATATGTCCAAATTTCAAAAGTTTAGGTACTCAATTTTTCAGCGAAAAACTGTAACAATAAAAAACAAAGCCATGGTTCCATTTATGTGGGCTTCTATAAAATGATATCGTGAGGATGTCCGACTGCATGTCTTTGGCATTCTTCTTATACCCAGCACGTAAGTTTTGACTTATGCCAAAAAGTGTGGAATTTCTGCTGTCTCGTCGAGCAAATTAAGCTATTTTTGTACTCGACTCCTCAGATAACCTGATAAGAAATAATTGATAGGAGTTAAGGAACTTCTGTCCTGTCAATATACACTTGGAAATTCTGTAACAAAAGCTTGAAATATCTAACCGATTTACATATTTCAAAACCTTCAAAGAAACAATGCCCAATGGAAACAATAATGCCGCCGCCAGAGCGGTATCGTGGTAAGGAATCGCACATCATCGAAAGCGCTCTACTAAAATCGTCAAAATGTCATCCATTTCTAAAAACATTTGTGATAAAGAGATAAAAAGACCGAATTGAGTCCCAACTATGTACTTTACTTTACTTCTTCCCATTTTGTGAGTTTAAAAAGCCATCAAAATATTCTTCAAAATAAATTAAAGAAGAACGAATTCATCAAAGCAGTCACAAAAACTAAGTCTGGTTAAATTATAAATATTTCAAAAAGAAATCGACTTTGAATATTCCGCTCTCAATAAGATAAGTTACCTTTTTTTGCAAAAAATATCACTTATTTCTACATCGTTCTAAAATCCCAAATACATATGCATATAAAGTATTTAAAATAAAGTACATAGTCACATTGAAATATTAGTTGTCACCCCAGTGACATGAACCACTTGTCTTGTCTTTATTTGAATTCACTGTCACTCTTCACTTTTGTCATGAGGAATTCATTGATCTTGACAGCCAGACAAACTCTCGTGAGATATCCATCACGCTAAACAAATAATGGATTAACAAAGTAAATAGGAAAGTATTCAAGAAATTCTTTTGATTATTCTAGTGAAAAGCGAAATAAACAGAATCAATCCAATATTGCGAAGCTGTGCGAACCTGAGCAATCACATTCCATTGATTTTGTACAAACGAAGAACAATCATAACTGGGTCATTTGGATTTCTGGAATTACCAAGACTCTTCGTTCATACAAAGTGACCAATTATGGCAGTTGGCAGATTTGTCATTTTTCACTGGCCGGTGATTTTAACAATTGAAATCAACTACCTGCGGCAAAGTAGCCTTAATGGCCTGCCGTAAACTATAAAATCACATACACGAGTAGCTAATGACTTTGGTGGTTTCCAGCCGTTTAATTTACCACAATTAAAGAAAGGCTTGGGGGAACAGGAATGTGCAAAGCATCGGAAAAACCACAGTGAAGTTTTGATAGCACTTTGCTCCCGGAAATATCTTCAGCCAAAATTTAAAAACGATTTAAAGGAGATGCTAAAAATAAAGCAGTCTCAGTAGTAGTCAGTAGTAGTAAAGTCGAACCAAATGTGCGAAATCCCATTAACTGTGACAACTTAATTTGTTTGCATTTTAAACAATCGGCAATAGAATCAAAAAGGCAAGTCCCAAACCATAAATTCCCGGCACTTGTCGCATTAGCATTAGTCGTCTTCTCAAGTTGTCGTAAGTTGGATTTTGCCGCCGTTACTCTTCTGAAGATATTTCGATCTTATGGACATTACAATTGCTATCTGAGGAAAATTTCGGAAATGGAAGCTCGTATGGAAGGGGCGCATATGGTTGGACTTGATGTCAGCCATGCCAAGTGTTTTTCACAAAATATGTAATATTCGCAGCATAGCTCCACACAAGCCTGGAAACAAGGAGCTACAATTTACAAACCAAGCTAAAAATGTAGGTATAACTATGAGACATCTGGGCTACATACAGAACGCCCTAAATAAATAAACCAACCTAATATGAATTTTAGGGGCGCTTAGGTCAACCCCACGGCAGTTCTGACCTTTTACCAGATGATATATTATAAAAATCTTCTAAAGGGTGGTTAAATTTTAAGGGCCGATGTTGAATGTGAACCACACTTAAACTTCAAGTTTTTTTTCTGCATTTCATTTGACATTTCTCAATTTCAGACTAACCCAATTTGAACCATGGAAAGATACACAATCGAGCAACGCGTAAAAGTTATTCAGGCTTATTATGAAAATGGGCGTTCAAAACAAAATGCATATCGTGCACTTCGTGATTTTTTCGGTCAATTTAATCAGCACATTTTCAACTGAGTGGATTCGTAAATAAGCAGAATTGCCGCATTTGGGCGAATGATAATCCAAGAGTGATCGTCGAAAAACCAATGCACCCACAAAGAGTGACTGTTTGGTAAGGTTTATGGGCTGGCGGCATCATCAGGCCGTATTTTTTCGAAAATGAGGCCGGTCAGGCAGTTACTGTGAATGGTGTTCGCTATCGTGAGATGATAACGAACTTTTTATGGCCCGAATTGGAAGATATGGATGTGGACGATATGTGGTTTCAACAGGACGGTGCCACTTGCCAAACAGCTAACGAAACAATGGCTCTTTTGCGGGAGGGCCGTGTTATCTCACGTCGTGGCGATGTTAATTGGCCGGAACGATCATGCAATGTGACACACTTCTTTCTTTGGGGTTATTTGAAAGAAAAGATGTACGTCGATAAGCCAGCAATAATTCAAGAGCTAAAGGATGAGATAATTCGGCACATTAAGGGCATAGAACCTCAATTATGTCTCAGCGTCATCGAAAATTTGGACCATCGGATGGAGGTGTGCCGCCGAGGTCGCGGCCGTTTGGCTGATAATTTGTTCCATACATAATTGAACCATACCAATATTATCATAATAAAAAGAAATGACAATAATTTATTCAAAATTAACATCGGCCCTTAAAACTTAACCACCCTTTAGTTAAAAATTGTTTACTGATTCATCGACCAAACCTTTTTTGGATACCTACAAAAAAAGTTTTTTTTCTTTTTCTTTATAGGTGGCCGATTTGCCGCCGTGTTTTATTTGCCGCATGAAGTTTTACACCGACCAGCAAGTCAGCAACCAACGAAGGAGGTAAGAGGGTTCATATAAAATATTCTATTAAAGATTCCCAGAATGCCTTTATGATTATTGGAAGGACATTAGACGACGTGGACTAGGATGCAGGAAAAAAAAAATAAAAATTTTGTAATATTCATATATATATGTACAGGTATATAATAATTTGTGTAACTATTTTTTTTTAAATAAATCTAATTAATAAACTTATGTTTTGCGTATCATTTATTAATATCTTATCTATTTTACAAGGGTATTGTAGACATATTTTGGATATCATTTTTTTATTTAGATAAATACTTATTTCGTACCTTCAAACCTTAGTTCAAGGACAACTGCAAGTGAGTATTAAACATATCGACAAAATAGTTTATTAAATTCAACATAACAATAAATAAAGAATTGACTGATTATCATGTTCACTCAACAATTCTGGTGTTGAAAACAAATTAAGCTGTTGACAAATTGTTGCTATGTAATCAACAATCTGTTTATGGATTCAACAAAACGTAACGGCAGTATGAAGAAATTTTTTCACTTAAAACATTCCCATGTTTTAAGTTCGGACTGAACTATAGACTAAAGGACTACGGTTTTTCATGTGGGGGCAAATAAAAAAACAATTTTTGTTAACGCAACAGTTTTTTCTACTATCACAACAAAAGTTTTAAAACAAGATAAAACTAACTAATATTTTGTCAATCTGACCAAAGAGAGTCTAAACTAGAGGGCCAACTCCCGTGCACCTACCCGATATTTCCCGCTAGTTTTGAATGACAGCCCTCTCTCGCGCGCTCTTTTTTTCCTGTCTGTGAATACATGGTATTAATGGCCGCCGAGTCGAACTTTTCCAATAACAAACAATTTGTAAATGAATTTATAACAATAAATGTAAAAGGGATAAATGTTGAGTATGGTTTTTTAGATAGCTTTACTTGTTCTCTATCCATCTTATGCGGCAAAAAAATGTTTATCCATTCACATTTCAGGTTTTTTTTTATTTTTTTTACATGAAAAATATTTTTGACAGCAAAATTCATGAAGCTACCTTGGGGAGTTGTTCCAAAAATAGGTTAATAGCATGCAAGTTAAGCCCAAGTTTTCACTAGGGCAAAATTAAATTTCTTAAAATATTCCCAAACATTGCATAAATTTCTATTACGCTTGGTGCGTGTTTTCAACTTGGTATTTCATATTTAAAAAAAAAAAATTATTCTCGAAAGGTAGATTCGTAAAAACGAGTACGTATGATTAAACTCCTAACAAAAAGTCAATATAATGTGCTGTTTATTTTGATCCGATTTCAGATTTTGCTTATTCAATCGAACGTAGAATCTAAATTGTTTTGTTAGTTTCCAGTTCCCGTATTTCTATAGATAATGTGCTTTTGCAAATTTTATAACATTGTATTTTGAAATGTTCACTGATAGATATTTTTATAAGCCTCTATAAATTATTAATTAACAAAAACAAGTGCAAAAAGTGACATTTCACATAATTAAAAGGCAATCTGTAGCAATTTAGAAAGAGAAAGAGATGTGTCAAAGGGGAAGTCGATGGGAAAATGGTAATATTTCGGCATTCTGGAGGAAGCAGTCGTAGTAAAAAAAGTCCCCAAGGAATTGAATTGAAGTGTGTGTTGTATTTATTATCAATACTTTCTAAAAATCTATTCAGAATTTTGTTACTATGGGATTTACCAGAAAACGTTATTGTGCACAAGTATGCAGTTTACGTACCATTTACAGATTAAAAATTATGCTAAAACTAAAATATCTTTTTCCCCACAATAAAAAAAAAAAAACGCTTTCCCCAAACTCTGATAAAATATCTATTTTCTTTCAATATGACTTCGAAATGAAAAGCATT
Organism: Cheilosia grossa; assembly: GCA_963082955.1. Lineage (NCBI taxonomy): Eukaryota > Metazoa > Arthropoda > Insecta > Diptera > Syrphidae > Cheilosia > Cheilosia grossa. Next base: position 27,438,759 of record OY720148.1, read on the forward strand.
AAAATCGGCGAAAAACAATTTTTTTTTTCTTTAAAGTAGATATGCCTAAAATAAAAGCTTGAAGTTACAAAATCTCTTTTAAGAAAAGTGCAAGAACCGTTTAAGTTGATTTTTCTCTGATTACTATCATGAGATAGATTTCTGCTAGATACTGAAAAAAAAAACTATGATTATATCTAGGTATTTGGCATTGTGAACAAATTATATCAGGAATTCCATTTCCTAATAATTTCATAAACTGTAAAAACTTTTAAACTGAACTGCGATGTGAACGTCATTTAAGTAAAGGGTACCAAAAAGGTTGAACACAATCGGCCCCACTTAAAAATTGTCCTCCTGATTGACATTAAGTTCCTGCATAGGATTGCCTAAGTATGCGTGCGGCAGCAATGGCGCTCCTTTGATTTGTACAGGCACTAATACTTAGGAATTCCAATGCAGGAAAAGCAGCTTGTATGCAAATGTACCGTTTCTGCTCCCAGTTGGAACTCTAGTTTAGATCCTCTTTGAATCTGACCATTTTGTTGGACGAATATTGACAGCAAAATTATTGAATCAAGCCTCATTTTTATCAAACATGCTAGGGTTTTATTTTCAGTGACGATAAAACTTATGACACAATTTTTAAAGTCTCATTTTCATACGTTAACACAATTATTGACTTCGGCATCGCCGAATAAAATAAATTTCACTACCACGTGGTTTAGATTTGAATACCCTTCGCAAAAAAAGCATGTAGCAATAACATTAAATATTTATTTGAGTCATTATTCACCGGCAGATGACTTCTAATGTAATATTGTTGTTGATGTCCAAACAAATACAAAAATAAATCGAATCTTAAAAAAAACACATGGTGTACAGTTTAGCACTTAATCTACTACTTCAATTCTAAAGAACACAATTATAAATTAATACCTTTAGAGCAAGTATCTGAGTAAACAACTGTTATTTTCTTTCCCATTCCATTTGTTCATCACCAACCTCCAATTAAGAGTAATAATACTTTTTCCAAATACAAATAAGAACCACTTTGAACGAGAGAACAAACAAAAAAAAATTAGCTAAATTTACACCCCCTAGTTCCAGGTAAACAGCGGTAGTCTCTTCTCTACAAAATCTTACTCTGTACGTGTGATACTATTTTTGAAACAGAATTTCCTGAAGCTCATGTCCAACAGTGTGAACCATCACGAAAGACAAACGAGCCAACCCACGGCAGCCTCAGATCTTTTATTCATCGCACGTCATTACTCTGATCTACGGATTCCACGTGCGCTGTGTCTATCGCGATTTTGTATTTTGTATCCTCCAAACTGGAGGAGGTAATTTATTAGTTCCAGTTCAAGTTGGTTATTTCTCTCTGTCTCTCTCTCAATTACCACCGCTAATTAGAGGCTTTTGCGCGAAAAAAACCAAAGCTCTTCTTCTTGGCCATGTCAACAGCGAAAGAGAGAAAGCTTTTCAAGATCGTTGCACAATCGTCGGTCGCTTAATCTGTCCAAGATTTTGCCATTCGATATTTAAGCGAACGAAACTGGAAGTTTCAGTCATTCGAGTCGGTAGAATTAAGCGAATAAGAGCAAGTGATTTTATTGAAAAAAATAAATAGATAATTAAATAATTTACCTGTCTGCATCTAGTGAATAACAGAAGAATAAAGTGTATATTTAGTGAGAAGAAATATTCTTTCAAAACAAAAAGAAATATCAATTAAGTGGAAAGTGAAAAGGGAATTCGAAAATAAAATAAAATCCAACACAATGAATACAGAAGATTTTCGAAAATACGGAAAACTTATGATCGACTACATCTGCGATTATTCCGATAATATCGAGAAACGAGATGTGGCGCCCACCTTAGATCCTGGATACCTAAAGCACTTAATTCCAGGTGAGTTTCCATTGAATGTGTGAATAATATTGTGCGAAATTCGATTTTTATCGTCACTTAATACGATCGCGTAAATCACTGAATGTACCGGATGTTCAAAGCGGGAAACATTTCCTCTCTATCGAGTTAGCGTCAGCGTCACATTGTGAACGATTGATGTGTTGAACTTGACATTAAAAAAGAAATGATGAACGTTAGTGGTACAAGTTTTTCAATTAAAAATACAAATTCAATTTTTCCTAACCGGGAAAAGGCATTTTCCATTAAATGGAATTGAGCTTTATGCTCACGGTTGTGTAAATATGTCCAAATTTGAACAAAACAGTTGATCTCTTCTGGTAAATGATTTATAGACTACCTACATCTTTTAACTGGTGCCCAACGTATCCTTCTATTTCATTAGTTGTATACAGAAAATAAGGGACTGCTATTGATATTCAAGAATAATAGCCAGAGCTAGCCAATTTGGAGTGAGTATTGAAAAGTCGATGACATGATTTTAGTTCTGGAACAATGGTCTTTACCTTTGAACCACTAGCATAATAAGAAATAATATTCGCTCTGATTTCGAATCCTTTACAGAATTGGAAATTCTAAGATGTGGCAATTTGTTAAATCACACGGAAAGCAAGCTATTTTTTTGTATAAGGTCAAGCTACAGCTGGATGTAACTTCTGAGCGCAATTTGCGTTTCGTATTTTTAATATATCCCGTAGGCGCAATGGCTTAGTGGTCATAGTGTTGGACTACTAAGCGAGGGGTCCCAGGTTCGATTACAAAAAAAAAAAACACAAATTCCAAATGGCTGTATGGCTGTCATGAAAGAGCTTCTCAATTTGCCGTTTGGACTCTGCGTAAAATTGTAGATCCCTTCCATTTATCCTAAAAATTTAAGAAATCACACACGAACGAATGGATGCGAGAAGCTAGGCATAGGGTCCTTACGGACCCGTTGCGCCAACAATTTATTTATTTTTACTATAAGAAGCCAGAGTCACAAAACCAATGCAATTGGATAAAAATCCATTTTGATTAAACTCAGGTACGACTACTATTTTCGTGTGAGAACTTTCGTGTATTTTTTATTTTTGTAACAATTTACAAAGTACAGTGCGACCTCAATAAAAGCAACAAATAAAAATTTGGGCAGTTGCTTTTATTGAGTTTGTTGCAATAATCGAGTCAAAAAATTGTAGGTGCCAAAATTGAGGCAACAAGTTAAACACCTCAGAATAGTAAAAAAAAAAGTGTCTTGCACTGGTAAAGAGACCAAAACTGATCATTTAAAGAAATAAAAAAAAATAATTTTAATTGTTTTAAAAAAATTGTGAAATTTTTGATTGTGTCTTTTTGGACGCAGAATGCTTTTCCACAGCTGACTCTCGTAAGTTTTGCAGAGCTAAAATGTTACTCAGTGAAGCATCATTTTCTTCAGCCCATTGAAGGCAAATGTTTAGTGCTTGAATTGCAGCCCCTGCTTTAACTATTGGCAGTGCGGATTCATCAACTGCATTTTCGTCATCACTTTCCATCTCTTCGGCTCCCGGATTGCTGCAGGTCAGTTCCAGATCGGTTTCATTTTCGGCAATCCAAATAAGAGCTCATGAACCAATAGTTGCTTTTATCGAGTCACCTTTTTTTGAGGAGTTGCAATTACTGAGTCAACAATTGTAAGATTTAAGGTGTTGCTTTTATCGAGGAGTTGCACGTATCGAGGGTTGCTTTTATTGAGGTCGCACTGTAAAAGCGCAGCATTTCTGAGCTCGAAGAAATTTGTACTTATGGTTAATTGGTAGAAATAATTTAATTGCACTGGAAAAATACTTCTGGGCTTCTTGCTTAGTCGTTCTTGTTGCTGTCGCTGTTTCGATTCCACTTGGAAGTATTTTTTGTATTATATTTCTAGTTCCGTTACAAAGCCCAGGTTGCATTAGAGGACAGTTGAAGATCCCATTTTGAAAAAAACAAGTGTGGGAACCAGAGAAAATACTATGAGAACCCCAACTTCCGGCTATTTTGTTTTTTTTCGGAGTGGTCACGATTTGTTGCGCTAGAATTGTTACATAGCAATTCGTATTGATAAATGTCGCGAAACTTCAAAAATTCCGGCTCACCAACACACTTGCTAACAATATGAGCCACTGTCAGCGTTTATAGAATTTTATCCGTTGAATTTGATATTATTTGTAACGTGTGGATAGAATTTTTTTTTAAGGAATAAGTGTACTTTTGCTATATATAGATATTTATGAATAAAAAACATTGTAGATTGGTTGAGGGAAGATAAAAACATTTTGAGCAATTTTTCTTCAGTTATTTAAGAAAAACTTACTCATGAAATCGAAGTTAATGATATTCAAAAGCGGAAAATACACAACCATGTCTGTCCTAGTATGTTTCTAGTATAAAAGACATATCATTTTGAAAGTTTTATTAACCAAACAAATTATACTATTCGCCTTTTAAAAATATATAATAACTAACCACTAGCATTCGGTGTTGTTAAAATGTGGTATTCCCGAACTCTTTCACATTCACTCATGTTTGCCAGCATTTATTTTATAAAAGGTTCGTTCGGGTACTTTTTTTGCAAAAGTAAAATTATTTCAAATTTGCTAAGAAACCGTGCGAATGCGACCACGTACTGAGAAAATTGAACAAAAAAGAGATAAATCCATTTCCCCTCTTTTAATTTTTTCGTAATTTTCTACTCGGACTTACTGAGAAAAGAAAAATCAAAACTGACGACTAGTGACAGCTCAAAAGTTTGACAAGTAAAACTCTATTCATTTTCGTCTTCAACGATGTCGCAGGAAGAAGTTATAATTACTGAAAAAATTCAATTCCAACTTATTTTGTAGATGCTGCATTTAAAGAGAAACTTGTCAAGTGTCAAAATGGTATTTCTTAAGCCTTTTGTAAGAAAATCGGTCAGGTACTTCTCTTGAAATTGAAAGATTTCTCTCTCGATTTTTGAGATTTGATATTTTTTTTATTTTTCTCACGAGCGAACCTACTTTTTGGAATGTTGCACGCGCCGTTTATCACTTCTGGAAATATAAATAAATAAGCAAGACTACAAATCTATTTCCCACAAGTGCCGAAGCGTTTTTGGTGTGTTTCTTGAATTAAAGGTGCCGCGTCGCCTACACCAATTATAGTTGACCACTGTTCAATTCCAACATTTCAAAATTACACATCGGCAAAAATATTGAAAGAATACTTTGAAGAGGAATTTTGGTCAACTGAATTTTAAAGGACTGAAGTTTGAAGGACAGAAAGTGCAAGTCCGACAGAAAAGCCAACATCTAACCATCATTATCCAGGCACGAATATTAGTAAGATTGATGATATTATTCAAAAGCTGACTTTCGTGTAGGGCTAGCTAACCTTCGTGTCATCGGCAGCCATTATCTCATTTTGACTGTCATTTCTCGAACTACATGCAGTCCTTATGTAACATATCGATCGAATTGAAAAGAATTGATTAAAAAAAAAAAGTTTGAATGATACGGAGCGTTCTTCTGGTATAAGATTCATGATAATTTGTCAAAGCACTGTCAAAATGACAGCATAGTTGAAAGTTATCCCAATTGAAAGATCTTGCGTTTACTCCTTTATTTTCAATTGTTCCGTCTATCTGATATTAGCCCGTCAATCGTCCGCGAACCGACTACAAACCAAAGTGGGTAATCCTCATACTGATAGATGACAGCTGTCAACTTGACTTGATCTAAGCATTTCAAAAAGCAAAAGTCCCTTCACATGGTTTTCCTGTGAGTCAACTGTGTGTTTTAAAACATGTAATAGGATAGTAAAGGGTGATTTTTTAAGAGGTTTAGAACTTTTTTTAAAAAAAAAAACACAAAAAATTCGAAAAAATGAATGAAATATTTATTTGAATCGATAGTTTGAACCTTGCAATTTAATGTTTAAAGATAATTTCATGCAAATGTTGACCGCGGCTGCGTCTCAGGTAGCCCATCCGCTGAGTCCAATTTTGGCATACTCTTTCACACATGTCGGCCGGTATCTCAAGAATGAATGCATGGATGTTGGCTTCCAGTGCGTCAATCGAAGCGGGCTTGTCCCTATACACATTAGCCTTGGCATACCCCCACAAAAAATAATCTAATGGTGTCAAATCGCACGATCTAGGCGGCCAATTGACCGGCCCGAAACGTGAAATTAACTGTTCACCAAACTCGCCTCGCAATTGCGCCATTGTTTCGCGTGCTGTGTGGCATGTGGCACCGTCTTGTTGAAACCACATATCATGCAAGTCAAGAACTTCCATTTCGGGCAAAAAAAAGTTTGTTATCATCGCTCGGTAGCGTTCACCATTGACAGTAACGCTGCGATTCGCATCATCTTTGAAGAAATATGGCCCAATAATGCCGCCGGCCCATAAACCGCACCAAACAGTGGCTTTTTCGGGATGCATTGGTAGCTGTTGCAATGCTTCTGGCTGATCTTCACTCCAAATGCGGCAATTTTGCTTATTTACGTACCCATTCAACCAAAAATGAGCCTCATCGCTGAACACAATTTTTCGATAAAAAAGCGGATCCTCGGCCAGCTTTCCAAGAGCCCATTCACCAAAAATTCGGCGTTGTGGTAGGTCGGCTGGCTTTAGTTCTTGCACCAGCTGTATCTTAAAAGGCTTTACGCCCAAATCCTTCCGCAAAATTTTCCACGTAGTGCTGTAACAAAGGCCTAACTGCTGGGAACGGCGCCTAATCGACATTTCGCGGTCTTCTGTCACACTAGCTGATACGGCCGCAATATTTTCTTCACTACGCACAGTACGTAAACGTGTTGGTGGTTTAATGTCCAACAAAGTAAATTTGGTGCGAAATTTGGTCACAATCTTCCGAATAGACTGCTCAGAAGGTCGAGAATGCCGATCATAAAATGGAAGCAGCGCGCGATGAACATTTCGAACCGAGCACGAATTTTGATAGTAAAATTCAATAATTTGCAAGCGTTGTTCATTTGTAAGACGATCCATGGTTAAATTGCAAACCAAACTGAAGCTGTTTGACAGTGACACAAGGTACTAAACACACGTCAGCTGTCAAAACCAGTGTTGCCAAAACCAAACCAGCTAAAAAATCACCCTTTATATGCAGAAGCAGTTACTTCTCTTCAGTAACACCTAGAGTTTGTACCAAATTATACAACTGACTTACAACACCAATATTTATTTTCATCGAGCCGTGTTAAATCACTATACGTCATAGCAAACAATCAAACATTGAATGCTAAGAGAACAAGTTAGAGATATTTCATCTCGACATAAATTACATAATTAAAAACAACACTTAGAAGTTTGTTTAAGAGAATAATTACGACTACCTGTAACCAATGTAGATTGACCGCAACTGGAGTACCTATAGACCAATCCCCAAATCCATACTAGGATGTTTGCATCGCCCACGTGGTCGAAGAAGTGTTTGCTTCCAATGACCACATTCTGTATTCACATTACGATGTGCGTGGGATGTCTACAAATGTTTACACAACAGTGGTGGTATAGCGATGGTGGCTATATTTACTTGGGTAATATTTATATTTGCAATAAACAACTCAGTCTTCTTAGGCTCGACCCTAGAAGAACAATTTACAAGCTAATTTCTCTCAGTAACATTTCTTGTCAGATGGCGGAACAACATTATTTTCACTTCAAGGTCAATTTAACGATTACCGCTTAAAGTAGATTACCGCCACATAAACAAATGAGAATTTGTGATGTGAGAATTAGTTAGCTTTAAAATTAAACAGCAACGGAAAAAAAAAACAGAAGAATGTTAATTTAAAGCAGACACCTCTGGAATTTTGATAGTGAAGACATTTTTGTTGGTCAAAATTGTTTATCGGGTGATTTGTTTAAATTTTATCCACTAATGTGGTTAGTTTGACTAATGTGTTTAATCACAGTTTACACGCAGAAATGCTGCCAAGTTCGGAAAGAAATGAAAATATAAATTGACTCATATGTAGACACAGACACGTGCTGATTGTTTTTGACAGTTAAAAAATTTGTTAAGTTGATATTTGGTCTGTTCCCCAACGATAATGGGAGCATTCAAGTATCTAGTTTAGTAAGTCTGACAGCTGTCTTGATGAATCTCAGTTTTGATTGGCTTAGATCGGTCAAATGAACAGCTGTTCCAGGTGACGTCCATTAAGGGGTAACCGGGAATCTAGTCAACAAATTCGTACTAAGTTGACAGTCTGCATATGTGACGTTCCCGACTAATCTAGTTTTTGCGTTCAGATTACATCTAGTGCATACCAATCTAGTCAACTTAAGATAAATATATTTTTGAATGTGCCCAATGCAAATTTAGTCAAACTTCGTTCCCTTACGCAAATGTTTGGCAGGAGACATCCACAAAGAGATAAAAAAACACTACCCCTCCATAAAAAACTTGCAAATACTAGCCCAAGAAATTTGGCACTAGTTATCAGAGAGCTGTCAAACTTTATTAATTGCTCGTAGATAGTTGAAAGTCCCCACTGCTCTGGGCTAGTTGGTTAGGTATAGCTGACATATAGTTGTCAAATCGTTCAAATGCCGTTTTGCAACTGATTTTGATTTTGATTTCATTTATAAATAAATGCAAGAATGAAAATAAACGAACTTTTTAAGTCGTGCTATAGAAGCAATAAAACTCTTGCTCTTAAATATAAATTTGCTCTTTGTTGTACTTATTACATTTTTCATTTCGGTAAGCGAATTCTCTCGCATTGAGAGAAATGTGACATATTGCCAATATTGAACCAGAAATTAAGAGAACAGGCCTATTCACAAATGAAGGTGAAAACCTGGCGGCAAGTTTTCACATCATCAATAAAAAGTTATACTTTTTGGCAGCTGTTGTTGTGCACTGTGCAAACGATATAATGGAACGTTTAAAGTAACATCTCTAATCAATGTTCAAAAGTGAACGAATGATGACTAAAATGGCGACCAAGGGAGTATCGACCTTAATCAGTCAATTAAAAAAAAAAAATTCTCTTAGGACAAACAACAGATCAATGCTATTAATACGACATTGTTCAATGGGATGACATTTTGTAAAAGACCACATCCAATCTCAAGCAACATATCAAATATATCATAATTTGCCGAGTTCAAGATCCATTCGAATTATTTGCAACCAAAACAATTTAACGACTCGAAGATCTCTTCTAAAGAATTTCACAATACCCTATTTCATTTGCCAGATATTGCACTTTTATTAATTACCGCTAATTAAGCATAGCAATTATTCATTCATACACAAAAGTCACACTTCACAGTGAATCGAGTGTATTCAGCAGTCGACTTTCACACTCGTTCTCCAGCATCACAATGATAGATCCGTTAACGAGTGTTTTGTGAATTTCATCATGAGCCGATTTCGACCATGACGAGCTTGAATACTCAGCAGCTCCAGCTCCAGCGTTAAAATCATTCATAGATCTCAATAAATATTTTCAAATCAAATGTTTGACTGGTATGTTAACACTTAAAATCAAACAGGAATTTCAAACAAAAATTAAAAGAAACATGCAAATTCCAATAATACGTTGAGTTAGTTGTTCAATTATATTTAACTTCGGGATCCATCCCGTATACCTGGGTGGTTGTATTTGTATTGAATTTTTCCGTAAGCTAAACAGTATACATGGAATAAAAACGAAAATAAAATTCAAGTAAGCAAAAACAAAGTGTTGAAATGCTAAAACTATACAGAAACAACTTGCGAATGTTAATTAATCACCGACAGTTAAAAAAAGTGTTTTTAAATCGATTTAATTTTTATTTGCAGATGAGGCGCCTGTAGAAGGTGAACAATTCGAAAATGTTTTACAAGATGTCGAAGAGAAGGTAATGCCTGGCGTTGTACACTGGAATCATCCGAAATTCTTCGCATACTTTCCAGCGGGTAATTCGTATCCATCGATTTTGGGTGATATGTTGAGCGGAGCTCTTGGATCGATTGGTTTCTCATGGGTAAGTTGAAGTTATAAACGAAAATAAGAGAAAATACCAGTAGATTGGTGTCTAATGTAGTAGTAGTTACATTTCCATCATAAACTTAAAAACTGATTCTCATTCAGTTGCTTTTATAGAAGGTTTTTCGTTGATTTACCTGATGCTTTAAAATACTTCAAGTTGATAGAAATCTTCTAGTATTTTAGTTTTCTTTTGAACACCACTGAAATGTTTGCGTTGATATTTATAGTCATTTAATGCAGTACCGCAGGGCTCATCCCTATAAACCTTTTTGAACCCATGCATGGCTTTATTTCTCCGCCTTCAACGTTTGCGTCTTAAGGTAACAGAAGCAACTATGGATATCACTCGCAGTATGAAGGTATTAACCGTTTAAACAGAAGTTACGTCAACTGTTCAATGCCATATGACGTTAAGGATCTGATTTTTGGCTATACTACCCGTCATGACTTGATATGCTTCGAAAAAGATAGGCTATTATAGGATGTTCCACATTTCTAGTCTTAGCAGTCTATGTGTCTCTCTAATCATTGTCCTTTTTCTCCATTTGTAGGCTTCTTGTCCAGCATCCACAGAATTGGAAACCATCGTTTTAGATTGGTACGCCAAGGCATTGGGCCTACCTAAGGCGTTCATCAGCGACTTGCCCGGCAGCCGAGGCGGTGGCGCTCTTCAAGGTTCCGCATCGGAATGCACCCTCGTCTGTATGATCGCTGCAAGATCTCGTGCCATCCAAAGTCTCAAAGGAAATAATACCGAATGTCACGAAAGTGTATTCCTACCACAGTTGATTGCATACGCCAGCAAGGAAGCACATTCGTCAATAGAAAAAGCCGCCAAAATGGCATTAGTCAAGCTGAGGATCATCGATGCCGATGCCCATGGCCGACTGCGAGTAGATCTACTAAAACAGGCAATCCAGAACGACTTGAACGATGGACTCAAGCCATTCTTTGTTGTGGCCACCGTAGGCACAACTGGCGCTTGTGCATTTGACAATCTCACCGATATCGGAAAGGTGTGCCAGGAAGTGCCGAGCATTTGGTTCCATGTGGATGGAGCGTACGCAGGAAACTCGTTCATTCTTCCTGAAATGCGACTGTTTTCGAAGGGACTCGAGTACGCTGATTCGTTTAATACAAACCCCAACAAGTTGTTGTTGGTGAATTTTGATGCGTCCGCCATGTGGGTAAAGGACGTTATGACACTAAAAACTGCCCTCAATGTTAACCCACTTTACTTGCAACATGAGCACGATAAGGCGATCGACTATCGTCACTACGGCATTCCATTGAGTCGACGCTTTAGAGCTCTTAAGCTGTGGTTCGTCTTCCGCTCGTATGGTATATCAGGACTGCAGTCGTACATAAGGAATCACATGGTGTTGGCGAAAAAGTTCGAGATGATGGTGCGGAAGGACGATCGGTTTGAGGTGCGCAATGATGTGTACCTTGGATTGGTGTGCTTTAGATTGAGGTAAGGATGATGCGACACTGTGTTGTTCTGCGAAAATCTATTTATTTGTTTTTCTCTATATTAGAGCTGCCGATAATATTAACCAAGAACTGCTGGCGCTAATCAATCACTCGGGGAAAATGCACATGATTCCATCCATGGTCAATGGCAAGTACGTGATACGATTCTGCGTAACATACGAACATGCTACCGAGAAGCACATAGGTAAGCGATCATTGTGTCTCCATTCAAAGTCATCCACTAATCTTGAACAATTTTTTTAGTTGACGCTTGGACACAGATAAAAACCTTCGCCTGCGACGTTCTGCGCGAGGCCAACTTGGAATTGCCCGAAAAGCAACCTGCCCAACTGCCCAAAAAGAAGCTCACCCGGAACAAGTCGCTGCGCTTCTCATTCACACGCAGTATCTCACGGGAGATTTACGATAGCCAAGGCGAACATCTCAAGGACGGTTGCACACCCATACTCGTTGTGGATTCGAATGCAATGATGCAGAGCTTCATCAAGGCTATGGAGAATAATTCGAGCAAGTTAAAGGAGATCGCCGATGTGGACACAGACGAGGCTAGCAATTGAGAGGTGCAGAGGTGTACGTACAGTAATTCCTATCATGCATCCAGCGTGCACTTGTATAGTATTATTAGTTTAAGTTAAAATTTAATTGTTACCGGACTCGGACCGTATGTTCCTGCATATCAGTATGAATTTATTTATTTATTATTTCTCATTTAAGTTCGTGTATCCTTGACATTTTTGTACATATGTATATGTTTGTATGTATGTACACTATTTAGTTTGTAAAAATTAAATGTAGATTCTTTTTTTTAAATAAAGACCACAAGTGAATTGAAACTGAATGTGATTATATAATTTGCATTGCATAATACGGAACGTGAGGCAGTGCCAAGCACGAGACAATTCAATTTGCCAGCTGACGCTAGAAGTTGAGATTGCGATTTCAATCAAAAGATATGATTGAATTGCTTATGCAATTGATAATGGCTTTGGATTGGTATGTTGGCTGACGTACGGATTTCTCAGAAGCACTAATTGAGGGACTGAACGACAATTAATCAAGGAATTTTAAAAATATAAGCTTTAAACTCATGGCAGACAAGATGACTCTTCAGGCCGATTGCAATCAGTGGGGGCTTGTTGATCAATTATGCAGAAACTAAGAGCAGCTTTAACTGTTGCAGTAGGAAGACGTAGCAATTAATATTTCTAAGAATGCTGTACTATATTAAAACTGGTTTTCAAGCATCTTTGTGCGACCGGCGTTTGTCGATGAGATTGCTTTTCATTGAAATATCAGACGAGTTTCGACACACAGAGTGTTTGTTTCTAGCGTGTATCTTTGTCCCGAATCTAACACGGTTTGCATAGTCATGTATTACATAGGGGATATATCTGGCCCATCTAGCGGATGTCAGGTATCCCATAAAACATCCTGGAATCCAAGTTTAATACATGCGATAGTGTTATCCAACGCATTTACCGCTGAATTCCGCAAAAGTAGCTGTACTACATGGAGTACGTGACGTATCGTTGAAGAAACAACTGACCACTCTTTCAATGAAGTAGCTGCTCGATATTAAATACCTTCTTAACGTATTCTGGCTTTGCTGGAACGAATCTCATTTCAGCAGGTTGTATCCTTGATGTTATTTTTTCGGTCAGTAGCAAAAATTACCAATAATGGGTAACAAGCTCCAATGATTGAATAAACGGATGCGATGATCAGTACAGTACTCAAATCTTTCAAGAGTTGGAACAAAAATTAAGTTTGTTTTCCCTATAAAAGAAATCCACTAATAAATTTCCCTAGAGGTCTTTATATTGATCCAATCTGAGGCTATCGCCACAGTCCCATTTTATGTTGGATTCAAAACGAGTAGAAATCATTAAAGAAACGAGCCAGAGTCGAACAGAACGAGGTTTATTTGGAAATTATGATAGATAATTTAAAGAAATAGGTGAAAAGTTCCATGTATCTAGTAGGCACCTGCGAATTGACGCATACTCCCATTCCCGACCAATTCAAGAATTTTTTTTTTCTATTTTTTCGAGCTCATTCGGCAGTTAAAATCGAATTCCACTCCCAATTAGGTAGGTATACTAGTAGCAAGTTTGAATTTTGGTTAGAAAACGTCGATGTATGCTGGCACTTTGATGCACTCTTAATATCCAAGAGAGAGTTATCAAATAGTTTAGCCATATATCAAAAGACATTAATAATTTATTTGATATTAAACTATCTTGATCAACATTAATTCGCGGAATCTTTAACTTCTTGTTATCGGCAGTCCCAACAGAGTTTTAATGGCTGCCTCGTGTAACTTACTATTTGAATGCATAAATGTACTTACAATGTGTATGATTTTTAGAGTTAAATAATGTTTTCTTTCCAAAAGTGTACGATTTTCTCAAAATATTTTTATTTTCCCGCACAATCAAAAACAAAAATTGTAAACAAAAACACACATGTCCATAGCTACACTGACAGCTGAATTTCGACCTTTGGCGACATCGAAAAATAACACCCGTTCGGAAATTTAGTAATTGGGTTGGATACACAAGCAGGTTAAGTGACATTTTTCATGTAGGTAGGTAGGTACCTACTCAGATGTGCAGCATTAACTTAAACTAATGGTTTGTACTGCTAAGTTCTCTATAGACTCGCTAGACCTTCAGTATTGGCGAGAGAGGGTTGAATTGATTGATATTATTCTTTCTAGGCCGTCAAATTGTTCCTTACTTTTGTTTCACCGGTTTGATTTGATTGAAGTGTGGTTGAGTTATTTCATGGCTCTACGCCTGAACTCACAATGGAGAAGACAGAATCGATAATACCCAGACTCTAGTTATCGATAAGCCAATTCTGAAAACGTCAGTAATCGTAAACAAAAAACAAATAAAAATCATCATACAAAAGCACAGGCGGCTACAGCGCCAATTTAATTATAATTTCTTATTTTTTTGTGAGAATACAAATTGTTAATTATGCCCACTTGGAATCAAATACAAATGCAACTACGCAGCCCTAATAATCCAGTGGTCTTTTTTGATATATCCGTTGGCACAACAGTAGGCGCATCAACTATCTTCAGTGTATTCCATCTAACCTTTTGGTTCTATATTTAAGGAAATTGGTCGAATGATCTTCGAACTATTCGCAGACACAGTTCCAAAAACTGCAGAAAACTTTCGCCAATTATGCACAGGAGAGTATCGACCCGATGGAGTGCCGATGGGCTATAAGGGTGCCAGTTTTCACAGAGTTATCAAAGATTTTATGATTCAGGGAGGAGATTTCGTGCACGTAAGTCAAACCGAAATTTCACATTGAATCGATTTAAAACAACTGTTTCTTAAAGGGCGATGGGACAGGCGTGATGAGCATATACAATGGCACATTTGCAGACGAGAACTTCATCCTTAAACACGACTCTCCAGGGCTGTTATCACTGGCTAACAGTGGCAAAGATACAAACGGTTGCCAGTTCTTTATCACATGTGCAAAGTGTAACTTTTTGGATGGTAAACACGTAGTGTTCGGACGTGTGCTCGATGGTCTGCTGATTATGCGAAAGATTGAGAACGTACCTACTGGACCGAACAACAAACCCAAGCTGCCTGTTACCATCAGCCAATGTGGACAAATGTAAAGACCATCTAGATATTTTGAAAAATAAAACGTTTCTTTTTTTTTTTTATTTAAACTCACATGTTGTCTTAAGTTAAAAGTAAAATCACATTTGTGAACGACTAGCGTCGGAATGAATACATCTCCCTTCCATTGTAGCTTATATTAGATTTGCTTATTGAATTTTCCCTGCTCTAAGATCTTCTCATTGCGCAGCGCATGGCAATCTTCAATGATAAAACTGGAAGACAAAGGCGCTCAGTCTTATAAATGGGTAATATGAGACCACACATTACCTGTAAAACAAACCACAAAGCGGAACAGTAGCTAAATGCCAGAGCGAATGTGCATCGAAGACCCATAGCAACGGGGGAAAGTCCAACAGTTCCAGACTCATTGACAATCCGAAAAGAATGTAGAAACGCACCAGTTTCTTATAGTACGGTCGCTTTCTTCGAACCAGGTAGCACCATATGAACCATCCCAAGCTACAAAGAGCACCTATGAGGGAGAGTGGTTATTTGTTGTGATATGTTATGCGCAGTCTAGTTTCTTACCAGTAGTTATATTTGTAGCCATGTTAAAGGAGTAACTAAACTTTCCAACACTCGGATACGCAAAGTAGTTTAAATAGAATGAGAGAAAAAGTGCAGTTACAATACCACGGAAGACTATCGAACGATTATGGATCATCCTGAAACGATAACAACAAAAATTGGTAAAGTCTATTCTAAGCAGGACGCCAGTGGCAATCGTTGGCCAAGAATTCGAGATGCGAGAATATTTTGGCTCTTCACAAAAAGATTGCTTAGGCAACCCGTCCTTACCGAATTACCATGCAGTACAGCATCACAAGCACAATTGAATAGGCGAAAGTGTAATCCAAGAGTTCTGTGATTGGAAAATCCCTTGTATGGAAGATTGCCGACCATACCCATCCATTAAGACATACCTACAATGATTAATCAATCATTTAAAATAAAAATACGTGCCTACAATTGTCATACCATGGAAAATATATGCCACAACTTATAGCAAGGACTATCCTTTCGAACTTCCCTCCTGAATTTCCTTAGCATCTTCAAATGCACAACCAAGTTCATAATAGAGAACACCACTGATGCAGGTTCTTGTAGCCCCATAAACCTTGCAAATGGCCACTGCAAAATACACTCATGAAAAAGCAACCCTCATGACATCGCAAGCGTTACCTACCTTTCCATAAAATTGCGGAACCTGCCATCCGCGTTCGAGAAACGCTTCAACCGTCATCCACATGCAATGATACTGACACTCATCAACACAGATCCAAAGAAACATCTCATCGAAAACAGTTTGTTGGTAGAATTTGACAGCCTGCTCTTGGATATCAATTCCATCTGGTTAGGATAACGAGACGATTAGTTGATATTACTTTTGCAAATAAGATTTGTTAAACTTACCATCAGTACAATTATTCCTTTCGCAATTCTGTCGGCAATTTCTAAAGAACTGTGTGCGATCGCCATTTGAACAGACGCAGAAACCAATGGAAATTAGAAAGATTGTTGCAAGCAGAACATTTTTGAAGGCGATCATTGCGATTTATAACGATTTTCACATAATTTTTGTTAAGTATTTAGTACCAAAAATATTATGGGGGATGATTTTGTGTCTTTTTTTTGTATAATTTTTTCGTTTTGACATAAAAAATCGAAAAATGTTATCGAATATCGAGGGGTTATGGAAGAGCTGCATGGGTTATTGTATCACAGTTTGGAAAACTGAAAAACATTTATGCGATTTTCAAAATTTGTCTTTGAATGACTGGAGTGCGAAGCTCATAAATGTCAAGTGGTGCTATTATTTTACCTATACGTTGTGTAGTCCTTTTTTTACTTACATAAAAGCTAACTCAAATAGTCTCAGTAGGTACGACTACTGTGTCCACTCAGTTTTTATTTATTGAATGAATATATAATTTTCTCACTCATGTATAGAAACCTAGGTAGGAACCCATATCTATATCTATAGCTATGTCTCTCCTCTACTATTGTGACTTCACCGTATATAAAAGATTTCCATTCGTGAATTGTACTACATATTTCTGCAACAAAATCAGCTGTGTCACTTCTGTTCTGTCAAAATAATGTAAGCAAAAATTTAATTTGCGGGTTTCGCCCGCAATTTCTTCACCTCCTCTCGTTATTTTAAATAAACTAAAATTAATATGTTAAAACAAGTACGTTATTTGATACCTGTGAAATATGTCTACCATTCAACGTGTGAATTTTCGTAAGTTGCGAAATGTGTGAGAGTGCACATGCCATGCATGTAAATCGTTACATAATCCAAACAAAAAGTTATCATTTCCATTAGAAATATGTAAGCAATTCCAAACAAAAACATGAACAATCGTGTAAAATATTAACTTGAGTAGATTTTTCTTATAAATCGCCCAATTTCCCCTCTTATTTGCGCATGACACATGCACATGCAGGAAATGTGCAATCTCAAGGGCGCTTTGGCTACCCTTGGACTTGTAAACTGTTTGGGTTTGTTTTTCTAATCTGAACTACTACTTGTTTTTTTTTTTTTTTTGTAGAACTTCACAAAGCGAACGACTGAGGTCATATTTTTCAATCGCCGATATTACAAACAGAAATAAAGAGTATGTCAAGAAGGAATTGCTGGGGTGAGTATTAAACTTGTAATATAAAAACATTTCACAAAATCAACTGTAGATGGATGAAAATGGAAGGTTGAAATTTGGGGACTTGTTATTTTAACCTGCAATACTTGATGTCCTTAGGGCGGGTAAGCCAATGAATGTATTTGCGCAACTGCGACGTTGAACTTGGAGGTCAAAGTTGTGGGTATAGATGACGAATTTAAACCCAGATAATGCAAGTTTGGACGCTCTTTGGTGTGGGACATTGGTCCGAATGTGAATGTCCGTACTAGGTTTTTCAGTACAGTACGAGTATGTACAGTGGCTCTCAAGATATTGGTTTATCTTCTCAAAATGTTCTGTAATTTTAGTTCATCCTTCTTTGATGTCTCCCACATTTGACGTTGCATTGACTTTGTTTCTTTTTCTTTCAGTTACTCAATGGCTGAGATGTACGAAGTGGTAGCCGATGTAAAAAACTACTACAAATTCGTGCCTTATGTGAAAAAGTCTCATGTGCATAGTCAATCGGGATCGGGAGACAGCTTTCGAGCGGATTTAATTATCGGTTTTCCACCACTAAACGAGAAGTACACATCGCAAGTGACCCTAGATGCACCGCGGTTAGTGCAGTCGGTATGCAAAGATGGACGACTTTTTAACTACCTGCTTAACGAGTGGCGTTTTAGTCCCGGTCTTAAGGATATTCCCCAGTCATGTGTGTTGGACTTTAAGGTGTCGTTTGAGTTCAAATCGCTGCTGCATAGTAACATCGCCAACTTGTTCTTCGACTTAATCTGCGATCAAATGGAGAATGCTTTCCAAACAGAGGCCAAAAGGCGATTTGGTCCACCGTCGATAAAAAGTCATGTGCTGTCGTCAATGCGAACGTGACAGGATGATGACTCTTTAGCTCTTGTTTATTTTATACCGAAGCCAAAAGATTTACTGAATTTTTGTAATTCTAAAACCATAAGATATTTATTTTATAAATTAGATTTACCTCTGGATGTGATTTGTTAGTTGTTCTGCGTTGACTGTGTACATATTTTCTGTATATAAAATTACATCTTATGAGAGCGATATTGAATCGATGTTAATTTGTTGTAAATAAAGCTAATGCTTTTGATATCCCATTGGATGAAAAACACCGATTGAGAGAAGTAAGTAAAAAAATGAAAAAGCCTACGCGTCAAAAGGCAGTTGTTCTTAAATGCTCCTATACCGGTGGCCTCCCTTACAATGATAGAAGGCAGTTATAATTAACAGACTTTCGGTGAATGTGACATTGAGATAAATTTTGGAGCTGGAGTTTGGGGATTTGGTTGTGTAACTTGACACAAAAGATGGACAGGCCAACATTCATCATCTTTTGTGGTTCTCGACGAACCTTTACGACAGGACAGAGAATATAAAACACATCAGGGATTATGATGTCGAAGTATTGGTTAAGAGAGCAACAAGTCAACAACTTTGATGAGAAACACTTCGGTTGATAGAATTGAATTTGTTCGAAAGGCTAAAATCTGACAGTCAATTCTTCGTATAATAGATTTGGTTCATCCTGTAACTGGTCATCGTCTAATTCCTAATTATGTTGAGCAATGTTGCTGATAATGTGGACTTGTGAATTCTGTTACGACACAATCAACACAAATAACTGATACCACCCCAAATTCCCGGAAATTTCGAAAGAAAATCCTCTTAATTTTCATTTGTGTGGATAGGTTTACGGTTAACCTAATTGTGTAGTGCTGGATTTATTTCAATAACAAACAATATACCGTCTAATTTGGATAGTCTTTGGGTGTGTACCTCTTGTTGCAGCTGAGCAGGATATAGCAGACGTCTTAAAGCTATTAAAGCGGAAATAATATGTCAAAGAAAGTTATAAATTATTGGAGAGAGAACATAACATCGGTAACCGAAGAATTTTATGGATCAGAAGATAAATACCACATGGGCATGTTCGCCTGAGGGCTTAAGATTCCTTTTTCCCAATAGAATAATAAAATACTCGTCCTATGCTGGTTATATTTTAAATACCTACCTTTATAGGGGATCGATGTAGAACTCCTTGTCATAATGTTTGTTTGGGAATGATTGTAAAACCATCAGGCTGCTCTGACCAATAGTAAATAAAACAATTTCACTAAATAAAACAACCAAGCATTTATGTTAATATATTGTATTTATGTTTAATATCATGTATCTATTAATTCAATTTTTTCAGCAGACGCAATTTTTTTTCGAGACCGTTTTTTTGCGTTTTCATAAGTTTTCTGTTAGGTATCTTAGTTTAATAAATTGTATGAAAATTGTTAACATAATTTTTTCAGTTAAATTTGTTTTCAATGTTTTTCTGTTAAGTACAAAGATGTTTCAGTTTGTTAGTTGCAAATAAATTATTCTTGTTTTTGTTATTTCATATACTTTTCAGACAGTCTTGGAAATTGCGAATTTATGCAGATTTTTCTGGTTAGAGAGTTTTTTTTTGTTGATTTTATTTTAATTTCTACTTTGTTACAAAAGTTATTCTTTATATTCAATAGAAGAAATATTTTAATTGACTGTTTATTTTTTTTTTTCTTAATTTTTACATTTTTACGTATATATATTTATCTATATTAGTTTGACGTTTTAAATATTTTTATTATTAATCAAACAAGGTCTAGTTATGAGCCCCCATGCAATATTCATAGCGTTCCTAAATTTTGGTCCAAAAATTTATACAATTTTTAAATGTTTTTTTTTCTGTTTTGTTTTAGGATATAATTCATTGAATTATGTTAGTGATTTAGGAAATATGCAATTCATTGAGAACATGGTTTCTGTCTTTCGAAGGAAGCCAGGAATTTATTGATGAAATTAAGGTTTTTTGTTGTACATGATTTGTTTACGCTTCAACAATTATTTATCCATCAGGTGCTTACAACTCAGACTTGCCAGATTGGGCTATTTATCGGAAATTGTTTTTTTTCCTCGATTTCCAACACCAAATTTATTATTACAGTCCAATCCCAAATGGGCTCTAAATTTATAAAAATAAAATGTTTGCGATTGGGCTGAGCAAATTTTTAAATTTGCCTACCGAACTAGTTGAAGACCGGCAACTCTGCTTAAACTAAGGAAACTTTTGAGATACTTATTCACCACAAAGACTTGTAAAAGTTTGACATGGAAGGGAGCAAGAGGCAAGGTCCTTAGGTCTTCAGCCTTGCGGGCTTACTCAGGTAGCTATATCAGAAAGTCAAAATCGACAATGTCCGACACTAGGTTTGTCCAATGTTAGATTGAACAACCACAACGATAAAGCGAGCAACATAACTTTTTTGGGAAGAAACAAAACAGGACATTTGATCAGAACTCTCATGAAAAAAGGACCCTTTCACTGAATAATTTATCCGTGGTGAAGATCCTCGTACTTAAGTGGGTCGCTGAAAACTAAACAACATTAACCACTAAAAAGGATATTTAGGAAAACGCTTAAAGTCGTCGGCGGAGCAATCCATAGGCCAATGCTCGCTTCAGCGTCAGCTGTCACAAAGAAACGAGTTTGTTGTGATAACTCAGCATAACATCATTCGAATGCATAATTGGCGATGAAACTCTAAAACAGTTAAAGGCCATCATCAATAGAGAAACCAATGAACTTACAATCGCCCTTCAGACACAGTTAGTTAATCAAATGTTGACCCTACACGGAGGCATTTCCATATTCGCCAGATCTTAATTATATACAAGCAAGTTCTAAAACCAGTATGGACCTACGGGCTCCAATTGTGGGCATGCACATGCCAAACAAACTTACAAAAAATTCAGGTTTTCCAAAATAAAGTACTAAGGAACATAGTTAATGCACCTTGGTACATACGAAACGCCGATCTGCATAGAGATCTAAATGTTGAAATGGTTGAAGATGAGGTTAAGAAGGTTGCTCAGAGGCATAGAAATCGGCTTCTCAGCCACGTAAACGCAGAAATAACAGAACTTTTAAATGACAATGTAATCAGGAGATTGAGACGTATAAAACCTCTTGATCTGTAAGATTAGGCTAGGGCTAAGAAATTAGATACTGATTTCAAACAAAACAAATTTAAAAATCCGACAAACGGCGGATTTATCTCTTTAAATTCATTGAATAATTCAAAAATTAATTGCTGATTAGTCGTACGACTAGGTGCAATCTAATTCGGGATGGCGAATGTCAGTCCCCCGGGAGTTTTTTTTAGATGAGTTAAAGTCCATCACTATTGCAGGAGCATCCCTCGCGTACTAGCTCTGCAATGTCTTTCGATGATTTTTTACTTCCAGCGAATTCCCAACACAAAAAAAAAAAAAAAACCATTTGACAAAAAGTTCAATAATCTAACCAATAAAAACCATCGTAAGAGCTGCAATCCGTACGAGTACAGATAAACGATATAATATGCTAAAAGCTGCCCTTGTCCACCTTGTATAAGGCCAGAGGTTGAGCGAAAGGTTAAGGAAGTCCCATCGGAGAACATTATCCGCCCTTCGAATAGCCCCTTTAATTCACTTATATGGGTTGTTCCTAAGAAGCTGAAACCCACTGGCGAAAAACAATACAATCGATTATAAGCGCTTGAAGGCTGTAACAATCCCGGATATGTACCCCATTCCGGACATCAACAGTACACTCGCCAGTCTTGAAGACGCAAAACTCGTCAAAACACTTGACCTGACTTCGTGATCAAATCTTGATGACTGATAAAGATATTCTGAAGACAGCATTCTCGACAATGAACGGGAAGTATGAATATCTTAGACTTCCATTCGACCTAGAAAAAGCTCCTGAGATCTTTCAAAAGATGATTGATGATGTTCTCAAAGAGTTAATCGGCAAAATCTGTTATTTATGTATCGACGACATAATCATCTTCAGCAAATCCGAGGAAGACCATTTGAGGGACAATGAGACAGTTTTCTCCAAATTAAATGAAGCCAGATTACAAATTTCTCTGGAAAAAATATATTTTTTGACCACCAGTGTGGAATTTCTCGGGTACCTGTTTACTCCTGAGGGCATAATCCCAGATCGGGAAAAGGTTAAAGCCATAGAAAAGATTCTTCCCCAAAGGAATCTGAAAGAGCTTCCATGGATTAACGTCCTACTAAAGAAAATTCATTCGACACTATGCCAAGATAGCAAAACCCCTAACCCGCATAACATGGGGATAGACCGTTTGAGACTCTTGTTGTGATAGCTCAGCATTGTTTCCTAGGTACAAAATTGGTCTAGTGGATTCGGGCCGACGGACAAAAGCGAAACTAATAAGGTTCCGTTTTTTCCATTTGGGAACGGAATCTTAAAAAGGTAGCGTCCAACAACATTTTAGCGATAACACAACCACACAGGTATAAAGCTAGTATTAGACGATATATTGAATCAGCATACGTATGCTGAAAAATGTGTCCCAATCACAACATATCGTGTCATCATATTTATGCTAAAAGGTGTTTGTTGGCAAATTTGTTGGCTAGTCAGCATTTGTATGTTGGCGACCTGAAAATATCCAGTAATACCCCTTTTGGGACCGTATGCTAACATTCGGACAAATTTTCGGCGTATGCTAACTCGTATGATATATGCTGACGATTTAAGTAGGCTCATCAGCATACACAAAATTTTTCGGCATACGGCTTTGATATTTTTGAAGTTTCGGTAACTTTTGAACGCGCCACGCTAGCTTTTTTTTTGTCTTTCTATTGTATGATTTTTGTTGTTAAAAAAAGAAAATGGCTGAGTTGGTAGTTCGCAGCTTATCATCGAGGACGAAGATATTAGTAATAAGGATCAAAGGCTTCCTGATGATTCGCAAGAGCCCGATTGTGGCAAAATACAAACAACTAAGAGTTAATTCAAAGGGAGCTTGGTCGCACGAAGACATCGTAAAACTAATAAAAGCCGTCGAGCAAAAACGCCCGTGGGAAAGGAAATATCAGAGATTTTTGGCCAATACACGTTGGAGGATTGTAAGGCAAAGTTGACCAATCTGCGGGTCTCCTTTAAAACGACATGCCTTACGAAAATTCTCCCGCACTATACCCCCATTTTCGGGACAAGGAACAACGGATCTTTCCGGTAAGGTTTATGAATTCATAAACGCCTGTCAGCTGGGAAAAGTGTGTTTAGGGTCCGACGACACAGAGGAGATGTATTTGGACTGCCTAACAGCAAGGCTAACGGGTGCCCAAGACACGTAAGGAATTAGAGACAATATTAAAAATCGTATACTTGGCTGTAGTTACACTGGAAAGTGTTACGAATGAAATAAACCAGTAAACTGAGCACTGAGGACTTTCAATCGTACGCCAGGCGGTTGCAGATGCTAAGAGCAAAAGCAAGAGAAATTTTCGATTCGCGCTACAGTCAGGCTCAATCACTTGCACTTGTTACGGAGTTTAATAACACCGTAGTCAAAGCATTTAAAATGAGACTGTTTTGTTTTCTTTTAAGAAATTGAAATAGGGAAAAAATGGAAGAACTGATTGATAGAGGACCTTTGTTCAAATACACTGAAGATTATAATTTAAATGCTAATGTACGTCTTTTAAATGGACTAGCCCAGCACTTCGTTAGTTTATGCTGACAACCACTGAACAAGACATATCCAAGCAAAGCAGGGGATCCTACCGGCTGCGCCGAAAACGCTGTGAAAAAACAAACGACAGACTTGCTTTCGCTTCAAGAACCTACTCGTGGCTTGCCTATCGCTCCGTTTGGAGCCTCAGGGTCATTTTGCACAATCAGCATGCCGTCGTTGCTGCCCCGAGGGCAATAGCATCGATAGGGCAACAATGCTGAGCAAATTGCATTGGTGCCCAACCAACGCCGCCAAATTGCAACGATGCTTTTTAAGTGCATTGGCATTGGATGGGAAACAATGCTGAGCTTTCACAACAAGCTCCTTAGCTTATGATGGCGAGCATTGGCTTATGGATTGGTAAGCCGACGACACTATTGCTGAGGGCAAGAGCAGCGTCCTTGTTTCCAGTTTACCATACAAGAGAGTTAGGGAACACGTGCAAAACCCATTTTTGTAAATAACCCCAATGGGAGGTTTCACATCAAAAACAAAATTTGCGAAAAGTTCTTTCATGATCTAGGTTTTGAGTTAAATATAACATTCTTTGTTCTTCCGAGTTTAACTTCGAATCATTCGATGAAGCAATTAGATGCCGTCATAGAGAACAAAATAAGCTCACCATCACGTCAAGAAGATTCAAATTTTCACAGACCATTACCCTAAGCAACAGTAATTGTTAACGATCCAGGCGGTCTTCACCCAGCACATATAGTTCTAAGAATTCGATTAACTTTTAAGAACTGTCCTACGTTATGTTTCACTTCTGGTAAATTCAAGTTTTTGCCTGATGCTCTTTCATGATTATGAACAGAAGTAAGCCATCTATCAGATACCAGTTCAGAAACTGCTAGTGCGGCGCAATCCAAAGTCCACAGATACTGCGATCGAGGCGTCCCAGACTGGTACGGCTGAGCGGGGTTATGTGAGCTGTCTGGTAGAGGCACAGACACCTGAACTGTGCAGAGTGCCAACCAGAAACAATCAGAGTGGTGGAGTCAGCAATCAATGTTTTCGAAAAACAATTGATTTTTAAGATTCGTATCGATCTGTGTGCTCACGAAGAGCGGTATCATGGTTTGACATTGACATTTGACATTGACATTATATCACAGCAAACCCGGTAGGGAAAATATGAGAAAATCTCAACCACAGGTTTGTTAACGGTCCCACAGAGGTATTTTCGTTTGCTTTAAGAGGCTCATCTGAAGAACTTTGGTAACTAGGGGATACAAGTCACTCAACGAATTGTTGAAGCACAAAAGCTTATCTTAATAAAATATAAATCTCATTTATGCCGATCGCGCTCCCAGGGAAGATAGTTGGCAAATTTTGAAAAAAAAAAAAAGACAGAAATTCCTGCGTCCTATTCACGTAACTTTTCAGACGACTGTCGTCGAAACCATAGACCTCCAAAACTGGCAACAAGTGCCAAAATAACGAGTTTGAAAGCTTCATCCAGTTCATTATATCCAAATGTAATAAAAACTGACGATAATTACAAAAAAAAATTGCACTGAAAATACAAAAAGATAGGTAATTATAAAATGCGACGCCGAAAAGTGGAGACACAGGAAGAAAGAAAGGAGAATAATTTTGGTATTTATAGAGAAGAAACTAAAAGTAATATTTGTACCCTTTTTATGTTTAATAAACAATGTAATTTACGTATTAAATAAAATTCGCAGGGAATTTGAAGCTTGAAGCGCCGAATTGAACAAAATTCTTCTAAATATTTTTTTTGCGAGGTATTTACTATGCCAACAGTTAATATTTAGTAACAGTATATTTGACAATGCGGAGGTTTCATGCTACCATAAACGAACTGGAAACCATACATTACCAAAACTTCATAGTTTGACGAATGTTTTTGTTCCGAAACTACTAATTGATCATGTCTTACCCATATGAACCGCATCCGTTTGAGAGGGTAGCGTTTTGAAGAAACTAGCGGAAGACACATGCCTTAGTGATGACATCGCAATGTGTGACTTCAAAATACTAATGAGGAGGTCATCCATCATGTGAGGGAAAATATATCTTCGTGACGAGCTGGACGGTTCAATATTAAATAAAAAACCTTATATTCGTACCTATCTCATCCAGTTAAATGTGAAGTGGTTCTGCATAAGAACTGGCAGATCATTCAAAGTAGGTATATCAGCTAAGAAATGTATTGAGTGTTGATTAAGTTTTCATTTTTGGTTTGGCATTGCTTGGAGTAGGAATTAAATAGTTATTTATAAAATGTAACTTCGGTGTTTTATTTCGGAACCAGCGGAAGTTCTTAAAAAAAATAAAAATCTAAATTTCTTTATTTAAGTAAATAAAGATTTTTATGAACTTGTGGCGATACTAGCAACGCCATCTCTCGGCTATTTATTTATCCAACTTTAACTGTTATGTGTCCCTGTTATTTATTCTATTTGTTTTTTAATGTTTTTCAACCTGAGTTATTGAGAGTTAAGAATTTGTAATTCATGGGGTTTTTATCTTTTGCAGAAATTGGTTGCGGTTATTAAACCTATAATTGGTCACCCCTAAGTCAAAAGTAAAACACGCAAATAAACAACAACTACTATTTTTTTTTTTAATTTTACCCACAATTGTAAAACATCAAAAGAATTAGAAAATATAACCAAAATCAAAACTCTAGTAGGTAGTCCACCATTTTCAGAATGCCAAACAGCGATAACGAGGACTTGAGCAACTCACATCTGGAATTCAACTGGGTGATAACAAACCTAGTCACATCCTCACACAACTTCAACGTACCGATGTAACCAACGACCAACACCTAATCAAGGACTTTTGGATACAACGACTTCCAGTTTCAGCACGAGTAGTCGTTGCAGGTGTGGCAAAAAGCAACACGGATACTACGCTGGAGCAGCTCACTTTTATCACGGATGAAATTATCGACGCCGTACACATAAATTCAATTGACGCTGTGCAGGCACATCCTTCCAAAACACCGACACCGCAAGTTACAACACCAACAATCAAATTGACGCTGTCAGCTCCTCAACCAATAACATATTATGTGATCGTGTCGTTCAACTAGAAAAAGCACTGGCTCGCATTGAAACCAAATTGGAACAGCCACAATCTTACGACCATCCACATACACAGCATCAACAACATCTGCCTCTGCTCCAAATCAATACCACAGCACCACCAATACATCAAAGCCGAACAGCCGTCTGTTCGTCGAAGATCTACGTTCGAAACGCAAATTTTTGATCGATACAGACGCCGACATATCTATCATTAGTGTGAAAGAGAACAAATATCTTAAAAGGGGCAGTTCAGCAACAAAACTTTTAGCAGTGAATAATTCAACCATCGACACTTTTAGACACATAAGATTTACTCTGGATTTTGAACTTCGACGGCCTTTCTAATGGATTTTCATCGCTGCAGATACTGCACACAACATCATTGGCGCAGACTTCCTCCACCATTTCAATCTTCTGGTAGATATGAAAAATTCTTCACCAATACCCAACTAAAGAGTTACGCTATTTGTGAAATCCCCGAAAATGTACAACACAAAAGACAAGTTTTCGTAAATAATCAACGAGTTCAAGGACATCACCCAAGTCAATCAAACAAACACCACTTCAACAACGAATAACGTGACACATTGCATCGAAACACAAGGTCCGCCGGTTTTTGCAAATCCTAGAGTGATGAATTTGAATATTTGATGAAAATAGGTGTGTGTCGACCATCGAAAAGCCCATCAAAGCTTCACCACTTCATGTCGTTCGCAAAGCAAATAAAAAATGGAGACCCTGCGGCGACTACCGTGCACTTAACGCGCAAACAGTGCCAGACAGGTATCCATTGCCACATTTACAAGACCTTTCAAATGGTTTACACGGTAAGAAATTCTTTTCTAAAATAGATTTATAGCGCGGTTACAACGAAATTGCAATGGAAAAAAAATACATACCGAAGACTGCAGTTACGACACCGTTCGGCCTCTTCGAATTTTTACGAATGCCATTCGGACTACGAAACGCAGCCCAAACCTTTCAACGGTAAATGGAATGGAATGGACTTTGTGTTTTGCCATATCGACGATATTTGCATTGCCTCAGAGACAAAAAGAACAGCACGAGCAGCACATCCGCTTGGTATTCCAACGCCTCAGACAATTTCACCTAACAATAAATCCATCAAAATGCGTATTTGACCAGCCACAAATTGGGTTTTTGGGACATCTAACCACAGCTGATGGTATCAAACAAAAATCCGACAAAATCGAAGTTATGAATTCATTCCCGCTTCCGAAGCTAGCATGCGAACTCAAACGTTTTCTAGCTATGCTTAATTTTTACCGCCGTTTCGTTTCGCACGTGTTTGAGCACCAGCAGCCACTTATTGCGCTTACAAACGGAAACAAATAGAACGATCGAACACCATGTGTATTAATGCAACCAATTATTTTCGACAGTTGCCAATTATTCTTCTTTGACTACGTTCTGCATTTAAGCCCGACATCAATAAAACACCAGCGGAACTCGTTTACGACACCACGCTTAAACATCCAGGTGACATGTTCACTTTATCGAAGAACATACCACAAACAGAATTCGTTCAGGAATTGGTTAAGGCCATGCCAAAAACTTCAACCGACAGAGACAGCACATCACAATAAGAACAAAATATTCATCCATCCAAAATTGGACAAGGCAACTCACATTTTTATACGAAACGATACCATTAGACCTTCACTAATACCACCATACTAAGGACCTTTCAAGGTCGAAGAAAGAACATCGAAGACGGTAAAGGTTTGGAACAACAACATATGGTTTAATGTTTCCATCGACCATATCAAACTAGCTCACGTAATTAATGATGACTTCATCTATACTCCTGACGATCCGTTAGCTTTTAGGAGCTCCCAACCAGACACTTCGAGTCAAGAAAACAACAATAACCTTCTCGGAAACCGAAGTCAGGAGAACAGCAATGACTCAACATCAACACCAGTCAGACTAATGAGTTGATATCGTTTTCAATTATTATCGTCATCACTTTTATGTTGTCACATAAAAGTGCCAACGACCGAATTGCGGAATTAAACAAGAAAGTAGCCCAATGCATTGGTTAACCTATTGGGAAATAAAATAAGAAAATGAATACAATGCATTCGGCTGACCTATTGAAAACTATAAACTCAGCAAGTATGGTTCGTGGAACGAAGCATTCCTCTGAGGTTCTTTTGACAAATTAAGTAGTTGAATTATAACCACCAAGATAAACAAGTTCAATACTGTGAACAATAAATTTTAAAAGAAAACAGAAAACACTTGTTTGATTTGACTCTAAACATTTAATTTGCGACTTCCCACTCTTTTCAACACTTAAAGTCTGGAAGGGGAGTACTGTGGCGATACTAGTAACGCCATCTATCGGCTACTTATTTATCCACCTTTAACTAACCATCCCTGTTATTTATTTTAGTTGGTCTTTTTTTAATGTTTTGTTGAGTGTTAAGAATTTGTAATCCATGGAGTTTTTATCTTTTGCAGAATAAAGATACTTTGTGTTTCTAAAATTGTTTGAGAATAAACCCACAAACTAAATCTTAATATTTCAATTGAAGTTTACATTTGCTGGCTTTTTTCATATTTTTATATCATAAAAGTTAACACGACCACTGGTTCACCTGCCGATAAAAAAATGTAGGCGCTGCAAACATTTCTTACACGCGTATCCGTTATGCGCCCGGCAAACAACTGGATCAACTTACACGCTTCAGGTGTAAGAAAATGATAATGGATAAGCGTGGGAACCAA
Source organism: Cheilosia grossa (assembly GCA_963082955.1). Taxonomy (NCBI): domain Eukaryota; kingdom Metazoa; phylum Arthropoda; class Insecta; order Diptera; family Syrphidae; genus Cheilosia; species Cheilosia grossa. Next base: position 27,468,854 of record OY720148.1, read on the forward strand.
GGCCAAGCGAGTTTTAGAAGTTAACGATTGTGAAATATGGGATTAGTGTTATTTGGAACTTTTTTTTTTTGTTTTTCAAGGATCAAGAATCCTTCACTTTAAAGCTAAGTATCCTGCTCGCGCTAAATTTTAGCGTCACTAGTCTCCACTCCGTTTCTCCACAAGCAAAGATAAATGGTCGCTAAATTTTGAAATGCGATAGATGGGACAAAAACCATATGTTCATGACAGATGTCGGTAAACGACATTTTAATTATACAAGTAAAAAGAAATTCAAACTTCGAGGACATTGCAATATTTAAATATCTGCAAAACAATGGATGCAATAAGAATTGAAGAAGATGTTATAATTGCTGCAGCAGCTGAAATAATTGCTATAGTGGCAAACCAGTGAGATTTGTCCTGCAAGTTCCATATAGTTGGCCGTTCCTCCACAAGCCCCGCAAGTTTTTTTTTCTTTTCATCCCATGAAAAGGGTATTTTGGTTTTGCCTCTTCTTTTACTTATACCGCTAATGTGACTACACACAGCTTGGGAAAGAGAAATAAATAAATAGTTTGAGATAATAAATTCACCCGGCAGCAACAACACAACACAAACTTTTTCTTCTGTCGGAATTTATCTTCGATTTAATGTACCGGACATTTATTTCGCGAGCTAAATGAGTGGAGACTTGTCATCGGCCCATCTATATGAAGTTAAGAATTTAGCGAGCGAACAGGATACTGCTTTGCTAAATTGTCTCGCTAAATTTTATCTTTGTAGACATTTTTGTATGCGAGATAAAATTTAGCGCGAGCAGGATACTTAGCTAAAGGGTAAAATGCGTTTTTAACAAAACAACAAACAAATATTGCAACCTGGAATTTGACATTGGTGCGTTGGTGGGAGTTCAGGGCAATTATTTAAAAAATATCTAGGTCGCGTTAAGAATTGGAGTGCATTTTTTTCCTAAATGAAAACTAAAGAAAGATCACTCCTAGATTCAAGGGCAATTGTTTTCTTAAATCTAAAACGCCATAAGTACATTCTTAAAGTGACTGGTTTTCTTTGGGTTTGACTGGGAATCGCATATCTCAGTGCGCACTAGCGTAGCGCTTACTGAGTCAAACATAATTATTATTAACTTCATCAGCTGTGACTATATAGAGACATTTTCAGGCATCACGGCATATTCATGAAATTAATTCAAACGAAATTATTCACTCCGAAAGACAGATGTCACTTTCAATTCTATTATATTTAGTAAGTTTAAGTTTTTTTTTTTAATTTATTTCTTGTTCAACCGTATAAATACTTAAATGGAATGTTTGCATTATTATTGGTTTTAGTGTTTTTTTTTGTTTTAAATAAATTAGTATAATATTATAAATAGAAGATATGCTTTAATTTAATTAATAATATTTTGTTTTCTAAAGTTTAACTTATTTTTCTGTGCAGATTATCTATTTGCTTATTGTATTGGGTGATTAAAAGTCGTTTACTTTACTCCTCTGACATGTAGAGGTGATGACTTGTCTTTTTACAGAATTCTTTTAAGGACTAATCTTAGTAAGCTCTCTAGTATTTTACATTTGTATGTGTGGTTTATACTGTTAGTATAGTATAAAATGGTTTAAGGTTGAATATATACAGCGGCCGAGAAATCAGTTAAAAACAAAAATCACATTAAAGCTAATCAGGACGAAGCGAAGAAAACAGATAATAATTCGCAATAAATTCGATAATATAACTTTGTTATAATAAGAAAGTAACTACACCGTAATTATTATATTAAAAAAATAAAATAAAACTTAACTTCATAAATAATTTAAAGTAAAAAAAAAAAAAAATATTCTCAATTCAAATTCAAAAATATTAAATTTGTTTACTCTAGAATTATACTTAGGTTCTACGGTTTATATATTCGGATACAGAAGAACACTGACTGAATTCATTTGGAAACGTTTGGTCATTGGAAACATATTTAAAGTGATATCAAATTTGTAACTTGTAAGTGATGGACGGGGAAGTCTCCAAGTATTTGAGAACTGAACATAAAACAGATTTTTAATCGTTTTGTTATGATGACCAGACGATGTGGTAGTTCGCGGGCAGTGGGTAAGAATTAACGTTAAAGTGGATAAATAACTGAACAAGCCCACGTACTGAAGACTGATGACTGACTGTACGAAGGTAATCTTATTCTGACGAGTTCCAAGAGTAGAAGGTAAATTCTCCTCCGCTACTTGAACGATATTCTGTAGACTCGATTGAATGATACCAGTAATTCATCATAACGATGAAGCTTTGAACGACATCTACTCTAAAGAATTTTGATGATAAATAAAAGATGGACTCCTAATTTAAATAAGCGATGTCTGAAAAAATGTTGACAACAAAAAGCTGAAAGGCATTTTTACTTAAGGGCCCTACCATCCGCTAGTCGAATGTTTTGGACAAGTCGCCTTATTCGTAGCGCTTACTTGATTCGTTCTTCAAGAGTCCAACCGTTGATATGCAGTAACTGCGGGCAAGTCCTACTGGGCATTTATACGATAAATGTGCCGATGCCTCAAGCTTTTTCAGTAATAATCTTTTGGAAACTTATCTTCTTAGTGTGATACTTAAAGCGTTCAGTTTTTTTTTATGTGTCGCTCCTACTAAACTATTCCTCGCTACATACTTTGAATTGGAGACTACCGTTTTCGGTGAATGTGTTTGACCAAACACACACATGCGAAAGAGGCCTTGGACCAAGCAATTTCGAAGATGATCTCTATTTTGCGAGAGCATCCACCCTCTCAAATCTCTGTGTGTCCCTTCTGTTGGGCTTTTATACAGCAACAAAGATGTATTGATGTTCGTCTGTTTCATAAACATCGAACGAGCTCCAATAGTTCATTGTTAGCTATATGAGCAAAAATTATTCACTTTGGGGACTTGGAGCTCGTTTTTGTTACCAATGCAGCGGTTTATCGATTTTTTCTATGTGGCTGCAGTGTGTCTTCCATTTATAGACAGATATAGGTACGGTTGAAGTGTTAACAGCGAAAAGGAACACAGCTGACAAGTGTTTTCACGCTCGAAATTTCTTCTTCTTTATGTCAAATCCTACCAATTTTTTTTTCCATCTGGTTAATAACAAGAACAACTTGGATTCGGTCCTGGTTATCCAACAAGTATATTCTTTCTCCTCATCTGACCTTCCAGTGATCTGGCGCATACCGGAGTATTTAGCCAAAGATCGATTGGTTTAGGCCTAAGTCCACCCCGGACTGTAGCGCCACCGAAGTAAGTAAGGCAGCAGTCCCGAAATCACTCCTGGTTAGCACAAATATTGGCATAATGTCTTTAACGCGATAACGTTATTCTTTCAAGATATTTCCGCACTCAAGAGGCTTCCTAGCTACTGGAATAAAAGCACTAAAAATCAGGCTCAATGTCCCCTATTTGCTTAACTCTCTTCGACAATTTAATTTGAGATTAAGTGGAAATTCAGATTTTCTCTCTTCTAGTTCTCGGCAATAATAGCAATACTTTGCAGTATACACCCGTTGCCCTATCACATGATGCCTGAACTCATTCTCTTTACGCCTTTATTAACAAGTAATACAAAAAATTCAATATCCAAGTTCCACAGAAGAACCGACTTGGGTAGATCATCTGCAGAATATTGCATTTGCGCACTTTTACACATTTCAATATTTTCAACAACGGACACATTCCCGAGAATCAATATGTTTCCAAAGTATCATCACTTTCCAAATGAATACAAATGTCGTCCTACTAAAGAGAAACAAATAATCTTAAGCGAAATACAAACAACTTACCCTATTCTTCGTTAATTAATCGTTATGAATTCTTTTGAAATAAGGTACATGATTCGAAGTGCTTCCGACAAAAGTATCAATTGCCCGCAAGCCTACAACTATTACCAAAAATACTGTAAACCAAGTAACAAGCACACAAATATAGATATTTTCTTTTAATTTTTAGACAAACACAAAAATATAGAGCAAAAGTTTATCACACACAATTGATACTTTTATCAAAAAATTCAAGTGCTACTAATAGTTTAATACATTCATTTATACAGTATATTTTAAAAATATATATGATAGAAACGAAAAAAAGTAAAAACAAAATAAAAATAAATAATTAAACAAGTTGTGTTTATCAAATAGAAAGCTACAGCACCAGTAGTAGAATCGTTTCTTGTTTTTAAGTAAAAGAGGTAATACATTTCGTTCACGTCGACACAGAATTATCAAACCCACAATTCTAACTAAACTAAATTAATGTTTCGTAAAACAAAATCCGCCAGTCTACGCTCAATTGGGCAATAGAATATTATCAATCGCATTGCCAATACTCTATGCAAATTTTTACATCATCGGGCGCGCGTATCCATTGGAATAGATTCTTTTTTTTTTGCTTTATATATAATACATAAGCTAAAATAATACGAATTGTGTCAAACATAACAACACTCAATTGAACAATACCGAACAATATCACTTATATGTTAGTCGTGCTTAGTAAAATAACATCACCTGACAGTAATGCGTAAGCAATCACTTCCATATTTATGTTTCGCTTGGCTTTTAGTTGTGTTTTGCCCGTTTACCAAACATGTAGCCTTTCCACCGTTCGGCTGTTTGAGAGATAATTGGATCTGAGTCGATGGTGGCTAAGAGAAGGAGCTGATTTACGTGCGTTGCGTGGTAGTCCCAACGAGCTAAATTCGGGGCGACACCTGAAAAAAATAGATATGCGGTTCGGAATTTGAATATCTTTTGAAGCGAAAGAGATTTTAACAGATCTACTAGGCAGCTAAACGTTTTTTTAAAGTCTTGAGGAATTATAATGCGGTTATTTCGAAAGGGTGTCGATAGAATCCACTGCTTGAAAGAAATTGGTTGTGGTAGTTACTTGGGTATGGCATTTATTGGCGTCAACCAAGCGATGTCATTGTTTATCCTAATTGCAAGTGGTGGCTAAGATCTTTCTAATGGTGTCATTAAATAAAGGGTTCATATATACTTGTGGAAACCTTTGCTTGTTGGGACAAATTGACTTGTTTAACCTGTAAGAAGCAGATTTGATAAACTAATAGGAGGACTATATAATATACTTCAACGGGCGAATTTAATATAAATATGGGAATGTAGGGAGTTTTTTGCTTATATTTTTCGAGTTGTCGCTGACAATTTCGGTTCAGAAATAAGGAAACAACATATCCACTACTTCCTCCTGCAGTCCAACTGCACCAGAACAATTTACCATAACTATTTGTTTGCGAGTAACTGTAAAATGGACTTTAGTTATGAACTTACTCGCTTTTTTAGGAGGACCTGAAGATTCTAGGTTCACTTACGCCAAGCAAGTTGAATCGAAGTGACCCTTTAGGAACCCAGTCAGGCGTCTATTGATGGACAGAAGAAAACTTGCAGATTTCATACAGACTTTCGGTAATATTTTTCTTTGCTTCATCTATATCCGGCAGATATGTGCTACACAGCCGTCGGTGTTCCCATGAAGCCTAATCATCAATGACACTGTTTTCCCCCAATGTTTGTAGTCCCAGCTTAGGTCCGTAGATCCGAAAACATCCTCTAACCCATAACGGTGTGGTGTGAAGGACAAGGGTCGTCATGTCAGAAGCAAACATGCACTGAGCTTTTGAGGTTTTCTACTCGCCTAGACCAAGGTAGCATACTACCAAAAAACATTACCTACTGTCATATATTCAACTTCAGCTGACCAGTCAGCTTTCTCCTCCTTGTAAAACAGATGTCCTCCGACTTGAGAACATTGAGTGAAAGCGCATTTCTAGTGTGCTCCATTCATCGACGATGTCCAAAAGTGCCAGAACTTTTGCAGTTCAGAGAGCAGGCGTTCTTTATAAGGCGTTTATCTTTTTTAGTTCAGAGCTGAGCACTGAACTGAGTTCGAGCATTATGAGCGCGCTCTGAACCGAGCGTGCTCAGATCGTTCTGATTCGTTTTTCCTGTTTTTTTTTTCTGTCAAATGTGATTGAAAGCGTGTATGTACATGTGTAATTAGCTTTTTACTCAACCTGCTCAGTCTATTTATTCTGAGCCCATGGAGCGCGCTCTGATCATGCTCTGAACGTAAAAAGAAACACGAACTTTTTGTATAACAGTTCAGGTTCTGCTCTGAGTCAAAAAAGAAAAACGCCTATAATCGAAGATTGAAGAAAGAAATGGACACTTCTCTCAACAATTTCCGAACAAAATCATTTTTAGTTAACAGACTACCTAATATCAAAATTGCTTACCTAAGCTCAAGTGCCGCAAATCATAGCTCGTTCCAGAGCCAGTGTCATATAGTAGAAGCATCTTCTTCAGCGAATACATTCCCTGGTTGAAGAGCTTCCCAGCTTCTCGCGCAATTCCCGCTGGCGCTGTACAATTTAAATCGTATAAGCCCAGCAGCGAGTATATAAAGCCGTTTAACACAAATGACGCTGGAGTTGTTGGGTACTCTTCGTACCTGTGTTTGAAATAAAATACATATAAGACACAGTAGGGCACTAAGAAACATCAAACCCACCAATAGTACTGTCCCATAAACTGCGCCAAAACTCCACCATCCTTTGATAAAACCTTGTATGGTTTAAGTCCATTTGTTGCCGCCTTCAAGTAGCGTCTATCACCGCCAGATTGCCAATAGGCCCTGGCTAATACCGATATAGCATGGCCTTGACCCATCGCCGACAACCAGCCCGACTTCAATTCCTGGAATCCCAATAGACTCCGCTTCACAGGATTTGGCCAGCCACCTGTTCTTCGGTCCTGATTATTTACAAACCATTCGGCTGCATCGTAGAAATGCGCCAGGTGATCGTACGTGGACAGGGTAATGTTGTCGAAAAATCCTATGCCAAGGAATGATATGGAAGCGACTTTCAATTCACTTCGGCGAACTTTCGCCTTTTTGTCTGGGCTCACCAAACCCTTCTGTACATCCGTGAGTAGATCACGAGTTATGCGCCGCCAGCGATTTATCGACTGGCTACCAAGCCCATAGTAGATGTTCTCTTCTTGGACACTCACCACCAAATCGGCGATAATGTAATACAGGTTGTACGAATGTTTTGTTTCACGATTCTGCAGAGTCACCATGAGGCTGCTGCTGTTCGTGACAAGCAGGAGATCAAGACTCAGCACCAAATCTAGTGCGTGGTCAACATTAATACTGATCGCGCTCTCGTAATCGATTGCAGTTTCAAACTGAATTATCGTAGTATTGAACTTGAGATGCCAAATGCGTGTGAGATTGCTTGACTTCGGTGTGACCCACTCCATTTGATTGGCATCGGCATCCTCAAACGTCTGCATAGAGAATTATATAATAAAACTGTCACTTGCAAAGTCATTCATTTCAATTACCTTCCGCCGGGGCTCAGGCTCAGTGAGATTTTTACTATAATGCGACAACGCAAATTGTGCTATTTGTGTTGGATAAAAATAGCCACGTTTCTCCCACTGTGTGCTGATTGGTACACCCTCGACAGCGCTGATGCACTTTACCCTCTCGCGCACCTATAATATATATATAAAAAAAAAAGAAAACCAATTTCAAGTAATTCTCTCAATTGTGTTTGACATTCGAGTTGAACTCACCTCCACATTGTAATTCTCAAAGTACATGAAGAGTCCCCTTGAATCGTATTTTCCTTTGGGGTAGTTAATTTTCGCACTACTATGTGTCCAATTGAATTTAGTGACTTGATTGTCGGTGCTGAGAGCACCCGAGATTTCAAAGTAATTACGTAAAAATGAAAATGGAACATAGACCTCGTCATTCTCTCGCCTGCAATGTATCGTGTATTCCTGATTTATGAGACAGTCGATCTCCTGGTAACCACTGTTGGCCGCAAACGATGGTGAACTGCTGTCGTATATCCGATGATCCCATTGTCTGACCAAAACACGTGGCAAGCTAAAATCCGAGCAGCGCATATACACGGAGAGTGTAATCACACATACCGCTACGGATAGGCAGAGGAGTACCGCTTTTAGATTCAGACGCATTATGAAGAAGAAAAGTGGGTCTCGCTGGAACGAAAAATACAAAAATAAATTATGTGTACAAAACATGATCAGGGTTAAAAAAGTAAGTTAACTGTCGGTTGCTAATGGAACGCTGGTGAAAAGTACTTCTCTTTAAAGTGAACACTCCTAAAAGAGCGTACTATCATCATAGGTTCGGTGCGTTGTTGTATAACTCAAGATTCTGTGAAGCTACGTTCTCAAATACGCTTAAGGTTTCACGAACCAAATATAAGCATAGTTTATCGGTCACCAAGAAAAAAATCCTTAACACTATTTACTTACACAAGATATACGAAGACAAGAACTTGTACACTGTGTCTAGATTGTAGGGCTGCATTGTATACCGTAAATCTAAAAAAGAACTTGCTCAAATTTAACTTAAAGGAGATCGAACGTCTGACTTTCACTATGACAGATCGTGCTCAAGCGGACACGTGCCCTCACTTATTCCGATTTACAATGGTGCGTACACAAACACTTCCCACTCTTAGTTTAGGCATAAAATGCGATTTATCGGCGAGGAAAATGTTGCGCTAAAAAAGACTCATCTCTAGGTACCTGTTTCCTATTTCCTCTAAACATTCAAAGAACTGTTTTCTGCAGCTTTGCAACACTCCTTCGGACAGTATATATACAATGTCGCTGTTCGAGTGAAAACCCAACACTAAGAAACCCCTTTAAATTATTGTACTAGACTATACTGTACCCATTATTTGATGCAAGATGTCGATTTATGACTTCCTTCAAACGCCATTGTCTATGCCCTAATTCCATAGCTACTAACCTAACCTCGGTCTTCTTGTGGCAACTCTCAACGAGGTTAGAACAGTAATCAATCGAATAAAGTTAAAAAAACCCTAATTCTGGGTATTTTTCTTTCTTTTTATTTCTCGTCCGAAATACCCCTCACGAGTATACAACCAGCGAAAAGGATCATTCTCGACGCATCGTAACAGTCGCTTTTGGCCGGCAGAGGCTTTTCGCTTCTTAACAACTATTTACTAATATTTTCCACTTGGTATGTGGCTACCCATTCGATTCTCAATCAGAAAGAAAACTCTGGGAGAGTACTTCTTCGAGGAACTTGCATATTTTTCTGAATCGCATACCAAGAAAATAAGGAAACGTCTCCAGCATTTAAGATAGACACAATTTGGTCTAAGTGAATTTTTTATAGGGGCCTCGAATATTTATTTATTTATTTAACTACTAAACAGTTCATTAATTATTAATATTTTAAAAAAGGTTGTTACATTTCTTTTAATATTTGTTTTAGATTTAATTTTGTTAGGTTGAAATCAATCACATGATTGAACGTATTAAAATCCTTCGTCAAGATATTGATGGGCCCATTGCTTCCATAGTTACATCGAGACGTCCATTGATATAAAAATATTGTATTCCCTGTTGTTCTCGGTCTAGTCTTGAGGTTTATAGAACTATGAATATTATATTGAGTTGATGTTGCCAGTCAGGACGCAAAACAAAAATAAAGCACTTAATTTTTATTCGATTTTCCAGGGTCTGCATATTCAGAAACCTTAATCGACTTATGTAGGAGGGAAGTTGACTTCAATATTCCAAAACAGGTTGGACTAGAGAACAGTATAGAAGTTAGGTGATATAGGGGTCATTAAATTCAGTTGAAAAACGTTTAGTAAGTCCCGAACGGCTTCTTGCCTTACTGACAATGAAATCTAAATGCAGGTAAAAGTTGAGCTTCTTGTCAAAAATAACTCCAAGAAAATTAAAGTGATCCACCTTTTCAACAACTTCATCATTAATAAATTAAATCTGAGTAGTTGGATTATGACGCCTTGTGAAGGACACACATTTACATTTCTTCAGGTTTGACTTCCTACACCATTCCTGCATGCGGTCAATATCACGCTGTAGACAGATATAACCTTGTGGGCTGATATGAGAATATTTCAGCTTACAGTCATCAGCAAACAGTAAAATCTTTGAGTATGTAACAGAAAGATATAATCGTTGATAAATAACAGGAACAGGATTGGACCCAGAATAAACGACGATGTTTTTTGACAAAGAACCATTTAGTTTTACATTTAAGGATCCATTGAGGAAAACCACAACATTCCAGTTTTTTTAATACGATAACATAATTGACTTTGTCGAATGCTTTACTAAAATCAGCATAAAAAACATCTGTTCGTAATCCATTGCTTTCATTGCAACGTATAGTAAATTCTATTAAATTAGTTGTAGTTGACTTTCTGGGACTGAGCCCATGCTGCTCATCTGCAAAAATTTTAGAACAGTGAAATCGCATAAAGTTTTAAGTAATTTTCTCAAACAGTTAAGGTATACATGACAGTTTTGCAATGCCTCTAGAGTTTTTGACGTGATGTTTGTTGCCACTCTTGTGTAGAGGCATGACAAATGCCGGAAAGACTCCACTGGACAGCGACAAGTTAAACTGATGATAGTAACAGAATATTTGACAAATAAACTTGGAACACCTTCAGGACCAGGTACACAGTTATCATCTAAAGTCTTTATAAGCTCGGAATATCACAGTTTGATTTTATATTATAATCGATATAATTCGGTGTCAGAGCAGAACCTGAACTGTTATACATAAAATTCGTGTTTCTTTTTTAGCTCCGACACATCAGAGCTCAAATTTGCGTTTCATTTTTCGTTCAGAGCACGATCAGAGCGCGCTCTATTAGCTCAGAATGAATAGACTGAGCAGCCTGAGCACTTCCGCACTTCCAGTGACATTTGATAGAAAAAAAAGCAGGAAAAACAAAAAAAACATCAGAACGCTCTTAGCACGATCGGTTCAGAGCGCGCTCATAATGCTCGAGCTCAGTTCAGTGCTCAGCTCTGAACTAAAAAAGAAAAATGCATAATGATTCAGGCCTTCTATAAGTTGCCTGAAAGGAGTCACCAAACAAATTACATATTTCGCCGTTATTACTAGACAAACAATTATTGTATTGCATATTCACTGGAAAATTTGAATTTATATATTTCCAGAACATCTTTGAATTTCGTTTAATATGTAGTTTAGTTTGTGTTATATAAGCATCATATGAAGTTTTTAAGGCAGCTTTAGGAGTTGTCTGTAGCCAGCAAAAGAGAGTTATTTTCCATTTATTTAAAAAAACCTTTTCTTCAAGTTCTTAAGGCGGCGGATTTTTTATTTATTTATTATTTATCTATCCATAAAACTGGCACTTGTGACAAAAAACGTTTTTTCTTCAACGGCACACAATAACGAATGCAATTATATAAAACGTCGTAAAATTTAACGACACATTCGTTTAGATCCGATCCATTAAATGTATTAGTCCAGTTATTTGAATTAAAAAAGTTGTCCAGTTTTGTACAGTCCATTTTCTTAAAATCAGGTACATTTAGTGTTGTTAAGTTGGATTTAGTCGTAGTCATTTTAAGGTCAAGAATTATTGAACAACTTACTGCTTTATGATGAGGTACTTTAGGAAGTAGCCATTCTTCGGCGAGATGAACATTACATTTATCGGGATAGTCACTAAAAATTAAAGCAAGGAAGCGCTGGTGTTCATTATATAATCCATTAATTTGGTAGAAGCCTGCACTTAATATATTTTCTAAACAAAACAAAATTGTGCACAACAAAACCTTTCGTACACGAACGCAGATGATCCAGATGGAATATAAACAGCAACAATACAAACGCAAGACAAATCACTTGAGGTCAATTTAACAGAAGATATTTGCAAGTCTAAGAATACATTTATTCATATGCTCTGAATATATCGCATAGTTGCCACCGACCGCAGGAGACGCCCCGATAGCATTCCAACAAGAGATGATTTCTTCTTAGCTCCACTCCTCTTCTCGCCAGCTTCACTACTTCTCCCTATCCTAAAATGTCCGGGTGCTCATAAGAGTCTCATTATGTGACAGCTTCCACCTACCAGATATTAATCACATCGACAGTATCTCTGCAGCTCTAAGTACAGCCAGAACTTCTAATTGGAAGACACTTCCGGTCCGTTCGTGCAATAATTTTGAACCATATGTGTAAATGTATTGCAATATCATATTTGCTGATGTTAGCATATGGAAAAATTCCTTTTGTTGCTCACACTGATTTTTGATGGAATAAAACCTGCAACAATGTGCTGCCTCATTCAAATTATTCAATACGAAATTATTGAAGTCAAATTTCAAAGACTAAAATTCAAATCGTAGCGCACACTCCACCAAAGCCTTGAACTTGTTATTATTATCATATTATTTTTTCAGTCGACGCTATACAAAATTACTGCACGCACCTACGGAATCAGATTCGTGTGCTGACGCTGTGTAATATTCTAAACTGAACAATACAAATATGCTGCTCTACTATAGGTTAGGTTAGAATACAGTTGATGGTGCATAAGTTCAATATGACACCACCTACACGCACAGACATAACAATATTCGTATAATCTAGGGATAGTTGTTGTTATCTGTAAATATATTCACGGAACTGGTTTCCATTTGATTATTATTGCAGCACGATGCGATTAAAATGCTAAACGTGTTAAACTATCTTTGCACAATTTATATGAATCAATACCTATGTTTATGGCTATTTTACGATAGGACGTGTTGTTTTGAATTAATTTTGTATTGGTTAATGTGACCACTAACACCAGGGCATATGTTATCTATCAATAAACTCAGGGGAATCGATGAATTTTCCGAAAATACCGGGCTAAGTTGCGTAACATTACAGGCCAGCATAGTTAAAGATGTTCATCTCTAAAAGAATGTATGCAGTAATAAAGCCAAGGGGTTTTCGTATATCGTAGTCTAGTCCATTTGCTAAAGACATGAAAAGATCTGGTAATTATAGAGACAATGGTTTCAAATTTGGTTTAATCGTCGCAAACGAAGTCCTCCAGACGATTGTTCTAGCCACTTACCCCTGGACATATGAAGTTGAATTTTAAGGTTCGGAATCGGTCGGCGTCGTTGAATCCACACTCCATGTGTACCTATTGTCGTCTTCCTGAGTATATTGGTTCTTACAGCATGCACGATTATTTCTCACTTGCTCGTGTAAAATTTGTCCATACACCAACTACTTAAATGATGGCGATAATGATAGTAGATGCAAACCGATCATAAAACAAAAACTAAATATACTTCTAACACAGAAGGCAACCGTGGCCCCCTGCTAATATTGGATGAGACCGTGGACGATTTGCTGGAAGCGACGAAACCTCTTGCGGTCTCCAAGAAGAATTGAACACGCCATAACAACAGGATCAACCTCTAGCCTTGATCAGATAACACAATGATGCAAACGAGTTTCATGAATCTGAGGGCTCACAAACCAAAGAAGCCTCAGTTCCTGAAAAGTGAATCGCAACTGCTGAGAAGGACAAATCCAAAAGTTTAATAAGGTTTTCAACATTCAAAAGCCAACAAAAATCATCATCAGCCATACCAAGCGTACAGACTTCTAGCAGAGCCTCATGAGGCATGAAAGCCCGTACCTTTGCCACATCAGTCAGGAGACATTGACGAGTATAATCTGGATGGGAAAATCACAACCGAACACTGATTGCTTGCCGAAAATGACGATTGCCTCGAAACTGTTTAATTAAGATAAAACGCGAACGTAGCGAAACATCTCAAACGGAGAGTTCCATGCGAGAAACGATCAGATAAATCTTACAACTCGAGGCATAACAAAAATCAGTCATGGAAAGTAGTAATGTAAACAAGTTTGGCAGACATAAAACGAGACAGTTACTAAGGAAGTGAGTTGGTATTTCTTCTTTTTCCTAATCTATCGAAATCTTATCAAAAACTTAATTAAATTTTCTGTTTCCGATGATAGCATGTTATCAATCGTACGTAGAAGTAATTTGATCACGGTTGAAATAGGAAGAACCAAATCATATTTTCCTCTGTGGTTTCGATTTGCAATATTGTATCTATGCATCTTATAGAGCGGTACCCCAGGTTTCGCGAAAGGTTCAAGTTTCAGCCAGCCCAAGAAATTTACAGATCATTAGAAATTATAGTACGTAAATACTTTAAGAAACACTTATTCATTTTAAAGCACTTTCAAATTAACTCGTGCAGCTCGCTGCGCTGACTTCTTTGATTGAACACACCGGCACCTTAATAAAAACGTTTTACTGACTTTGTGACTAATGGTATGCAAATTAGTTAGAACACTATCCCTGTCAACAAACACTCTGGACAAATGGAAATATGCTGTCATTGCTAAAGCGCAACATTTTTATCATGGCCTCTCCCACATCTGTGGATAGAACTGCACATAATCATAACTACATTGGCTAAGTAAATTGAGTTTTATTTTTAAAATCCATACCACTGTCGGTCGTATCTTCTATGATCTCATTACGAGGCAGCAAGTGGATGCCAATCCTCCTCGAAAAAAAAAAAACAGTAACGAATTAGAGCTCGCGATGAATTATGAAGCACAGATGTTTTACGAAATAAAACATATTTAAATGCAGCCAAGTGCCAAAGAGGACTCTTTCCGTCGAACTGATAGAATAAATCAAGTTAGCGTATTGTGCGAACTAAAGTACGACACAGTTAATATTATCGAAATTAATTACGAATTCTAGCAGCATAACCATCGACGACGGGTCGCAATTCCTCACTGTGAACCAGTTGTACAAGCTTTTCTGCGGCGCACGAGTCCCACCACAACCACTCTCTCGACGGAGCTCCAATGAAGACAATTTTTTTCACGTTAATTTGCACACAAAATTAGCATTTTTTTTCTGTTGTCGTCGATAGGTAGAATTTATTGTGGGGGCTTGCAAAATTCACCCGACGCGCTGACCTAATAGCGGACACCGGCTAGAGGCAGTATAAAATGAAACAAACAACATTTATCAATCTCGTCGTCGGTCGCATGGGTAAAGTTCAACGAATGCAAATAGGAGGTTTGTGTGGTCGGGAAAATGCATGGAATTCACGAATTAGGATAAGGGTCTATATAAAGATTGCATCGTGTCGCGACGTCGCCGTTCAGGTAGCAAGAGACCTGATGGTGAAAAACCCAAAGAAAAACCCAAACAGTATAGTGATGATCGCTCTGTATTGCTTCCACCCGATATACATCAATATACGCCCCCGTGTTTTTGATAACTTACCTTGCTACTGCTTGTAGCTGATGGCGAGATTTTATATTTGTTGGTAATTGGTCGTAATTTGGCCAACACCGAATATTTCGGTTTATTTTTAGTCTTAAAACTGGCAGACATTTGATGCCAGTATTGTATTTTTTTTTTTTTTTTTGTTATTTGTTTTATAATTTCGCGTTTTTTTCCTCTTCTTATTTGTTTTTGTTTATGAGTTTACATTTCAATGAAGAAGAAGGTGTAATGTTTGTTTTTCCATTGCGCCTCAGCACCAGCAAGAGGCATTGTTTTACATCACGTTTTTTTAGCATGGCCACATTGTTAAATTTAAATAACGTACATTTTCACTATACATACACTTTAAAGAACATATTGAAATTGTTTTAGTCGAACTCTGGCCGATATTTTCGACTGAAAAACCCAAAAATTTATGTAGATATTCACAATTTGCTGGACATTTTTGCTGGTGATGGTCCAGGTGATTTTGACATTGCAGAGATGTGCGGTAATAGTTGCAGCTGTCAGAAATTTGTGACCGATATTCTATCGAAAGTGTTTGTGTTATCGATTAGGTAGCAGTTAGATGGGCAAATTTTTTTCAAAAATCACAATCACATCATGGTGTTTTTCTAATCAGACATTAATGTTCAATTTGTAAATTGAATGTGGTATTCGATTGGCAGAAAAGAAAACTTTTTTGCTCTAGGTCACTTTAAGGCGTTTTTATTTTTTAGTTCAGAGCAGAACCTGAACTGTTATACAAAAACTTGGTGCTTCTATTATAGCTCAGACACATCAGAGCTCAAATTTGTGTTTCTTTTTTCGTTTAGAGCATGATCTGTATGCGCTCTATGAGCTCTGAATAAATTTACTGAGCAGCCTGAGGAAAAAGTCACATTTGACAGAAAAAAAAAAACAGGATAAACAAAAAAACATCAGAACGCTCTGAGCACACTCGGTTCAGAGCGCGCTCACAATGCTCAAGCTCAGTTTAGTGCTCAGCTCTGAACTAAAAATGAAAAACGCCTTATGCGACCAGCAAACGCTTCCTTCAAAATATGCATTGTGGCGTGTGCTGTGTGTGCGGTTGCACCGTCCTGTGGAAACCACATGTTCACCAAGCCCCCTCATCCTATTCCAGTAGTAAGAAGTCGTTTATCATGGCCCTGTAGCGTTCGCCAGTAACAGTACCCGTATTGCCCATGGCGTTCTAAAACAAATATGGCTCAATCACTCCTCCCGCGTAAACGCCACACCACACAGTGGCTTTGTGGTAATGACTCTTCGTGCACCACACGCGGATTTTCAGTGCCCCAGAAATGAAGATTGATTTTGCTTATTGACGTAACCGCTTAAGTGGAAATGCGCCACGTCGCTCGAAAAAAATCGTCTATTTCGTTGTTAACATTATTACTCCACGCTCTTGTGAAGTATAGCGCTCAATTGCTTGTCTGTATTATACCTACTGCAGCTGTCTAGTTCACATCTTCCGATAAGACAGAAAACTAGTCCTTGCGATGCCAAAAATGTTTAAAAGATTTTAAAGATATAACAGCGAGTCTCACTATTCACTACCTTATCATTACTGGTTTTCGTAAAATCATCTTGAAGGGAGCAGCCATCTCTTCTCTTTGTTTCCGATTTCTTGTCGGCGCATGACTGGGCAGTGAGAACTGGGCTTTTCCAAAAGGGAAAAACTCTGTTACAAATCTCTATTGAATTGCTGACTACACCTCAATGCTGCCCACACAGGTTTTAATACAGTATGTTTACGATAAATTTGATAAATGTCAATTCAATTTGTATGAAATGTTATAGTTCTTAAATGTAAAACAAAATTAAATTTAAAATTGATTTTGTTGGAACGTTTTCTGTTATGATTATATAGAAGGAAAAACGTATTTCGAGTTTTATTTACGTTCATAGAGCGTTTGCGCTAAGACTGAAGATAACACTTCTTACACCGGACCGTCGGGATAGGTTTCTCCTTCGTGAACACATTATAAAGAACATTACTATACGCACTGTCGCCATGATAACATGTTCAAAATGGAATTGAAATATGTAGTAGGTACAAGATAATGGATGATGTGAGACGTAGGGGCATGAGCTTTCTAATTTGGAATTGTGTATTCGAAATTCCAGTACATTTCCAGCGTTGCCAGAGAAATTGACAGGACTTCAGTATTGTATTGTGCCCAAAAGCCACTTTCCTAAAAGCCATAGGTAACAAAAGTTCAAAAGACCCAATATGTTATTCTATTCAGCTAAGATTACATACCAACTTATGAAAGGTGAGCCATTACTTTCCTATCAGCTGAATCCGTTGAGAGTTTGCAAAATTTTAGAGTGTAAGCACATTCAGTGGTGGAAATATTAAGAGAATTAGAGCAACTGTCATAGTTTACATGAATTTAGATAAAATGAATTCATTGGTCAAAACTTGTAAACGCCGACGACAGTTCACTCACAAAACATATTTGGCACATTCTAGAATTAAGTTATCTTAAGTCGACTAGATTGGTCTGGATAAGACGTAAGCAAAACGCAAGACCAGGTTCGTCCGGAACGTCACTTTTCCTACATCAGCAACATTTGCGAACTGTCAACTTAGTACTAAGTCTCGAATTTCTTGATTCGTCGGCTACCCCTCCATAAATGTCAACTGGAACACCTGCTCATCTGACCGATTTCAGCCAATCAAAATCGAGATACATCTAGTCAGACAGATGTCAGACTACTAAACTAGATAGGTACTTGAACGTCCCCATTGTCTGTTCTTTATGATGTGCAAAAATAATTTTCTTTACAATAACATGGGATACTTTTTTCTGTGTTTTGTTTGCACTTTTAAATATTCACGAATAGTCCCCGATAATAATATAGGTTATGGGACTAGTATGAAGTTGGGTAGGTACCTTTTAGAAGGCCATAGAAGGTATGTCAATAATATCCCCGTAAAGTTTATTTAATCTTCGACTGTGCAAACGCATACACCTGGCTCCAAAAGATTGTTCTTCTCCTAGGTATGTTTTTTTGATTCTTTTATAAAAATCTTCGCTGGGACACACGCCGACGTCAAACATTTCGATTCAAAGATGTGATGTCTATGGAGAGGAAATAAATGCAATTCGGCCAATACTTAAAGGCCGGAATATATTTTCTCAAACATAAATTTGTACTTTCCTTCGACGAAAAAGTGAGCTTAAAAGGAAAATTATTTTTTACTATTTTATTTTATAAAGATTTTCTCACTACCTTACCGTCAATTAAATTCGAAGAAGCAGAAAAACCACCACCCACCCAAATTGATCTCTTTCATCTCTAAGAGTTTCTCTCTTC
The DNA here is from genome assembly GCA_963082955.1 of Cheilosia grossa. Lineage (NCBI taxonomy): Eukaryota > Metazoa > Arthropoda > Insecta > Diptera > Syrphidae > Cheilosia > Cheilosia grossa. The sequence goes on from OY720148.1 coordinate 27,487,395, forward strand.
ATCCACCATTTCTTGATACACTTTTCCACAAAAAAAAGAAAGAAAACGAAACACACGAATATACCCATCCTCATAAGGGTGGATATGATGAAAATGGAAAATTATCTCTCCGACGAAAGTTTTCTAACCAACTCCTCCACCCCAATATAGTCTCGTTGAAAGAGAACAAACGTTCGTGTATTATTTCGGGAAAAAGTCAATTTTCCATCTTCGCGACATGGAGGATGTTTTTCGTTATCAAAAATTTGAACAAAAATATTGTTGACACAAAAACCAGTAGTTTAAAAAAGTCGGGCACATCCTCTACATTATCGCCAATTGTAATATTTACAGCAAGGACTCGCCCCCCCCCAAAACAGAGAATACTTCTTGAACGGACAGTCTTGTATTTTTTTTTTTCTTTTGCGATCGAAATTTCAAGCAATATTATACCTAATCTCGATTAACTTTTGTGCAAAAAACGAAAATCAAATTCGAAATACAATATTTTGGTGCGGATCTGGGAAGTTATCATCAATTTTCCTGCTTCGTTTTTTTTTCTATTCTCGCTGGTGTGTCCTGTTTTTTTTTTTTTTTTTTTTTGGGTGGCTGTGTATAAATCGTGTTTCATAAAAAGGAAGACAAATCCTCCTCGGTTGGTTGTAAAGAGTGCTTTTGGAAAAATTACTCAATTTTCCATTGCATATTTTTGAAAGTGAAATATTTTGTTTTTTGAATTTTAAACAATTTTCATAGCTATTCAATTGTTTTGTCCCTTTCATTGAAAATAGTCAATTGTGTGAAGTACATACTTGTATGTAGTGTGTGGTCGTGTATCCTTTATGGTCATTGCTTTCCATCCCGTTTTCAATTTGACATCTTACTACGACAATCAGAAAGAAGTGTATGCAAAAGCGAAAGGGAAAGAATCGGTTAAAACTAATTATTTGACTATTTAAACGGCATTACCGAAATTTGTTGGTAGCAATATATTTAAAATTAAATAATAAGATACAGAAAGACAAATAGGAAAAAAAGAAAAAAAACTTATCAGTTAACAGTGAGCTACATTTTCGGGGAGCAGGGCATAAGACGGAAAAATGTTATATCGGTAGCAAAAATGTGCGTGGAGAACGTTGAGCGGAACGGCGAATGATGTTGGTATACTTGTGATGGCACTATAACGATGATGATAATGATAGAGCTGATAATCGTAATGATGTTGATGAGAGTGTATGCGTTGTCGTCGTCCTCTTCGTTTTTGCCGTGGTTGTCGACGTCGTTTTCGTCGCCGTGTCGTTATTGCCCGTTATAAATGTCATTGCCATTTGAATGTGTTACCGAGTGCGATCTAACGGTATTGATAAAGTGTAGCTAAAACGCCGATTCGAACGGAAGCAGCTAAAAATAAAACAAAAAAAGAAAGTCGATAGGCATTCTCCTCTCAGAATATAGCAGCATTGACAATGCGATGAAAGGATATAGTTGTATCCTATAATCGTTTTCCTTTCTTCTTTCCTTTCGTGTGCTTTTCGTTCATTTCTCTATATTTTACCTCTCATCATTTTTCACCATCTTCTGCTGAAAACTTTAGTGTGCGCGCACATATTATGATGAAGTACTGCCCTACACAGTACACACTCGCAAAGCATATTTTCCAATATTTTCGAACTTCGAATGTTCGAAATTATGGCAGCACGTTTAATGGAAGAGTTTAAGTGTCACACTGGTATTGTGTGTTGTTGACAGTGCTGGTGAATGAAAAGTGCAACGTAAGAACAAGAAAATAAATACCGATTTGAAGGAGGAAACGAAACGAAAACTTTAAAACATTATGAAGAACTCTAAAATTTGTATAACAAAGAAAACCTAATAGTTAAGTATACAATACTAACGCACAACTAGGATTAAATATTCTCTAAACGCACAAAACAAATACGAAAAAAAATATATAGATATAATATATATCGAAAATAGTATCGCGCTTCGAAACTGCTCAAAACGCAGAGAAATCAGCCACGAGCCTAATTAATTTCTTTTCCGTGTGTACGATTTCAATTTTGTTATTAATGCCGAAATTTAGATTATTTGCGGAGCTTTTTGATGAAGGCAGGAGGCAAAGGGCAGAGCCTCCAAACGGGTTCTGTTGAGACATGTCGTAATGGCAAGAGAGGTGAGTGCAATTTTGTTACCTTTCATAATGTAATTTAACAGAAAAAGAAATCTAAGAAAACACCTACTCAATTTCATCCAAAAAGGTGTGACAGCAGATGTCAAAATATATATGCTGTTCTTTTTTTCTGTTTTGCTGTAGGTGGAAATGTCAAACGTAGGAATGGAAAAAAAAAAAAAAAAAAAAACTAAAATAGGGCGTTAAAAGCTTGTTTGACATTCCTTTTTGAAATGCCAGTTCGAATTTATTCGAAACCCTTTTTGGTTTTGTCTTGTTTGTGAAATTTGTGATAATGGCCAAATAACATTTTCTTAAGCTAATTAAGTCTAAATGTCTTCTGAGAATATAATAAAAGGGTTGCGGCTATGTTTGTAAAAAGTTTTTTTATTCGAAAATCTCATTTTACCCTCGGTCTTCGCAATCGCCCACTAATCTCGTATTGAGCTAATACGAATAGGTTAATAAGTAAGCAAAACTTTTAGACGGTGCGATTGTTTGGAGGTGTTTTCTATGCAATTCTAATTAGTTCCGATGTAAATTTGAACTTGTGCATATATAATGTATTGAGAAAATAGAACTCGTTGAGTTATATGACTGTCTGAGATCTGAGATATAGTTACAGTAGCTACAGCCGTTGGAGCTGAATTCAGGAAACCGGTAGGGTGGGTGTCTACGGGCAGACATATTTAAATCTTGGATTGATCCAAATTCGTGACACCCTAAATAGATCGGTGAAGAGTTCTTCTCTATCAGCTGGTACAGTATTTAAAAACAGGTATGCAGGCAGTTGGTCTTGGGATTGCCAAGTTGGGGAGTTTAACGTGAGCCTCCAAGGTGGGGCATTCTGTTTTAAGCAAAATGCAGAAAATGGTTTTATCTTCCACTTCACCCTAGCAAGTACCACCGAATTCATTTCAGGAAGGCTTAAGGTTTAATCTCCTGGCCTGCGTTGCCGCTGAAAATTTGTAATAGGGACCCGATCCGAAAAAGGGGCCTCCACATAAAATACTTATAAAGAAAAAGAAGAAAAGCAGCAACAACATTATTTATTTTTAACAAAAAAAAACTGTATTCATTATGAAACACTTCTTTTTCACATGTTTGCATTCTTTTTCTTTCAATAAAGACGAAAGTCTTACTTAAACTGAAAAAGGACCATTTTAATTAATGCTCAAAATGGGGCCAAACGGGGAACACCGCTCCTGGCATTCGGGCCAATGATAATAACGCCAATAACTGTACGATCTATTTGACGAAATACAAATCCTCGGTTTCTTGGCATTAATATTTTTCCAATCCTTTTTTTGGAAATCTATATTTAATGGAACCCTGCCATTCCTGGTAGTCTCTGGCGAAATAGATTCGTCTTTGTTTTCAGCCTAAATAAGTTACATATCATGCAAATTCATTAAAATAGACGCAAATAACATGGTCACGTTCTAATTTTTAGTTTGACAGCAGCATACATTAGTTTTCTCTTCGGTTGTACTATGTTTATCACTAAACCAGTTGTCAAATTTGTTTCAAGAAGGGATAAGCTTATTTTACAATTTAGTCATCTAAAATCGACTAGATTGTCTGGACTAGATTTAAATTGAACGCAAAAAACTAGATTGGCTTGGTTATAAGCGTCACTTTTACTTTTATGAACTCCTTATTCCCCTGAAGCAACTACGAGTTCTATCCTACGTATGCAATAAAAGGTAGTAAGATCTAATAATTTAATGTATTATATGCCTACAAAGTAAAAATATCAATCCAAAGTTGACCATTTCAAATGTAAGTGCAAAAATATAATTTGGGCTCTTAATTTTAGAAGGAAGAGCAAACCTTATACCCTTTTCACACCGAGCCGAAAACTGGGTTTTCTTGAAAACACCTGAAAACTTCATCGAAAACAGAAGTTTTCGCATACATATTTCAGTTTTCAAAACGAGTCGTTTTAAGTCGTTTTTTTCACGTTTCGTTTCATTGGGTTGTTGAAACAAACACAACTTTTGCAATATTCAGCAAATTTAGCAGAATAGCTGACCGAACAAATGTCACAACTCACAACTTCGAATCATTTGCCACACTTAATCGATTGGCTTATATTATAAGGAAGTAGAATTTTCAAGGGGAGAATTTAAGGAAGAATTGTCTGATAGAACTGCGTCCAGCTGATTCAAGCTAGACTTTCCTCAATTCGATATGAGACAAGCTGACACCACAGAAGGGCTCAGGTCTGATGAGTGGTATTTTGGCCAGTGAGTCGTCTGTTTTGTTGCCAGCACAGGGACGGGCTGGAATCCAATGTAGAATGACTAGGCTTTACTTAACAAGTCTTAGATGGTGATGCATATTTAAAAGCCAAGCTTCGATTTTATGACAAACGAGTCAAGAGTTTTGAGGGCTGCTTGGCTGTCTGGGAAATTGAATATAGTCAGCAATTATTGAATATAGCAATTACTTCAGCCTGAGATCTGGCTTGACTGAAGAGTTAATTTGAGGCAAGTCTCCCAGATCCATTTCCTGACTCCTTCTTAGAACCGTCTGTATACCAGACGAAGTCAAGTCGTGATGGATTGGGTTTGTATTTTTCCCAGAGAATTTTTTATAGAAGCCATATTCCGGTAGCATATCGTCTAGAATCTAGCTGGATGGGCTTTCAGGCTTCATAGCGTCAGGTAGATATGGATGAACTCCATGGTAGGAACAGGGGTCAATATTATTCCAATGAAACAGTTGCTCCTACGCTGCTGTCGGTTTCCTTCCGTGATGTCTACGTATATCTAACTAAGACTTCTGTTTCAATGATTATTCCTGCGGTTTGCGATCGGCAAATGTTTTGTACCTTTAGAAAATTAAAGTTATTAAGCGGTGTCCCAGCTTGAGAATGGCTTCGTGCCCCACGAAAGATAATTCGACTAAGTTAGGAAGCTTCCTGACATCATACTGTCGATGCTCTCTGATAGTAGCTAGTTATTATTAGGTTCTAAGCTAAGAGTGGAGCCTTTATTTATCAATATTTCTCTTGATTTATGTTAATCAACACTCATGTTCATAAGTTCAGTCATTCGAGTCCAAATTGACTAGCACAATTACTGTTTCTCCTTTTTGTACATTCCTACAAAATTCAACAACTAGGACTTATCCAGAGACGTCTTGACAAACTTTGCCCTTAATCCGCCCCGTTGGGTTAAAAGTTGTCATATTGACACAAAAAAAAGCGTAACGAAAATTGAAACGCAAAGAATATCTCACTCTTTAAACGAAAAGCTAATAGTAGACGAGCAGTAAAAGTGTTTTTCTTTAATAATGCTCTCAATCTCAGGCGATTCTGTGGCATGGCTGCCACTAACTCTGGAAAGTCAGGGAATGTCAGGGAAAGTCGGGGAACGAAAATTTGTTCAGGGAATGTCAATGAAGTCAGTGAATTTTAAAAATGTTCAGGGAAAAATCGAAATGTTTAATTTTGTTTTAAATAATAAATTAAAATTAATTGCTTTGAGCTGTGCCCGCACGTTTGTCCAAAATGTTTCTCTTACAGTGCTTCTTGTTTGGTCAGTGTGGATCCGTTATCCTCGACTTGCTCGTAGTTGCTTGTAAAGGGTGTCATTCATTTTTCGGTTTCGGTACATTTTTGATGAAAATTTTATTTCATTAAAAAATGTGGGCATTGAAATTAATCAAAATTAAGACATTTTTACAATTTTACATTTTACAATTATTGCGTATGTTTTCGTTTGTTGTTTTTGGTGAAAAATTATTTCGCCGGCGAATGTCGATACAAAAATGTCAACTAGTTCAAAGGGAAGAATTGATAAAGAATATTAAAATTTAGATTATGTTGGGGTTCAGGGGAGAGATATGAGCATTTCTGAGTGCGGGTAACATTTTTGAGTTATATTCTTTTCATGAATTTTCCGTGTAGTATCAGAAAACAAAAGTAACAGAAAACAAAAAGAAATTAAATTTAATTAAAAATCTACCATTAATTGAATTTTTAAATACCGAATTTGATTTAACGATGACCAATGATCGCAACCTTGGCACAGCGAGATATTAAACTACAATTGATGCAGTCTTTAAAAGATATTTAAATAGATTTGAATCAAACTTGTTTGTTTCCTATTTTAGTTACCATAAACCTATAGTATCCCGGAGTGCCACTGTTTTTTGTTCTCACTACACAGTACCTGCTTAATTTTAACGTATGTTTCCTTCAAAGTACATCAATGCATAGTATTTTTTTTTAATCATGATTACAAATTAATTGTTCAGTAGAAAGATATAATATAAATATCAAATCTCTGGATGTAAACTGCGCGGTGGCCCCCCAAATGTAGATTTCAATACGAAATAAATTATCTTCTATCTTCTTAAATATGTTCCACCGTGTAAGCATTTTTGTTTGCCTACAGTTATATTTCGAAAGATGTACTAAAAAAACAAAACCTCATCAAAAACTTCTACTGGATATATACCAGATCGTTTGTACTATAGGTACGTCAGAAATAGTTTTAGATAGTAGATTTTCTCATTGAGGAAATAACGATATTTGCAGAAGATTTCTTAATTTTTTTTCATGATTTACAAACTTCGTATGAATGAAAACTGATTTGAGTTAACTCCATCTTTTGTTAATGTGTTCAAAAAGCGGCGGTCCTTTTACTCAGATCGGTGACACACAAAGTTGGGTATATGCGAAGTTTCTGTAAGTCCATGCGAAATATGAGCATAAGAAAACTTTGCATGCACCATACTGGAACCCCAAGGAAGGGGGTTGTAGGGGGCAGCATGCCCCCTCATACTTATTCCACTGTTTATACATTGTGGACTTTTTTCACAGCTCTTTGTATTGGAATTTACTTTACAATGCTGTAGTAACTGTACTGCAAAGAAATCAAACGCTAAGCAGAATTATTCTCTAGTCTGGAGATTTATGCCAATTTTGAATGCCAACAACAACTGTGAGTGTCAAATGTTAATGCTTTTTTTGTGGGCGTTATTATCACTTCAAAGAAGAAATAAAGCCGGTGGCTGTTATTTTTGTTTTAGTTAATAAAGCCCGTCACTGTACCCCAAACGGCCTCAGTACTCGGCGCCACTGATCGTCACAATTGCATCGAAAAAGTTTGGGAAAATAAACCGCTTCTGTTGTTTCATAATATGAACAGAATTGGACAAAACACATTTATTCTTTGATTGATTTACCCAAGTCCCCCAAACGAGCTAAAAAGTGTCATGTGCAACAGAGTGCAACAGAGTATAGTAATATGCAGTTTATTGAATGAAGTTTACGATCGAAAGTCACTGATATTTTGCTTGTGGGACATGTCAAAAGTCGGTCACTTTATAATTATCAGAGTATATCCATCAATGAGTAGGGACACTCTCTCTACATATGTATTTGTTACCACCACATAGCAAAATGCAGAAAAAATCGTAGAATAAGTGGAAGCAGGTCGAAAGAATACTTTTTTCCTGTATACAACGACTGCTTGAGAAAAAAAGGGTACACAACACATTTTGTCTGTACCACTACATGCGGCTTGCTGCGTACGACAAACGATTGTTGTTTATGCTCTGGTTTTTTCATAAAGCGTTTTTAAAGGCGCTCTGGAGTGATTGTCAGTATATTAGTATTCTCCCTCCACCATGCAGGTTGATCAGGGTAACCAGCTTTGCTTTCGTAGAATTGTTATAAAAAACAATTTTTTTAGTTTTTGCCATTGGTTATTGATTAAATGGTCTTTGTTATGGACATGAAAAAGAAATGTTTTATTCTATATCACGAAATTCAACCCTTTTGCTTTGCTACGACTTCGTAAATTACCATATTTTACGACTTTTCAGTTTTATTGCCAGCACTTTTTAGGTAGAATATTTCACGGCAGATGGTCACACTAATTACTTAGGTTGGTTGTAGAGGGGATTGTTTACATTTTTTTCGCACGTATTTTTAAAGGCGCTCTGGAGTTGGATTGTTATCAGTCGTTCATTACCATCAATTGACGAAGTAAAGGGTGTTCAGTGTTAAAAATAGTGAAAATTGAAAGTTGAAGTGCAAGTTTGCATAGTTTAAGAACTCTAAATAAAATAATGCGAAAACATTAGGGGTATTCACGATTCGATGCAACTGGTCTTGTATCATTGCGAAAATGCGAAAGTGTAACTTTTTTTTGCACTACAACAACAAACTATACAGAATAAAATTTCGCAACACTTTTACACTTTATCTATACCCTGACCCTATTGCAACCGAAAAATACAACAGAGTAGCCTTATGAAGTTGACAGTTCATTTAAATTCTTGATTCCTGTGTATAGCTAACAGAAAAAAATAAAGAGAATGGAAAACAAATGTAGGCGCCGCAGAAGGGAAAATCCAGTGAAAAAATGGACAGAAAATTTTTTTTCAAAGCAAATGTCAATTGTCCAGCTGGAGCTGTCATTTATTTCAGTTCTGCTATACATGAGAAAAAGTGCGTTCACGATCCGATAAAATAAAATAAAATTTCGCAATTTTACTAGGCCTTTTACATCGAATCGTGAATACCCCTATTATGTTAAATGTTTGGCGTGTGGACGAGAGCAGAAAGAAAATGTTGGAGTTAAATATTTCAAAATACCGGTTAGTAGTGAGAGGTAAGCAATATAAGTTATAGATCGGGCAAGAATGAAATGAATTTATTTTTTGAAAATATGACATTTCATGAAAATTCTAGAAATGTAACTAAAAAAATGCTAACATGGAACTTCCAGACATTGAAGTGCAGATGGAACCACAAAAACAAAATGAGGACAATTTGGTTTACGCTTTCAAAACTGAACCTGATTATAAAACTGTGGACTTTGGTATTGATAATGCATTCTACTATTTCGCAGGTTATATTTTAAAAAAATACCGCCTAAACCACAAGTGTGAGTTAAAATTGAGTCCGCAACTTAACGTTTCCTCAATTTTTACAGATTTTAAAGAAAATGAAGATGCGAAATTGACACGGCCCAATCAAGAATTTTTAGACTCGTTAGAGAATCTTGAACAAAATTTTTTTTCTTGTTTTCCAAATATGTACTACCTAAATAATTTTGAGGAGAATATTTTTAACTTTTTGAAAAATGAATTTCATTACAATTGCTGTAAAAATCAAAATAAGGAATTTCTTATCAAATTTTACGTCCGAGTACGGGTTTACTTTATTCTAAAACAGTTCAATAAAAATAACAAAAAATGTACCAACAAACAAAAATATTTAAGTGTAGCACACATGTGAATATATATAAGATATAAAATGTGCAATAAGAAATATTACAAATTGATTTTCCTTTTTTTTTTTACGTCACACCCTGTACCACATTTTGAAACAGTTCGAATACTCTTCCATCCCTCTTTTACTAGAGCACTTTTAGTGCCGTCTATTTCTCGTGTCTGTGTACTGCAAATTGTAAACTGATAAGAAACACGTGGAGAGTGTCCCTACTCATTGATGGATATACTCTGATAATTATTTATTCAAAAAATAAATATAATGCGATTCTCTTTTGCCAATGTCAGTTATCACATGTGAATTCAAGAGTGAAACGAAAATCCTATTCATTTTCAACCAATTATCCACTTAAGGTCGTCGTGGATTCATCCGAAGAGCACATAACCAAATTGAGGGAGCACTTTAGTCCATGTTATTGTGAATAATTAATATTATTTGAATTGTTTTGTATGCAAAAAAAGAAAACGTCCAGCAGTCACTAGCGTCTATGGTAATGAAATCGATTTCCAAAAACCTTCGCTGAAGAGCCCGTGCATTATTAATCTGCAATTTTTGAAAATGCAGATGCGCTTGCTTTGCACAACCCCAACGAGTAGGCAGAAGCAATTTTTGGAATTAAATGTGATTTTAACAAATTACTTTGAAAAGTGCATGCATTATGAGATGATGAAACCACTCCACTTGGGCATTTGTATTTTTCGGTACAACAGCGACGTCTCCTGCCTCCTCGTATAAGTGAGTAGTCATTATTGTTTCGATTTAATTCGCTGCAAGGACATTTTTGTTAAATAAATACATTGTCTATCTGTGTCTGTTTTTTTCGTGCTACATATTTGCTCCACTGAACCAATGGGTGGAAGCGGGAAGTCAGGAGGTAGGCACGAAAAAGAAATCCTTTCAAGGATGGTTTAACAAAAACAATAGGTAGAGAATGGCAGTCGCAGTAGTGGGAGGAGGGTGAATGTAGAAGAGTATATTTCACATGTCAAAGTATTCATATCCGTGCGGGATACTTAGAATATTATACGTTATGTGACATAAGACGTAAAGGCTCTTGCACACACACTTGTGCATTCGCGAATACAAAACAAAAAAAAATAGTTATATTATTTGAAGAGTGGAAGGTCAAACTTGAAGGATTTGTTCTTTCTTCTATAGGCTTTATTTAAAGTCAGCATCAACTGGTTGATGACAGCAATGATGTTGTCAACGTGTATGGAAGCGTGTAGGAAGGTTAACATAGCTAATCCCATTGAGGTCAGGAAGGAACTTAATACTTCCGCTGGATATCCTTACATTTCGATGAAACTGGAGTATTGCTGAAGGACTTTAATCACAGTAGTACTTGCAATAACAAAGGTGATGGTTATATCAATTGGGTTGAGCAGAATGTCTTGCATTGGGGAACTTTATTTTTAGCTGCATCAGGTAGTAAAACGTAAACATACGTGTAACGCACAACTGCTTTGGAATTTCAACGAAAGTCTAATTTAATATAAGACCGTTATAAGTCGGAGCTGGACTTCTGGGACAAACATTTCATTACAATTTTAAGACAATGTGCTAATGGGGGGGACCAGTCTTCTGAGTTGCTCATTCCTAAACAGACCAATAAGAATGACAGATCGATTGATTTAAATTGCGATTAAGTCACTAAAAGTTGACAATTTTCCGGAATGGATAAAATGCGTTGAGAATTGCTCAAGACCCTATGTGAAAATGGACTTCAAAGGTTTTCTGGGAATGCGGGAAAACACCTGGCGGCTTAGAAACTCATTTTTATCACTTATGAAGAAATGTGGTAAAAGGTATATTGCTCCAACTTTTCGACTCCTTAGTTTTCGCTAACATATTGATACTGTCAAACAGAGTTGTTTTCGCTACTGCTTACACCCAGGCGGCCTGGGAGTATGCTACACCTTCATCCGAACGGATTCTGTAGGTTTTGGAAGTTATACCAGATTCGCTCGATTTAAAATTGGAATTGACGTTTATCTTGACAGCCATTCGATCTTTTTGTAATGGGCGGTCTGTCTCTGTTTGTTCACTGGAAAATATTTCTCCTGTCGTAATTTATATCCGCCGGAATCTAAATTTTTTTTTCCAATAATGTTCAAATCGTTTGACAGTGGTCAATCGCTTGTTCTTTTTTGTCATTCAAGGTCACGTGTAATAGATTTTTTCGTTGGTATTTGTCATTGATTAGTTCTGCTTACTTTTATTTTGATAAAGCGATTAAGAGTAAAAATAAATCATATACCCAAAAAAGAAAACACAGAACAGAAGTTACAAATAAGTCATGGAAATTATGAATGAATAAGCGGCATTTCAAACTCTATACAAAAATTACGGTCCATGTTTTCGAGATATGTCAAAATTTCAAAACTACCCTTCTTCGATTTTGTAGCTAAAAATTTCCATAGAATGTAATTTTTGTATGGAGTTTGAAATGCCGCTTATTCATTCGTAATTGCCATGTAACATTTCGTTTCTAACTAAATAGTTTTTCTCTACTTACTTACTTAGGTTGCGCTACAGTTCGGGGTGAACCAGGGCCTAAACCAACAAGCCTCTCCAGTTGGCCCGGTCCTTAGCCAACTGCCTCCAGTTGCGCACTCCAAGTTGGTTGATGTCCTTTTCTACTTGTGAGGTCCTTTTCTACTTTGGGAATAGTCCATGCTTCAGATCCATGCAGCAGGACTGGGATGATGAGGGTGTTATACAGAGTCTCCTTAGTCTTTCGGGAGAGGGCCTTACTACACAGTTGCCTTCTTAGCCCAAAGAAACAGCGATTGGCAAGAGTTATTTCCGTTTGATTTCTGATGAGATGTCATTTTCAGATATTATAGCACAGCCGCGGTAGACAAAGTCCCTTACTACCTCAAAGTTATAGCTGTCTATTGTGACATTCTGTCCGAATCGTCGATGTTGGGTGTCCCTTCTTGTTGACAGCATATACTTGGTTTTGCCCTCGTTCACCGCTTAGCCCATTTTAGCCGCTTCTGTTTGAAAGATCGTACCTCGTATGTTGGCTTGTGAGTTTCGCACAATTCGTTCAAGTATGATGTTAAAGAAGTCACATGACAGCGCGTCGTCTTGTCTAAATCCTTTTTTGACATCAAAGGTCTCGGTTAGGTCATTACCGACCTTGATGCAGCAGCGAGATTTCTCTATCGTCATCCTACACAGACGGACGAGTTTGGTAGGGATGCCAAAACTAGACATGGCTCTGTATAGCTCGTCTCTATAGATACTGTCATAGGCGGCTTTGGAATCGATGAAAAGATTGTGAGTATCGATTTGGGCTTCTTGCGTTTTCTCCAGGATTTGCCTAAGTGTGAAAGTTTGATCGACGGTGGTTTTTCTCTATATTATCTAAAAATGGATTTTTGAAAAAAACATTTCTTAAAAAATTTGTTTTCTTTTATTTACCTGAAAAAGGCAATACCGAGATTAACCAAAATGCATACTTAGAGTAAAATTGATGTTTTCAAAAGTATTGCGTCCTTAATTTTCTATTCGAATCACCAAAAACGATAATTTTAAGAAGTGCTCATGTCTCGAAAACTCCATTTTCGATTTCGATAAAACTTTGAAAACTAAGTAATGCTTACATCCCGAACAATATATTTTGATCTAAAAAGTTAAGCAATAGCATTTTTCAAAGTAAACATTGCAATCAAAAAATTCATTGAAAACAGAAGTTTTCCCATACATATTTCAGTTTTCAAAACGAGTCGTTTTCCACGAAAACACCACGAAACCGACTCAGCAAGTTCAGCAGAACAGCTTACCGAACAAATGTCACAACTTCAAATCATTTTCCACACTTAAATGATGGGCTAATATTATTTTTAAATGCTCCGAACTCATTTTATTCGTAAATTAATGCGATCGAAAATTGTAACCAAAATAATTCACACAGAAGTTTCACAGCTGATAGAAATGTCAAACGAAAACAAGTTGGTTTTCGGTGTGAATGCATCGATAAGTTTTCATCGAAAGGTTCCATGAAACCAAAGTGAATTATCTTCGTTTAAACAGGCGTGGCTGAGATGCTGATTTCATGAATTGCATTAAGCATTGCTTGGATTTACTTGAACGCAGAAGGATAACCTAAAAAGAAACAGTAAATAATTAATATTTAAAAACCATTTTTTCCCCTTAAAGCCAATAAGTCATACTTGAGTTAGGACCATGTCATTAATTAAAGAAAACCAAAATTACGACATTTGATAGCTTCTTTGTTTTTTTTATGTAAAATTTGACAGCTTGTCGACACCGACGTGCATGTAACAATCCGTTAATTTCGCTGTCGTATCTGCGTAGGGTAAGAGAATATGCAAAGCAGTTTAGGAAAAATTTCTAACGGTCAATGTCCACAGATAAATATAAGAACAATTCACTTTTAAGAAACGCATGTGAAAACACGAATATTTTTATGCACATATAAAAAAGTTTTCACACAAGAAACTCGCTTAAAAGAAACACTCGGATATAAGAAACGTATTTTTATTCACACAATTTGTTATTATATTGAAATCATTACACATTTAAGAAACATAATATTTTCCTTTGTTGAGCTGGATTACAGTTTAAATGCAAAAACAGCTCAATGCATGTAAACGGATTACGGTACGATGCGAACACACCTTTCAATGACAGTGACAGCTATGCTTCTAATAATAATAATAATAATTAGTTGGCGCAACAGGTCCGTAGGGACCCAAGGCCTAGCTTCTCACAACCATTCGTTTTGTGTGAGTTTCATTTTAGGAACGAATGGAAGGGATCTTTAATTTTATGCCGATTCCAAGCGGCTAATTGAGAAGCTCTTTCAAGACAGTTACACTCACGGATGTTTCTCAGACGTTTGCGAGAGGTGGCGCAGTGGAAAAAACCCTAAGTTGGAATTTTGGTTTTTGCGGGATCCGAACCTGGGACCCCTCGCTTAGTAGTCCAACACACTAACCACTAAGCCACTGCGCTACAGCTATGCTACTATCAGTAGAAAAAGCCCGCCAAATCACCCACATACTCTCTTCATGTAGACTTTCCTATATCGGTTGTTTTTATATAAAAAACGTTGTTTCTTATATCAGTTGTTTTCGTATAAGAAAATTTGTTTCTTACAAACGTCGTTTTCATAAAAGAACAACTCGGACATAAGAAACAAATCTCGTTGTTTTTTATATGTTTCTTATATCCGTGTTGGATTGTAATCATTTTTAGTGTCCAGGATAGACTTTATGAACTCACAATGGAGAAATTTGCCATATAAAATTACCCATTGTGAACCACAAAAAATATTTAGTGTGAAGATTAAAAATGCGAACATGAAAACATGAACAATTTTAAACCAAATGTCGTAAACATATATTAACTTCATTCATTGGGCTGTGTAATCACTTCTTAGTTATATTTTAATATTGATACAATATAATATATTAAACTGTCATAACCGGGTTAGTATCGCCTGCGATTCTCCAATGAACTCGCTGATGAACGAATATTTTGCAGCGGAAACAGAAAGAAAATGAAAGAATTAATCTATGTTCTGTAAATTGGCTTTTATTTTATTATTTGCGTTATAGATGATGAATAAAAGTTGTTAAGTGGCATATACATATTTTGTTACATCTGCACTTAATATTCAGAAACTTTTTTTAAGTGTTCCTCAAGAATTTATTTACAATTAAAACACTGTTATGTGAATTTGTTTACGTGAAACATTAGAAAAAGAGTTCTAATCAATTTTAATATCAATACTATTCAATACTTAAATGAACAGCATTTAAATAATTACAGCGTTCTGCAAAAAGCAGTCATTTGATAAATCAAGTAGTAGGTATTTGAAATAAATTCCCTTACATCATAAATTTGTCTGAAACACCGGAATATACTTAAAACATATACCTTTTGAAAACATTTATTGACAAACTGATCAATTTATTTATTTGATAACAAATTGCGTTGTTCTTGGAACTAAGCTTTATTAATAAAAAGAAAAATCGGAAACAATTTATAATTCATTTTTACATATTTTTAAGCAGCGGGGGTGTACCATTTTTTACTTGCATTTAGTACAATTTTTGAAAAATGCATTCTGTTAGCAGTCCCTTTCAATTGCTTAATATTTGACAGAATTTGTTTAAGAACTGTGTCTCATTGGATTACGTATCAGACAACTCGCACATATTTTATAAATGCATATTTTTTAAACGCAAAAGTGCGAACACCCTCATAGGTTATCACGCCTTCAAAGGCTAAGACAATAATCAAAGTAGAATTACGATTATAAAGTAAACGCTTCGATCGCTGCCTTTGACTTCAGTGAGGTGTTAAAATTACGTTTCCCAGTGAAATATTACGTGTCATATAAAGTAGGTATGTAATGTTGCATACAGTGTTGCCAAAATAGATGACAACTGTCTTGCTTTGACAAGGCTGCGGCAACATGAAACATAATTTCAACGAAATTACTATACACGTTTTAGACCTTTTTTTTTTCAGAAGTGTGCTTTCATCTTTACAATGAATTAAAGCACATGCGAGCATGATCATGCATTAACTGATTTAAAAATTAAATTTAAGCCATTACCTCTGAAGTATTATTATTTTTTCGAGCAGCTGCGGTCGTGCAGAGTGAGCGCAAGTATAATCTTGGTGTAAGAATGCAAACAAAAATTAATGCAAATCAGCTGTCTGCTGTCAAATTTTCTGTCGGTGAAAAAGGTGTTGCCAATTCGAGCAACGAACCCCTTAAAAACAAACACTTTGTTTTTTCATTAGACAGAGTTACTGGCGGGGCAGTTTCGATGTCTAAAATGTGAATGAAAGTTTAACTTTTAATACAATTATATGAGAATCTTAGCTATGATGCAAAATTTAAGAAAAAAACTGTCAAATACCTAGCAAATCATACAATTTCTATCTGATACATATAATACCTACAATACCTACGCAGATTTTCCACATCGCGAAAACTATTCGAATCTACTAAACTGTTTTGTGGACTGCAAGTTGCAACGAAATTGGAAAATAAAGCTCTTCCACTATGCAAGCGTAAAAGCTCTTTATTACCATCCCTTTTTCTGCTCTCAAATCTAGAGCACTGCAAACAGAATGAACCGATTCGTGAGACTCCCAGTAAGTTCATAAAAAAAAACAACTGAACAAAATAAAAATAAATATATCTCTGGCACTTTTATCCTAGGTACTTACAAGTGAGTGACTAGCTTTGACCCAAATACTTTTAGTTGCAGAAAGATAGATAGAGAGAGCGCGAGAGAAAGAACAGCAAAATAACCACCAAAAGGAGCGAACAAGTGCGAAAGCATTTAAAAAAAAAAATAGAAAAAGTAAAATTGCAATAAAATTCTTACCGCACACTCATATCACTGTTATGTGTGAGTAAGTTTCACTTATTTAACGTTAACGTTGCACACTTACAATTGCAGCAGGGAAATGTTTTTGACGTTTTATTAAAAAAGCAAAAATAAAACAAAAAGAAACAACCTAATATGTAGCAAAAGAAAACGGAAACCGAAAACATGAAATGGAGTACACGCAGATTTAGTAGGTACTTAATGTGTAATTAGCATTTAAATTGTATATAAACAGGAATAGATGAGTTTTGTTATTTTGTTTTTGCTTAGATTCTTTAATTGCCTTTTTATTTTAGCTCATGGCCAAATTAAGTGGTTTTCTTTTTTAAACGGGGAATACATAGTTGAGCTAGTTGGATGTGCGTTGCAAATTTAGATCGTTAATTTGTCAGAGGTAAGTTCAGTGTACTTGATGTTATGTCAAGTTCTCCAAAACTTAATGTATGGACGTATGGTAGGTATTTCTTTTTTTTTCTTGAATAAAAAAAATTACTCTTAGTCGATCAAAGTTTAGCTAGAAAATATCAAATGACATTTGCTGAAGTTTTTTTTACCTTCCACTTTTTTGTATTTTTGTAACTGGTCACTGAACTGCACCTATACATTTCTATAAAACTTTCAAATACTGTATGCATTGGCTTATAACAAGATCATACAGTGAATGTTTTTTCCGTTTCTATTACAAAACTAAAAACTGGGTTATATGGACATTTTGTTTCAACTATTTTCTTTTAAAGGGCATTCGATAACATCAGGTTGTTCGATAACATGTTTTGAGAACAATATCGATCGTGAGACGGCCATCAATCTGGAGATCTAATTTTATATGGCTAGGGCAGATTACGCACACTACGTTGCTTTCAAAGTTGGCAATCGGTGCAGACTTAGGGAGTTAAAAGAGGTTGAACTCAATCCCAAAAGACAACCGCCTATGAATCCTCACAGTACGTCAAATTACTGTAGATATTTTTTTTAGTTTCATTTTTGTTGACGTAGTGTGTAGACCTAATAGTGAGCTGAGCGTTTACAACGTATGAAACGTTCTGGAATCGGGACTCGATTACTTATACCTGAATAAGTACATACGAGTATCTATCATTATGTTGATACCTCTTATGCAAAATAAATTTGATTACTGAAGTATTCACAGGCACAAGTTTTATGCAATGCTTCTTAAATAGCCCATTAAACGTACGCGAACAAAATATATAGTGTTGGAGCCAATACGAACAACTACGCTCTACTTGACACTTCGAAGACATGTCTAATACGAGTATACTATACCTATTAAAATATTTCTGTTTTATTTAAATGCGTGACTACGCGTATATTGCTTTTAAAAGCTGTGAGCCGTTTTCTCCTTATAGGGACGTCACTATTCGAACCAACAGCCGAATGAGAATCTCAGTGGCGTATTGCTAATTTCATTCGCTAAGATAAAAACATTAAAAAATGGTTACGTATATTTAACAATAAAAGAAGAAAAAGTCCATTCGAAATCGCAGAGAAATATTTGCAAATTATGTTATTTTTATTGATTTGAATGACAGCTGTCAATTTGCAAAAATTACATTCCAATATGATAGATGCGTTTGTTTGATAAACGAGAATTTGTTAAGTCAAATTACAATGCAATCCCAATCAGTGTGTTGTCAACAATAGGTTTGTTCCTTTACTTTTAAATCTGACGAATTTTTACTAACACTTACGAATTCTAACGAATTGTTTCTCATTGCAGTTCCTTAACTCGAAAATTGTTTAGAGGAGAGCGTCATCGTGAGAGCAAGATATTACCCCTGCACTGAGAGTCTTACGAATTTTTACTCAACAAATTTTGTGGAAAATTGGAAAAGCTGTCTGTCACCTAACAATTAACAGCTGATTTGAAATTTGTTAACATGCGTGATTTTTCTTTGATTTCTTGCGTATTTGAAAGAATGTTATCCTCAGGATCCGTTTCGAAAGTGGCGACGAAATTCTTCCTCGCTCTAAGAAGGTCACAATCTCCTGCAAGTAATTTTTAATGCAGTGTCGCCTTTTTTCCTCTTTTCGAACCAGTTAAACTCTTCCACATACTCGAATTCATCAAAAAGAAGTTTGAAGCAAATTCTTCGAGTTTATCAGATATTTTAATTTTATTTTATATTTAAATTTTTTATCTCTCATTTTTCATAGATTACAAAAGCGTCCATAAGTTTTTCGTAAGTGTCTCACTCTGTGAGAGAATTTATCGTCACTACTGCCATTTTGACAGTCTTTTCCATTCTTACTACAACAGTAAAGGAAGAAACCTAAGAAACCGAGATGAAATACTCGAAGTTGATAGTTTTAACCGAAGTGACGTATTGTCCTATACGTTTAAAGGATATTTCTTTGTTCAAAGAATGTATTAATTCTTGTCCTACTTTTCTTCAAGCCAAAAGAATTTTTGAAGATCATATTGATATCGCCGCAGACCTTGGTTAAATGAGTCATCTGTCCTGCGCGTTATTCACTCTAGAAAAGAAGTCACACGACAGTCTTCCTCCATTTTGCACACATCATGGACTGCGTGAATTTCAGCATTACGCCGCACAGTAAAATCTGTTTAACCGCGTGGTGCTCTCGATAAATGCTATCACATCTCGGTTTTGAAGTCGATGATAATATGACTCCAAATTCACTGGTCTTTTTCAAAAACTTCAGTGTGAAGTTAAGATCGATCTAGCGAGCCATATAGCTTGGGTGAGGTCGGTCAATAGAGGAACCCCACAGCTTCTGCAGCCGATCACACCTAAAACCAATTTCAAAGTGGACCAATGCTGAATCGATCCATTTCTAGACAGATGATTCAAAAACTGTGCAAAGTGTTTTCTCCCGTTAAATAAATCTTGGTCTCTCTTTCCGTCTGCCCGATCACTGTAACGTTTTCTAGGCGATAACAGAAGTCTTATCTTTGCTGAAAGAAAACGTGATATCTGCCAAAGATCTTGCCGAATATGTCGATCGTCTCTCAGAGAGATGGCGGAGTTCAATATTCACCTCTGTTGGGTACCGGGGCATAGCGACCAGCGTTTTCACACAGAAAAAAATACTGAAGGCCTATCTGAAGGCCATTTCCAAAAAGTGAGGTCCACTACCCATCAGATAAAACTTAAAAAAAAAAATGTTTAAAAGGTAGTTATAGCCTACATAAAACGACACCGTAAAAATGTTCTTTTGCTTTTTTTGACCACTTAGCCCTAATAGTTGATCTCAATATGGGTCGTAAAATGAGCAAATGATCTTTAAATTTTCCTTAATATCAAATGCAGTTAATTCCACAAAAAAAAAAAAAAAATAACACAAATCATTCCATTGAAATATGATAACTATTTATAATTATAATAGAAATCAGCAAATACAACTTCCGGACAAACAACAAACAATAAAAGAAGTGACAAACAGAAGTGACAGGTAAAAGACAAAAAATACAAAGTCGAATTAATAAGACGAGAAAAAACGAAATTGAAACGTCAGTCTGAATGAATGAATTCAGTGTCTTTTTCAATGGGGACGTTCGGATACCTAGTTTATGTAAAACGTCAACTAGATTTGTCGGGACTAGGTATCCGAACGCGCAACTAGGCGTTACCGTTGTTCGACTAAAATCGAAATTTGGCACTTCTTTCGAGAGCCTGTCACAATTTTTTACTATTTTCTCCCTTTTTATTTGGAAAGGGCCGCCCTCAAAATTAAAAAAAAATGTGTTTCCAAATGAGTACGTTTAAAATGTAACACTTTTATATATGCGAACTAATGTTAAATATCGTGCGAAAATTCTGAATTCGCAGCTGTAGCAGTATGTAGCTTCAGTAATGGCACCTTTTCCCTCAGCGGTCTTTTTGGACATTTTCGAATTCAGCAGCGGCCACTCTGTTTATTTTGAATTTGACTCTTCGAAATGTCAACTGAGTACGCAGGCAGGCTTTTCTAGACTAGATTTGTCGGCTTCCCCTCCATAAACGTCAACTGCAAAAACTACTCACGTGACCAGTCTGAGCCAATGGGCACATTCTAAAATCTAGTTATCTTAAGTCGACTAGATTGGTATGGATAAGATGTAACCTGAACGCAAAAACAAGATTGGTCACTTTTCCTACGTCATCCACATATCCGAATTGTCAACTTAGTACTCAGTCACGAATTTCTTGACTAGATTCGTCGGCTACCCCTCCATAAACGTCAACTGAAACAGCTGCTCATATGACCGATTTCAGGCAATCAAAACCGAGACACATTTGGTCAGTCAGCTGTGACACCTACTAAACCACGAATCGGAACGTCCCCAACATGTGAACTTTTTTATGTAGGAAACACATTGCAAATTTTTGTGATGAAATAAGAAAGTGTGCTTCTTACAATATTTTGTTTAAGGAATACAAAAATTAAGATATGCGAGTTTGCGGATTGTTTCGGTACAAGCGTTTTTTAAATGAGTTTTACATTAGGTATTCCGATCGATTGATAAGTTTACAAGTATCGATCTGATAAATTTGTAATAAAGCAGGATGCTTTCGAAAGAACAAGTCTCAAGTTGCAACCGGCACGACATGTCTGAAAGGCTCTAGGGTTTTGATCGTCCTCGACAGGAAGCAAATCAGCGCTACAATAGGTGGACAGGACACTGTCTTAGAGGCAGGCACTCAAACGATTTTTGCATAAGCTGTTTGGGTAGGGAAAGGGGAGAGACTACTCTCCACTTTCTCTGTACTTGTCAGGTCGACAGCCCCTTCTACCAAACCTAACCTAGCTTGCCGAAAATCACACTTTTTCATGCTGAACAGTTTGGGACGTTAAAATGGTACACATTTCGATATATCTTCCAGCGTTTTAGCGAGTGCATTAACCGCCATCATTTTGTAGTGAACACTGTTATTATTATATCATGGTCTCTTTCTTTCGGCTACCTTTTTGATGAAGATACAGTGAAAATTGCTTTACTTGGGTACCCTGTACCCTCTATATACTCAGAATTTTGCGCCCGTCATGACATTTGCATCTTACATGATATACTGATAACATTTTCTGGTTTTATGCGCTTGAACTGACTTAGCATATACTTCCAATTTGCAGCTCGGCAACAATAATAACGAATCAATCGCCAAAATACTTACAAGGCCATAATTGACATAAAAAAACAAGTTATGAGTGCGTTCAACACAACAACGGTGGCCTCAAATGCCACCCCTGCGGAACACCCAATTAGTACGAATCTCCATTCCCTTTCATGTACGCTGTACGTGCTCTATATATCACAAACAACCATGACGAACCACATTTATTGAGAGAATTGTGCGGATGCCAAGTTCACCTAGTTTTCACAAAAAAATACTACGTTCCTTTATGTATATAGGACTAAAACCTAAAAAGTTCTCCATTTTGACGTTCACCGATGGCATATTTATAGGCAATTAAACAGGTGTCCCAATAACATTACCCGAATGTCTATATATTACCAAATCGCATGCCTACAAATCGAGCTCTTCTCTCGCTATCTCCCTCTTTGGGGTGCATCAATATCGCATTTGAGTATTCTACATGGGATTTGAAACTTCATCAGTACAATTCACCATCATAATTTCATGTTTTCCCCGACTCCTTGCAGTAGGGAGTTGCAATATCAACACACAAAAAAAAAGAAGAAAAAGATTTAAAGTAAACTTTTACACACCCTTTTTCGGGACACACATTATAAGGTGTAAAAGAAAACAACAACAAACAATTCACCGAGCTCTGTTAAAACTTGCATCCATGTACTACCTTCAGGTGAAAGCTGCTCATGCATCGTGCTCCTGATGCTACTACATTTGTATGCATGCCGAATAATAAGAGCGAAATGAGAGAAGAGCTTTTTTTTTGTAAAGCATGTGGCACTCCCAAATGTGCAGAGTGCAGCCCGCACACAGGATCAGAATCACTGTATGCACTATGTGCCTGTGCACTCAATAGAATCACAATTGCAATTGCAACATGCCAGATGCCAGATCCTATATGAGAGGCTGGAGAAATTCTGAGAGTCTAAAGAGAGTGGTTGAAAAAAAATCGCATAAAGTACTGAGATGCCTTTAAAAAACGAGGTCAACCGATACTACTACCCGATTCAGTTCCGATTTTGTCTATCGGTCAGGAGGGCACTGCACTTTGGGATTTTCATTGGAACTGAAAGGAACTCATATTTTTTTCATTAAAACACTAAAACATATACTCTAAGAACGAATAATAATAAAAATCACATAGAAAATAAAATAAACTAAGCCTCGTAGTATTTAAGTTTTCGTCGCGATTGTAATTTCAATATTTTTTTTGCTAAACAATTCCTTTTCGAAATCCAAACGTGCGTTGTATTGTTGAAAAGTGAAACTCTCCTGTGTTGTGTGCTGATGTACGAAAAGCAAACGTGAAAGGATTTTCAATTGGTTACTATTTTTCACAAGTAATGATAGGAAACGCGATTTGTTAAGACGACTTTTTAAATACACTTTGTATGTATCATTCGGATTGCCAAATTGTGCGCGTTTCTCAGGATACACAGGAGATTCGAAATGCTGTGAATTTTGCTTGGAGGAAATTTTTAAAACAAAGCAAATACTCTTCGAAATAGTGAATAAATTAACTAACAGTGTGCATCCTCGCAACAGTATACAATAATCTACACCTGCATCCTTAGCATTCATCCTAGTAACACTTCATAATGTGTATGTTTGTAATATGCATTTCGGTTTGCACCGCAAAACGAAAGGATACTGCTTGCAAATCGTCCTCACCATCCACATCACAAGTCTCTTGTGCTCTTCTCCTGTAGAAATGAAACCGAGAAATAATTTGAAAATAAAAACTAGAATTCAACACAACATTGAGGAATCATCATCTTTGTCGTCCTCATCTTGCTGCTCCGTCTGATCCAGCTGTATCCTGTTGGAATACCAACAAAAAAATTATAATATTGCAAAACTACACTTAACACCCTGCATACACATGCAGGACTAAGGATAGATTATTTATTTGTTGTTGCGAAGAATACCATCCTTCATCCATCGCTTCAGAGTTATGAAATATTGGAGTAGCAGGATACTATGTATAAAATGAATCCTCGTGAATGTATTTCGTGTCCAACAATCTGCTGTGCACTGCCCTGATTATATCACTCGAATGTAGGCCACAGTTACATACAATCTATCTATGTGCAGCATTGTGCCTATACAACCTCAACCGGAGATATACATATATAAAAAAAATTATAAAAAAAGGAAATCTAACCTCAAAGCTTAAACTAAAACTTAATACTAAATATTAAATAGAAGAAAAGTAAAAACAAGTCATTTTTGGTATCTTCTTTTACATGGGTTCCTTTTTCTTGAGCCTGATAAAACAAACAAAAAATAAAAGCAAAACAAACAAATTTAACTGTGTTCAACGTGCGTGTGGTTTCAATGAAACAGCTGATTTTATAAGAAATAACAAAATTAAATAATAGCTCTAACTTTCAATAAGGCGAACAGTCGTGTTTTTCATATTTTTTCTAATTTCTTTTTTACAAAATAAAAAAATTTATACGTATAATATTAACCTATGATTGTGATAACGGACATCCTCTTTTGATTTTGTGCAGCAGAATATTTTGTAGAATATAAGATACACACACGATGACTATAACAATAAAGTTTCACTTTCATTAAAACAAACGGGTATTATCGAACATCCCCCATCACTACTTACTACCGTCACTGCCACCCTGCTGTAACCCCAGATAACGTTTGTCTTGTCTTCAACCGTGTTTGATGAAAATTGCTGTCCATAAAAAAAAAATAAAACAGAAACATAACCAGCAACTACTATACCTACGTGTCATCGAATTGGTAAATTTGTAATAATTGTGTTTTGTGTATATTTCGTTATTGGCTCTCTGTCGCTCCTCTCACACACACTCGTGCTCTCTCACTCTCAATTTAAGTGTTGTTTGAAAAATAAATTTCGTTTTCATTTCCATAGGAGTGCTATACTGACATCTCTCTATATATACATGCAATTCTTCGTTTTTCATTTTCAACTGAACTGACTGATGTGACAATTACTTACCTACTTTTTTATATATAAAATTAAAACATAACTTTTGTATGAATAAGAACAAAATTTTGTATACGTAAGTGTTAACAAATAAACTGAAACCTTGTGTTGTGCATTGGATAAAATAAATTTCTACTGTAATCTTACTGCCAAAGCGCTGAAACTGCCATCAGAAATAAAAAATATACTAGAAATTAAAACAAAAACCTCTTTACTAAATGTTCATAGGTAATTAAAATTAGAAAAATGTATACATAAGTTAAATAGTAAAATTACGACAGCTGAAATATATTCAAAAATAAAACTTCGGAAGCAACGGGTCACTGCCAAACAAAACATAAGTTTAATTTAATAAATAAATAAACATAATAAATCTATTTAAATAATAAAAAAATACAAACAACAACTCACATAAAATTACGGAACATAAATGTACACGATTATGGATAAATTTACCGAAAATTAGTAAACCGAATTTAAATACAAACAAAAGTAATTGTTATTAATAATTTCTTCTTTGGAACCGGGTGCAAGATAACGGCGTTAAAGTGGATTTCAAAAGTGATAGGATGTGGTCCGCTGCTTTGTGCACATTGGGCGTGACGAAACCGATATGCAATTGCCTGAGCTTCCGCCAGGCGGCACAGGGAGCCGTTGCTGCTGCAGCTGCTGTGGTAATACATTACATAGTTTTTACTTTCAATAAACAAATTTTAGATTTTTTTCCAAACAGCTTTTACATTGTATTTTAAATATTATTTGAAGGAACGGTTTGAATTTAGTATCTCTACAGCCGATGGTGTGATTTAAATTATTTCGAGGTGAAAAAAAGGTTTGATTTATGTAACTGTGAAAGCACACCCTGTTACTTCGGGTGTCAAGTCAATTTTTTTTAAATGCCTATGTAATTTTTAAATATGATCAAGAACAATTGGTAGGGACCTCGGAAAAAGCGACTTCTGCATTTAAATTGCAGTATGTTATAACTTATAATACAGCTATGTGAATATAATAGTTGATATTTATTTTCCCCATCATTTTTGACTTTTTTGACGCATCAAAATAAAGATATAGTTTTCGCAAAAAAAAATTTAAAATCGAAATCAATGCTAAATCGGAAAATTGAAAAAGTGAGGCTTGCAATTCTGTTTGTCTGGGTACTCGTCAGGTCTATAGCCTTAACGGTTGGGCGAATTGTTGTCAAACTTTGTGTTATCTTCCGTTTCGAATTCGAGCATATATTAAATAAATAAATAGTTAACGCAACAGGTCCGTATAGGTATACACTGAGGTACCAGTTCTTGTTTTTGGACGAATACTCTTGGATGTTTGTCAGACGTTCGCAAACGGTAGACATGTTTTTTTTGTTTCTTTCCGGAGGTCGAATCTGGAATCACTATCTCAATAGTCTACCACAGTAGGTAACCATTGAGCAACTGCGGACTTTTATATAAGCATCAATATTAACGATGTTTCAAAAACAATAAAGCTTAATATTTAAGTTAACACAAGCATGGTTATTACGACTGGTACCCATACAACCGGTGTTAACAATTTGACCAACACGTTACCTACCATGCAATTTGATATTTCTTAACTTTAAAGGGTTTCTATATATTATATAAATCCCTATAGCGAATTTTTGTTTTCAATTTGATTTTGACCAAAGTGTATGTATCTACCTACTTGGAGTATGATTGCTGTTACCAAAATAACTAAATTATTCGGAATAATGGTAGTTACCTATTAAAAAAAAACCCCTGTATTTCGGAAAAATCATTTTTGATATTGAATCAAACTTTAAGGTCAGCTAATGCAATGCAATCAGTTTTTATTTAAAGAGGTACTTTTCCAACCAAATATTGCTACGATTGTTGCAAGTTTCTTCAATGTTAAATGAGAACTGCTTAAACTATTCAGAATAAGCTTCCGAATTCAACAATTCCAATCCTCAAGAACTTCCAAACCATCTGCCAAGATACATTTAGCACTTTAATGTACGAAGTAATTCAGATTTGTGTCCAACTTTTGTTTAACCAAAGAAGCCTTCGTGCATGCATTGGACCCAATAAAAAAATAAAAGACAAATTCATATCTATGCGGACTCCTTCAATCCTTCCTATTATAAGGTTGGCTTGCGCAATTAGACTTTTTGCGGACGGGAGTTATCAAAGGAGCGTAGGCTCCTGGGTCTCGCGCAACCAACTGTCTCTGTGGTTCTGAATGAAGTTTTAGATGTGCTCCAATCTGTAGCGTGCAAAGAATTGTTGAATGTTGAGTAAAGCATCCACGGCTTTTTCAATTGGTGACAGTGAAAGTTGACTGTATGGGCCTGCGCCAGTTCCAACTGTTTCCTTATTGTTTGCAGCTATCTTCTCTTTCAACTTCAATTTGTAGTCCAACGAAACCTTAAAATATTCCAAGTTTTTTAAGCAAA
The DNA here is from genome assembly GCA_963082955.1 of Cheilosia grossa. Lineage (NCBI taxonomy): Eukaryota > Metazoa > Arthropoda > Insecta > Diptera > Syrphidae > Cheilosia > Cheilosia grossa. The sequence continues at coordinate 27,514,709 of OY720148.1, forward strand.
TACTCATGTGGCTTATAAATTTTGTACTTACTTTGTGCCATTCTTTTCCACTTCGTAGTTATTTATTAATTTCAAAAGGAAACTATCCCAATATTCTTTGTTGGATTTTTGTTTGAAGCTCCAAATTGTACCAACCCTTTGGCTATGTATGGGTTTTGTTCCAGGAGCTCAACTAGCTTTTGCATTTGGCTGGAATGGCTTCTTTTGAAACTATAAAAGGCGATTTTTATTACGTATATGTATTTCTATACATGAATTGGCGCAGTGGCTTCGTGGTTAGTGTGTTGGACTACTAAGCGAGGGGTCCCGGTTCGAATCCCGCAAAAACCCAAATTCCAGCTTAAGGTTTTTTCCACTGCGTCACCTCTCGCGAACATCTGACAAACATCCGAGAGTATAACTATCTTGAAAGAGCTTCTCAATTAGACGTTTGGAATCGGTATAAAATTGTAGATCCTCTTAAATTCCATTCGCCTCTTTAGTTTAAGGCGAATGACATTTCACAAATTCGCAAACCGGAATAAGGCGACTTTACATACGTCAGCGGCTTGACAGTTCAGGCTGATGAATCTCGTTCATAAGTAATATTCGCAGGATTTTCGACTCACTAACGATAATAGGCTTATTAATAATAAATAAATAAATAGTTGGCGCAACAGGTTGGTAGGAACCTTAGGCCTAGCTTCTCACAACCATTCGTTTTGAGAGCGTTTTTAATTTTTGGGACGAATGGAAGGAATCTTAAATTTTATGCCGAGTCCAAACGGCCAATTGAGAAGCTTGTTCATTAGTGTTACTCTCGTATTAGTAAGTTGGAATTTGGTTATTTTCGGGACTCAAATCTAGTACTGTTAACATTTCTTTAAATAAATTTGTTTATGCGCACTATTTAGCTACATGCAACAATTCCACTCAAATGTCAACAATGAAATCGACAAACAAAAATAAAAAAACGGAAATACACCTCCACTTATCAGAATTCAACTTAATTTTAAATATTCTGATAAATGTTGTTTCTCGCAAATATATCAACTCCAGCACCACTTAGCGGGTCCAAATTTGTTATCAGCAAAATATACATCAAATCGTACCTTAAATACGAAAAATTTAAATATCACTACTTTAACTACAGATCTACCTATCGGAATTAAAGTCAAGAAAAACCTTTCTACAGACTAAACTAAGTTTAGTAAAAAAAGACGCTTGCTTCCGAAAAGAACATTTTTATGTATTAGGCTTACCTATTTAATGATAAATATAAATAAATACAATAAAAAAAGGATCAAGTTCCTATACGTACATGTGGGTCAATTATTTATTTAATTTTATGTTGTACTTAATTTATTGTTACACTATTTTTAATTCATTTCTTTTCTGTATCAGAAGACAAACATAGCCAAGGTTGAGTTATTGCCTCAAAGTGTGTTCTGTGTTGAAGCAATGATACAAATTCGCAACCAAACGATTTTTGAATCACATTTACTCAAATGCGGTATTAATATACGAGTATTTGGGCTGCTCAATTCAAATTCGACAAAATTGCAGCTCGATTTTAATGCAACTGTTTCTCGGTCCTTTTGCTTAGAACTCTAAACAGTTTCTAAAATGTTTGCTGATTTTATACAAACGCTCCTACAATTGACGTTTGCCACACACAGTGAATTTAATTCACAAAAAAATATTTCGGAGTTATCAGACTTTGTGAGAGACTTTACAGCGATTTTTAATGTGACTAAAGCTTAGTTTCCTGCTCCCGCTAAATTTTAGCGTCCCTAGTCTCCACTTCGTTTGTCCACAGCAAAGATAAATGGTCGTTAAATGTTTAAATAAGATATGTATAGATGAAAAAAAAAACCATATGTTCATGACAGATGTCGGTATAATTAAAATACACGTAATTCGAAATTTAAACATCAAAAACAACGCAATTTTTAAATGTCTGCAAAACAATGCGTACAAGACAAATGAAGAAGATGTTATGATTACTGCAGCAGGTGAAATAATTTATATAGTAGCAATAAGTAGAAGACGAAATTTCCCTTCGTGTAGCGTAAATACAAAGTTGCAAAAAAGGAAAAGAAGCCCAATATTCAAAAGACGTACGATTATTTGGTGCCAAAAAAAATTGATGTATTTATAGTTCTTGGATTTGTTAGCTTACCCTAGAAATTATAAGAAGAACTTCCATATGTGTCCTGAAACTTTCCAAAATCTCTTTACCATGCGGTGGAAGAACTATTATTACCCAAAAGACATTCGAGGCCATATGAAAGCAGAAAAAATTCGCTATTCTGTTGGAGTATGTACAAATAAATAACTATCTCGTTTTATATTACATTTGCTTTTATTAAACTTTTTGTATATACAATTTAACTTAAGGCTAGGTAACAAATGGTGGTGAATAATAAATATTTAAATATTTAAATGCGTTGGCTGAACAGTAGGGGCCAACGATGTATTTACAATGTTTGTTTTCTTAAATCTATTTTATATAAACTGTGGCTGTCTTCTCGGATTCATACTCGTAGTATGCATCGTTGTCTGGGTTGACCTCAGGGTGTTCAAGTCCGGGTGTTGATTTATAAATATCTCGATGTCTCGCAAAACAATATCGCATGTTTTCTTTTATTTCTCACGCAAATATTCTCTGCGTTTTCCTCCCAAAAATTCATAGCAAACACAACAGAAACATTTTTCTCCTTTTCTTATAACAAAATTTATCTTTGATTCAATGGAACGGAGCTAAATGAGTGGAGACTTTTCATCGGCCTATCTATTTGAAGATACGAATTTAACGTGGTAAGAGGATACTGGTTTGCTAAACTGCCACGCCAAATTTTATCTTTGTAGACATTTTTGTATGGGAGATCAAATTTATCGCGAGCTTGAGAGTTCGATCGCATCGCTTGAATTCAAGAATTTTCTGCATCCAAATAAATTTGGCTCTGGTTTCAATGCTATTGCAAATCCTGGGTGCCGGTGATCTTAGCAATTGGTCGTCAGTAGGAATTCTGCTTAATTTACCAAATGCAACATCTCTTTGTTACTCAAAGCCCCTTGTCTTCTTTTGAGATCTTGGATGTGCTGAAGTCGATACGGCTAACGAAATTATTTATCTTTGTCTATACCGCAAGATTTCGTTCACGACTGAACTCACTAGATGCATTTAATTATTTTGACACATGACATAGGTGAATAAATCGTCCATTGAATTGTCGGGGATTGGTAGAAAAACAATGGCGAAAAAGCCATTTTTATTGTTCTAATCATTGCTTTTATTTTGTGTTTTATTTTCTCTCAGCATTGTAGCATCGCTAACAAGAAAATATATATTGCTCCCGTAGCAGGATCGTGGCAGCTTAAATGTTCGTTTTTCCCTACGAAAACCTAGCAGAAGCCCAAGATAATTACTTAGTGCAATTGACACATGGAATTATTTTATTCACAGACTAACATTCCTTCATAGTTATCATTAAATGGAAACACAAAATCAACAGGTGTTGTAGCTTACTGCATAAATTTGGTGTTTGTTTTTACATATATTTTAACAAAAAATCTGTGTAGATATATTTACATCTGTGTCATATTTTCTTCAGTTTTTTTTTTCTGACAAGACTTTGTTGCATACCAATTTTAAATAAAGTTTTTTTTTCTTAAAGACTATATACCTACAAAAATTCTTCACATGATTTTGTTTTCAAAAGAGTCACCCGAATTGGCATTCCATTGCACGCGAGCGCTCCTAAATGACCATACAAGTAAATCACATGCTTTGTACCCGCAAGTTCTGTGTTCCACTTCGCAATGAACTCGACAGTATAGGTTGGCTACACACTTGTTCGTCCAGGCGAAAGCGGAATACCGATGGAAAAAAAGTCTTTGTTAGTTTTCCGCATGTGTATGTGTATGCGGAAAACCGAGCGAGCTTTCTTATCATCACTATTACCATCATCTACAACACATGTGTACACGCGGGAGTACACGATGATATTTAAGTAGGTCACTAGGACTCTCATGTCCTTGCTGTTTTCAATTTCGATGTCTGTTTCTGCACAATGCTACTATACTGCCACAAGTGCATCCATGCATGCATGCACAAACCCATATATACATCGGTTAACAGTACTCTTTGGATATTTTATTGCGCTTCAAAAAGAAGCAAAACCACCCCGCCTTATGAACTCTTATTATATTTACAGGAATATTGCCACCGTAATAACGTACGTACCAGCATATCACCGACAACACACGCCACCATAGCAAATACATTTTAATATTACTCATTTTGTTTTTATACCACCAAAGAGCTTTTGACAATAACGAAATGTACGTTCAGTTATTATTACAAAAAAAAAATCCAAGAAAAGAAAAAACGACATTCCAATCAACATTTAGATTAATGTCATCTGAAAGTATGAACTTTGAGTGACACTATATTTTATTCTTTTCCCCATTGTTGGTAAGAAGGAGTGGCTGCACATTGTGATACTGGAAAAGATGCACCATCTTTTCCGACAGTATAAAGCTTTATTATTGGATTTATTTCTTCGGAATTTGATAGAAATGTGTCAGAAGACAAGATGATTAATGGGAATGCTGTAATTAATCAAACTCTTCTTATTGTAACAAACTGCATTACTGTTGTGTTGGAATTCGATATTTAAAAGAGAGCTATTTCCTTGAGTCGGAGGATACCTTAGTTAAGTACGATATTTAGAATAATAATGTGGACAGCAGAGTTAGATTAGATTAGATTAAGAGTCGGGAGAGCCTTCAAAGGGCTCTGGCACTGCGGCTACAAGAGTAGCCTATTGTGCCTTCCCAGGTAGGTTCCTAGAGCCATCTTTTCACTCCAGAGGCATTCAGGAAGACAAGAATCTCCCCTGGATGAAGGTCAGCGAGAGTTGCTGGATCGACAATCTCACTCCCTAGGATGTTTCTTCTACTGCGGCATAGAGCCGGACAGGCTGTGAGTATGTGAAGAGAGGATTCATCACTCTCAAGACAGAGCCTGCAGGTAGGTTCCGGTGAGACGCCAATGCGGTGGAGGTGTTTTTTCACGTGACCATGGCCACTGATAATTCCTGTAAGGATCCTCAGATTATTTCTGTCCAGATTAATTAGGAAGAGCGATTTTCTGGGGGAGAAATTAGGTAGAAATTTTTTGGTGCAGGTCTGCCCAACTGTGTTTTCCCAAATCTCGTTCGACTCGATGCGAGATAGATTCTTGATATGGGACCTAAAAAGGTTTTTGCTGACTCCGCAGAAGGTTTCAGGACCGATAAGTGGAGTGGAAGCTCCGATTTTGGCCAGCGAGTCTGCTGATTCGTTACCCTCAAATCCTCTGTGGGCTGGTATCCAATGGAGGATGACTAGGTTTTTCTTAGAGAGTTCGTGGATGGCTAAGAATGTTTCTAAGATAAGTTTTGATTTTATTACAGATGAGTCGAGGGCTTTGAGAGCTGCTTGACTGTCTGAGAAGATAAATATGGTTTTACCCCGAGTGTTAGAACTAAGATTTATTTTAGCGCAGTGGTAAATTGCAAGGACTTCAGCCTGGAATATGGATAAGTTTTTACCAAGGCTGACTGACAAGTTCACCTGGGGCGACTCACCGTAGATTCCAGAGCCAGTCCCTGACTCCATCTTAGAACCGTCTGTGTACCAGATGATATCCAGATGAGATGGATTGGGTTTGTATTTCTCCCATTCATCCCTAGGAGGGATAATTATGGAGAAGTTTTTATGGAAACCATATTTTGGAAGCATGTCATCAAGAGGCATGCTAAATGGGCTTGAAAGCTCCATGGCGCCGAGTAGAGACAGATGACCTCCCTGATAGCTATATGGGTCAAGGCAGTTCGAATGGTACAGGCGATGAATACTTAGTCTAGCCTCCATTTGAATGTGCGTTTGAAGAGGTGTTAGACCAAGGATGACATTGAGTGCCGTTGTTGGAGTGGAGCGAAGACAGCCCGTCATGCAGATTCCAGCTATACGCTGAATGCGTTCTAGCTTTCTGACTGCAGTGACTTCGTTAGTCTTCGGCCACCACACCACAGCAGCATAGGTGACCGCAGGTCTTACGACGAGCGAATATAGCCAGTGTATCATCCTAGGTCTAAGACCCCAGTTTTTACCGCAGACACGGCGACAGATCCATAAGGATTTGGTGGCTCTGTTTACGGTACGTTCAATCTGCTGATTCCATGAAAGTTTACTGTCAAGTATGACTCCTAGGTATTTTGCTTCCCGAGAGAATTCAATGGTTTCGCCGAACATGGTAGGGCGAATAAGGAGATCTAGATTCCTCCGTTTTGTAAAGGGGACTACAGTTGTCTTCTTTGGATTTACAGAAAGACCTTCTTTATTACACCATCTCTGAACAACAGATAAGGCGAATTGCAGTATTTCTGAGACCGTGCTTTCGAATTTGCCACTGACAACGATTGCGACGTCGTCGGCATATCCTATGGCATAGATCCCTTGATTTGTCAAGGACTGAAGTAAGTCGTCAATGACAAGGGACCATAAGAGGGGCGAGAGGACACCCCCCTGAGGACACCCTCTAGAGGACAGCAGAGTTGCATAATGCAGTTCAACTTAATGTTACAAGTAGCAAATTTTGTAGAAAAAATACCTAGGAGTAATTGACAATCAAAGTCAACGGCTGCCAGTCCGTAAATAACAAATCTCGTTTTAAGATTTCGCGTTATGGATATCAATTCAACTTGTTCAAATGGCAATGGTGTCTCAAACACATATATCATGTGCGGATACATACACATACAATATGACAGTTTATACCAGTTTATGACAAATGCTTGCAGACTTTCAGGCTGGTCCAGAACAATTGCATCGGTATAGCTGGAGTGAGCGCAAATTAAAACACTTGTTTCTTACTTTTAAAATTAAACAATATTTATTTGGAACTATGTCCTTTATTATTGAAATACTTTTTACTAATTCTAAAAGGAGCTTAAGGCTACTATGTAGTTACAATAAGACTGTTGATAAATTCATCATACAGTCGTATTTATATACTTTTCTTATCTATCTACAAGGAGACCCAAGCGTACAATCGTCTTGCTTGATAATGAAGAAGAGATAATATTCCAACATTGTATACAAACGATATTATCTCTTTTACATATGTTATCATTGTAGCGTTGTGTGCAAGACTGTACTAGAGACTAAAGATATCATTGAATACAAATAATGTTATCTTTTTTCTCAATATGTTTTGCTATGGATACTTAACTCCCCCCCTTGTTAAACGAAATCGTCCCGATTTTTCGACGCTATTTTTAACATTTCTCTTTCATAAGTTTTGTTATATGCGTCAATCTTTTTTTGTTTTTGACGATCTGTTATACATTGTATAGTTTTTATCATTACGTACGTAAATGCTAGAATAACAATCAGTGTTACAATTGTGTATATAGTTGATAATATCGGTTTTTCTTCAAAAGGAATAATTAGTTTTTTTAAAGTATCTATGTTATCGAATTTGTACATTGTATCTTCTTTAATTATTTGGTCGATGTAAGACTCTGAATTATGATTTCTTAATATAACTTCTTTAATTTGCTTATGCATGTTTTTGTATATTTTATCGTCTAGATTTATAGTATTTTCATAAGTAACTAAGTTTATACCATTAATTGTTTGATTATTTAACTTATGCTTACCGCTTAATAACATAACACCGGATTCAATTTCTAAGTCGTAATCGTATTCTTGTTTAATGTTGCATTTTGAAGTTATATTCTTTAAAAGTGGAATAAGACAATTTTCTTCTTCAAAGTTAATTTCACAAATGTTTTTACTTAGATGATTTTGACAATTTCTTGTTCTTAAATAAGTTTGGTTACATAAGGCAATTGTTTTATCTGTAATGATTTTTCCATGTTTTGAATTTAAAGGTGTTACTTTATACAATTTACATGATTTAATTAGAACTGGATATTTATATATTGTGATGAAGAATTCATCAGTTCTAGCTAATAATATTTTAGAGTACTCAAGTATATTTATTATGGGTACTTGAATTATTTCATGTTGAATAATATTTTTAATGTCATCTAAGTCTAGGCTTTCTGATAAATATTCATTATTTTTTGCTGCATTAATTGTTCTGGTCAATAATAATAATTGTTCGTACACTTGTTCTATTACTAAATGTTCTTTAAGGCTCTGACCTTCGAATTGTTGCAAAATTTGTTCAAATCTAGAATTTATAGTTTTTTGTTTATTATTGTTTTCTATGAGATTATTTATACTCGTTTCTATGTTAACTAAGTCATAATGGTCAGGATTACCAAACACATATTTGAAAGCTGTTCCTAAAAAGGTAATTGATCTAGTATGCCTAGTATGTTCTTGTAATTGGTCTGCTAAATTCTTAATTTTACTTAACCAAATTTTTTCTTCTTGTGTAGGTTGATATTTACTAGTTACGATATTTACGTAAGGTTGAAATATCGAAGTCAGGTTGGTGGCATGTAACAAATAAGTTTGTTCTTTGAATAAATACACGTCATCTGTTTGCGTAAGTATAAACTTCTTGTTTAGTAACTCAGTTATTTGAACGTTTCCTTGCCCTTCTTGACTCTGTACAATTCCTAGTAATGTTAGGAATATTAATATTTTCGTCATCTGAAAAATGATAATTCTTTATGTTATCCTTGTGAATTTTTATTCCTTCTTTAGAGATTACAGTGTCTCCTTTATCTTCTTCTACTATTCTTGTTATGTATCTGGCGTTAGATTTCTTTCTAAGACCTGTGATTCTTACCATTATCTTATCTCCTTTTTTATACTCTCTGTGTCGAGTTCCTTTATTTAGACGTTCGATCACTTTTTTGGATGCTGAGTTTAGTTTATTTATTATAATTTCACTATTGCTATATTTATTTTGATTAAAGAAAATGTCTCTAGGTTTCAAACCGGTAACTGAGTGTATAGAATTATTTAATTCACGCACTGTTCTAAATATTTCTTCGATAAGTCTTGTTTTATTCTGAATTGTGAATATTCTAGACAGTTCAGTTATTGTACCGTTTACACGTTCTACCTGACCGTTCGCTGTCGATCTGTATACTGGAGTTTCTACTTTAGTTATGTTGTATTTCAAACACATTTGGTTCACCATTTCTGTTTTGAATCCCTTCTCGTTATCTGTCATGAGTCGTTCACATTTTGGGAAATAATTAGATAAGACCTCTTCCATAACGTCGTACAGTCTGTTTCGAGTTTCGATTTCCCGAAGGATTGTATATTTAGAATACTTATCTACTGTTACAAGGAAAGTATACTTGTCGTTGAAGTATATGTCCATATGAATGTGTGTTCCCACATGTGTTGGTATTTCTGAATTATTCAGAGGTTCTCTGATAGGTTTTCTTTCATATTTTCCAAATAGACATGCTATGCATTTTCTGTTGAAACTCTTTGCTTGTTTATTTAGATCGGGCCAGTAATATTTCTCTGAGATTTCTTGTATATTGTTACGTAACCCTCGGTGTGCTCTTTCGTGAGTTACCCTTACAAGTTTTAGTTGTTCCTCCAAATTTGTCACGTCTTGAAGTTTTCTTGGTGTGAATATAAATCTTACTAGTGGGAATTCTTTTTTTATGTTTTCACCATATTTGTATATGTTTTCAAATTTCGTATGCAAAGCTACAATCTTTTGGGGTTGTATAACTTCTTTCATCTGCCTTAGTAAAGAGTCTTTGTCCTTAAACTTTATTATGAGTCTTATTTTGTTACTAAAATAGATTTGTGTTTCGATATTATTTGTTATATCTTCAATAAGTTCGAACTGTGCAGTGTATGCATTAAAAGGCTGATTCACAGTTTTTATTATATCATTAGAAGAACTTTCAGCTGAATGTGCTGTTTCTATGGTAGAAGTATTTATGCGTTGACGTGATAATGCGTCAGCTACAAGATTTAGGTTTCCTGGTTTATAAACTAATTTTGCTCCAAAGTCTTCAATGATTCCCTTCCAACGTTTCAGCTTTGTGTTGGGATTTTTTTCTGATACAGAATATATAAGGCTCTGGTGATCGGTATATATGGTTAAGTCTGCTATACCATATATGTAGTTTCTGAGTTTTTGTAAGGACCATATGATCGCTAATAGCTCTTTCTCGTTTGTGCTATAGTTCTCTTCTGTCTTACTCAGTGTTCTTGACAAGAAGTGTATAGGTTGCTTATTCTGACTTAGTACGGCTCCAATAGCTATGTTGGATGCATCAGTAGTAAGCTCGAATGGTTTACTATAATCCGGTTGAAAAAGTTCGACTTGTTCTTTCAAATAATTTTTTAAAATTCTAATCGCTTCTAATGCTGAATCATTCAGATTTAACTTAATATTTTTACTTTGTTTTTTGTTTACTTTACCGTTATCTCCTCGTAAATATAATGTCAGGGGCTTGGCTATGCTTGCGTATCCTTTTATAAACTTACGATAGTAACCTGTAAGACCTAAAAATCCTCTCAAATCCTTTACCGTTTGTGGGACTGGAAAATTTTCTATAGCTGCTATTTTCTCAGGGTTCGTAGTGATTCTACCATGTCTGATTATGTGACCTAAGTATTCTACTTCTTCTTGAAAAAACTTACTTTTCTCATCAGATATTTTTAATGTGGCTTTATTGAGTACGTCGAATACTTGACTTATGTGCTGTATATGTTCTTCCTCAGATGAAGAATATATCAATACGTCATCAATGTAAACGTGTACGAATTTACCTACAAAGTCTCTCAAAATGTCGTCCACGCATCTCTGAAATATGCTTGGTGCATTTTTGAGCCCGAAAGGCATTCGTTTAAAATGATATTTTGCGCCATTTATAGCAAAAGCTGTTTTTTCTTTATCATCTGTTTTGATTTTAATTTGGTGGAAACCTGACTCCAAATCTAATGTTGTAAAGTACTTGGCTTTACCTAAATTTTGAATTGTCATGTTGACATCCGGAATGGGGTATCTGTCTGTTACAGTGTGAGCGTTAAGTTTTTGGAAATCAACAACCATGCGCCGTTTTGGTTTTCCTTTTTCGTCCAAACCTTTTTTAGGTACTGTCCATATGGGACTGTTATAAGGACTATGGCTTTTTTCTATTATATCGTCATGTAAGAGTTTCTGTATTTCTTTGTTTACGAATTCGTTATCTGCTATGGGATATGGATATTGTTTAACATAAACCGGATTATCATTGGTCGTCCTAATGCTTGCTTCTATAGTATCTGTAAAGGGTAACGGTCCTATGCTGTTATTAATCTTCATCAGTCTATCTATGTCTGCTTTATAAATATTATTTTCCCCAATTATGTAATTAATTTTCTGAATAGATTCGACACTGCTTATGGTAGTTAGAGTCATATTACTGAAATTTATTTCCGCGTTTAGAACTTTAAGTCCTTCATATCCTAATATCATATCAAAAGACTGAATATCCTCTAATTCAAAAAATGTTATATTTTTCTTTAATATCCTAACTACTTTCTTTGTATCTACCATAGAATAACCATGCATTGTTTTTATTTTTATAGGTTTAATTTTAATTTTTTTGCTAGAATCGCATTTTCCATTAATGTAATTATGGGTTGCACCAGTATCAATAAGAATTTTATAAATTTTCTTAGAAATAGTACTAGTTAAATTTAAGCAGGGCAACCCGTCTACTAGTTTAAATGATCTATTCTTATGTTATTATTTACCATACATTCCGTTTCATCTGCTTCTGCATATGTACTGCTGACATCGTCTCTGCGTTGTTGTCGGGAGTTATTTACTCTCTGCTGCTTGAAGTTCTGCTGATAAGATCGTTGCGGTCTGTTGTGTGTGTTGAAACTCCCGCTGTGTTCACGTTTCGCTGGTGGATTATATACATCGGGTTTGTATTGATTCCAATTTTGTCGCTGTGCATGTACAATTTGTCTCGAGTTTATCTCCATCGGCTGTGGTCCTTGATTGTGTTGCTGCATATTATCGTATTGCTTCTGGGGTTGATAATTCGTTGTTTGGCTCGAATAATTTGGTCTTCTTTCGTTTCTGCGTTCATGTGGCATATTTTTGTGGTGCTTATCCTGAGTGAGATGTAAATGCCTGTGCACATTATCATGTTCTATTCTGCGAGCAATTGCGAATGCGTGTTCTAGATCATTTATTGTAGCTGAATATAATGATCCTCTTGTAAAGTTGTCACTCATACCATCAATGAATATACGAACTGCGTCGTCGTTAGCATTTTTAATTAGTCTGTCGATTATATTCGGCGGATCACCTGACATAGTGATTTTTGATATTATTAAATTGAGATTTTTATTTATCTCGTCGTGGTATTCAGACAGTGTGCTTCTTTTTTGCGTGATGGCTTTCATCATGTCTTGTAGCACGTATAGAGGTTCTTGATTAGAGTACGTATAATCTAATCTGTTACGTATCGCCTCAAAATTAAAAATTGTGTTATAATTAGTTAACACATTCGCGGCTGCACCCTGTATTTTACTTTTCACTATAGTCAATGCTGCTGCGTACTTACTGTGTGTTTTGAAGTTTTTAATGCTGTCCATTAATCTGGATGCTTCTTCGCGCCACGACCGATAATTTGATTGATCGCCGTTGAAAATAGGTAGGCTTTTAAATGCGTCTAACTGTATTTCACTACCATCTGTATATGTGGTTCTTATTTCCTCTAGCACAGGTATGTTTGGTACTATGCCTAATCCAGATTTTACTTCATTTAGTTTTGTTTCTAAATTAGTGTTTATTTGATTTTGGTTAGTTATTATTGCTGCTAACCTTGCATTCTCTGTGCGTGTGTGCTCTAGGGTTTGTGTTACTGTGTTGCTCCTGGTTTCTAAAGCTTCTAATCTTGCCATTAATACTGCGAGTTGTTCCATTTTGAACTCGTGTCTGTTGTCGTCGAATTTGTGTGTTTTTTTTCTCCACATATACACTTTCACTGAATTGCTTTGCTGCTTCGTACGAAGAAGCTATATTTGTACCTGCTATGCTAGGTAATTCTTGTAACCGGTAACGCGAGTGTTCTGTTTATACTAGATTTCACTACTTGTTCCCGAGGTCCGCTCGATTGAAGTTAAAAAGTATATTTAACCTCCTGGCAGGATCGCCAATTAAAACACTTGTTTCTTACTTTTAAAATTAAACAATATTTATTTGGAACTATGTCCTTTATTATTGAAATACTTTTTACTAATTCTAAAAGGAGCTTAAGGCTACTATGTAGTTACAATAAGACTGTTGATAAATTCATCATACAGTCGTATTTATATACTTTTCTTATCTATCTACAAGGAGACCCAAGCGTACAATCGTCTTGCTTGATAATGAAGAAGAGATAATATTCCAACATTGTATACAAACGATATTATCTCTTTTACATATGTTATCATTGTAGCGTTGTGTGCAAGACTGTACTAGAGACTAAAGATATCATTGAATACAAATAATGTTATCTTTTTTCTCAATATGTTTTGCTATGGATACTTAACTCGCACTTAAACGAGCGTGCTCAGATCGTTCCGATATATTTATGAAACACACTTGAGCACATAGCTATTATTATATTATTATAGTTATTATTAATTGTTATTTATTAAGTTCGTCCGCCATTTCAACAATTTTTCTGTCAAACCGGATGGAACAAAACGCCTGAGACAAACAAAACTGTTTTTCTGTGTGTTTCTGAAATGTGAATACCACACATTAATAGAAAAACAGTTTTGTTTGTTTGTTCCGTCCGGTGTGGAAGCACCCTAAGTGTGTATGAAAATGTGTAGTCAGCTTTTTACTCAGCCTGCTCAGTCAATTTATTCTGTGCTCATAGAGCGCGCTCTGAATTTAAAAAGAAACACAAATTCTGAGCTCTAACGTGTCTGAGCTAAAAAGAAACCCGATCTTTTTGTATAACAGTTCAGGTTCTGCTTTGAACTAAAAAATAAAAACACCTAATAAATCAAAGGTAATATTGACAAATAATTGCACATTTAAGACTGGTACCCAGTTCGAATGAAGTGAAATGTTCACTCCTCTCGAAAAAGTGCTGTGAAATAGAAAGAGAAATATTTGTTTGGAGATTTTTCGTGGAGAAATTTATGCAGAGCGATTGAGCTCGTAGGCGCAGTGGCTTAGTGGACTACTAAGCGAGGTGTCCCATGTTCGAATACCCCAAAAATCCAAATTTCCAACTTAGGGTTTTTTTCGACTGCGCGACCTCCCGCGAACGTCTGGCAAACATCCGAGAGTATAACTATTTTGAAAGAGCTTCTCAATTAGCCCTTTGGAATCGGCATAAAATTGTAGATCCCTTCTATTCGTTCCAAAAATGAAGCTCACACAAAACAATTGGTTGTGAGAAGCTAGGCCTCGGGTTCCTACGGACCTGTTGCCCCAACTATTTATTTTTTATTTTTTGACTGACTCAAAAGCTTTTTAACTGCTGATTATTCCAACGGCTAGGTGCCATCGGATTCGGTATGACAAAAGTCAGTGCCCTTGGGAGGTGTTTTAGATCGGTTGAAAGTCCGTCCCTATTGCCGAAGCATCTCTCGCGTACCTACTACTTCTGGAACGCCTTTCGATGATTTTCCCTTCCAGTGAACCTCCAAACACAAAAAAAAAAAAATGTTTTGTAATTTGTTCATAACAATTTTAATAAAAGGATTTCCAATGAGAGGTGTTATTGTGAATGACCAGCTATTTTGGTCCAGCGCTATTTGCATAAAGAGTTGGATGGTATTGATCTGGACAACGTTTACTTTCAACAAGACGGCGCTACGTGCCACACAAGCAACGAAAGAATTGATCTTTTACGGGAAAAGTTTCCGGACCGTGTTATCTCTCGAAGAGGTGATCACAATTGGCTACCGAGATCTTGTGATTTAACACCTTGCGACTTCTTCCTTTGGGGCCACGTGAAAGATAAGGTCCAAGCCAACAGCCCAGCGTCGATTCAAGACCTCAAGTATAAAAATCGTGAGGCCATCGAGGACATAGGGCAGCCAATTTGCGATTTGGTTATGGAAAATTTGGTGAAAAGGATATGGTCCTGTATGCGTGCTCGTGGTTAATCTCATTTATCTCAAAAAATTACAACTCAGTTTTGGAAGCGCTATTTTCCACTCGAACGGCGTACTGCCTATTGAAATTTCCATGAGGAAAGTTAATTTTGACATTTCGTAGCGAAAAAATTGTATGAAAAATTGGATTTCACTTCAAGCGTACCTTTATACGTAAATGCACGTTGACCTGCACAAATAGCAACTTTTTTTTGTTAAGAAAGTGTTTATTTTTAACATTCAAATTGATAACATAAGTTGCCATTATCTTCGCTCATCTTAGAATTTTGCTGGTGTTGTCAAAAGTTTGCGCCCGTGAGCCAGCCAACATTATTGATAAATTTTTCTTTGACAACGAAGATGGCGTCAACGTTACGATCAACGAAAAGCGTTACTGTGGCACAATAAACGATTTTTCTTGACCAGAAACTCAAAGAATTGAATTGAATAAGTATTCACCTTTACAGCATCAAGCTAAAATATTTGCTGAATCAGCATTTTTAAGGATGTGATGGGAATCGCCTATTCATATTGAGAAAACAAATTTAAAACATGTCATACGTTAAAAAGTTTTAAAAAATTCCAATGATATAATTTTAGTATCGCCACCTAAGTGCATTCATATTTGAGTGTAATGAAAACTACAGACTAAAAAAAAAAAAATAAATAAAAAAAATATAAGTACACTGTGTCGTATACGTAACACTTTCGGATTATATTTTCCTTCAGTGAAAATAGTTAAAGTAAAATTTTCAATAAGCAGTAGATACGCAGTTCGAGTGAGTTACAGCTATTCCAAAGACTGATTTTTTAGGTGGCGATACTAAAATCTCTCCACAGCTATTTCATTTGGCTATTATTTTATTTTTTGACATTTCGGCGTGAGAAATTATTTGTAGAAAGCAGTTTAAAAAATTATTTGAATTTGGCAATAAATAGCCAAAGTGGCAGCCGTGAATGTGGGTACACTACATGACCCACAATAACAACGTGCAATGCACATTGCATACTTCTCTTTCGTTCCGAATCAACAGAGAAAACGACACACTTCGATGTGAGCGAACCTATTATCAGAGCAGAGCCAAGCCAACTTCAAAAACAATTATTGCCGACATTGTTCGTTTTGATGAAATACGTATTATTTGATCATGCTAGACGTTGGTCCGTAGATTTTCTGGATAAAGCAGAAAAACGATTGATAGCTAAAAATGTGTAACGAAAATTGGCTTTCTTAACTATTCGTTTTTATTGCTTACCAATTGTTTGAGTATTGTTAGCTTAGGAGCGGACAGTCGGGAGGCAATCCGCGATACTATTAATAATATTTAGTGTTCGGGCTAAATTTTTCGACCTCACAATGGCGAAATCTTCCATACAAAACTGCATATTGTGACCTAGAAAATATATTAGGTGGAGGTTAAAAATGATTATTAGTAAGGCCCATTATATGTTGATCAAAACTTCTTCCGGAAATTTGGCGTGCCAGTGAGCGGCCTTCATTTAAAAAAGTTTCGTCGAAATATGTGCAGTATTTTTCACGTCAATCAGTAAGAAGTCTTGTACATAAATAGGCGAAGGCAAATAGTTAAGGACCACTTTCACTGCCTTAAAGACAACGGGCCTTACAAATAACCATTTTTAGTTTCGACTCTTAGTTCTTTATTAGTTCACAGTGGCCATATTTTCCATACGAATTTCGCTATTTTGAGCTTTCGTTAATTGAAAGTCGTGACTACATTTTTTTTATTATTACGGCGCAACATGTTCGCCCGATTTTCTGCTTGTTATAGGAATGTTGTGGTTTACCGCGGGCTGGATTTTATCCACAAATTAAAGGACTTCAACTATTGTTCTTTATCCTCTTTTTATTTATTCAATTCGATTCTCTTTTTATTTAATTAGCATTTATTTTTGAAAATCACATCACTTGTTATTGTTGCTTTGAATTGACACGCAATCATTCGAATGACTATTAACACTTTCGATCTGTGAATGTAATACATAAAAAGGACTTCAACTAGACACTCGGTTCATATTCGTAAGAAATTTTAATAAAAATAATAATTTAGGAAATCAGCGCTCGACTGCCTCTGCTCAACTCAACGGTTTGTTTTCTAATTGACTTGCCTGGGTCAATGATAGTTCTAGCGCGTCACTTTTTCAACTGCTCGTTTTTAATTGTCTGCCCTGCCTCCGAACATAATTTTGTGAATGGCCGCTGAAGGTGATAGGTGATATCTTTGAGAACGCGGGTAGTTTGAATTATGATAGGTAAGCGAGATATGCGAATAAGACACGATAAATTATTGTGTCGTGGGAAGATTTGCGTATGCAACGAAATATGCGATGTGAGAGGAAGTAATTTGAATAAGAGTAACGGAAGGCATTTACGTATGCAGCAGGTGCCGAGATGTAATGTTGTGCATAATTTGTTTCCCAATATTTTTGTGTATAAGCTAGTTTACTATAAAAGTCGAATTTCTACCACTGGGCCAACTCTAGTAGTCAAAAAACCCCCACCAGTTTTATAATATGTGTAGAGAATTACATTTTTATTGAACTTTTAAAATATGCTAAAGCACGTGTTAGCATTAGAATTTATATTATATTAAAATCCATAATATTAATGTATAGTACATATACCTCTAAATGAATGAATCTGAATCGTAGTATTCTATATTATCTATTTGTCTGAGGGAATTTCCAACATAAAAATATAATAGTAAAAGATACTATACACAATATGCTGCAATTGTGTACATATAGATAAAATTGCATGCTATTAAATTTCTTACTAGGTATATTAAACAACAATTTGTTTTTCTTTTCATTTCAGGAGTCTCGCGGCAAGAGACCCCTTAAAATTTGGGATAGTTGGCGAAATGTACGCAAAGGCGTAGTAGTAGGAAGTTTTGAGGAATTAATCGTAAGAGGTAAGTCTGGCAACATCGTATTTCTAAAATTAATTTCGTTCACAGTACCTTATCGTTATAAATATGAATATTCATTTCTTCATTACCGTGCTTAGGAATTTCGTTGCATAAATAAACCTTTTCTTGTCCATCATCATCGGAAAGAGGATGTAATTTACCTTTTTACTCTATACTGGTATATTGAGTCGCGCCCAAAACTATTTTCTAAGTCTTACAACTTTAGCTCCAATGAGTATAAGCGGTTTGGATGATCTTTTTTGTGTGCGAGGTGCAATGTCCCTTTGTCTGATTTAGAACAAACTTCAAACGTCAAGGCTTTCTTTTGTATTGTGTTCCTAGCACCAAAAAATGCCTCAAAAACGATTTCAAACGATTTCAAAAGGTATAAGAAGTAAGAAAACCTAACAAGCACAGGTTATTTTAATTTAATTTAACATGTGGTTGGTTGACAGTTTGACAGATTAGGTTTAAGTTGAGCTTTTCTTTATAAAATATACATGTCTTAAGGTGGAAACAAGAACATTAGAATTAGAATGGGAATGTTGCATGAATATTTTAACAGAGTTAATACAACTCTAAAGCTATGTTCACACGATTGACAGATCTGCCAATATTGTCAGTTCTATAAATGATCTAGCAAGGAGCTGCAAATGATCTGACAATAGCAAACTACCTTACAATACCAAATTGCCAGTTCACACGGTTGCCAGGTTTTGTGCCAAAATCTGACAATTTCATTTGCAGATGGTTTGCCTGCAAATATTTTTTTCTGGCAAAGTTGTCAGGTAGAAAAACGCCAATTCACACGGTTGGCAGATGTTTTCCTACAATATATTTGCAGATTAGTTTGCAGGCATTGTCAGACAAATTAAAAATTGTTTTTTTTTTTTTCATTCGGTGGTGAAATCTTGATTGAGAAGCACGTAATAATAGAACAACAAAAATTTAAATGAAACAAAAATACGCAATTGAGGTTGTTTTGGCCGCTTACGTGTTTGGTAGTTGCGAGGATAATGAATTGCCACACAAATGTCGGCGTGTTTGCACGAAAGATCGGGTGGCTCGCGAAAGCGGAAGCAAAATTTCTCGTAGAGTTGCAACCTGAGTAGCGAGAATTTTATGGATTCCAAACAATTCGATGATCTCCTAACATTAGTGACTCCGCATGTCCAAAAGCTTTCAGATTCGAAATGTGAGTGAAAAGGAAGATGAAAAACACTTCAGCTAATTGCATTAAACCAGCTAATCGAACTTCTTGGCGAAAAATTAAACATCGAAATAAACATTTTCAGATAATTTGAAAAGCATCAAATATGCATACAAAATATGCCTATAACCAAAAATTATTAGAACGAATCATAAATATATCGAGATCCTTTTTGAAGTACCTATAATTAAAAATGCAAAGGGTTATAAGCTTTCCTAGATCGTCCTCGTTGTTATATCGACTGCTTCGTCCACGCACCTACATAAATTATTTAATTCACATATTTTGCACCAATCTAAAGAAATATGTAAAGAAAATTGCACCCAAAACTTGGTTTTGGTCGTTCAAATCATGATAAATATTTGTCTACAGATGAAAAATTTTCAGATGTCGTAATCACAGCACATCTGCCAATAGCAAATGAGTCTGCAAATGTCCTAAGCGTCTGGCAATGGTCTAACAATGTTAAAATTGGGTGTTCACATTTTCAGAATTGAATTTTCAGATGGCGGTCTGACAATTATCTGACAATGACGTTTCTGCAAATATTGGTCCACTAAATTGCCAATTCATACGGTTGGCAGAGATTTGGGACAATTTTTTCATTTGTAAGCCTGACAATATTACCAGATCCGGCAATCGTCTGAACAGAGCTTAAGTTATCGCTAGAGACCCTATCCATTCAAGTTTTGTTCCCAATGTCGATATTGAGTTGTCTTAAATGGTATACCCTTCGTCAAATGCGTATTAATTACCGTTGGTGCGGTTCTGTTAAACTTAAAGCACCCTGGAATCTTCGACGGCTTCATGTTTAAAACATAAGTGCAGGTTTTTTTTGTCATCTCGAACCAGTCGGCTTTGATTTCGTCGTGACTTCATTTGACTTCCACATTCTTCCACAGCTGATAAAGTTCCTTCTTCCCCTACATTCCCAAAGACTTTTGCTTTTGATGGAGTGTTACTTACACATCTCGTTTTTCGTTTAGTACAGGGCATCTTAAGCTAAAATAAAGGTTCTTCAGAGCATTGGCAATAGTGATTCATTGATTGATCTCTGCACCCATGTCGAATGGGAGGCTTTTTGTTTTGTTCGAACCCAGTAGTAGTTAGAAACCACTTTACCAGCGTGTCATTGGTGATCTCAATAAATATACCTCGGAGCCGCTGCTGTTCTTAATTGACCATTTGGCTCTAGTTGTTGGACAAATGCTTGTCTGTTTGTTGCAAACATGTATTAAAACGATCTCGAAGGTAGTGCCTTCAGTGTTGATACCTGTTCTTCGAACATTTTGCTCCAGAACATAATTTAATAAGTCACATGAAGGCGCTCCGAATGGTCGGAGTGCGGTGCAATTTTGATATTGTTTGGAAGAGGTACTTCTTAATTGTACTTTGCTCCGCATGTTTTCCAGCGTCACTCGAGATCTGACGCAGTTTGATCAATTTCGAGGGGCTCCAAATTTGGGCACTCTAAAAGCCTAAGTGGTGGCTTTAAAGCCACTCAGTCAATATGACATCCTTACGAAAGCGCGGGATGTTCTTTCGGTCGCGTGAGGTTCCACGAGCACAAATTTGACATTTTCCTTCGGACCCTTCGTGATAGGGTGCAGCGTCTTCCTGGGAGGCGTGAGGACATACTCAAGTTCTTAAGTAACTCATGGGGTGTAGTGTATAGAGCTTGCTTCCATGCCATTTACAAAGTCGCAGATCGTAGTTCGTAGCGCTTGATGGTCTGGTTGCCATTCACGAGGCTCTTGTTCACAGGGTTGGATAGTTACCCCGACGGCACAACCTCCAACCTGGATGGCACTGTTTAAACATTAGAGCATCAGGCCGAATTTGCCGAGGCCAATAATCCACCTCGTGCTGCCGCTGTTCATCTACTCCCATTTGCTACTGTTTACAATACCTTTTTGTACAGACAGTCCCACTAATTTGGATATTCTTTCAGGCAAGGATAAACTTGGGGTTCCTGCCTCAGAACCAGTTCGTGTTGTTCTCGAGTGCGATGGAACCCAAATCGAGGATGGTGAATACTTCCGGACGCTGGCAAATAACACCGTTTTGCTGCTATTGAGACAAGGCGAACGCTGGTATCCGACTGGTGTCGATGTTATAAAAGCTGGTGAGTACGTAATGTAAGCGTTTTGTTTCATTTGAGATTTAAAGTATCTGTCTCCTTTCGTTTGGGCAGCGATATCAGCTATTCCGAAAATCGTCTGTGAGACGATTCATGCTTTAGAGCTCCACGATGAGACGCCATCTTGGAAGATTATGGATAACAAGGGTCGTGTCACGGTGGTCCTACACTGGGACCAGCGTCAGGGAGGTGGAGGAGGAGGAGGAGGAGGAGGAGGAGGAGGAGGCGGCGGCGGCGGCGGCGGCGGCGGCGGTGGTGGGCCGGGCAGCAGCAGCACAAGCGGCATGGGCGGCGGACCAAGCGGCAGCAGTAATGGTCTTATGTCATCGGAAAAATATTCACCATCGAAGAAAGGACTTTCGGCACAGAGCTCACTCGATAAATCATCATCACCGGCACCTCAGCGTTATTCGAGCCCACAAATAACCGTAATCAGTGATGAAGGACCAGCGAGCATCTACCATCCGGGCGGACGACGTCTCTCAAAGCAGGGCGGTTCCTTCGATAGTGCCGTTGGTGCTGTGCACGTGCATACGCCTGAATGTGCCCATCATGCGCACACGCCCAGCCGTGCCGGAAGTCCTAGTACAACCGAATGTGATTTCCATTGTTGTGCGCTGCACGAGGAGGGCCGCAAAATTGCGGTACATAAAAGCGTTGCCACCTCACCCATACAGGACGGCACCACAAGTCCTCAGCCCCAGTCCCAATCGATATCAATATCGACGGGTGGCGGCGGATCAGCTGGCAATACCGATCCTACGGGCAGTATGCAGCGACGATCATCTGGTGCTAAGGGACATGTCCGATTTCTGGATATTGCACCCGAACGTGACAGCTCCGAGAGTGAGACCGAGAACACAGTGATGGAGGACGATAAGACGACAACAGAGAAATTCCTATTGTTAATTGATCAGCTGTCCGTTGATCAAAAACGTCATTTAAGTATTAAGGATATTGGTATAATCTTAGAGCGTTTAAATTCAAAAATCCTAGATGTCGAGCGCTTGGATCGCGAGTCAGAGTCGGACGACTGTTACAATTGGACGATAAAGGCCACAATACGTGGTGATGCGTTGCGGGAGCTAGGTGTAATTTATAATGGTAATTATTATGCGATCTCAGAGCATCCTGGTTACAAGGAAGAGGTCGAGGAGAATGGTGACGAGCCCGAAGAGGAGGAAGAGGATAGGCTTTAATAAATTGTAAAATAAAAAAAAAAAACTCGTAAAACATAATATACCAACATTGAGGTTTGATAGGTTAATTGTTTTCTTTTCCGTTTGTCATTCTTCCTAGTTTAGAGAGTAGGATTTGGTTGAGTGCAGCTGTAGGTATATGCAAATGTTGGACTTGAACAATGTCATGGAGATTGTTGAGAGGTTTTTGGTTCCGAAAAGTCTTTGGTTCCATTCTTTTTCGTTAGTAGTTAAGTTCTCGAAAGGGTTTTTGGGTCAACGGACAATAGTGCAATATAAAGAAGTATATAAATATTTTAGTTAATTTCGTGTTATGTAAATTGTATATTAAAACACGATTAATAGACCATGTGATTCGAAAAAGTTACAAACAAATTGTTAGTTTCCAGAAACCAAATTTTGGAAGGCAACAATCCTGTAAGCACTAACATGCTGCCATAATGTGAATCATAATCTTCGCCTTAAGGTTGATATACATATTCGATTTGAAGATATCGTAAATTTAGTCCTAATTTATAATTCTTAAAATAGTTAATTAAAAAAAAGACGATATTTATTTTAAATGAAACACAGTGCTCAAAATGAAATACCAAGTAATAATGGCTTCCTATACCAAAGAAAGAAAAAAACAAAAATAAAATTAAAACACGTAATTTAATGTGCCAAATTTAGAAGAAAAAAATAATAAATCTAAAAATACCACATAAACCGAGTTAGTATTACAAAAAAACAGAAATTTTGTTATTTCATTGTAAATATCGGTGCCAAAGGCATTTTTACCAACAACTATCGCCAAAAAATTAACCACACGAATATCCTTAGTATACTAATTTAATTAAAAAAATATATTTTGTGTTTCTAGGTTATGTATGAATAATTGAATTTAAAACTTACATTCAGGGGCCCGCAGTAATTTTTGAAAGTTTAAAAACAGAGCCCTAGCAGGTTAAAGCTTGTCCGCATAATTATATTGAATGAATTAACTTTTACTACCTTGACGCTATTCAATCTTGGAAAGATGAATCGAATCGGTTATACAAATGAATCATTTCATAAAGAGATCTGTAGAAAAATAAATAAGAGGAATTATTATAGGAAAAAAGTGCATTTCACCAGCTCTTATAGTAGGTACTAACTGCTCCAGCCCTTCAATGGAATATTATTGTGTTCACGCGTAAGGATAACTTACTGGCTAGAAAAGCGTCTATTTTTCAGGAAAATGTTTTATTGCTAAGTCGTTTAACTCTGCAGGAGCATACCTGTAAGGAGTCCAACTAATTACACATTTATGAGAGTCAAGAATTCGTTTCATCACAAAAAAGCCTCTGTAAGCTTGCATAATCTACCTCTGTAAATTCGCATATAGTTATCTAGGAAGTTTGCACAATCTTCCCCAATGCGTTGGCCTATATTTCAGGTAGATGTGTGTTTTTTGTGTTTCCTGGTGAATTATGATGAAGCAGCGATGAATCTTTCACCGCTATTTGCAGCGACGTCAACCAGCTCACAAAAAAACATAAACTCACTCTCAGATGAACTCGTCAACGAACGAAGTTCTCTTATTGAAGTGAATGGAATGCGGATTGAGCGATTTACTGTGATATGAGTTAATATTTTATTATAAAAGTACAATGAGGAGAAACCCGGTTTATGAATAACAGTTATTGGATAAATTTAAACTATACATGCATTGAGGTGCAATTGCAACTGAAGTGGTTATGTCATGTGAACATAAATTAATCCTACGCAGTTTTTTTAGTGGGAATATCATCAAGGTAGTATGAGTGTCCCAATGTAGATTTAGTTATTATTATTTTCTTTGTCAACTGTGGAACTATTTAATTATGCAGACAAATTTTATGTATCAAATAGTATTGATTTTAATATAAAACATTATATTTAATATCTTATGTCGTTTTCCATTGGGACAGAACAGCATTCAAAGCAGTTTTTCTGCTCTTGAAATCAGCTAGCTGTCAGATTTCATGTTTCATTGGCCGGAAAAAAAACAATTTTTCGAATCTCGATTTCTTAGCGAGATTCACACCTACTTACACCAAAACATATGTCATTTGTCAAACATTACGTTTTTAGACACGACAGGTCTGTGAAAAATTATATTTGGCGTCTGCAATGGATTTTAACACAAATCAAATAGATTTTTGTAAACACAAATTACAATTTAAGAATAGCTGACTTTTAAAACACGCACCACCACAAATGCAAAGAAAGAAAAATCTCGTTTTATCTGAAATCTGGGACAAAATCTGAAAATGCCAATGACGAAATTAATTCTTGCATTTTTTTTTAAGTGGCAGGTCTTACTTTGACAGTGACAGGTCGACTATTGTGCAAATAAGCATCTCCTGTGTTCCATGTGAAGCAACACGATGTGCAAACAAGTAAACTTTCAATTTGCTATAAAAGGTAGTTAAAGTGTATTTAAGAATCCAAGACGATACATATTTCATGTGGAATAGTCAACATCGCTGCGAATGTCACTTCGCCATTCACAAAAGATTAATACGATGTAATACTGACGAAAAGCCAAATCACTTCTAAGAAGTTTCATTGACCACCGCTTGATTCCCGATGCTTAACTCATTGACCAGCTGCAACACACTTGCTTAGTTATTCTGTCAACTGATTAAAGCAGAGTGAGTAGTGTAAATCACTTACCCTTAAATGTTCCTGATTTTTGGTATGGAATCTCTTAAATCATTCACATCACTGAATGTAAGTAATTCAAGTTAAAAATCAATTAATTCTTCAAATGTCCTACGTAAATTAGTCAACTACTAAATTAATCATAATTTATTTAGAAACTTATTTTTACCGAAATGTTATCGAATATTACTGCCATTAAATTAAATGTACGTGCATTAAAAACTACAAAAGGAGAATGATTAAATAAATTTAATAACAACGTTTAAAACATACGTAAATGCAAATTGTTTTGTTTAATTAATACCTTAGAAATTGAAACCTACAAGAAACTGCCATTGAACAGCCATTCAATACAACACAACGTAGTGGCAACTTAATGCAACTACAAATTAATCCAAGAGCAATTACTATATTTTTATTTTTTTTTTTCTGTTACAAAATTCCGATAATTTGTTAGATGCACAAATATAAATTAATATTTTTCAACGAAATATTTTGCATAAAATAAGAATAAAAAGAAAGCTAAACACAAAAATATGCAGCAATAATAGAAATTTATTTTGTATTTACTTGAAACACAAAACAAATTAACAAACGAAATTGTGAGAAAAACTTTGTTTTTCGTTTTGTAGGTATACTCTCAGATCGTAAGGGTACTTTCGCACTTTAAACTAGAAATAAAATACAAAAACAAAACAATATCAAATAACAATTTTACGAATGGAAACCAAAAGAAAAGTGTTTGAAATAAAAAGAAAATCATATTAAAAAAATTGATTTACAACGCAATTAAAAAACAAAATTGAAATCATGTTAAACAAATAAAAATAGAATTCAACAATGAATCACGTACATTATAAAAAAAAATTAGAATAATTGGTTTTACAAAAACATATAAATGTATATATATATTATAAAATTAAAACCAAACAAAAAGGAAAACCTAATAATTAAAAAAAAAAATCGTATTTAACACAAAAAGTTAATAGAAAAATCGAGTTCGTAGTGTTATAAATATTCGATACAATGAATGTGTATAATTGTGGTTAAAAAATCGTGTTTTTTGGTTATTTTAACTGAAAGCTTTTAAAATGTATACAGAATAATTTACACCTATCTAGTAATGCGTGGCAAAAAGAATCCATTATAAAATCGTTGAGCAATCCCCTTATCAATGGACCACCGCGTGGTGGTTATGGGCTTTAGTCTTTCGGCTTTCAACGTGCGAATTGAATTAAATTTAAAGTTTCCCATGGTAATTAGTTTCAGTTACATTTTACACAGTTTTCTCGTTAAATATCCAACGACACGGTTTGTTTTTTTCATCAACATAACACTCAAAGAGTGTTCATATTTTCTAACCGCTATTCCACACTCAAAACTAAACACATTTTAACAATAAGAAACGAAATTACAAGAACTCGCTCGTAAATAAAATAATACATAATAAAAGAATAATTCATAAACATAAAATATAAATTAAAATACAAATTACCGTTATATTTGTCATAATGCACAAATTATAATTATTCAATTCAAAACCAAATAAAAACAAAAAAAAAAAAAAAAATCAGGAATAAGTAACAAAATAATATTAACTTAAACATATACTTAGAACTGTTAAAAAATGAAAAATATTACGTAATAAATAATAAATCACACAGAAGAAGTATATTAAATAATAAAATAACAAAAAAAAAAACACAGCTGCCAAGGCCGCATTAAAATGAATTACCTAACAGAAAAACTTTTAAAACCCAAAAGCCAACATTGTCAATATTCATTTCATTTATACATTACTTTATTATAAATAACAAAACTTAATATAAAAAAAATAATCGCAAAACCCAAATGAAAGAAACAGGTAAAACCAATTTGTTTTACCACATCAATAATGAAATTTAAACAGAACATAGGTAATGCAAAAAAAAAAAAAAAACAGGTAAATATAAATGGAAACTCTTACGTTGTTAAGTTTTTGAAACAAATCTAGAAGTAATAAAGTAAATAAAAAACAAAATTATAGGAGAATTAAAACCATTCAAATTATTATTATCTATCTGTAACACACTCACACACAATAATACATAGAAAAATTACAAAACAACAAATAAAAAAAATAAATTTATACATAAATAAAAATGAAACGAAAATCCTACTTCCAAGAACTTACCTTTAAACAAAATAAGAACAGAATGTATGTTTTCGTCTATCATTTAAATTTTAGTTAATGTGTTCAGTTTATAGATATATTTATTTGAATATAATATATGAAGAAATAGGTAATCATTTTATAAATTAGTGAAAAATGGAAAACATCAATTACTTTGGCATATTGCTCATACTATAAACAACATCAAATAAACCAAAATCTATGTTAAATACATACAGTATTTAATTTCAATAAAAATAGATAACATCTAATTATGGCAAATAGTACACTTAAGTTTTAAAAGTGAATGAAAGCAAAACTAATAAATATAGGAAATTTATTATGATAAAAAGAGAATTTTAAACAAAACAAGAGATGCAACTGCAAACATTTTTAATTAAAAGAAATAACAAGACATAAGAAACCAAAATAACAATTATTATATACACAAGAAAAACAAAACGTATATATTATAATAAAATATATAAAGAAGGTAATGATTAATTAACAGCAGCAAAACAAAACAAAAAAACACAACAACATTAAAGCATTAATTTAATTAGTTAGTAAGTGCATTTTTTTTGGTGTATATGCAATCAGTTATTACTACATAACATGATAAGTGGAATGAGGGAGATGAACAAATGGACATTTTTATTATTAATTATATTATAAACAATTATTTATTTTGTTATTTCTTCTATTATTGAATAAGTATTAATTTATTTAAAATGAGAAAAAAATAAAGAAAAAAAATTACAAAAAAATGAAAACGATGAAAAAACAAGAAAAAAAAAATACAAAAAAATTCTTAATTAAAGAGAAGGAAGAAAAGTTATTTATGAAAAATAATGAAAACTGTTTTATTTATTGTTTAAGGTCGAGGATTTATTGAAATTGATTTAAAGAACATCATGTGCAGGTAACATCACCTCCGCAATGAAGCAGACATCAATTCTATAATGGAAATTATACAATTTATAAAACGACTTAGGCTGTTATGGAGGGTAAGTTATGTAATGAGGTATAACTTGTTACATTGCCTGCCAATGTGCTCATTCTTAAACCTACCTTATTGTCTAAAAGCACTTGTTGGGGGCTAGGACTTGGATTCAATGACAGGCATGACCTCAATTTTAATTTTCACTGCCCGAACTCGTCAAGCGCCCTGTCGGATATGAACTGAGATCGTAATTCAATATAATCTGATTATGAAGAATCTCCTATAAGATTCTACTAAGTTAACTAAGTCTACTAAGATTCTTGCGAATGTATTATTCCCTTCGATTTCATTGTCTAAAATATAAAATGGCTACGATATTTCAAAAATAAGCGTAAGGTTCTGCCATTTGCTGTACCTAATCTTCGTGTGTACGCGTGAAAGCGGGCCCTGGTGGATTTCAGGGAATTCAAACAAATTTCGTGAACACCCTAGATAACGTCAGATAAAAGTCTTTGCTCGATAAGGGAATTCATTCAGCATTTGGATTCAGCAATTTGGATTTACCGGAGATCAAATTGGCATCAGCTGTTGGAACAAATTACACTCAGCATTGCATCTCTGCACCCTCTGCACAATCTTACAACAACAAAAAAATCAAGCGAATACGTATGTAATACAAAGGTATAAATAAAAAGTTCCATTATAAAATTAGCAACTTTCTTGCAATAAATTAGGCAATTAGATTGATTTCACGCTTGTACATGCGAAGTACAAGATTTGTTGTCATTTTCTACTGCAAAATCAATCGTAAGCAATTATTTACTGAAACTAATCTCGCTTGTGGTCGAAAATCAACTCTACCTTTGTATGTATGTAGTACTAAAAAACGTACCGCAATATTTGGTATTTATGTTTTTTTTGTTTATAAACGAAAAAGCGACATCTCATTATTTCATAATAAATACATAAAAAGTGTACGGAAAACGATCATGTATTAATATAATGATTTCTTACTTCCAATATTTTTCATTCCAAATCATTTAATTCTATGCAAACAGTTATTACAAATTAGAATACCTACCAATATAGGTACCTAGTCACATTCTGATGTCCGTTTAAAGCCGCTAGGTGGCAGGTTACCGGGTTTCAATACGTTTCACTTCGAACAGACCTAGAATTTTGAACTGTCAAAATATAAAAATAGTTCAACTGTCACTTGTGACTTCCCGTGGACGGTGGAGTAATTAATTTTCATTTACGTTCGTATCGCTCTAATGTTTATTATTTATTGCCTTCTAAAATAATATTTAATATCAACAAAAGGAGTAAAAAAAAAACATTGACCAAACTGCATGCTTCAAACAAACTTACGGGATTACATATAGAACGTTTTATTTTTCTTAAGCTTATCATGTGTACAATAAATCGGAAAAATCGCTCCTAAAACGTAATAATAAGCTTGTGTATTGCTTGCTGCGGCACCCCCTCGTCATCAATAAGCACTTTATCGTTCAATTAGTGAAATCTCAATCGATTGTGTTGGGGAGGAAATGGAAACAAACGCCAGTGATGACCCATCAAATCAAATTGACTTCGCCAAAGTACCAATTGGGGCGTTGCGTCAACGTACCCGTTCTATTCTCTCGAGATCACTTAACCCAGTTAAGGTTCTGCCGTCAGAGGAGGGCTTTCCACGCGATTGGAGGGGTATTGCTCATCTAGCTGGTTTGCAGAGTCTCTATGGGCCAGTCATTAATGCAGAAACGGATCCTATGGCGAAAGTCTTATCGCTGTGGTGTACCGATGGCGATAATCAGACAGCAAACTTCGATAATCTAGTAAAATTTCTTGGCATTATAGATCGCTGGGATGTGGCTGATGATCTCAGCGAGGCTTTGGGTGAGAATTTCACTTTCATGCACATTATGGTTTGCTTTGCTATGATTTCGTATCAAATATAAATATTTATCCAGTTGAAGACGCACAGATGTATAAATCAAAACGTTATCAGCAGCAGTTGATTGTAGCGCGACAGGAGTCTGCAGATGCTTTTAAAGAAGCTGAAGGTGATACCTCTGAAACTTACCACCCAGATGCAAATATTCTCACAAAAGATGACGTTATAAGATCGCAGCAAGGTCTGCCACCGCAGCAATACGACGCCTTTGTTTTGTATGCCGATGAAGACATTGAATTCGCAACCGAACTCATCGAACGCATGGAGGAGGACCATCCCAAATTTGGATTCAAGGTAAGGTTTGACAATTTTCTCGGAAGATTCAAATCAGTGTGAATGTTTCTATTTTCTGGTGCAGCTTTGCTTAAAAGATCGTGATCTCATCGGAGGCTTATCATTTGAACACGAAGCCATACTGCGTCTGATTGCTGAGCGCTGCAATCGATTGGTTGTGGTCGTTTCGACAGCATTCCTCAAGAGTTCGGCAAACACGTTCTTTGTGAACTTTGCACAGGCACTCCAAATAGGTAGGATAGCACATAAAATGTCAAGTTTACTTGTATACCAGTATCACTCCGTTCAGAGCAACGCCGCCGCAAGATTGTGCCATGTCTTTACGAGAACTGTGTGCTACCCCCAAATCTCATCTTCTATTTCCACTTGAAGTACCACCATTCGGGCAAGTTGTTCAATTTCTGGGAAAAGTTAAGCGATTCCATACGAAGCACCAACCCAATCGTGAATGGAAATGTTGTTCGTGATGTACCAACTCCAAGGTAGGAATTGAAAATCTTCATACGATCCATTAACCAGGGCTTCTCCGTTCTCCTCCTAGAATTCAAATCACAGAAATAACCGATTCGCCCACTCAACCCGCAATTGCTGGTCCAACGACAAATAACGCTCCAATCAAGCTGCCTCGAAAGAAAGGAACGAAGCTACCAGTCGCGGATACGATGAAGGTCCATTCGAAACCAGAGCCTAAAACTCGCAGCGCATTTACAATGATTCAGGTGAATACCCAGCAGAAGACGACAAGCGACGATACTACCAATGCTTACAGTTTGTCCTCAAACAACTGTGATATGAATCGAAGTGCAACGAATCTATCTGAGATATCTACAACGAACTCTAGTCGCAGCAACAAGTCCAAGTGGTACAAGAAACTGCTCTCGTCAAACGGTGCCAACAGCAAGGCGAACACATCAGTTACAACCTCAAAGTCATGTGAATCCATTACAAAGCCAAAGAGCAAGAGGAGTTGGCTAAAGAAGCGACTTACCAGCAGCACTACTTAGGAGATGGTGATTTGGTGCTGGATACTAAAGTTACTAGAATACATTCCAATTTTTTGACCAATCTACACCCACACGCCAAAATGTTTTACTGATGACCATTCTATACCACTGTGCTATTTATGTATATTTTTAATAAAATTTGTAATCTATTGTTTTTTATATGTGAAACTGTTGTTTAAATGAATCGCGGATAATCGGTTGCTTCAATATTGATCAATTAGTGTAATTACTACTGTGACTGCGATATTCAAGCCAACAAAAAAAACAAAATAAATAAGCAATTGCAAACTGTGGAATGCTTTCTTTAATCGCCTCACCTACGAGCATTCATATTCTTTAGATTCATAGATGGTTAACCGTCTGCGAATATTATAACTCCGCAAAACTTTTCAAAAGTTGTAAGTCTCGGATGTTAGCAGACAGTTACGAAATAAATTTCTATCATCTCTCTCAAATACTAGTTCGGATTTCAACGTATCGATTTATTAAGAACTTATAAACATACGTACATGTTGTCATTCACCTACATGTACGTTCTATTCTGTCACACGAACTATAGAACTATCGTCGTTCCGTGGGCTATTAATCATTTGTAATTTCCATGTAATGGAAGAGTATATGTAAAAAACAAGACGAAGTGATATGAATCACCATTTCTATTCAACTGAAGTGACTTTCGGTTGGGATGGAATAAAGATTTGCTCTCAGAAATGAGATCTCGCGGATTTAATCGATTGTAAAAACCCAAACTGTTGCTTTAATTGTTTGTATGTACCTACTTGTGAGCTCGGAATAACTGGTATGTCTAGACGTTGCCATTTATGTACGGTTAAATTTTATAGAAATTCATTTAATACCTGTGCAAATAAATTCACAAACTGTTGTTAATTATTATTAACAAACTAAAATAGATTGAAAAAATGCAGCGTTTTGACGTTGTTGAAGCTAACCGGCCGAATGCAAACATTCTCACAAAGGACGACGTAGAACGGTGGGAACAAGGTCTACCACTGCAGCAATACGACGCTTTTGTTCTCTATGCTGATGAAGATATTGCATTTGTAGCCGAACTCATCGGCCGGATGGAGAAAAACGATCCTAGATTTGGTTTCAGGGTGAGTACAGTAAAACCTCAAGGTCTAAAATAAGATCATACTTCTCTTTTCTCCCGTGCAGCTGTGCTTGATTTCGTGATGTCATTGAACGCGAGCATATGTGCCGCCTGATTGCTGAGCGTTGCATCCGCTTGGTTGTTATCGTTTCTGCTTACGTCTTTTGTGAACTTCGTACAATCACTCCAAATAGGTAGGTCATCAAATTATATGTCTTATCCACTTCTTGTTAACTAGTACCACTTAGTTCAGAGCAACGTCACCGCAAGATTTTGCCAATCCTATACGAGAACTGTATCGCACCCAATTATTTCAGCAACCTATTCATGTTGAAGTATAATTCGGCCAAGATGTTCAATTTCTGGGAAAAGTTGAGCGATTCCGTACGCAGCACTTCCCCCAATCCCATCGCCAATTGAAATCGAAAACTTTATTCGATTCATCGATATGTTTGGAAATACTACTTCGAAATTTTTATTCGAAATTTCTTTTACACAAATTATCGACATCATTTTTATATGCTATCTAATTGTAATTGTGGAAAAGAAATTAAAAATCAATTGATGCTTCAAACAAAAACTGTTCTGTAAACAGCTCAAACTGCATATTGCAATATATACCGTCAGTTGAGAGCAATAAAGGTAGTTATAGGCTGCAGTATGTCGAAACTTTGATAGTTTGTTAAAATCGGCTCAAATGTTCGTCAGTAGAAACGTTGGGCATATTTGGTGGCCATATGCGAGACAAACTGATCAGTCAACAATCAGGCAGCATTAAAGGAAAAAATTAATTGCCCACCAAGATCGTGCGATTTGAGCCCGCTAGACTTTTTCGTTTGGGGTTTCCTAGAGTCGCAGGTTCCGGTCAATAAGATATAGGTATTGCGCTGCATATGCGTTACGTTGCCATAATATTCTGCACAACATCAACCATCAAAATATTCATCCAGTCATAACAAAATGAGAAAAGCCCCGAGTTATGAAAACTTTCAAATTCACGTTCCTTAACTAATATTTCGCATTCAACGCAAAGACTGTGGTGTATGGTCTCTAGCATAACATTCCTTTCACCACTATTTAGAATTTCATTCAACTTTCTGTCGAGCTTAAGCAAAGGGTCAACAGCTGGCAATTTCATGAAATAATAACTCCTTTAGATGGTTAACCAAAAATTTGTACTTTTCTTCCACCAGACCGAAGCCAGCTCAAGGGCACATGCGTTTTAGAAACGTTGAGTGCATTCGCCTTCGGGTCATAAACCCCAACTAGAAAAATAGGATTCCTATCAACACAAAAACCGTCATTCAATTTAGAACACCCACAACTGCGAAAGGGTTTCGTAATCCAAGCACATCCCAAGGCAAAATGGTTTACAATCAACTTTAATCCAATGATGGACTTGTTGATGGACATTGAAAACAAAAATCGATATTGCCTTAAACCATGCAACTTAACGGATAGCCCCGGGCCATGACCAACACAATTGTTGCCGGTCCTAATTGATACCACGTAGCGGAAGGAAGAACACTTTCGGATACGATAAAAACTTTTTATTGTCAATTTCATGACTGTGCCAGATTAGGAGGAAATATTTTCCCCGACATTTGTGCATGGGGGTGCGTGGAACCCCCACCTTTTTCAAATGTGTTTATATATATTTTACGGGGTAACTTGTTGTCCCTCCCCATCTATATCCAAGTATTAATTGAATTGTAATGCCAATGGAATGCTGCAAGTACATACATTCGGGGTGGTCCGATTGTATTTGAACATTGCTGGCATGCGTTTATGTCCTTTGAACTTATGCTGCGCTGTTTTGTTGATATTGAATTGGTTATTGAAATAAGAATTGCTGCCATGTGTTTCCAGATATTGTGGGATGAATGGAATTCAGGATAATTAAGAATAATGTTAAGATATGTGCTATGTAGTATGGTAACAGCAGATACTTACAAGGAATGCGTGCGCAATCAGCAAATTATGCTTAGATAGTTTTAATAAAGTTGTGATTCATATTTAAGGGTGCCATTGTGTTGTAAGTTACAGACACAAAGAGAGTGTTTCTTCAGTTGGCCCATATTTTCCGGTAAATAAAAAAAAAAAAAGGCACTTATTTCCTCACGGATTGCCTACATAAACAAATTTATATAGCGGAAAAACAATATCATGTATTATGATATAAGAGAAAGATAAAGGTTTGTTCATCTTTTAATTTTGTAGTAAGAACCAGTGATGGAAAATGAACTTTTCAGATTGTACTTTTAGGACTGAAGTGTAAGTGTGGAAATTCGTAGCTATATGAATATTTAGTTAAATATGCCACATTCGTAACATATTTACTTAGCTCATGATTTAAAAAAAAATATTTTCCCCATTGGCCTTGAAATAAAACAAATCGATATACCATATGACCATAACCATAACACAAATCTAAACCTATGAAGTTTTTTTTTTTTAGAACCTCTGACTACGCCTAAGCGATGAAGGGGCACCTCGACCTGTAAGATCTTTTGTGCCGGTCAGAGTAATTGTTAGGCTACCAGGTTCTCCACTTTCCTAATGAAGTTAATTAAGCTGCTAACAGATGAGTTTTTCATCTCTTCAGGGCTCAGAAGTTCCCTGTAGATAGTTCTTCTGATTCCACTTAGGGCTGGACACTCACAAATTATGTGTTCAGCTGTTTCGTCTGCTTCAAGACACAACCGACAGAGTGAGGAGTCGGTTAAATTAATTTTATTTAAATGATATCGTAGGTAGTGGTGTCCTGTAAGGAAACCAGTAAGGCTTTTGATATCATGCCTGTTAAGCTTTAAAACTTTGTCGGCGTTTTTATTGAACGGTTGAATCGCACGCTTGGCCTGTCTTAGACCTGGGATACTCTCCCAGTATGAAATACATTTTGTATGTTCCCATCTTTTGATGGCTGAATTTATAGACGATTTGGGAGTGCAGCAGAAAGGTTCAGGTCCTGTAAAAGGAGTTTCAGAACCAGTTCTGGCCATTTCGTCGGCTTTCTCGTTTCCCTCAAAACCTTCATGGCCCGGAATCCACCAAAGTTTGATTTTATTCCGGAGGCCAAGCGTTTGAAGGGCGTTGAAACAGCTTAGTACCGATTTGGAGTCAATGGTATTTGAGCTTAAGGCGTTAACAGCTGCTTGACTGTCCGTGAATATATGGATGTGAATGCCTTTAATACCTGTGTTGTGTATGTGGCTAGCCCATTCTTGAATGGCGTGAAGTTCAGCCTGGAATACGCTTGGGCAAGCCCCCATCGGTATTGAGACATTCTGGTTAGGTCCGTGGAAGCCAGCACCCACACCTGTTTCCATTTTGGAACCATCCGTATACCACTTTAGGCCATTTAGGCAAGTAGGTGGACTATTGCTAGCCCATGCTTCTCTGCTGGGTATCTCCGTAGAGAACCGCTTTTCGAAACATAACTTCTTTGGGAGGCGGTCTGTTACCGCGCAGATCATGTCAAGTTCTGGAATTTCAGAGAACAACACATTTAACTCAGGATGTTCACTGAGACTTGTCTCTTTCAGCTGGATCATACTTGCCGAACTGCGGATTGCCACTTTTTGTATGTGAATGTGGAGAGGTGATAGTCCTATTAGGGCTTCTATAGCCGCAGTAGGACAGGTGCGCATGGCTCCGGATATAACGAGACATACCAGTCGTTGCACCCTTCTAAGCTTCGCAATGGCAGTCTTTTGATTTGTTTTAGTCCACCAAACTAACGAAGCGTATGTAATGATGGGCCTGATCATCATTGAATAGATCCATTGGGTTATCTTTGGAGAGATTCCCCAAGTTTTACCATACATGCGACGGCATGCCCATAAAGCGTTTATTGCTTTCGTTACTTTGTTATTTATATGGGAGTTCCAACTTAGTGTTTTGTCAAGGATTACACCCAGATAATTAGCTTCGTTGGAGTACTCAATGATCGTCTCATTTATTGAAATTTGACCTAAGTTTATCTTTCTTCGTTTGGTAAAAGGAACTATGACAGCCTTACTGGGGTTAATCGAAAGACCTCCTTTGGTACACCAGTCTAGTACTGTCTTAAGGGCGTTTTGCATGCGTCGTGTGATTGTGTTTTCCTCTTTGCCCGTAATGATGATGACCAAGTTAAAACAAAGTCGGGTTAATTAAACCATTTATAACTCAAGAACGGCTTGACCGATTTTGATGATCTCTGATTTGTTGGATTCGTCTACGCCTCGAATAGCAGAATAACTATTAAAATATCGGAAAGATTAGCGTAAAAAAAAAACTAAATTATGAAAGTATACAGAACCGCACTTTGAAAAAAAAAAAAATTAACTGGAGAGAAAAACGGAGTGTCAAATAAAACGAAAGTAAATATTTAAAATTCCCGGCGGATAATGGAAAATAATTCACGACGAAGGTGAGAGAGTCAAATAAAGGGTTTTCCAATTAGAGGTGTTATTTTGAATGACC
This sequence comes from Cheilosia grossa, assembly GCA_963082955.1. Lineage (NCBI taxonomy): Eukaryota > Metazoa > Arthropoda > Insecta > Diptera > Syrphidae > Cheilosia > Cheilosia grossa. Next base: position 27,551,873 of record OY720148.1, read on the forward strand.
CGCTATTTCGGTAGCTGTCACTTTTGAAGCTTTTATTCCTTGACATTTGACAAGTAGAAACCACGCCATTACTAAAAATGGAACGATACACGCTTCAACAACATTCTTGTCTTTGCTGATGGGGTCCTTGAAATGCATGAAAATGATCCGGAATTCCATCGAAAAGTCATCTTGACTGATGAGGTCAATTTCCACCTCGGTGGCTACGTCAACAAGCAAAATTGTCGCATCTGGGGCTCGGAAAACCCAAGAGTTATTGTTGAGAAGCCTCTCCATCCTCAACGTGTGACTGTTTGGTGCGGTTTATGGTCCGGCGGGGTCATTGGACCTTACTTTTTCGAAAATGAGGTTGGATCAACAGTTACGGTGAATGGATTGCGCTATCGAGAGATGAGTAATGAGTTTTTATGGTCGGAGTTGGATGGTATTGATCTGGACAACATTTACTTTCAACAAGACGGCGCTACGTGCCACACAAGCAACGAAAGCATTGATCTGTTATGGGAAAAGTTTCCGGACCGTGTTATCTCTCGAAGAGGTGATCACAATTGGCCACCGAGATCTTGTGATTTAACACCTTGCGACTTCTTCCTTTGGGGCCAGGTGAAAGATAAGGTCCACGCCAACAGCCCAGCGTCGATTCAAGACCTCAAAGATAAAATTTGTTAGGCTATCGAGGACATAGGGCAGCCACTTTGCGATTTGGTTATGGAAAATTTGGTGAAAAGGATATGGTCCTGTATGCGTGCTCGAGGTGGCCATTTGGCTCATGTTGTTTTTCATTATTAACGGCATACCTTCCTCTTTATTATGAAATAAACATCCGATCATTTATCTCGAAAAATGGCATTTTTCTTTGAATACCAAAATAACACCTCTTATTGGAAAACCCTTTAGTTGGATTGTGTCGTGCTGCCTATTTTGCCGCAAGTCTTTCAGACTCATATCAATGTTGAGGTATGTCAAATCTGTGTGCAAATACGTGACTAAGGGCAGCGTTCGTGATTCAGGCCACTGAAGGGTGATCAGGTGACTCGCTATCAATTTCGCCGGTACATGATCGGCAACTAGTCTGGGTGGCGGTTTTTTTTGTTTCCGATGCACGAGCGTCGTGAAAAAAAAAACATGACATTGTTTTTGAAAACAAAGAAATTCAGATTTTTAAAGGATAACATAATAATAATATGTAGTTCTGTTTCACCTAAGGATTTATGCTTATTACTGCGCTTTGATCAATATCACTATTATTTGTGAGTTCTTTTGCAAAGTAAAATTTTCATCTTTAAATATGACCTGCGTCATTTTTTAACAAATTCTTGGTTTCAATTCATTATTCACAATTCACATGTTTCAACTGAAACCGATTTCTGTACTTATATTTTTATTTAATTTGTATACGAAAAAAATCTTTCCACACAAGCCGAACAATGTAATATTGAAAGTATGCCTTCAGCTACTCTACAAGGTCTTAAACATTGTATTGTATTGTAAGTATTAGGCCCCGTACACTGCGACCAGAAGAGATCTATTGTGTTGGCCTCTATTGTTTAACCCAGGGAGTTGTTAAGGCTCTTTATAAACCTCAGTACCCTTCTTGGTTCCGTGTTTCCTATATCTGCAGGACTTAAATACGCCCCTTGCATGTGGACATCTCTGCCCCTTGCCACAGCAGGGCATTCGCAGATTATATGTTCCGTTGTCTCCTCCTCTTCTCCGCAGAGTCGACAGAATTCATCGTGGGAAAGTCCCATTTTTTTGAGATGGTATCTTAGTGGCCAATGACCAGTAATATAACCAGTTAGGATCCTTAGATCTTCTTTGCTTAGCTCAAGTAACTTTTTTGTTTTACAACGAGCTGGGATTATGAATCCTTTTGCCTGCCTCTGTCCTTTGGATTCCGTCCAGTATTCGGCAAGGTGCTCGTCTTCCCATTTCCTGAATTTTGAGTGTACGTAACTCAAAGGCAACCCGAAGTAGGGCTCAGGACCGGTGAGCAGGTGACTATGTTGTCCTTGGCCAGATCTTCGAGGAGGTTAAAACCATCCCAAACCAGCATTGATCTGATCGAATACGATCTTAGGGCCTTAAGAGCTGCCTGGCTGTCTGAGAGGATGTAGATGCGGGCACCTTTTATGTTCCTTCGTAAGCATTCTCGGACACATATCTCTATGGCGTGTACCTCCGCTTGAAAGATGTCTGGTGATTTTCCCAGTGCTATAGCTTTTTGGAACCTAGGCCCATAGACCCCAGTACCGGTGGCATCATCTACTATCTTCGAACCATCGGTGTACCAGATTTGTGATCCTGTTGGTATTACGAATTGGTTGACTCTCCAGGTATTCCAGGACTACCTTAAATTTTCTGGAGAAGCGAAGCCTTTCAAGCATGGTGTCTGATACCTTGATCACAGGATCATCTTGGAGCATTTGTAGTACCCTAAGGTGTCCTGTGAGGTTTCTGGCTTTAAGATTTGATATATCAGGGAGCCTGAGGGCACTGAGACCAGCTTTCTTCTTTACAGAAATATGTAACGGCAAAAGACTGAGCATTGCCCCTATGGCTGCGGTTGGACAAGTTTCCATTGCCCCCGTTATACCAACGCATGCTAAGCGAAATATCTTATTTAGTTTTTGTTGGGCCGTTATTTGTTCGGTATTTGGCCACCATGATATCGCTGCATAGGTGATCATTGGTTTGATGATCTTGTTGTATGACCAATAGATCATTTTTGGTTTTAAGCCCCAGGTTTTGCCATAAAGACGATGGCACATATAAATTGTCTTTGTCGCCTTCTTTGTGACATGATCGAGGTGTGAATTCCAGGTGAGAGTCTTGTCTAGGATTACTCCTAGATATTTTACCTCTCCTGATAAATCTATAAGAAAGGAAGTAATTAAGATAAACTAAATTAGAACGCCGACGCGGAAAGTACCATTAGAAACTAGAGAGGCTACAGCTTTCTACAGACTATTTGGAACTTCGTCACTAAATCGTCATGCCATTTATTACTTCTTATTCTTCGCTTCTATGATGGGAAAAGCCAACAACTACAGTTATTATGGGTACCTCTAGAGAATTTTTCTTATTTTTATCTGAGTTTGTAAATATTGCAACCATTTGCTAAATTCATTTGCTCCGGTCGACCCATTGTTCAATCAGTTTCGTCTGACATTCTCCGCAAATCCGTTCTGACAGATAATTTGTACATTTATTAAACTTGGTTTGCCCATGAAACTCATTGCAAACCCAACAAAATTCGGATACAAAAAGGTTTTAATTCTTAATCTGACTGTTAGACATTAAAAACACAACCCTGGTGCCCAAGCTTGAAATGCACATCAAACAAAGCCCGGACTATCCCGAAGCAATGGATGTGCCATTCCAACCCTTATCATACGGTAAATTAACCCATTCTTTTGTTTTCGCTACTTAATATGAGAAACAACCGTTTCACTTCGGATGGATGTCCAATTGCTGCAGATTTAGGAATATACCTACGTTACCCCGGATGCTTACAGTTCTCAATTTGTTTATAAAGGGTAATTCTTTATCATTCCCATTTAAGAAGAATCCTATATAATCCTATACCAAAGTTTAAGCAGCACGAATCATTGGTTTGGTTTATTTTGTTTTGTTTAAGCGAAATAGTTGCTCTTCATGGTCAGTTAACACTATTCTGCTGTTCCCAATCGTTGTGACTCAAACTTACATAGGTATATGCCGCTTGAGTCGCACAAAGACTGTGGCTAAGAGTTAAAGGGACATTCTTGCCGATTTGTACAAACTTGTAACCTTCCAACAAATGTAATAAAAAGTTTTTACTGCCTGAAATATATTTACTTTCCAGCAATAGCGGCTATGGTCTATGGATGATGTGTGACCATGGTCATTTTTAAGTGTTACGAGTAAGGACTGCACCTTTAACTGCTGAGCCAATGTTGGCTAAAAGTCGGTATGAGAGAATTTCTCTCTTTGACGAAAAAACTCAGTGTCATGTCGTTTTCCATTGGGACAGAAACAGCTTTTTTTCCGAGTCAGACCAATTTTGCGAATCTCGATTACTGAGCGACATTTAGATTAGACCTACTTACAAATTTACATTTGGCCGCTGCAATGGATATCAACATAAATTGAATGGATTATTATAAACACAAATTACAATTTAAATGACATTTTAAACACGCGCCACCACAAATGCAAATAAAGATAAATTAGCTAACCAAAGCCCAAACCATTGAACCTGATGTGTCAGTTGCGTCTAGGAATATATGTCAACGTTAACTTATATCACAGAAGGAACAGTCCTATAAAATCCATCCCGTATGCGTGGCACAAATAATTTTTGCTGAATAATTCCGTAGGGAGCGCGATCTAAAATTGTCGACCAATGAATGCGCTACGATCAGCGTTGTTCTGAAGTACTTAATTAGGTAATATTGCCTCAAATTATTTCGGCTTTGGGTCAATGCTCCAAGCCAAAGAGAAATGGCTCGTATTTGACACAAAATTTGCACATAATTTTCTCATAGAAAAATGTTAAATAATAAATGAACTTAACCAAGAAATGAGTATTTACTCAACTGAACGCAGATGCAAAACATTAAATAAGTAAAACGATTCACCAAGTGAACGCGCCCATAAATTTTGCATTTATTTTCTTGAAATCACAACAAACTCCCCCCTGCTCGTTTTCATTTAATCAATTTGGCTAAAAAAACTCGTGTTAAATGGCTCTGAGAATGGCTCAACTCAAAAATTTCGCCGGAAGAACGCGGGCTACGAGTATAATCTTATTTTGTCAACGGTCGCAAAAGTATAATGTCAACTTTTTTCTCTATCGGTTCGGGTATATGAGCTTCTGTCATGTATTTCATCCATCTGTCAGTGACATACCTGCCGCAATGGTCACTACGGATTCCATAAGTTGGGCCCTTATTTAACACCAATGTTATGTGGACGTTTCCCTTAATGCAATGATTGTTGAAAAATGTGACAGCCTTTTTGCTGCATTTTGATGGAGGGCAAGTGTTTCGCTTTTTTTTGTGGATCTCTTATGATTTTTGAAACGAAGATTGGCCTCAAAGTTTACTAATATCTTCGTTTGTGACGGGAACATTTGTTACTATTGACAATCCACAGCAGGTATTCATTTTTGGTTTGGATTCGTTGTCATTGGTTGTGGTGTTTGACAGCATTCGGAGGATATTTTTCAGCATTGTCGTGAGTGGATATATTTCTCTATTCTTAGATGATAGATATAAATACTAATATGGAATATGTCCATTTGGGAAACTAAGCTGTAAGCTGGTTTAACATATTGTACCATCAATATAATCTACAAGACACCTGTCCTGGCTGAAGCAGGTACATCGTACATGCATAGGCGTTAGAACTAACCACAAAGACAGTCCTCTTTGGTATTTCAATTCCAATCCGCACCCTGCACCAGCAGACAACAATGCGTTTGCTCAATGCATGAGGAAATTGCGAAGCACACAAGTTCGTGTTGGATGAAATTGAAATGAAAGCATGCAGCAAGGTTTTAAATTTGAATTTCCCACAAAGGATATACTCTCATAGCCCGTTGTCTCCATTGTAGAGGCTACATTGGCAATCAAAATCCTTGCAAACAAAGATGCTTGTATTTATCATAAAGAGATTTCATCTGGTCTTCTATGTGTGCAGTATCGCAATTATTCCAGGAGACTTTTGAGAAATACTTTGGTGAATTTATCGGATTATCACCTACTTACAAGGCTGGCATTTTCTTTGAGTTTGAATTAAGTAGAAGAACAGTTGTTGATTGGAATCAACGTGGGGCTGCTGAACTCTATAAATCTCTAACTATGTAGCGTATCAGTTATGCTCTCTGTGGTTATCACGGAGTACTGCTGCCGTCCAACTACACGCAGAAAAATTGACCTTAACCGAGTGGAATTTTCGCTCGGTTAAAAAAAAATGTGTTGAAATCAACTAAGTCTCTGTAGAAAACAAATGAGTTATTATTGTTAAAAACTACCGTGTTAAAAAGGTTAAATACATGTTGTTAAAAATAACACACTAAATGTTTGTTATCAATTAAGTTGCTTCGTTAATATTAACCAACCAGTCTCGTTTTCCTGTTTGGTTAAATTCAAACAAGTATCTTGGTTAAGAAAAACCTACTAAATTTGGGGTTTTAACACATTGATTGGTTATTAATAACCGTGCTACTCATGTAAAATTAACCAAACGAATGTGTGTTAAAATCTAACAAGCTCTCTGTTAAAAACAACCAATAAACGTTGCTTAAATACAACCAATGACTTGTTTGTTTTTAACCCTTTTACTCGTGAGAATTTAACCAAGCGAATGTGTGTTAAAATCTAACAAGCTCTCTGTTGAAAACAACCAATAAACGTTGCTTAAATACAACCAATGACTTGTTTGTTTTTAACCCTTTTACTCGTGAGAATTTAACCAAGCGAATGTGTGTTAAAATCTAACAAGCTCTCTGTTGAAAACAACCAATAAACGTTGCTTAAATACAACCAATGACTTGTTTGTTTTTAACCCTTTTACTCGTGAGAATTTAACCAAGCGAATGTGTGTTAAAATCTAACAAGCTCTCTGTTGAAAACAACCAATAAACGTTGCTTAAATACAACCAATGACTTGTTTGTTTTTAACCCTTTTACTCGTGAGAATTTAACCAAGCGAATGTGTGTTAAAATCTAACAAGCTCTCTGTTGAAAACAACCAATAAACGTTGCTTAAATACAACCAATGACTTGTTTGTTTTTAACCCTTTTACTCGTGAGAATTTAACCAAGCGAATGTGTGTTAAAATCTAACAAGCTCTCTGTTGAAAACAACCAATAAACGTTGCTTAAATACAACCAATGACTTGTTTGTTTTTAACCCTTTTACTCGTGAGAATTTAACCAAGCGAATGTGTGTTAAAATCTAACAAGCTCTCTGTTGAAAACAACCAATAAACGTTGCTTAAATACAACCAATGACTTGTTTGTTTTTAACCCTTTTACTCGTGAGAATTTAACCAAGCGAATGTGTGTTAAAATCTAACAAGCTCTCTGTTGAAAACAACCAATAAACGTTGCTTAAATACAACCAATGACTTGTTTGTTTTTAACCCTTTTACTCGTGAGAATTTAACCAAGCGAATGTGTGTTAAAATCTAACAAGCTCTCTGTTGAAAACAACCAATAAACGTTGCTTAAATACAACCAATGACTTGTTTGTTTTTAACCCTTTTACTCGTGAGAATTTAACCAAGCGAATGTGTGTTAAAATCTAACAAGCTCTCTGTTGAAAACAACCAATAAACGTTGCTTAAATACAACCAATGACTTGTTTGTTTTTAACCCTTTTACTCGTGAGAATTTAACCAAGCGAATGTGTGTTAAAATCTAACAAGCTCTCTGTTGAAAACAACCAATAAACGTTGCTTAAATACAACCAATGACTTGTTTGTTTTTAACCCTTTTACTCGTGAGAATTTAACCAAGCGAATGTGTGTTAAAATCTAACAAGCTCTCTGTTGAAAACAACCAATAAACGTTGCTTAAATACAACCAATGACTTGTTTGTTTTTAACCCTTTTACTCGTGAGAATTTAACCAAGCGAATGTGTGTTAAAATCTAACAAGCTCTCTGTTGAAAACAACCAATAAACGTTGCTTAAATACAACCAATGACTTGTTTGTTTTTAACCCTTTTACTCGTGAGAATTTAACCAAGCGAATGTGTGTTAAAATCTAACAAGCTCTCTGTTGAAAACAACCAATAAACGTTGCTTAAATACAACCAATGACTTGTTTGTTTTTAACCCTTTTACTCGTGAGAATTTAACCAAGCGAATGTGTGTTAAAATCTAACAAGCTCTCTGTTGAAAACAACCAATAAACGTTGCTTAAATACAACCAATGACTTGTTTGTTTTTAACCCTTTTACTCGTGAGAATTTAACCAAGCGAATGTGTGTTAAAATCTAACAAGCTCTCTGTTGAAAACAACCAATAAACGTTGCTTAAATACAACCAATGACTTGTTTGTTTTTAACCCTTTTACTCGTGAGAATTTAACCAAGCGAATGTGTGTTAAAATCTAACAAGCTCTCTGTTGAAAACAACCAATAAACGTTGCTTAAATACAACCAATGACTTGTTTGTTTTTAACCCTTTTACTCGTGAGAATTTCCCAAAAATAAAGTAACATTCTGTTCAAAAAAAGAGAATTCTCCTCGATTTATTTTACATTCCATTTTTCCATAAAACAATTCTATAAAACATTTTCATCGAAATATGTACCTATCTGATATTTGTTATACGTAGAAATTGTGTATCTGTTAATTTTATCATTCAACTTGGTAAATTTCAACAAACACATACTGTTGTTTCTTAACAAGTTATACGCACACCACGAATTACGACGCTGCTTTTTCAAAACGCAGAAACCAGGGATGAAAAAATAATCGCAATTGTACTTTTATCGACACAGTTGATTTAAAGATATATACAAGTACGATTTGCCCAAATTCAGAACTTTGATGAATATATTCTACTTCTGAAAATACGTTCCGACATTCCTTCCGAATTTAGTACATTCACATTTCACGAACAAACTAAATTCTAAACAGGCTAATACAGCCTTAAAAACAAAGTTTTCTCTACTACTTTTTTGGCTTGCAATAGGAAAAAAAGAACACAGACAAAAATGGCCAAAGCAACAATTTTTTTTTTACATTTTTGTCTGATAAAATATGGCTTTTACTCTTAATTGTAGCTAGGCACTTGAAAACTAATTTAAGATAGGTATCTAATTGTAAGAAAATTTGCCAAAGGTACAAATTTAATGCAAAATAAATATTAGCTTTTTATTGAGTCCAATTGACATAATGGCCTTAACGCAATATTAATCTAATCTGTTTCTGTAGATATAATGAAGTAAAATTAAGTAATTTTTCACTCTGCGATTCAATCATTTTGAGAACCAAGCTAATGAAAAAAGCTACACTTTTGCACATGCTGAACAAAATGGTATAGTCTTTAGTTTAGCCCTTTACTTCAAAATTTGTAAGTACCAAACTCGTTTCGACCTATGCGTTGGTGAGAGATGATAATAATAAAACTTATATCGTTTTCCACGCGGCAAAAAGAAGCGTCCGGCAGAGTCCGGAATCAAAAAGATAGATTCTGAGATTTCATCTAATTGTGCTCTACAATATGGTATATATAGTCCTGCATTTATCACTTTATTTCAAAATTTGTTAGTACCAGACTTGTTTTGAACTATGCGTTTTGTGAGAGTTGATAATAACTAAACTCATAATGCAATTGGTACATACACATTTTAAAATAAAGATACAAACAGAAAATTATATATACCATCTTGTAAAGCACAGTTAGGAGAATTTGAAGAAACCAAGGAAGTATTGGTAACCAATCTCGACTTCCAGGAGCAGCCTTGAATAAATCGTCTTTTTCATTGCTGTGCTGCCTTTGCTAGGCCTTTGCGATCACAAATTATTCACGCACAATTGAACCCATTTCGGTACAGCACCTAAAAAATCAGTTTTGTCATCCCTGGTAGAAAATATGTGTGTGGCTGTTGATACAGATCATTCACGAACAATGGAAAACATTTGGGTACAATACCAAAAACTCGTTTTACATTCCTGGTAGGTAGAAATATGTGTGTGGCTGCAGATACAGTCAACTCGGTTAATATCTACAAACACAAGGCTTCTCGTTCATCTGTAAAACAGTGTGTCTCGGTTGATTTTAACACATACATCGTGTTATACGCATACGCATACTATCGCGAATTATGAACGACGCACGCTGCTCGCGACTAGTAATTGAGTCATTAAGTGTTGAACCTTTGTAGTGGCTGGTGGTGTGAAATCTGTGATAAGTGAAAATAAAAAAAACAAAAAAGACAAGGAAAAATAAAAAATTCATATTTATTGGTGAGTACATAATATTATTATCTTGTTTTCCTCTTGTTTAAAACAAATTATTGTCAATTTTGGTGGTTTTTATGTGAAAAAAGAAATAGAACTAAAGCAACGAATTTCAACGTAGTACTCGGTTAATAATTGCCGAGTTGAGAAACACTCGGTTAATATCAACCCTTTCAGTCTGGTATCGTGTTTTGACATGTTTTTTTCTTCTGGGATTCAGGTTCTTTATTAGCGAGTGCATTAACTATGTTGTTTTTCTCGAGTTTTAAACAATTTATTGTCAATTTTGGTGATATTCAAGTGAAAAAAAAATAGAACCAAAGCAAAGAATTTCAACCTAGTACTCGGTTAATAATTGCCGAGTTGAGAAACACTCGGTTAATATCAACCCTTTCAGTCTGGTATCGTGTTTTGACATGTTTTTTTCTTCTGGGATTCAGGTTCTTCATTAGCGAGTGCATTAGTTTTGTTTTTCTTGGGCTTTTTTTTTCTTTTATGGCGATGTTCGCAACTTTTCTGGGACGAACTATTTAAAATGATTTCTGTCTATGTTTTCATCATTTCGAATCGTTTGTCACCAATAAATGGCGAACATCGTCTTAAAACCAGGCATAGCCTTAGTTCTCAATGTTTCTGTCAGTAGTAATTTAGTAATTAAATGATCGTATTTTGATATGCACATGCTCATATTAACACGTGCTTCACAGTTATCTAAAATGGATGAAGAAGTGTCAACCTTACTAAAGGAGTGGGGCCTGGAAGCCTACGTAGACATTTTTAAAGGTTCGTTTATATACCAAAACGTAAATTTATACAATATTATTCGCATATAAGAAAGTTGTAATTTGCTTAAAGTATTTTTGCTACACATGTGTTTTGCATTTTTGATTTCGATTCCTTACGGCACGAAAATTCTTTTGCGCTTGAAAAGCTTTTTAGAAGCTTGTGTTTTTCACAGACGATTCTTTCTTATACGCGACTTTCTTATGCAAGGTGGTGCAAAATTAATCCTCCAATTTTGTTTTTGAATTACTTTTTTGCTAAATTAATTTGATTGACGTACGAAGCTATTTGCAAAAATTATAAAATCTTCCGAAAGGGTGATTAAATTTGCGCCATTTTGTATATCTGATAAAAACCTATACTTTGCAAGTGATTAACTACGTGACATTGGTTAATTTTCATTTATAACAGAAAATGCTATAACTTCAATGTCTTTGGCGCTGCTTGGTGCCAGAGAGATAAAGGAAATGATCCCAGTTATAGGGCATCGGGTTCTGTTTACACGGAATTTACGGAATTTCGAAGAATGGCGGAAAGCTATGCACCCTAATGCGTCCACGACTTTGGTTGGTTCATATTATTTAACCATTTGAAATGGTAGAAATAAAGTCTTTTTATTTTTCAGACTTTTGAAACTTCAGAATTATCTCTTGCTACAAACACACAAGAACAAAACGACTGCCTTAATTTCTCTTTTAGTGAGATTCTGCCAAATTTCGCTGTTAGCGACAGAGGGGATGCACTAGATTCCCCTTCAAGCGTTGTTGCTGATGATCAATTCAGCGAAAGTTTAGATGTAAGTACAGGGTTTAAATCGGAAAGGTGATTAGTGTTGATTGATGGTCTCTGCTTTCAATTTGCGTTTCTTTATGCATTCAGAGATCAATCAGAATAAATTGACTTATCTATCAGTTTGAGTAAAAAACACTGCATTTATAATCAACTAAGAGAAGGTGATTATAATAGGTGATTGCCACTAATAGCTTTAGCCGATAGTACAAAGGGTTTTTTTTTCACTTATTTTATTAATTATTAATATATTTCACTAATTTTTTATATTTATATGCACATTAAAATATTTTGTTACTAGGAACTTAACAAGCTGCTCGAAAGCTCACTGGAAGGAACCGGTCTACTGTCGCTGGATAAAACTCGACCGCTGGATAACGTTGCTCGACTGCGATTGGTGCGTATTGTCTGCACCAACATTTTAAAGAAAAACCCGGAAAAAAATATCACAGCTCAAATTTATGGGCACTGGACAAATCAGATTGTTCATTTGTTCCCTACCGAGAATAGATCGGTATATTTTCACAACAAGCTGATAAATTCGAGTCGTGGGGTTGTAAACAGATTGGCTGGAAAATTGCCAGATCACATCCACAATCTAAAACGAAAATACCGGGAAAGTGGTGTTATCACTAAAAGGAAGCGTTCGTTTTCCGCTTCTGCGACGTCGTCACCTTCCTCCAGTCGAGTATCCTCTCCCGCATCAGTATCACATCCTATAAAGCGCCTAGCAACAGCTGCCAATTTCGAAGACTTCGAAGGACAATTCCAAGAAGATCTCCAATGGCTAAAAAATTCTAGCCATCCATGGGAAACAACCGAGGACAAATGGGAGAAAACGACCCATGCCCGACTTCACCATTTAAAGGATATGAGCATATCCGAGTATTTTGAGGAATATCCGGCCTTAAAAAAAACATTGGGATTTAAACTGGTAATATTTCATAGAAGTATAATTATATCAGAAATACATTATACATATATTTAGTCTTTAACGTGAACTACAGTTTCACAAGTTAAAGCTCTTATATTTATTAGTTCAGATTTTACTCATAGTTGTCACATAAATGCTTGCGTTATCTATGAGTTTCGATCTTTTCTTTTTATTTGGATATAGTTCAGGCTTTTCTTTACATATAATATTATGTAATTCTTCTTTTCTCTACAGCTGGTAAGGGATTTCGATAAAATATACAGCGACAACTGCAACGGACTGGTTGAAAATTTTCCAAAATTAAAAAAGGACATTTTCCAACTTGCTAGAAGCAAGGGAAAAGGAGTAAGAGGAAAGGATAAATACTTCGCTCACCTGCTGACTCGGGAAAATCGTAAGAAAACGTCATTTGTTAATAAATACATAACCTGCTAATCGAAATAAATCGAAGAATTTCCGATTCGATCGAATTTCAGAAAAAGCGTGGATATTTTAGCTTTACTAGATTGTTCCGAAAAATTTGTTTTTGTTTTGACCATTATGTTTTCTTTAGAAGAAAAAAACAAATCTGCATCATATTTTCTCTATATTTTTTAGCGCATTCTCTATATAGGTATAATTCTTCGAATCAGATTTGCACACATTTTGTGTAGAAAAATTAATTGGACGCATATGACTTATAATTGTTTTATTATTTTATATTTTCTCAGTTTCTGAAGAGATCAGCAACCTCGCGGCATTCCTGCTAATCCCTTCATTGTTGACCACATCAAACGTTAAGGTCAAAGGATCGAAGCAGAAAATTTGGCGACCCTCTAAGGCGGAAGCAAGGGATGGATTCATAACGAGAGTTGCAACGGATGCAGAGATAGATGCAGCAATTACCAGCAGGCGAGAAAAACTACAAGGTATTGGCCTTACATTACAGCCCTTCATTATAGTAGTAGGTAACTCAATCGATGCTATTGGGTCCTATTTTGTAGTTGTAGATGAAACTAAATATTTACTACCTACCATTTTAGAGGCAGTAGATGTTTGTTTCAAACTAATTTTTATTATTAATGCTGAATATCCGCCAGAGAGTAGATGTTCTTGGCTGTTTATTCAAAAAGCATTTTTTAAAATTAAGACAGAGTTCGATAAGGAATCTACCGCGGCCAATACCTTGTTGGGAGAGTTAGGTGTCAAGGAAAGTTAGAGTTTTCCCCTTCCAATTCATTTTCTTACAATGGTTGTTTGTTTCTTATGCAGATCCTACTTAAAGGATCTCAAAGTTCTAAGGCACCACTTTGATTTCAATCACAGTGACCATAACTTCACAACTTATAAATGTCGCGAAGGAGATTGTAAGCGATCGTTTCCAATTTTCAATTCCTTTAGAAGACACTTTAAAAAAAAACACGATTTTCAATGTTCAAATAATCCAACAAATTCTGAGAAGAATGCGGATATACTTAATGAAAGTGTTGTTGCAGAAAAACAATTAGAACAAACCAATAAAACTGAAAATACAGAAACCCTGTCACTTGATAAATCACTATCACTTTTTATAGCATCCCTTTATGCAAATGTGATCTTGCCTAGAAACGTAGTGCAAAAAGTGATTGATGGCTTAGCAGAATATTTCGGTTCATTAAGTTCAAATTTGCAGAACTGTGTAGACAATATATGTATTGAGCATTCTCTATCTAATGATGTTTCAAATCAATTAATGCAAGCACTTGTTCCTTCAATCACCTCCCCCTTAGAATGTTTCCGAACAGAACAAAAAAGAATTTCTTATTTCACAAAACAAAAATCATACATTGAGCCTAAGGGAATAATAATCGGCCAAAGGTTCGATTATGTCAAAAAAGGTGGAATAACACGTATGGAACCTATTCCGTGCCAAGAACATTTTATATCTTTAAGAGATATATTGCAAAGATTTTTCTCCCTCGAGAACGTACTTTCGGAAACTTTTGAATATATGGACAGTCTTCGAAATAAAGATGGAATGGAAAATTTTATTCAAGGTTCACATTGGAAAGAAAGACTTAAGCACCATTCAAATCGCATTGTGTTACCTCTATTTATGTACTTCGATGATTATGAAATCGGAAACGTTCTAGGAAGTCATGCTGGTGTTCACAAACTAGGAGCTGTGTACGTCTCAGTTCCATGTCTTCCACCTTGGCGCTCCTCAGTTCTGTCCAACATATTCCTTATTTTATTATTTCATTCATCCGACAGAGTATCTTTTGGTAATAATGTTATATTTCAACCAATTATTGATGAGTTTAATTTTTTAAGCGAAGTGGGCATAGAAATAGATATTCCATCTTTCAAGGGATCTTTATTTTTTGAACTAGCTCTGATTCTTGGTGACAATTTAGGAATACACTCTCTGATTGGGTTCGTAGAGAGCTTTTCAGCAAATTTTTCTTGTAGAGTGTGCAAAGTTACAAAAGATGTATTGAAAAAGCAACTTTACGAAGATACAACACTTCTTCGAACAATGGCAAGCTATGAAGCAGATCTGGCTTTAAATAATTTATCTTTAACCGGCATTAAGGAAAAGTGCGTTTTTCTGGGCATAAACAACTTCGACTTGTTTCAACAGGTGGGCGTCGATATTATGCATGATATGCTAGAGGGTGTTGCCAAATACATTTTGAGTTTTATACTTTCAGAGTATACCGAAAAAAACAAATTTTTTTCTTTAACAATTTTCAATGATAAGCTATTAGCTTTCTCATATGGCCCTGATACTAAAAACAAACCTTGCCCTATCGAAAGAGAACATCTTAGGCGGGGAAATGTGCGTTTATCTTCAGGAGAAACGCTTACTCTTTTGCGGTTTTTGGGTTTACTTATAGGTGACTTTGTGCCGAGGGGTAATATTATTTGGGAAATGTATATAAAATTAAGACAAATTGTTGACATACTTCTTAGTATAAATGTTTCTGTTGGAACAGAAGATTTCTTGCAAGTATTAATAGCTGAACTTAATGAACAATATACTACACTTACCGAGGACTGTCTTAAGCCAAAGTTCCACAATCTCATTCACTACCATACCGCTTTTAAAAAATACGGCCCATTAACATCTTTGTGGTCAATGAGGTTCGAAGCTAAGCATAGGCAATCCAAAATGTCGGCTAGATCATCATGTAACCGAATGAATATCACTTTAACCTTAGCAATGAAACATCAACTTCAACTTAATGAAATGTTTTTAAGGGGAAAACTTTCTAATCTACTTGACGTTGGACCCAAAAAATATGGCATGTTATTTGAACTTGATAATATACGATCACAGCTATCACTGGACCCTAATAAAACGTTGACTATGGTCAGTTGGGCGACCATGTCTTCTGTACATTATAAAAAGGGATCCGTCTTAGTAAAAAGTCTTAGTTCAGATTGTTATTTGTACGACTTTTTTGTATTGGAAAAAATATATTTGTATGACTCAAGTCAATTGATTTTTGTTGGTATAGTACTTAAAACTAAATGTTTCGATGAACACTACTATGCATATGAGGTAGAAGTTCCATTAATACCTCAACAAATTGTTATTCCACTTGAATTTTTTCTATCGCCAATTCCTAACACTTTAAATATTTTATCTAACTCCAAGCAGTACGTTATTTTAAGAAGTCCACTATAAATAAAAAATAGATTAAATTATAAATGTAAATGATTTCGCTTTAACACTGCAGATTTCATAAATATGCTAATTAAAATAATATTATGTAAATTAATTTATAAAAATACACAATTTTGCACATTTCTTTTTAAATGATGAAATTTATGACCCATATATTTTAAGTAAAATTAAGTTTTGCATTAAAATTAATAAAAACATGTAATAAACAGAAAACATATATTTTGTATTCAAAAATACATTACAAACGATATTATAATAAAAAATCTATGTACTTAATATGAAAAAGATTTTTTTTTTATTTTACGATAAAATTATCCCTTTTAGATGGTTCAATTTTCAGGTGCACTCAAGTTCAACCAAGTAAACTGGTAAATTGGTACCACATGGACTGGCTAATAAGAAGTAAGTAGTTTGGTTAAATTCAACCAAGTAGATGTGCTAATTCCAACCGAGTAAGTTACGTAAATTTAACTTTTAGTTGGTTAAATGCTACCAAGAAAGTTGGCTAATTTTAACCAATTGGAATTGTTAAATGCAACCAAGTCGGTTGGTTAGTAACAACAGAGTAACATGGTTAAATCCAACCAAGTCGGTTGGTTGGTAACAACAGAGTAACATGGTTAAATCCAACCAAGTAGGTTGGTTAGTAACAACAGAGTAGCATGGTTAAATCCAACCAAGTAGGTTGGTTAGTAACAACAGAGTAACATGGTTAAATCCAACCAAGTCGGTTGGTTAGTAACAACAGAGTAACATGGTTAAATCCAACCAAGTCGGTTGGTTGGTAACAACAGAGTAACATGGTTAAATCCAACCAAGTAGGTTGGTTAGCAACAACAGAGTAGCATGGTTAAATCCAACCAAGTAGGTTGGTTAGTAACAACAGAGTAACATGGTTAAATCCAACCAAGTCGGTTGGTTAGTAACAACAGAGTAACATGGTTAAATCCAACCAAGTAGGTTGGTTAGTAACAACAGAGTAACATGGTTAAATCCAACCAAGTCGGTTGGTTAGTAACAACAGAGTAGCATGGTTAAATCCAACCAAGTCGGTTGGTTAGTAACAACAGAGTAACATGGTTAAATCCAACCAAGTCGGTTGGTTAGTAACAACAGAGTAACATGGTTAAATCCAACCAAGTAGGTTGGTTACTAACAACAGAGTAACATGGTTAAATTCAACCAAGTCGGTTGGTTAGTAACAACAGAGTAACATGGTTAAATCCAACCAAGTCGGTTGGTTAGTAACAACAGAGTAACATGGTTAAATCCAACCAAGTCGGTTGGTTAGTAACAACAGAGTAACATGGTTAAATCCAACCAAGTCGGTTGGTTAGTAACAACAGAGTAACATGGTTGAATTCAACCATGTGTATTGGCTAATAACAACAGAGTAACTTGGTTGAATTCAGCCAAGTGGGTTGGCTAATAACAACAGATTGAATATGTTGAATTCTACCAAGTGAGTCGGCTAATAGCAACAGACTAAGTAGGTCAAATTCTAACAAGTTAGTTGGTTAAATACAACCAAGTAGGTTGGCTAATTTCAATCAAGTGAGTTGGATAATAACAACACAGTTACGTGGTTAAATTCAACCAAGTGGGTTCGCTTATAACAACAGAGTAACTTGGTTAAATTCAACCATGTGTATTAGCTAATAACAACAGAGTAACATGGTTTAATTCAACTATTGGGTTGGCTAATAACAACAGAGTAATTTGGTTAAATTATACCAAGTTAGTTTGTTATTTACGACCGAGCAAATTTGGAGGGGAAATTGATAAATCGGTTATTTTTAACAGAGTTTCGTTAAACAAGTTGACTCGGTTTATTTTAATCAACTAACTCTGTAGGAGCTATATTAACAGTATCACTTGGTAGTTTTTAACCGAAAGTCGGTTGTTTTTAAATAAGCGATTTTTCTGCGTGTAGCTCTCTCTAAATAAGTAGCGAAACGGATACAGTAGTTGAAACCAGTGACTTCGCAAATTTTGAATTTGAATTTACACCCAGAGAAAAAACAACGTAAAATCAAAGTAAACCACTTTGATTCAAAGATTTTTCGGAATGATTTAGCTTCGACTACGAAAATTTTTAAATCAAAGTGGCATGACGTTAATTCAAAGTGTTTCAGTTATTAAAAAAGAATATATTTTTAGCTTGATCTAACCACACATATACCTTGATTTGACGTGGAATCATTCTTAAATCAAAATCACCCATCTTTAAAACAACGTTTATAAATTTCGATCCAACCATAATGCATCGTAGATTTAAATACATTCAACTTTGAAAATACTATGCTTCAACTTTAATTTGACAATGATTCATGGTAAAATCAAATGTATTTGGCCTTAAAACCACTACGAATACACTTTGAAGTAATTGTGTATTCAAACAAATCCAACTTTGAAAGTACTATGCTTAAGCTTTAATTTAACTTCGAGCGATATTGATTCAAAGTGGACCAATTTTGAATTAGCATTTTTTAACTTTAATCTTACCACGATGCTTCGTAGACAAAACCCCTTTAGACTTTGAAAATATCACGTTTATTATTTTTTAATAAAAATAACCATACAACAATTTAATTTTTTTTTAAAATATTATTTTCAATAACATTATATCATTTATTAAACTAAAGATACATAATAAAATTATTTTTAACATACGTGCTCCCATTATTAATTCTTTTTCTGCCAATTCAGGACATTTGAGTTGAGGAAATCCGAATCGTCTTCAGTTGGATACTATAATGCATTTCATATAAAATCCGGTTATAATTTTAATTTTGTTAATAATAATTCTTACCTCTGTTTTTCTCCACTAGGCTGAAATAAAATTCTTTTTTAATAAGAAAAAAGCTATTTCAAACAAAGAGTAATCAAATTAAGTGCAATCCTTTGTCAACTAATATGGAAATAATTTTTATGTGTTTTTTCTTTTTCGGAAGGTACCTAAATAATTACACATAATTTTTTCCTGAAGTTAATGCAATATTGTATTGAACAAATTATTTCCACACATGTTTAACTTTACACTTCATTTGTAGGTTTCAATGCACTTAATTTTATTTTGAATACATGTGAGGAATTAAATTAAGTCACACAAAACTCACATTTTAAAAATATGTTTTTTCGTTGTAGATAGTGATTTTTTCTGTCTTTTTACGATCGAAAGAGAAACGAGAATAACAAAGACAATGGCTTTCGCGTCACGACATATTCTACTTTGATTCTAAATGATTGTCCCTTAAAAACCAACATGCGACACTTTAAATTAACGTTGATCCGAGTTTGAAGCTACATGTGTACCGTGGAATTTGGACATAAAAAAAAAAAGAAACGTTTTGAAGTGGGTGGCGTTTTAAAACGACTTCTAATTGACTATGCAACACTTTGAATGTACGTTGAGAGCATTTTAAATATTTTAAAAGAAATGGTCAATGTAAAATTGAATATGTTTCACTTTGAATCTAGGGTGACTTTATTTAAAATAACATTGCGTATTCAAATCAAATATGTTTCAACGTGAAAATAAATATTCTTTTTCAAAGTGTACTCAACGTAAAATCAAATAGATCATATTACATTTTAGTTTACATTTTTTCCCTGAGTGTAGCTGTAGGTACTGCATAATGACTTTTTCAGACAAATATAGTCTGATGCCTACTTATGTATTTTCAATTATACCAAGTTAGATAGGCTCCATTTGACCATGACCATCTTTTCTTATAAATAGAAAACTCAAACATATAAATGCACTCGAAAATTCGCGAATAATACTCACCTGTCCCTTGAACCTTACATTCAAATTACAAAAATCAACAACAATCCAGCGCAACTTGAACAAAAAGAAATACCAAAAAAACAAATACCCCAATAAGTTACTAAAGCAATAACAAAGAAACAAACAAACAAATTATATAAATATTTATACACAAGTTTCCTTTTTCAAAATGTTCCTACTCCCTAGCTAGTGTTACTACTAAATAAAAAAGTTAAATTAAAAAACCAAAAAACCCGACTGACTGTAAAAAAGATTTAAGATTAAAGCAAGACACTTCAAGTAGGCTGCGCATATTTTTGTCAGATTGTACGACTAGCCAATCTAGCCACCGCACGTTACTACGTATTTTAACAATTGAGATTGATCTGGCCAATAGTAACTTCATGACAGGTTAGATTCGAAGTGGTCATTCGGTTCGCTTTCGCTTTCCAACTCCATTATAAATAGCTATGCCATTTAGTCGCCTTTTTCAATTTATGATGAAAATATATTTGCTGAAGAGTTTTGCAAGGAAAAGCAAGACATTATCTGAAAGATTGGGCCTTAACTCGCGATGAACATTGTTACACTATTCCGGGTATAAAGAAACGATATGAAATTGGCGTAAAATAGAAAAAAAAAAACACGAGAGAAAATTGCAGCCGCCGCTGCGCCGATGGGTTGAAAGTCGCTAGATTGTTTAGAGAAAAGTCAAATGGTCGATGCAATTCGCCGGTGGTATATGGTGGGGGAAAAGTGCAACAGGTAGCCGGTTGGATGCTACCGCCTCGGTCGCTCAGCTGGTGTGGGTTCAGGGCTTTACTAAATAACTTAAGCTCGGTGGGCTGAAACAGAATGGGTACCTAACACTTTTTGCAAATGGTAAATCCGATTTTTGGTTTTATTCAATGGGCGCCACACAATCTTTTTATAAGGAATTGTGAAACCTTACCGAACCACTTCCCGACGATAGAACGAGGAACGAATTTTCACGAATTGGAAATTAAAAGATATAGTTTTCCCTTCGTTATGAAACTCCTGGAGGAGAATGGCGTTTTATTTCTCGAATTTGGTTGGATGTTAAAACAAAGTGAGGGTCGCCGAGGAAATGGCCCACTATCGCTATTTGCCGAAATTTCAACGGTTGGGTGAACGGGTCGCGTGTCCCGCTTTTCTGGGATTTTACCGGTACGAAAACCAACGTAATGAAATGTATCACTTTTAGCCTAACTAATGCGGTTCTATGAAATATTTTACACTCTACTTAACTGGCTTCCTTTGTCCCCAAAGACCTGTCCTGGTAGGATAAATTGTGTCTGTCCTGCTGCTTGTATTCCTTCTTCCTCGCCTGCTCTTCTCCTGTCTTTCACCTCTCTTTTTTTCTCAATCACTTTCTAACTTTATCTTCTCAAAAAAAAACTTCTCTTTTCCAGATATGTCCGGATGTTAATCGAGCTATATCCAGTCGATCTTGTGGTTAACCAAGAAGTGTCTTTTGCCCTCCTTCTTCGTTTTTCTTTAACTCATACATACAGTTCTCGCATTCAGCAAAACGGGACTATATTATTGTCCGCGACTGCAACACTCCGTTTTTCTTTGGCGGAGGTTCGTGCGGACTCCCGTTCTTGCTCTCACTCATACTTGACGCTCTTTAGTGAATTCGCCCGAGTATTAGGGATATTCCCAAACTCAGACTTTCCACTGAATGCACTCACGCACACTCTTCACACATTACATTCAGAACATAAATCATTATTTTTCGACGCTGTTACTCATTTGAGCAACTTTAAAATATTAAAGACCTTATATCGCTCGATTAAAATCCGTATTCGAACTGGTTCGCGACCTAATTCCCCTAACGATTTTATCTCTATCTCTACCAAGGTAAAAGGATCTTTAGCAGGCGAACTATTGGGACTACACTACTTAGGGGTCATAAACATTGTTCCTATTTATGGAAAGCTGCATCTTGGAGACAGAGGGTGCTATTCAAAACCCATTTCGTACTTTTGTTTGTTCCCTAACTAATTAACGTGGGTTTTCGCGCAGATTTTGGGGGTTGGGGATGAGCCTATAGTGTGCCATTTCTTACACATAATTTAGTAACGTTGGGGCCCTTAGCCACTGGATGCTGAACAGGTTCCGCTGACGTTGGGGTGGACATCTTTCTATTTCATATTGTCTTGCGTTTGTGGTTATATTTTGTCTTCAATGTTATGTTTTCGTCGACACAGATGTACTAGTGTGCTTAAGTATTTTGTTTTCTCGTTGGTAATTTTGGTGTTCTCTAATTGGTTTCGTTGTTACAACTTTAGTGTGTTTGTAGTTGTTTCAGAATTTTGCATTGTATTTGGTTGTTTTGCCCACCCGGGATCCTCTCTTTATTGTATTGAGGCCTCTAGATGTATCTCCCTCTAAGGACCGTCCGTCCCTGCCCGTCCACTTGGGCTGTTGGGGTACCTGCTTTTGCTATCCTCCCGAGTGTCATGGCGAGCAAGATCGTTGGGCATATTAATATACCCAACACTTCCTCAAGAGAATAGCGGGAGGAATGGGTCGGAGGGTGGAAAGGTGGGAGACGACCACACTTTTTTTTGGAGCGTTTTTGAACGCAACAACATATACACCCAAGGCATATACACCCAAGGTCTGACCGCCTATAGTTCAATTTATTATTTGTTAAAGGAGTCACTTATGGAATACGAACACATCAAATTCGTTGGACCTTATTGTGCCGTACAATCAGCATTGCAGTTCATTTCATATATTAAAGTCGAAAGACTACAGCAAAAATCCGCAAGCTTATTAGCTTGTAGTGAATATAACCGGCTTTGTAAGACTGCCAGTTAGTTATACTTGAAAGTGTTTTGCTTTAATCTTTTTAAATCTTTTTTACAGTTAGTCGGGTTTTTTAAATTAACTTTTTTATTTCTAGCTTTTTAGTTATATATATAGTCGGAGAGTAAATTTTAGCAACTATTAATAATAATAACTTGATCTATTATACACAGTTAGGTTTGTAAACTTCAATTATAAACTTTTAATTAAAATGTTCAATAATATTAATGCTGAATATTTTTTGTATTAAAATCCACTAATTAAGCTGTAAATATTTCTAACAGAGACTTATAAATTTCGGAGGTCACACTGACGTCTTATTTGCTTTGGCACTCCGGGGAAGAATACGAACCTTATGACACCTCACTTTTCAAAATCAAGCCTAAAAGTATATTTAAAAGTATTTTCTTGTATAAAGACACTTGTATGGATATGTGACCATACAATGGGCCTTACCAATAATCATTTTTTAGTTTGGACTCTAAATTTTAGCAGTTCACAGTGACGGACCAGAAGTCCGGTCAAAAATAGGATAGGTACATATAGTGATATATTTTTACGAAAAATATAAAGCAAAAATTAACTGAATTATACGTAGCTTATTTATTTTTCCAAACGAATCTTAAAAATAATAAAACAAACAACAATGAAATTATTGAAATCACAATGTTTTGCAGAAAAAGGGAACTTTCAATTTAATTCAGTCTTCCAAAATATTGCTAAGTGTATAGTAGATATGCATATAATTGGAAAAAATATTAAAAAATTCATCATTTTCAGCTATCGGAATCGCTTGAACTATATTTTTTATATAAAGGGTGGTTAAGTTTTAAGGGCCGATGTTGATTTTGAATTAAACACAAATTATTTAGATAATTATTGTCATTTCTTTTTATTATTCTAATATTGGTATGGTTCAATTATGTTTGGCACAAAATATCGGCCAAATGGCCGCCGCGACCTCGGCGGCACACATCCATCAGATGGTCCAAATTTCCGATGACGCTGAGGCATAATTGAGGTTCTATGCCTTTAATGTGCCGAATTATCTCATACTTTAGCTCTTGAAATGTTGCTGGCTTATCGACGTACACCTTTTCTTTCAAATAACCCCAAAGAAAGAAGTCCAACGGTGTCAAATCGCATGATTTTGGTGACCAATTAATATCGCCACGACGTGATATAACACTGCCATTGCATTTCTCCCGCAAAAGATCCATTGTTTCGTTAGCTGTGTGGCAAGTGGCACCGTCCTGTTGAAACTACACATCGTCCACATCCGTATCTTCCAATTCGGGCCATAAAAGGATCGTTATCATCTCACGATAGCGAACACCATTCACAGTAACTGCATTTTGGAACTCTTTGTGGGTGCATTGATTTTTCGATAATCACTTTTGGATTATCATTCGCCCAAATGCGGCAATTCTGCTTATTGACGAATCCACTGAGGTGAAAATGTACCGATTAAATTGACCGAAAAAATCACGAAGCGCACGATATGCATTTTGATTTGAACGCCCATTTTCATAATAAGCCTGAATAACTTTAACTTTAATGGTTCAAATTGAGTTAGTCTGAAATTGAAAAATGTCAAATGAAATGCAGAAAAAAACTTGACCTTTAGGTGTTGTTCACATTCAACATCGGCCCTTAAAATTTAACCACCCTTTACATCATTTGTCCCTATTTTTCTTATGATTTCTTCAGGATAATAGAACAAAGCAAAATATCTACTCACTTCATTTCAGTCTTGTTTGAGTGCACACCCCCAGTCACTGTTTTGGTGGGAGCATTCAAATGAGATATATGAGACTGCCGTGTGGTCATGGAGCCCTTGTATTCTAGGATTATTTAGAGGAAATTGGTTTCTGTATGAAATTGTTAGCGTATTCGGTATATGACCGAGTTTCATTCAAATTATATAAATTATTCTTTATAGTCTAGTCATAAAACAATATTTTTTTCCCAGTCAAAAAAGGTGTTCCGGTTAAGGAATTTTTTCGTTTCCGTTAAAAATCGGTTGGACCGGATTTCAAACTTTTCTCCAGTCAGAGTGAAGAGATTTCGGTCAGATATAACCGGAATTCGGTCAGAATGGCAACACACCTACCCTAATGCTACTGATACTGCTGCCTTACCTGCTGCTGTTAGTGCTCCGGTCTCCAGACTGATCTTTTTCAAAATGTGTGAAATCGGACTCCTTTCCAATGCAGGACACTTTTTCTGTTTTTTTTTTTTTTTTTTTTTTTTCAAATCATAAACATGTGAAACCCCTTTAATTTACTTAATCCGTAACCATCATTTACCTACACCTACTAGTACATATTGACATAATATTTGTCAATATATTTGAGAAGAAACCAACATTCTGCGTCTGTGTTAAGTTCAAACATAATTAAAACGATAGAAAAAGTGTTTTGAGGGTATAAAACAATAAGCGAGGCTTACACAAAAAATATAAAATGGGACTTTTTCTGAAAATGTTCACAGGTAACACTGTGCCTACTTTCTTGTTGCTACTTGCTTCTTTGTGTATACCATATTTCACTGTTTCGCTGTGTGTCCTCTGTTGTTGTGATTGTGATTTGTGTCGCGACTGGTTCTGTTTTTCGTGAGTCGTGATTTTCAAACTGTGACTGTGGTTGTAATGGGAAACATTAAAAAAGGTACCTAGTGATTGCGATTTTGCTCATCTCTAGTTGACACCAGGGGTGCCGTTTCATAATTTCGTTGGCGAGTGTAATAGAATTTTTTGGGGAGTACCGGGGAGTACAGAACAAACATTTAGAAATTTATTTCTATAGCTTAGCGTTTTCCAAATGGGAGGGTTACGTTGTTGGAAGCCTGTGGCGGCCATGTTGTCTTGGTAGAGTCTCTCTAATCTGGTGTCTATTATTCAGCCAGTGGCGAAATAACTAACAATTGGAGTACAATTTGCCGTTGGGGAGTAAGGTTGAAACTACACTTTAGTGCAAGTGTAAGATATTAAAGCTCATTAAAAAAAATAGGAGTACGAGTAGTTAGGGAGTACACAGGTGTTGAAAGTAGTACAATACTCCTATGGGCGTACTTTTGCCAGCACTGGTTGACACCCCTTTTTTTTTTTGGATACTTTAGTTGACACCTCTCTTTGCAATAGCGTTTTCGTCCGTTACAGTTAATTCTTTCGCGACAGTTCTTTTTGTTTTGTTGCCATACATAATAACAATTTTGTAATATTTTCATGTTTTTCCTTAAAGGCTTTCTTTGGGCGATACTTATAAATCAAAATCTAAACGTTATATAAGCGATTTTATTCTTAGTTTAAAATTTTGTAAATCTTGTTACTATCTATAGATTTTTTTCTCTCCGAAATTCTCAAAATATCGACAGAAACTTCAGCTATTTCAAATGGCAATAATTATAATGAAATATTTATAATTTAAGTCTAAATATTAAAAATCTAAATATTAAAACTATCTTATTATTTATTAAATAAGAGTGGGGCCAGTAGATATATTAAAGAATAACAAAAGATTCAATTATTGTCATGAGGTGCCAATAACTTTTGTTCATATTGGACCACCCTTGGCAATATGTGGTGGCAAGGATCCGGGTGGTCCAATTTTGAAAGACTCTTCCGCATAGATCAGGCTGAGTTTGAAATGATTTGCCGGCAAACCCGGGATCCTCTTCCCCACGCTCCGAAGCCCAGACCGCGAACAAACGACGGTGTCTTTTATTATTTTCATCTTTGGACTCATACTTATAGTCAGTTGAATCTTGTAAGTAACACAAACGAGTGCTCTTATGTTTTAGAGTACGTAAAAACAAGAGACTCCTATGCTAAGCGTTATCATTTCATATCATTTGGTACACAGACGGTTCCAAGATAGAGTCAGGGACGGGCTCTGGAATCTACGGTGAGTCGCCCCACGTAAACTTGTCAGTCAGCCTTGGGAAAAACTTATCTATATTCCAGGCTGAAGTCCTTGCAATTTACCATTGTGCTGGAATAAACCTAAAACCATATTTATCTTCTCAGACAGCCAAGCAGCTCTCAAAGCTCTTGACTCATCTGTCATAAGATCAAAACTTATCTTAGAAACATTCTTAGCCATCTGTGAACTTTCTAAGAAAAACCTAGTCATCTTCCATTGGATCCCACCTCACAGAGGATTTGAGGGTAACGAATCAGCTGACTCAGTGGCTAAAATCGGAGGTACATCTGCACTCATCGGACCTGAACCCTTCTGCGGAGTCAGCAAAACCCATTTCAGGAACTACATTAAGAATCTATCTCGCATCGAGTCGAACGAGATTTGGAAAAATACAGATAGGCAGATCCGCACCAACAAATTTTTACCTAAATTCTCCCCCAGAAAATCGCTCTTCCTGATTAATCTGGACAAAAATCATCTGCGGATCCTTACAGGAATAATCAGTGGCCATGGTCACATGAAAAAACACCTCCACCGCATTGGCGTCTCACCAGATCCTATCTGCAGGCTCTGTCTTGAGAGTGATGAATCCTCTCTTCACATACTCACAGCTTGTCCGGCTCTATGCCGCCTTAGGAAAAACATTCTACGGAATGAGATTGTCGATCCAGCAACTCTTGCAGACCTACACCCAGAGAAGATCCTTGTCTACCTGAATGCCTTTGGAGTGAAAAGATGGCTCTAGGAACCTACCTGGGAAGGCACAATAGGCTACTCTAAGAAGCCGCAGTGCCAGAGCTCTCCCGTCTTTTAATCTAATCTAATCTAATGCTAAGCGTTGGATTACTGATCATAATAAATGTTTGTCGGGGCTTTTCTTGAGCTCACAACGACGGATACTATTCAAACATTCAAAGCAAGTAATCTCGAGCAAAGGACGATTGAGTTCTTACGAAACAATTCTCATGCGCTTTGTCACATACTTGAACTCGAGGGGAAAACTAAAAGCGAATTATCGTCCTACACAGAAACATTTCCCGCTACGGTTATATACGTTTATGTTACCTGAGCAATTGTAGCCAATATTGCATCAGGAAACTCCACGGGAACTACGTATGAAATGAAATCGCCTTAGGAGGCCATGCAGATTCACCATTCAGTTCCATGATTATTGTAGGATGCACTTGCAAACAAAAAGGAAGGCATGCGATTTGCGTTACCGCAGATGTCTGCCTACACTAAGCCAACCACCCACTTGGTTATATTTCCAGGTACACTGTAATCGTTTCTCACAACGTGAAGTCGCAAAGGAATTTATGTAATAAGCAATATTAGTATTTGCCACATTTTCCGCTGAATTTCTTTCATCTGGCAAGCAGTTTTAAATTCTAAAGCTGGCAAATGAATATTAATGCATAAATCCTGAGCAGGATATTTTCAAACCTAATGGTCTCTTTTGATGTTTTAAGAATTCAACGGATTCAAATGTCGAATTTGTTCGTCTCATTTGGGTTTAGGTGAAAGACGGCTTTAATCGCAGGTTATGAAGCTTCAACGTTGGTGCAGACAGGATAAGACTTGCTTTTGCAAGAAAATGTGAGTCACCCTTCGAAGACGATGTCACGTACGATTACATTTCCTTATGGAATTTGATGGTTCTATCGAATTCGAATAAAACCGACGATGGTACCGAACGACCATCGGGAACATCTTACCGGGTTTCCTACAGCTACAATAAAAGCAAGGTCCGGATGCGTTCGATCGGAAGTTGCACGTGGTGTCAAATACCCAACCATGAAGCAGTAATTTTTATTTCAAAGGAATTGCAATGCAATGGAACCGACAAAAGAAGGATTATAAACTGTAGCATCTACTGTGGTGACTGCAGGAAAAAAGGTACCCTTAGCATCTTCCTCGGGATTGTTTATGTGAGACAGTGGTATAGGGTACAATTATTTAAAAGCGATATCCACAAGACACTACGCCTAGAAAATACTAATACAGTGATACCAGGTCGTGGGTAATTACCCATTTCGTAGGCATTTATACTTCAAAATAAGCTAAAACGGCGAAGAAGGGCATGTTTATATCTTTTTCAAAAAATGGGTATCAATTCAAATAGGTTCTTCATTTTATCTCTTAACCCGTTTTATTAAATTAGTTTTGTATCTGAATCCAATCATTAAATAATGCTAAAATGCAGTTCTTATTAACTCACAATTCGCTCTCATAATGACACAAAATTATAGACATCGTGCATTATGGGAGATTAGTATATACTAACTAGCAGCACTCCAACTTCAAAGCCGGTGCCTTACTTTTTAGTAAATTATATACGCTTTGTAACAGACCCAAAAATGTACAGTTTGAGAAAGTAAACACAGTTTGGGGAGTTCTATTTAAGCAAATTTTTTGTCGTTTTCCATCGGGACAGAACAAAAACACTTTTTTTCAGATTCAGATCAGTTTTTTGCTCTCGAAATCAGCCGGCTGTCAGATTTTATGTTCCATTGGCCGCAAAAAAAGAGAGTCAGTGCAATTTTGCGAATCTTGTTATCTACCTACACTAACACAAAAATCTGAAAATCCCAATGGAAAATGACAGAAAAAGAGAAAAACAAAAATGCAGGAATGGAATGAATTTGTAGCGAGTAAAATTTTCAAAATGATTTTCATGGGTTTTATTTTATTTTTCTTAAGAGCCTAACATATTTAAACATTTCGAGATCTATAAAAACATAACTATCCTGGGAACATTTCTTCTAAAACCTTTAAAAAAAAAATTTATTTAAATTTCAATTTCAAAAACTAAGGAATAAAATGTACTTTTGGTGGTTTAAATTTAATACCAAATTATAACGATAAAGTGGCTTTTATGTAGACTATAGTTAGAAAAATACTAATACGGACATTGTCACGTACTAAAAGAATTTTAAAGTGGGCTCTATCCGACTATAATTTTGCGACAATATTATTATTAAGCAGCAACCTCTTCTGTAAATTTTATAAACGACAACTTCATCAAAATTTCGTATAAGGGCTATGGGAATTCCTACAAGATGGTTTTAAAAAGCAATATGAGTGGACATTTTCATAAGGCGTATTTATTTGCCGCACACTTTGCATTGGGAGACCGAAACCGAGACATGTTCGCGTTTCAAATTCCAAATAAGTCGTACATAAAATATATTGAAAATGATAATGACAAAACGTTGGGGTTTTTTTTTGGAAAAACATACCCAAATCTGATTGGTTTTCTTATTTATGGGGAGGGAAATATTTTCACCATTTAAGTACACATTTAGTACAGTTTAGTACACATTTGACAGCAGCTTATCACAATGAGTTCTACAATCGCATAATGCGTGCTCGTAAAGTAATAAAACGAAAAACTGCAACGATAAATAATTTATCACTTCAAAGCTTCACAGATCGGGAATTAACCCCCAGATGGCTACTTGTTTATTTTATTTTCTGAAGAATGAATAATAATAAGTTACTAAGGCTCAGAAGTCGCTGTTCTAATACTAAAAAAAAATTGCTGAATCAATTTTCCTAAATCTTAACATTTGAATTTAAAAACTTCTTTTTTCTTAAATGGGAGTAATAAATAATAAAATTGTTTGTAGACAAATATAAACCAATTAGAATAAATGAGTGGAATACTTTATTAAAATTATTTGTTCAGAATTAAAACTTAAAGCTTGTAAAAAATAACTCGTCAATAAGTGGAATACTTTATTAAAAAAGAACTCGTCAAAAAAGTGTAAAGACCGCGTCCTAAAAATCGTCGATAAGTACATAGAAAAACCCACCATCAAAGCTTCGTTAAACGCGGCGAATAACGGTTCTAATAAATGATCCAAAAATATCCGCCAAAAAACGCTCGGAAACCGCAACGCTGAGTTGTATCGAACCCGTGCTTTGATATATACAAGGGATCATGAAATATCAGTGAAAACCAAAATACTTTCCGCCTCGCAGGCGTAGTGCTAGTATTCCAACCCTAGAACTAAAAGATGTCAAGATTAAGAGATGACAAGTATTTCGATGAGTGGATGTTTAATCAGTTATGGACTAAACGAGGCTACAGTTGATCAGTTGAATATTTTTGTATTATTCGATTGGGCTTCTTCAGATTCGCTCCCAGATTTTAGATTTTGTGTCGATTAGACGAACATACTCTTTTTTGTGTTGATATTCGAACATGTATAGCATTTTCCATTCACTGATTTAATTTTATATTAAGACATTCGAAATTTTCGTCCCGATTGACTTCTAAATATTTATTCTAATTTTATTTACATAAATCGATTCAACCGACGCGCCCTTTCTTTCCAGTTGAAAAATTTCACGAAAACGTAAACAAACTCCACCAGTTTTCAAACTCAATTCGTAAATCTGAAGCAAATGTGAGAAAAAAATCCAGATTCGCAAAAGTGCTCTGAGATCCGAAAATGATTGCTTTTTTTATACCAAACGAACATTGAAGTGCTTTGAGAGCACCCAATCGAAAACTACATTAGTCCAGTGATGCCAGACTTTTCGGACTGACTTGCCCACAACGATTATCAAAAATTCGCTTTTGCCCGCGCCGTTGTTAGAAAAACCCCACGATATTCCCACCAAAAAATATACGTACATACATACATACATAAATATAAAAAAAACACAAAAATTTAACAAGAACAGTTTTCGCTTTTTATTTCATTCGAATGGTTTCAGAGTTACATTTTTTAAAGCACTAAATCCGGAGAAATATTAAAATATAAACTATAACTTGGAGCCTGAGCTAATTATTGAAAGACTTTGAACTTGTAAACAAAAAAACAAAGTCCAAATATTCATATTAGAATAAATAATTTAAACTGGCAAATATAACTTTGGGGGATAGATTATTTTACAGCATTTGAAAATAACAAACTTATCTACTTCAACCTCGGTTGGGACACAACACAACCCTCATTGCCGCAGTTTCTGAAATATAAATTAGAAGGAAACCCTCTCCCATTGCAAATTTGTTGAAGCATCTCTGGGAATTCTTTAAATAAAATATAACTGAGATGATTTTTTAAAAACCTCCTCTGACGTTTTTGAAGAGGAAATTCTTTCCTTTCAAATGCATTCAGTTTCAATTCAATCGCTACAGTAATAATAAATACATAAGTCAGAGAAAGAAAATGTAATTTTTTTGCACTTTTGCTCGATTTCTGGGTAGAGGCCTCTTAAGCCTGTTTTTTTGAGCTTCGATATCAGGAAGGCAAAGTAAAGTACGATTTTCAGCACGCGCAATTAGAACAACTACGCTCTACTTAACACTCCGAGACTCACAGTAGTTGCTATAATTTCGTGATTAAAATCCTACTTTACTTTGATTTGCTGAGATCGAAGCAAAAAAAAAAACACAGCTATTGTCAGTTCATTTTAATGATAGAGATTTACAGATTTAATTATGAATGTATCTTGCTACATCTTTATAAAGGGTTTTCCAACGAGAGGTGTTATTGTGAATGACCCGCTATTTCGGTAGCTGTCACTTTTGAAGCTTTTATTCATTGACATTTGACAAGTCGAAACTACGCCATTACTATAAATGGAACGATACACGCTTCAACAACGTTCTTGTCTTTGCTGATGGGGTCCTTGAAATGCATGAAAATGATCCGGAATTCCATCGAAAAGTCATCTTGACTGATGAGGCCAATTTCCACCTCGGTGGCTCGGAAAACCCAAGAGTTATTGTTGAGAAGCCTCTCCATCCTCAACGTGTGACTGTTTTGTGCGGTTTATGGTCCGGCGGGGTCATTTGACCTTACTTTTTCGAAAATGTGGTTGGATCAACAGTTACGCTGAATGGATCGAGAGATGAGTAATGAGTTTTTATGGTCAGAGTTGGATGGTATTGATCTGGACAACATTTACTTTCAACAAGACGGCGCTACGTGCCACACAAGCAACGAAAGCATTGATCTTTTACGGGAAAAGTTTCCGGACCGTGTTATGTCTCGAAGAGGTGATCACAATTGGCCACCGAGATCTTGTGATTTAACACCTTGCGACTTCTTCCTTTGGGGCCAGGTGAAAGATAAGGTCCACGCCAACAGCCCAGCGTCGATTCAAGACCTCAAAGATAAAATTTGTGGGGCTATCGAGGACATAGGGCAGCCACTTTGCGATTTGGTTATGGAAAATTTGGTGAAAAGGATATGGTCCTGTATGCGTGCTCGTGGCAGGCCGATAATAATGAAATAATGAAAAACAACATGAGCCATTTGGCATGTTGGCTCATGTTGTTTTTCATTATTAACGGCATACCTTCCTCTTTATTATGAAATAAACATCCGATCATTTATCTCGAAAAATGACATTTTTCTTTGAATACCAAAATAACACCTCTTATTGGAAAACCCTTTAGTTCTTTTCCACAGTCAGTCGGTTGTAATAACTCCACGAGACCGTGAGTTTCTAACAAAAATATGCAAGTAGGTAACTCTATTTTATCTTAATAAAAGAATACGATCAATAATACAGTGGTAGTCTTCCAGAACGATTTGATTCTTATTGATTTCCTTTTTCCATTCCAGCGTCTGGCATATTCATTTTCATTTTCATTATAATAAAAATGAGTCTTAGGAAAATACATCCAGCTTTTTCTGCCATGAAAGTCCTTTTTGTTTTATATTTCAGTTCAGTCCTATAAATATTTTCGCCAGAAGTCACAAATATTCCTGTATAGCAATCCGATTTCATAATCAATTGGACGACCACCTGGCCAACTTGTTGCCCCGGCACCATCTTGTTATTGTGGAATTACCAAATACCATTTTCCCATCATATGTTGTTGGGAAATTTATGTAATGAATACGAGTAAGCCTGCCAATGTATAAAGAGAACCAATGACATTGCCTACGAAAATGCGAAAATATTTATACAGGCAGTCAATAATCCTTATGAAATAATACGAGTAGTTCCATGGCTGAGGGCAATTTCTAGAGATAAGACTCCCGTGCGTCCTTGCAACTGCCCACAGAATTGGCATTGCTTTATTAAGCCCTACTTTATGGTTCTCCCAGAGGTATGTGTTTTTTTTGTTGAGAGAAAGATAATTTAAGCCTTGCTCGGGCGTATGTGGGATAATTGCATTAATTTGGGAAGGATCTTAGTTGAAATATCATCTGAGATGGATGTCCTTAGACATAATGTTACACTGCTTAAATTTAATTGATTTCTAAAAGTAGCTCAATGGTTAGTGCTTTTGTTTTTTAACTCTGACTCGGCGTTGCGATAACAACGAGCTGAGTAGATGTATTGTGCTTAAAGAATTCAAGTTTTCTAAAGTTTCTTGAAAATTAAAAAAAAAAAAAAAAAAAACAACTCATAAGGCCGAAAGGTAATTATTTTAAGGATAAGAATAAGATAAATGTTAGTTTTAAATAAGATTTAACCTTTTTGTTTAGTATGTATAAGTTAAAGAAAGAATCAATAAAGATGAATTTTAAAGATTTATTGTGTCACAGGATCAGAAAAATTTGTCTAGGCCATTCGAGTTTCTACTTTCCTAATGCAGCTAATGATGCATTTTACATTTACATTTTAAATTAATTTTTTATTTGGATATTTAACTAAACTTACATACTAGACAAAAATAAGTTCTAATTTAAAATTAACATTTACCTTATTCTAGCTTACTTATCAATATCCTTAAAATTATTGCCTTAAATCAATCTATTCATTTTTTATGATTTGTTTTGTTTTTTAATTTCCAAGGAACTTTAGAAAACTTTAATTCTTTATTATTATTTTTTTTTTTTTTTTAATTAAAACTACCTAAGGTACTTAACCTAATTTACCTATAATCAGGGTGGTGAGCAATCTCATCGATTGGTCACCATCTTGATCGCGTCCATGGGCGCCTGACAGCAGTCCACAAGGGTTCGTCAGTGCCACCGAGACTCGAGCGAGGCTATAAGCGTCGTTCGAGTCTTGGCTAGCCCGGCCCTTCCCAAAGACCCGCTACTATAAACCTAAACCTACTAACTTATTATCTAGCTTAACACTAAGGAGGATGCTACGTAAGTAGCGCACCGGCCCGGGAGAGCGTATCCACCCTCACCTGTTGCTCAAGCCACCAAAATTCGGTGAACTGCTTTACCGTATCGACCCTGTCCCGTTCCGCAATTCATGTATAAGTGCCATGTTATTCAAAGGGGGCAAACGCATACACTTCCGGTTCAAACCAGATGTCAGGTAGCTTAAGTTGGATTCTCATTTCAATATCGAGTGCGGGGCTGTGTTGGGCAAATAAAATATTTCTGAGTTCCAGGTTGTCATTATTAGCTAAATTTTTATAGAAATAGTTGTTCGATTTTCCAAATTGTTCAATATAAAGAAAAGGAATTCATTTAAATCATTCCATAATGAATTTTGAACACATAGACATCATTTTTATGATATCGATATCAGAAAATTGTTCGCCATAGAAAATCAAAATCAGAATTCAAATCTAAACTTTCGTCATCGATCCTTCTCTTTAAATTCCCTGCCGTTTTGTTGTGGACATTAATTTTTCGCAAAAAACGGCAAACGAATTGTAGGAACTTATCTTATTTTATTTTGACGAATGAATTTGTCACTGTTAATTCCTTTATTTATTTATGTTGATAAGCTATAAACCATTTTGTAGAGTTCATATTTTCGTGGTGAAATAAAACAACGAATATAAACTCTCAGAACGCATCCATCAGCTGATAATCTCCGGCAGTGTTCTTAGCACTCTCTATTAATTTTTCCCACGAAGCGTGGTAATTTTTCCCTTTTCACCGAAATCAAATCGCCTCTAATTTTTGATGAGAAAAATCATACTTTTAAAAGTAAAATTCGTATTTTGCGAAAAGAAAATCGCATTAGTATAAAAATCGCAGATGTTTAACATTATAAGGATAATTTTTTGGTACTAGAAATTTTTGCTAAAGGCAAATAATCTCCTTTTTATGGACATTTTGTTAGGATGCGTCGAGAATGATCCTTATCGCTGGTTGTATACTCGTGAGGGGTATTTCGGACGAGAAATAAAAGAAAAGAAAAATATCCAGAGTTAGGTGTTTTTTTAACTTTATTCGTTGCTAACAGTTCTTACCTCGTTGAGAGTTGCTACAAGAAGCCCGATGTTAGGTTAGAAGCTATGAAATTAGGGCATAGACAATTGCGTTTGAAGGAAGTCATAAAGCGACATCTTACATCAAATAATGGGTACAGTATAGTCTAGTACAATAATTTAAAGGGGTTTCTTAGTGATGGGTTTTCACTCGAACACATTTAGTACCTTGATTTTTGTGGTGAAATGCAGTTTGAATATTTTTTTTTTTCAGATTGTTTAAATTCCCACAGTTTTGAAGTTTTTCCCTTTTACGGGCGTAAAGTTTTTCGGAAATCGAAATTCTCACAAAAAGGCAGAGATACTACGATTCTACGATGTGGGAAGTGGGAACACTGCTGATTGTCAATTGCTTGTTACACCTCCCGCCATTTAGAATTTTTTATTTTTTTTGCTTCACACGTATTCACACCCAGTATAATTGAGAGCGGGAGGGAGGGGCTAAAATTGAAAAAAAAAATTGCGGGGAAAATCGGGAAGACGTAGGAAAGCTGTCAGTCTATTTAATAGTTAGTTTATGGATTTTGGCAACACACGCAGGCGACTTAGCATTTTGTTTATCAGAATTTCCCGCATTCACAAATCTGGGAAAATTTGAATTTGATAGTGATCAGAAAGTGGGGGCGAGAGATTGGAAGAACGCTTCTTTAGGAAAATTGCTGGAAGACAACCAGTGTTACCAGAATTTCCAAATGGAAAATGCCAGACTGCAACTGCAATAAGTTGTTTTTTTATATTACACAATCATTTATTTAAATGCCTACGTACCTCCCCCTTTAGTAAGGAATTCCGTGCCTTAAAATAACTAAGAAAATAATTACAGTTTAAAAACGTGTCTTTAAATCAGCGAAATTTAATTTATTATTAAAGTATCAGTCTTCAGATCTGAAAAAAAAAACAGAACAAACAAAATATCAATAGTACCAATTTGTTTAATAAATATAAGCGCATTGTTACCATAATTCACTCTATAAAATACATACATAAGATATTGCCTTCTTTATATTATTATAGTTAATACAACATAAACAAAAAAAAAAAAGTTAGATATGAATTCATTTCTCACACATTTTAATTGAATTGTCCTTCTTTTTTTATACTCAATATGAAACTGCATAAACAACAAAAGCCGTAATTAAATATATCAGTCTTTGTAACAATTCGTTCGATGTATTTTGCCTATTGCATTTATTTCAATCACTAACTTTCCTTTAAAAGATATGTAGAAGAAATCATATTTATTTTTTCACTATTAATGTTACACCAAATAAGCAATAAATTTTTCAACAAGTTAAATCACTGCACACAATATGACGAAACACAACTTCTTCATAACAAAACACAGATCAGTTAATATGGAAACGCCACTTCCAAAAAACACTAGCTTTCCGTTCAGATAAGATACAAATCCTTCGATTCTACACGATAGACTGGATTCATTTCACTCTCACTTCATCGCTCACGTTTCACATTCCATCTGATGTATGGAAAAGGAGGGAAACATCCTGAACTAATGACAAAAATTCCAGTAAAAAAATAGCAAAATTCGAAAAATACAAAAAAAATGCTAAAAAAGCATTTAGCATTTTTCTGTTTTAAGAAAATGCTTTATAGTTTTCGAAAATGT